>OX123185.2:46611922-47863426 GCA_944739405.2 Euclidia mi | reverse complement strand
CGTGGCATGTAGGGCCACCCCATTTAGTGCCATGCCATGCGTACTGACGCATGACTGACGCATACCATGCAATGCCATAGCATGCGGTGACGCGCCGTGCATCACTATGTTATGAACGTTATAACGTTGCTACGCCATAGGGTGCCACGTCGTGCTACACCGTGTTATATCATGCTGCGCTGTGCCTTAACAAAGTCTTAGAGAGCAGCACCATATAATGCAGTGAAATACAGCGTCGCGCTATACATATATATGCCATGCACGGCCATTAAATATGGTACTGTACCATACATCATTATGTTATACAACGCCATGCTATGCAGATCAGTGCCATGCGTTGCCGCGCCATGCAATGTCGTAAAACCCTGCACTGCGCGGTCCCAAATTGCACCAGAATATAATGAATCGTAAACCAAGCATACAATTAATTGTAAACATGCTCAAAGTTACACCACTGGAAACTTGTTCTGCCTGTTAGGACATTCATTTGTTATAGAGATCTTAACGTTCATAACATTCATTGGGGCTGAATATCAAAATAATTTCATTTAAATTCCGCCGCCATTGTGTAAGTCCGCGTAAATCTTTAGTTTCTAGACCAGACGTCTTTGTTTCAGCATTGATTATAATTATATAAGCGTTTTAATATGAATGAACTCTTCAAAGGGATCTATATATAAAAACGAGAACGCTAGCAGTTTTGTAAGTACCTGGGACTAGAATTGGAAGGATAGATAAGGTAGATGGCAAATGTAACCAAATGACACCAGACTTAATGACGCTCAAAGTATTTCAGAGGTGTTTTACACTTACGTAAGATAACTTTTGGCAACATTTTAGTGAGAAATAACTATATTAGGCTTTGGAAGTTCGGACAAGAGTGGTCATTGAAGTAATTAGCTAGTACAAGTAAACATCTTAGAATGGTAATTCTATTTCTATAAGATGTGAATATTAGTTTATACCTATTTCTGTTACGAGTATATTACACTGCATTTCGTAATAGGTATCTTTTTGGGTTCGCGGTGAGAATCTCTGGTGGCGGGTCTGCCTTACTCTTCAGTATATGTAACACACGAAACAAGTTCGGTCTACAAAATAACTATCGCCACCGAGTTCTCAACTTTCCCTAGACAAAACTACTACGATCTGTTCTGTCTGTACGGCCACAATTGATCTGGTAACGAACTCGACGGCTTCAATTTGAATAATCCTAAATACGTATTAATAGCGATAATTTGTTTTCATTGATAATATTTTCATATGATGTCTAGTTAGTCCGGATGTATGACGTACAAATATTTAACTATCTACATTTTGGTAAAAAATAATGTTGTCATTTTAAGTCCAGCACGTTTATATACACAATAATGATTAACAAAACAGAATTTTAGTACCGAGCAAAACAGAAGAAGCATGTCAAGGTTTTACAACACTGACCCAAATAACTGATTTATAAAAAAAGTAAATTTGTTGGAACCGTTTACTGTTGAGAACATAGTGTATGTTATTACACAACAAATTTTCGGCCGGTCATTTACCAGTTATGCTTAAAAAGGCATATTTTTTAGTAGAATGAATCTTATGTAAAGGCAATTCGTTGTTTGCCCAGTATTTTCTTTTTTTCTATTATTCTATAATTTAGCGCCATCTATGTATCAATAGGCATAGCAGGTCTTTATAGTGATAAGAATGAAATACTGAATGCCGAGTCTCATTTTTATATGACATTGAAACCGTATTTTAAACGAAATGAGATTAACCTAATGGAAGGAAAGAGGAACCCACCACGCACCGTCGAATTGACCACCCCAACTATTGCAATAGAAAAAGGTTGACAATATCGAACTCCTCTAAAAGGATAAGGGATATAGGAATGGTATGGGTTCCAGGAAGATACCTGACTTGCAGTATCCCACTGTATGCGCCGACTATTCTTCGACACGTGTTTCGCCTCTGCACGAGGCATCCTCAGGAACGATGGGCAACGACTGAGCTGAAATGAAATGAGATTAGATTTTGAATTGACTAACAACCGTATTCAGCTAATTTAATGTCATTATCGTCTAATTTGACTATGGTTCGACGTTAACATGGAGTTTGACACTTTGTTGAATTAAAATCTAGTCACTACATATACCATTCAATTATCCGTTTATTTAGGAGAATATCATTTGTGATTTGTCTTTATAATGTACTAATCTTTGCTCGCCGATCCACGCCTCACCCGCGCGAATTTAAAACCTGAACTTTTCTCAGGAATCACACTTTTAAATTAATTTTGAGGTGTTGAACACGGTTAATTCTGAGGTGCCGTGCATGACTGATGCCATTAACGCTTGGAAAATGGCTTGCCCGAGCCCTGACTTACCCCGGAATCTATTCTCTCAGAGACAATGGGACGGGCCGCTCTGTAGCAAGATAATAGATTATGTTTTAAATACTGCATCTAGTATTGCAGAGCGCACCCGTTTGTTGGCTGTGGGAGAGCGGGAATCGGGGTAATGGCTTCAAGCACTTCCATCGTCCAACATAGTTCCTATGTTGGACGATGGAAGTGCGAATGAAGCGATGCGGCAAGTTATATCGTCCAACATAGAAACTATGTTGGACGACATAACTTTCCGCATCGCTTCTTGCCTGCGCTTGGGAGCTGTTTGTGTTGCTCCGCATCGCTGTCACTGCGGCAAAGCCGTCGACAGTCTTGGCCACCATGGCCAATCGTGCAGTAGGAGTGCAGGGCGTATTTCCCGACATGCCCGCATTAACGACATACTCCGTCCATCTCTTGCCACCGCCGGAGTACCAGCTCATCTCGAACCTAATGGTTTGGTACGCGAAGATAGGAATAGACCAGACGGTATGACGTTATTACCTTGGAAGATGGGTAGGCCTCTGGTGTGGAACGCGACATGCGTCGATACCCTTGCGCCATCACATCTTTCAAGTACAGCTGGATAAGCTGGCACTGCTGCTGCATCGGCGGAAACCCTCAAATAGGCGCAAATATGGAAACCTGGCTGATAATTACGTTCTTGAGCCGTTTGGGGTCGAAACGCTGGGGGCCATGGGGCCCTAGTGCACGCGCATTATACAAAGAAATCGCCAGAAGTCTGATCGATGCTTCCCGTGACCAGAGGGCTGGTTTATATCTCGCTGAAAAAATAAGCATTGCCATCCAACGTGGCAATGCTGCCAGCCTTCTGGGCACGCTACCACTCGACAGCGTTGCGGAGGAATTTTTTGACGCGTCGTAGTTGGTAATTTTTTATTATATTTTATTTACTTTTCTTTTCATACTTTGCTTTTTTATAGTTTAGGATAGTTTAGTTATATAGTTAGTTTTATTTTATTGTGCATTAAAATGTTAATCCTACTTATAGACCAATTATAATGTAAATATTAATAATAAATGTAAATGTACAAAACTACATATGTCTAGAACCCATCTAGACATACGTACTTTGACCCGTATCGGCCACCAAAGTTAATAACACAGCGAGTCATTCCGGGTTTTCTTAGCAGGATCTAATAGCTACCGAAGGCAATGTTTAAACGCCCTCCTTAGTTCCGTTTCTTTTGTGTAATTACTGTGTATGCGGGGTCCATATACATAACAGAAAAAACTGCTAGTGCTGGGTGTAAGGTTACGGGCGCGGAATTTAAGTGATCTTATTTTGTGGCCGGCTTGCGGATTCAGGCGCGCCCCAGCCGCCCGTGTGCCAAGCGCGTGTTACGAATCAACAATTTTCTACCTACCTGCCCGATCTTTTTGCCTAATTATTACATGGAAGTCTATATTCAGCTCTATTTAATTCCCCGAATCTTACGCTGCGAAAATTTTAATTATTAACTTTTTAATTAACACCTTACGTATTTAATTTAACAGTTTTGAGTGAAAATTCGCATGGCTTATAATTATCAAAGTTGTAAAAATATACTTAAATATCTTTAGTGGAATGAACTTATAGAGTTGGGACCCATTGTTTTCAAAGCTGTGCTTTGTTTCTTAGATATAAAGCTAACAAATTGTTATTTATGGCTTGTATAATTGTGAAGGAAACATTGTGAGGAAGCCTGCATGTCTGAAACGTTCAAAACATTCTCGGAAGTCATTTATATGTCTGCTAACCGTACTTGGCCAACATAGCTAACTAAGGCGAAGCTGTCTCATAAAGAGAGAAGAAGCCCGTGTCCAGCTGTGGGACAGCAATAAACAAGGCAGATAGTGATGATGCAAGCTGGCTATCTGTTTTAATCGTGGTATATATATTTTTGAAGAAAAATCAGGTATTTCAGTTTAACATCTAATAAAGCAACGAATCAATCGCTAATTACATTTTAGGACACAAGCCTATTGCTTTATGACAAATGATTCGGTCAGTAGAGTGAATATTATTATTTTTTTATTTATTTATTTAATCTTTATATACACAGCGTATACAGGCGGACTTAATGCCAAGGGCATTATCTCCCAGTCTACCTTAGAGTGGTGCAGAGAGAAAAGAAGTAGGTGTAATATAATGAAAATGAATTTGAAATAACACAAATATTGTAGATCTAAAGATACATTCACATTAAAAATATATACACATTAGTTACATATAACATAAACATACATAATATAGATGTATTATAAAACTACATACATACACACATAAGAATATATTAATACATATACAAATATATACAAACAATAGGTATATACATTTACATATTAAACAAATATGAAATTTAAACGGCTTACGACACAATCGCCGACTCAGCCAATAGAAGTTCCTTCACCTTGAACTTGAAAGTATTCTTAGTCTTAGCCATCCTGATTTCAAGAGGGAGGGCATTCCAGAGAAGGATAGATTGGACAGTAAAAGAGAAATGAAGAAAATTAGAGTTATGAGAGGGTACAGTAAGGAGAAGATTATTACTTGATAATATTATTGTAACAGAATGTACTTTCTGGCCCCAATACATCCACACATACACACAACAACACAATAGTCTCCCCCAAAATTCCCTTTTGGCAATATTTAAGTCAATTAACAAATTCAATTCCGGTTTTAAAGCGAATTCCCCGTGGTGCAAGACCTTCAGTGGCCCAAAATCTAGCACAGTGCATAGGTCTTGTCACCCGGGAAAATCCTATAACAGCTTGGGAACAGTTAATCACTTTTCCTTATAGAATTTTGCATGCACAGACAGACCGTATAACAAAAAAAAAACACTTACATCAAAAACTAAAGAAAACTGTAATAATTCGGCATCCCATTTAAACCCCCATCCTCCGAAACCATACCCTAATAGCCCCATTTACCATTATGTAGAATCAAAACTAAGGGAAGGTGATATCAGGGGAACCTCCAGGCTCTTGTTTAGTAGCGATGTGGTGGCGCCTTGCTCTGCCGACACACTCGCGAGTCTGCAAAGCAAGCATCCAGCGCCAGGGGATAACCTCTCCTTTCCTGACCCACCTGACACTAACTCAGATTGTCTCAACGTTACAGCCAAGGACGTGGTTGCTGCCGTTTGCACTTTCCAAAGCGGGTCTGCCGGTGGTCTCGACGGCTTAACACCACAGCACCTTAAGGATCTCGTGTGTGCGAGTGCCGGGGCTGCTGGGGACGCGCTTTTGAGGGAGCTAACGGCCCTAATCAACCTTATGCGCTCCGGCAATGTGAACGATGACATCGTCCCTATTTTGCACGGCGCCAATCTCTGTGCCTTGCGAAAGAAGGACGCTGGCATTCGTCCCATTGCCGTGGGGTGTACGTACAGGCGTATGGTAGCCAAGATATACTGTCGCTATTATTATACAAACTTAGGTAATAAATTCCAACCCCTGCAGCTCGGATTTGGATCCAAGGGGGGTTGCGAGGCTGCCATACATGCCCTGTCAACGTACCTTGGTTGTAATGGGGGCGAGGTTATCTTGAAGGTTGATTTAAAGAACGCCTTTAACTCAGTGAACCGGGATACCTTGTTAACACAAGTTAAAATTGAAACACCCAAAATGTACAACTTTCTTTGGCAGTGTTACAGAAACCCTTCAAAATTGATCTTCCAGGAAAATCTTCTGGAATCCGCCGTTGGCTGTCAACAAGGTGACCTTCTTGGACCACTCATTTTTAGCCTAGCTATTCACCCAATCATCAGCCAGTTAAATTCAAAATTCAATATCTGGTACCTGGATGACGGAACCCTGGCAGGCGACGTACAGACTGTTTATCAAGATCTGGCTTTCTTGAAATCTAAATTTTCATCCATAGGCTTAGACCTAAATCCAACTTAATGTGAAATTTTCATAAACGACAATTTAATAAATCCTCTATACTTTCTAAATTTCAATTTCTGACTCCCAATATAACCCACATTGAAAAAAGTTCTCTTCGCCTCCTTGGGTCCCCGATTTTAGGCGAAGGTATAGATATAGGAATTGAAACTTTCGTGGTCATTTAAACTTGATTTAAATTGTCTTTCGGGATATATACCACGTACCTTTGTTTGGAGTAACCGATATTTCGGCACTGTTGCAAGCGCCATGTTCACGGATGTACTGAGGGTATTGCGGGTGGATGAATGTTACGAGCAAGTATAACGGTCTACCCGCTTTCTTACTCGTTTTTTGCGTACAACACCACTGCCACTGTTTTCACTATCGCACTGTACCCGATCACGACATACTACACTCACTACGTCAGCTCGCGGTTTGAGTTTTGCCGTTTCACGGGTTTTACATAGACGCACCACTGGATGCCAGATACTCGAACTATATACTATTAAACAACTAGAACGCGCGCGGAAGAAATGTGAATGTTTACGGCAATCGTTGGTGTTTTTAGTGAAGTGTCGTGACGCGGACATTATTCCGGTTTGTGTCAAAATAAAACCCCGAAACGATATTCACGGTTCCGCGGGCATTCTACGTAATGCGAGTGTTAAACTATTACGTAAGTTGATCGCCAACACCCGTTATAAACTTGACAAAATACAAGCGGAGTTGTATAAAATACATCTGAAGTGCAGTGAAGTGTTGACAATAGATGATTTTGATAACTGTGATCGCATCACCTATCTACAGGCACAGCGTTCGCGAGAACTTAGTGCCTTGAAACAAGACCGTAAGTTTGAACTCTTAATGATGAAACAAAATCCATCTACCTCCCACCAAGAAAAGTCAAATATTGAACGCACAGTGATAAATCTATCCGATAAAACGTTGACGGAAGCTGCACTCAATATATTAGAGAAAGGGTTAAATTTCGCCCCAACACCTAGTCATGTTCCTTACGAAAACGTGATCGGCACAGTAGAGGAGGTTATCCGACGGAATAAAATACCGTCCGAAGAGGCCGAAGTTTTACGACAAGACGTTGCTGTCTGTTTACGTCGAGCAAAGCTTCCTCAGCCTAACACGACCTTGGCTGAACGTGTCGCATTACGTGAACTCCGTGAAGATGAGAGCGTACTTGTCCTAAAAGCTGACAAAGGGAACGCGACGGTAGTCATTAACGTTAGTGAATATGACGAAAAAATGCGTCATTTATTAAGTGACGTCAACACGTATAAAAAGGTCAATTATAACCCGACCGCTAGATTGAACCGTAGTACCCAAAGGCTGATCAAGGAGTGCCAGTACGCGATTGATGAAGATACGGTGACCCATTTATTGCGACCACGTAATGTTCTACCCCCTAAACTGTATGGTTTGCCAAAGGTGCACAAAAACAACGTTCCCTTACGGCCTATAGTCAGTCAAGTGGATTCACCTACTTATGAACTAGCTAAACATGAAGCTAAGGTCCTGCGACCATTGGTGGGTAGAACAACATCGTATGTCAAAGACTCCCGACATTTCATTGAGATTCTACGGCAGAGTAACGTTAGTGATAAAGAAGTGATGGTCAGTTTCGACGTAGAATCGCTTTTCACAAACGTACCTATAACAGACTGCATGGAGGTAATTAGACGTAGGATCAGTGAGGACCATATTGCTGTGGTATATGCCGACCTGGTACATCATTGCCTGACTACGAATTACTTCTTATACAGAGGTGAGTACTACCTACAAATTGATGGCGTAGCGATGGGCAGCCCGGTAGCTCCAGTGGTAGCCAACCTATGGATGGAACATTTTGAAAACCAAGCCATTGCTACTGCCCCATTAAGTGTAAAAATTTGGAAACGGTACGTAGACGACATTTTCTGTGTTATGGAAGGCGATGAAGAGATGGTTCAAGAGTACTTGGCACATTTAAACAGCATCCACAGTAAAATGAGTTTTACCTATGAAATCGAAAGGGACAGAAGAATGGCGTTCCTCGATGTTATGATTGGCGTACGGGATGACGGTTCATTAAGCCACTCTGTATACAGAAAGCCAACACACACAGATCGCTATCTACACGCCGACTCACATCATCACCCACGTCAACTGAATTCCGTTATAACGTCGCTTACCGACCGGGCATACAGCTTGTGTGACGATGAACATTTGGGTAAGGAACTTTCGCATTTAAGCGACGTTCTACACAAAAACGGATACAGTAGGCGAATCAGACCACCCAGACATACTAAAAAACACCTGGACTTCAAGGTTGAACGACACCCAGCGTACTTACCGTACGTCAAAGGAGTGACAGATAAGATCGCCAATATTCTTAACAAAGTTTCAGTAAAGACTATTTTCACTCCTTTTAAGAAACTGTCTCAATATATAAGAACGCCGAAAGACAGTCTTCCATTAGAAAAGCCAGGTGTATACAAAGTAGACTGCAGCTGTGGCAGTTCCTATATAGGACAAACGAAACGCACCATCTCTTGCCGGATAAAGGAACACATCAGGGCAGTCAAAAATAACGAGCCACATAAGTCAGCCATAGCTCAACACCTTTTAGACTCGGGTACCGACCACTGGATTGAGTTACACAACCCTCAGGTGCTTTCGACAGAACGCCACTACATACCTCGAATGGTTAGGGAGGCCATTGAAATCAAAAAGTTTAATAATTTCAATAGAGAGGATGGGTTTCAACTGTCGAGTATCTGGCATCCAGTGGTGCGTCTATGTAAAACCCGTGAAACGAAAAAACTCAAACCGCGAGCTGACGTAGTGAGTGTAGTATGTCGTGATCGGGTACAGTGCGATAGTGAAAACAGTGGCAGTGGTGTTGTACGCAAAAAACGAGTAAGAAAGCGGGTAGACCGTTATACTTGCTCGTAACATTCATCCACCCGCAATACCCTCAGTACATCCGTGAACATGGCGCTTGCAACAGTGCCGAAATATCGGTTACTCCAAACAAAGGTACGTGGTATATATCCCGAAAGACAATTTAAATGAAGGTTTAGATATTTATTCATGAAAAAATTCAAAATTTTAGTGAAATTTCGGACAGGCTCCTCAAAATTAACTTTCATTCGGCTTTCACTATAATTCGGCATTGTCTTTTCGTGCCTAAATTTACTCACGCTATTCGAGCTTCGCCTTTTTGGAAAAAATCGAGCCTACTCATTGAAATGGACAAAATTATACAAACTACTCTTAGTCAAATTTTGAATATAGCACTGAATGACCGATTGTGGCTACAGGCGTCCTTACCTGTACGTTTTGGCGGCCTCGGTATTCGAAAAATTTCTGATGATAGCCTACCAGCATTCCTGTCCTCGGTCCACAGCACTGCAGAATTGACCAGGAAAATCTTAGCACCAACACTGGTCGATTCTGAGGTGCCGTGTTAGACCGATGCCACGAATGCTTGGAGAAGAACTTGTCCAAGCACTGAGTTACCCCGAAACCTATCCTCTCAGAGGCAGTGGGATGGACCGCTTTGCAGCAGAATACAAGAAAACCTTCTTAGCACATCGTCTAATGCTGCAGAGCGTGCTCGCCTACTGGTTGTGGGAGAGTGGGAGTCGGGCCTCTGGCTTCAAGCACTGCCATCGTCCAACATCGGTACCATGCTGGACGATACGACCTTCCGCATCGCGTCTTGCCTCCGTTTAGGCGCGCCATGTGTTACTCCACATCGCTGTCACTGTGGAGAGGCTGTCGACAGCCTTGGTCACCATGGCCTATCATGCAGCAGGAGCGCAGGTCGTATTTCACGACACGGCAACCTTAATGACGTTCTCCGTCGGGCTCTTGTCTCCGCTGGCGTTCCAGCCCACCTTGAACCTCAGGGCCTGGTACGCAACAACGGCAAAAGACCAGACGGTATGTCTTTACTGCCATGGAAGTTGGGTAGGCCTTTGGTATGGGACGCAACGTGTGTCGATACCCTCGCGCCATCACATCTTCCTAGCACAGCTGGTTGTGCGGGCGCTGCTGCTGCTACAGCGGAGACCCTCAAACGGCGCAAATACGTAAACCTAGTAGGGGATTACGTATTTGAGCCGTTTGGGGTCGAAACGTTGGGGCCATGGGGTCCACGTGCGAGATCTCTTTTTAGAGACCTCGCAAAGAGACTTGTCGACGCCTCGCGTGACCAGAAGGCTGGGTTGTATTTGGCCAAGAAGGTAAGTATCGCCATAAAACGTGGCAACGCTGCCAGCGTTCTGGGCACGCTGGCAGTTGACGGCGATGTGGATGAATTTCATGACGCGCTCTAATTTTTTTTTTCTGTATATATTTTTTTGTATGTTCTGTATATATTTCTTTATATAGTATTTTAAGACTTAGTTACGTTTCAATCTGATATATATATATATATATATATATATATATATATATATATATATATATATATATATATATATAAAGTTGTAAAATAAATTAAATTATTGTAACAATATACTACTAAAATTATATAATACACAACAGATTATTATAATTTATTGTAATAACAGCTAAACGTGTTTACAGGAAACAGGCTGTTAATATTATAATAGCCTGTTTCCTGGAAACACGTTTAGTAAGTATCTCAACTATAAATAACTATACAAATCTCAACAAGATCGATAAAATAGACTTGGTAATTACCGACATATTTCATTGCTAGCTGTTTCCTGATGCTTCAGCCGCGTAAAATGACGTCTGTGGTACCGCACCGCTACTTTGACTTATAGTTCAACATTATATAGTGAAATCGGCCTCTCAAAACGTAATAATAATATAACATTATTATTTGATGGATCAGGATTACGCATTAGTTGAAAGCTTTCAAAGGAAGTTAGACACCCCTCTTCGTAATAGATTCCATATCCGTAAGTACCTAGTGAATATTTATCTTAAAACAGCGTATACTAATCTACTCGCAATAAACTTAAGTACTCAATATACAACAGGTGTATCATTCATATCAAAAACCACTATGTGATAGTAAATTACAACATAATTAATCGGAGTACACGCTAAGAAGAAGACCGACATGCCATGTATAATAATTTAATTCATTAAACGTTTTACTACCAATTTGTTTCGTTGCATATTTTATACTTAAGTGGCGAGGCAATTATTGTCTTCGTCTTCATTGTGAAAAGTCAGATAACGGCTCGTTTACATCCTGAGGCAGACAAAAGGCAAAAACAGAGGGGTGGATGTGACATGCGCCTGCATGGCGGGCACATGCCAGGCGTTCGGGGCCTTTCCATGAAAACCACGGTGGTGTGCATCGACGTTCTATAGCGGCGAGGCCTCTCCAATCGCAGTTGCAGTGGTGAGCATACATATTTCATGGCCCTGTCGTGTGACATAAGCCTAGATCTTAGAATTGAAACTAAACATAACTGAATTAACTATTTGTGACACATACGTGTCTACAAATAGTCGGCAATGGATTGATTCATCATCGCTCTGCAACTCTGCAAATCTCAGTCTGTTGGTATCTCCACTAGGCTTTCGCTGCCTTCGATAATCAATGAATTACTGCTCTTATTTTCTATTTGGGTGTATACAGTGCAATCTCAAGGAACGTAAAAGGATGCACCCAAACATGTCTAAGGGTTGTAACGAATGTCATTGCTGAATTCAAGCTCTTCGTTTTCGTGACATTATGCGCGACCTATGTTTTGGCGCGTTTACCTTAGCACTAAAGCACAATGTTACAATATTAACAAGCATTGTATGTAATTACCTTTAAAATTGTCTACATTTGCTTTGCACTGTGAACAAAAACAAATTGGTTCGTCTTTATAGTGAATACGGTTTTCATTGAAATCCATTTATAAACACCCGCGTTTTGAATCAAGGTAAAAATCGAGTATCTTTGAAACGAGTAAACAAAGTACTGAAAACGTATTTTGTAGAACTCTTGCCAAATCAACATGAAACTTTACATTGGAAAATGGAAATTTTCCAATTTGGCAACAACTTTAGTAAAGAGTAATATTATAAATAAATAATTAATATAAAATCTTTCTGGTTATGAGAATTTGTCTTTGATAAAGATAAACAGTCTTTAACTACCCCCTTGGTAAAAAATAGTTTCAACTTATTTATGCTGTTAAGTTTTCCATCAATAGTATGGTATATTATTTTCATCCATGTATTTAATATAGCTAGGCTATAAATTGAGAAAAGTTTACAATCAATTGAAACGAAATCAAAAGGTAATACGGTAAGTCATAGCTAGAACCTAAAGTAGCCTAAAACTGTTCAAAGACGTTACCATCCAGCTAAGTAGTTTCAGCTTACAGACGATTATGCATAACTGTTTCAATACAAGTAAAAGCCACTGCGCATTGTGGAGCAAGAACGCCTTTGACCTTTGCGCTTATGTCTCATGGTAGCGGATATTGTTATTTGCGTCACTGAGCTAATATGAAAACATAAGCGAGGAGTGAAATTATAAAGGTCTAAGCAAAGCAAGCTACAGTTGTGATCCGACCATTAGCCAGCAGGTAAGTTTGAAATGTAGGTACTTATTCCAAATAAGTTATAAGCTAGTCGTGCGTCTATTTGGCCACAACAGCACGTATCACTTTCTATTTAAAAATTCTTTTAAAATATTAAATAAAGAAAATTCTTCTGATTAATTTTAATTTGACACACCAAGAGAACAATGAAAAGCCTCATCTACAAAACTCTACCTCAGCATGCCTGTGTAACTGCGTAGTCCGACATATTGCAGCTGAATAAACTTGCACTGTATTTCTGCTGTGAAAAGGATTTGTATATCCCGAATACATTGCATTAAAAATACCTTTTTACAACCACTTGAGCAAAAAAAGAAACAATATTCCGACACCCTTCGCCTTACCTATAAAGTATGATGATACCTTATTTTTAAGAAGGCTTCGAAGATTTCTTTTCCCGGCCGACATTACTAATAACTAGTACAAGTACTTTAGATTAGTCTGATTTTCTCCATTATATTATTTGTATTATTTATCGTGTAGTATTAAGAGCGTCACTAACACAATACCAGACAACAAGAAAATATCTTTTGCTAGCGTAAGAAATAACAATTATTAGTTCGTGTTGATAAAGAAATCTTGCCTTATTTGGCTTCTTTAAGATGCTCGAAAACATTTTTACCACGGTAACACTCAAATTCTCCAAATATTGTTTAAGAATTATTAACGGCCTGATCACAAATCGGCCTATATATTTGACGATATCTATATACCTATTTAAAATTATTGCGTTATTGGTTGCCTGACAGGCAACGTTCAGCCAAAACTGAGCCCAAGAAGCTGAAATTTGGCATATATGTTTCTTGGGCGTTGTAATGCACCCTGCATTATGCATTTTTCGACATTTTTGAAAGAAACGCTTAAATTAAAATAAAATGTGAAAAAAAGGCCGAGGTGTAAATAAATAAAGGTCAGCATTTTAAAACGAGAGTCTGAAATTTGAACAATTACAAAAGAACAATAAAATGTATTAATAGCTTTTTGTCTTATGTTTTTTTCTATATTTTTATGTCAAGTATAAAAATAATTATTGTTCTGCTATTATTAGCCAGGTACTCGTAGTACAACTGAATTATCTTTGGATTAAGAACGGTAGCTGTTATGTCCAAAAATATTTTTTTTATTATTTTAGTTCAAAAGTCTTCTACTAAGTAAATACACACATCAAAAAAGTCAAAGCAACACATACTATTTCAAATTATTAATCAATTATTATATCATTTCTTACCAAGTAGGTAATACCTATGTAAACTATTTTCATCTAATTCTCGAGGACATACTGGCTGGTTGTTAAAGAAATTCGAGTATCAATTTTTTTTTTCACAAATTCAAAAACGAATGCATTTGTTCGAATTTTATAGCGTTTTCTTTGCTTATTAAAATTTTATATTCTGTATCAATTTTATGATTTAAACAATAATTTGAAAAAGTTTTGAACAAATTTGGATTCTGAGATATTTTTACGTCATGGAGCGACGTCATTTGAACACAGATGAAATGCAAAGAGCTGTAGGGATGTTGCAAGCAGGAAGAAGTCAATCTCAGGTATCTCGGTATTTTGGTATCAACAGAAGCGTTATTTGCCGTCTTCATCAGCGTTACACTAACATGGGAGATCCTGCTAAGCAGCACCCAGGTTGTGGTAGGTGTACAACCACACGGCAATATCGATACATACAACTGATTGCAAGACGCCAGCCGATATTAACCACCCGAGAGATAGGTTTAAGACTTCAAAATTCAAGTGGTGTTGTTGTTAGCTGCCAAACTGTGTGAAATGGACTGCATGAGTATGGCCTACGAGCGGGACGGCCAATTAGGTGCCCACCGATACGTCACGGGAATCGCGCTCGTCGAAATGAATGGTGTAGGGAACAATGGGATAAAATTTTATTTTGCGATGAGTCTCGATTTGGGTTCAAGCCTGATACTAGAAGGGTAAGAGTGTACCGTCGTTCTGGAAATACTGAAAGACTGAGGTGTGTTCAGGAAGTGCATCTATACAACGGCTCAACATTTATGGTATGGTATGGGGTTATGAAGAACAGGCGAACTGAGCTCGTTTTTGTAAATGGTAACATGAACGCTGTAAATTGCGTTGAGGATGTTCTAAGGCCTTATGTCCGTCCATTTGCACAAACGCTTGGCTCCGATTTTATGCTGATGAATGACAATGCGCGTTCGCATACAGCTTTACACACACGGGAGTACTTGGCAAGGGAAACCATCCTGGTATTGCCTTGGCCTGCACAATCGCCAGACCTCAACCCCATCGAGCATGCATGGGACATGCTCCAGAGACGTGTTTCAAAGGACTTGGATGGAGTGACAACAACCCAACAACTGATGGACTTACTAAAATTTCATTGGGAGCGATTGCCGCAGGATAACATAAACAATCTCATCGATTCTACGAATAATCGGTGCCAGCAAGTTCTCAATAACAGAGGAGGCCACACTTTGTATTAAATTATGCAATTTTTGTACAACCATTTAATTTTAGTTTAAGTTTAATTGATTAGGCACCTTACTTTGTACTACGTACATACAGTACTTACTCGTAATTATTGTTAATTAAGTATAAGTATAATTAAAAAACAACTAATATCAAAGTCAAAGTCAAAATCGTTTATTCATCTAGGTCACAAGGTGACGCTTATGAACGTAAATTTTTTAAATCTAGTAACTTAATGCTTCTACATTTACATTTACTGCCTCATTCGCAAAGCAATAGGTAGAACCACGAGAAAGAACGGGCTATAAAACTCGTGGCCACTCTTTTGAATCGCCAATATTATGGTACATATGTATTTTATTTTTGTAAGGAGCTGCAACTGTTTCACATTGTACTTAATTACTTGTAAATAGTAAATAGTTACAGACATCATAATTAAGAAATTAATGCAGTTACTAAATTAAGTGCATAGGGTTCCCACCAAGAACTTAAGGTCCCAAGCCAACCTCACCTGCAAGTGGTGCACCTGCCGATCAACGGACGAGGGTCTGGCAAACAAAATGTCCCAATAAGCGTCAATAGGCTCGCCACCTATTACGTGGGATCAAAACACTGGCGAAAAGTGGGCGTTTAATATGCCTCTGCCTACCCCTTCGGGGAAACAGGCGTGAGTCTATGTATGTATGTATGTATTAAGTGCCTTAGTTAGCCTTCCAATGTGAATATTGTGTAACAGGAGCGTCCACTTACGTCTTATAATGTAGGCAACTCGCGACCATGTTCAGAACTATGGTGGAAATGTATGTTACAGAAGTGACTGTATATGAATACACAAAATTACAAAAACATTAGTTTACAGCCCATGATCACGAGTTATGTTCATCTTACAGTGCAGTAAAACTTTAATAAAATTAATGGAACAACAATGCAAAGATAAATGTAGTAACTTGGATGACCTATTAATACATGAACAATCATTTAAAAGAACAAGAAATATTATATAAAGATTAACAAAAAAATGCAAAGTTTTTATATAATTCTAATTAAGTATAAAGATCATGAGTTGTCTAGCGTAAGTGACCAACTATCCTTATCACTGAAATAATCATTAATTGTGTAATAATCTTTCTTAATAAGGCAGTCTTTTTATTTGAGTTTTAAATGTACTAAATGGTAATTCTAAAAGACTAATTGGTATTTTATTGTATATACGAATACCTAGCCCTACAAAAGAATTATTAACTTTATGTAAACGATGATAAGGGGCATATAGTCTATGCCTGTTTCGAGTATTTAAATTATGTATATCGCTTTTTGTGGTAAATAAACCTATATTTTGCCTAATGTACAAAATATTAGCAAATAAAAATTGCGAGGCTACTGTAAGAATTCCTAGAGACTTAAAGCGTTCCCTAAGAGTATCTTTTGCACCTAACATGTATATCGCTCGTACCGCTCGTTTCTGTAGAACGAAGATATTCAGAATATCGGCAGCTTTGCCCCATAACAGAATGCCGGACATAACACTGTAAAAATAGCTAAAATATACTAAGCGAGCCGTGTCAATATCAGTAAGTTGCCTAACTTTTTTGACGCCATACGAAGCAGAGCTGAGCTTTCCTGCAAGACATGCTATATGTGCACCCCATTGTAGCTTATTATCTAATGTAATACCTAGGAACACTGTAGAGTCTACTGTGTCAAGTTCCTCCCTATCTAGCGTAATATTAGGTCCCAGTTGTCTAACGTTAGGTAAAGCAAACTTAACGCATTTGGTTTTCCTAGAATTAAGTACTAGGTTTTTTGCTGTATACCATTGTGTAACTTGTAATAGTGCATTATTTACATCATCAAATTGATTTCTATTCCTATCTACTTTAAAAATAAGTGACGTATCATCTGCAAAAAGTACGACATCACAGATGTTTTTAAATAAAAAGCTAAGTCATTAATATATACAAGAAATAGAAAAGGACCTAAAATTAAGCCTTGTGGAAAGCCTAACTGTATAGATAATTTAGAGGATGTAGTCCCATTTACATCGACACACTGAAATCTCTGCCGCAGGTAAGAATCGACAACACTAAGTGCAGTTTTCTCTACGCCGTAGTGGCGGAGCTTACGCAGTAGTGTGTCGTGCTTAACGTAGTCAAATGCTTTAGATAGGTCACAGAACACTCCGATAGCATTTTTTGATGACTCCCAAGCACTATAAACGTGTTTTATAAGAGCTACACCCGCATCAGTAGGTAGTGGATCTACCTTTAGTAAACCCGTATTGATCTTTGTGAAGCAGACTATTTAAATTGAAGTGGCTTAATAGCTGCTTTAAAATAATCTTTTCAAATATTTTACTAAATGCTGGCAAGATAGATATGGTCCTAAAATTATTAATTTCATTTTTACTGCCAGATTTGAATAACTTTACTTAATTTCATCAAATCTGGAAATACGCCTAGGTCAAAGCATTGATTAAAAATTATAGATAGGTAAGGCGCAACAGTCTCAACTATAGTACCTAAAATTTTAATTGAATAGCCCCAATTTTAATTGTTGTTTAATATCAAAAAAATAATTATAAAATAATATAAATAAGAAAATACTAAGGATTTAATGCGAAAACACATTGTAAAATTGAAATTTGTATGTGTTCCTTAGATTTTTATAATGTGTGTATAATAGGTGGCGTCAAAAGTGTCCATGTCAAATAACGAAAATGATATTAGTAAAGACCTAGAAGTGGTGATAGGGAAGACTTTTATTTCTTATTTTGGATAAAATGGGACTAAATCGACAAAAGACTTCGGAAGGAAACCTTGGCTCAGCACGGCAAAACAAACGCATTTAATAAATTAACTAGATGATCACACAAAGCTTTTATACAGGGTGTAACAAGACCCTTAACGAAAACTGAAATCCCATGTACCAATCACTACGAATATTTTTTACTTAGGCACCATACCTGGGAAATTACTGGTTCACAAAGTTAGTATGGAATTTTTCTTATTAGGTACAAAATCTATGCATTTATCCCGCCAATATGTTCTTTATCTAAAGAACATCAACTTCTCATTATGAGAAGGGTAAGGCCATAGTCCACCACGATGGCCAAGTGCGGGTTGGCAGACTTCACATGTCTTTCGAGAACATTATGGAGAACTCTCAGACATGCAGGTTTCCTCACGATGTTTTCCTTCAAGCCATGTATTCACTAGGGGACAAAGTCGCTCGACTTATCGCGAACAGTCGCAGGACATTTACGTGCGACTGTTCCGCGACAATGTCGACCGACATTTCGCTCGTCCACATACCGGGATTGTGATCAAGATGTCGCCTAAGTGTTAACACAGTTTCGTTGGTAGTGTGGACCAACGAAGTGTGCTTTAATCGCGGGTAGTCGCGGAACAAATAGCAACACACGTCCTCACAAGTCAAATGCCGTCGGAAACTGTCGAGGGACACGAAGTCGCGCAAGATCGACGCTATCGGAGCGTCGACAAGCGACTTGTTCCCCGACACGTAGATGTCGCCTGCGATGTCGGGCGATGTCCCCCGCGACGTCGCTCAACACGTAGAATTCATGTCGGGCGACAAGGTCGCGGGACAAATGTCCCCTAATGAATACGAGGCATTAACCGTTCAGCAAGCGATAATTGACAATTTAATACGCACATAACTTTGAAAAGTCATTGGTGCGCGCCGTGGATTCGAACCCGAGACCCTCTGCTTGGCAGTCCGTCGGTCTCTCCACTCAGCTATCGCCGCTATGATAAGGTATACCTTGAAATAATATTTTAGCTCTGCTTCAAATGCACTTTGCCGCGTGGTTGACGGCATAGAATACAAGTGTCACCACCCCCTATCTTCCCGTGGGTGTCGTAAGAGGCGACTAAGGGATAACACGATGCAAATACCATCTTTGTGTAGAGACGGAAAACTCGACATCAAACCCTATACGACTGCCTCGTTGGTCTCGCGGCATAAATGTGCGCGAGGGATCGGGAGGTCCCGGGTTCGATTCCTGGGTCGGGCACTGTTATTGGGTTTTTTGTCACGAAATTCTCAGTAGCCGCACGGAGTCTGGAAATGTGCCCGGTACGGCAATAGGCTCGCTCCTTATTACGTGGGACTAAAGTATATCTGGCGAAAAGTGGGTGTAGAAATACATCTCTGCCTACCCCTTCGGGGATAAAAGGCGTGACGGTATGTATGTCAAATGCACTGTCGTCAGTTCTATTCATTTCTAGCTTTGGGTAGTGCCTTCGTTTTGTTTAAAATGTGTGTTGCAAAGACTATTTAAGTATTTGTGAAAAAATAAAACTGTGAGCGAGAAGCTAATACGATAAGGCAAAAAAGGGAGGCTAACATGGAAGGAAATGTAATACACAAATAGATCCTACATGCAAGCTACAAAAGCATGTGCGTGGGGGCAAAAAATCTTGGAGTAACTTAGCGGAATCGCCAGTGTCGGCCGGGATCACAGAATGACAGCCGACTGACGACTTAACGAGATAATCCCATGATTAGAGAGGCCGCGCCATTCCTTCTCGCTAACTCTAATCGTCCCTAGACGCGTAGAGTTTCTGATACTTTGTATAACTCGTATACTTCATATTACGTATCTATGTGTCTACTTCAGATTAGTCAATATCTCATGTTTTTAACATAGTAAGGTCTTCGGGTATTTTAACCTTTTTTTTTTTTGGTGTTGGGTTGGAAAATCCTCATGGAGTCCCTCCGCCCCGGGGGCAGGACGAAGGGGACTGTCAGACTCTTACTGACTAAAAACCAACCCGTGTTCCTCATGTACCCGTGTGTCGGAGGGCAGGGATTCGCATAAGCATTCATCGCTACCCCCCGACGGGTATTGGCCCGCCAGATGGTCAGGCGGGCCCCGAACAAACCCTCTTGGCGGCGGATGAAGGTGTTGGGCTCCGCCGCCAAAACACCCAGCGGCCACAGAGGATAGGGAGGACGGCAACGCAACACCGCATCTCCTCTTCCTCTGCGGCCCCACCGCGACGCAACGATGGTGCGCCCCCATTTGGTCGCGGGAGACAGGGCGCGCGGCAACGCAACACCGACACGCCTCTCCTTCCGCGACCGCGCCCGACTGCGAGGGACAGACAGAACTGTCCCCGGGGGGGGGGGGTTTGGTATTTTTACCTGAAATAAATTGCATACCTATTTATTTCTTTATTTATCACTTGAAAATCAAAAAGATCCTTATTAAAGATCGGTATAAAAATTCGGATTATGGATACTGGTACTTAAGAATCTTCAAAGAATTTCACATTTAATTTTATTTATTTATTTAATATAATTTGTAACACATAAATGCTTTTTTACCATTTTATTTTACTGTAATATAGTTTTGTCAACAACATCCACGTTTTTAATACCCACTGTGGGTACATATACATTATACTTCTTTCACTTCAGTGGTAATTTCATAATTTTATAGGTACCTACTTATTATGTCATACATACATAGACTCACACCTGTTTCCCGGAGGGGTAGGCAGGGAATGCCATTTGCAACAATCCTGATGTATCTCTCGTTTCATTCACTCCCATCAAATTTCTCAAGCATGCTCTTCGGTTAAGGGTAGGTACGTCTAACCTGTCCTATTTTTAGGATGTCCAATCTGGTCAGAGACCGTCCATCCAGGTCTTCCCCTTCCTCCTGCCCCATTCACACTTGCCTTATATAACTTCTTGGTCAGTCTTTCGTCATCCATCCTCTCCATATGTCCAAACCATACCTTTCTCAATGGTTGTCACTACATCTTCTTTTACCCCACAACACTCTCTAATCACACAATTCTTTACTCTGTCGTTCAAAGACATTCCACACATACTTCTCAGTCCTCTCATTTCTACAGCATTTATTCTACTTTCATGTCTATTCTGCCATACCCAACTTTCACTACCATACATAAGTACTAACACCCCTCTATGCACAGCCAAACGTGCCTTTTCGGAAGCGTTTTTATTGTTCATAAATGCCTTCAAAGCTCCATTCACCATATTACCTGCATTAACTCTTCTTTCAATATCTTCTTCATTCTTACCATTCCTAGTACACAGCGTACTATTTAGGTACAAAATCATTCACTTGCTCCACTTGTGGTCCATCGATCATAACATTACAAGCCGTAACGCATTCCTCCTTTTCAAAAATCATAACTTTCATCTTGCTCACATTCACTTTCATTCTTTTCCTCCCTAAAGCATCATGCATGATTAGTGCTACATCAATAGGACATACCCATATCTTCTATTCACGATATTAATATGTCTTAGAATAAAATAAATACAAAGAGTTGTAATAATTAGAATAATCACTTTTAGTTTTTTTACTTCACATCTTGGTAATATTACAATATTTATTCAACAATGATTACTTGGTTACCAGGTAAACCGTAACCGCCAATTAAAGCTATAAATCGCAATCTAAATAAAATTGTATCTTGTTTAAATGTAACTTTCACTTGAGTATTTTCAGATAACTCTAAATCAATTACGGCCACAATGTCCCCATTGAATTGAATCGTCGCATACAAGTACATTGCTGTACAGATGCGAGTATAAAGACATCCTCACCTTTTACACTTTATACGCTTTTACTCCCCAAGAACTTGTTATCGTTTTTCTCTAAAAGCTCACAAAAGCAGTTGAAATAATGACCGATAAACGCCAATATTGCAATATTTTCAAAGCCTTACTAACTATAGTATTACGATAAGACAATGCGGTGGAGTTTTATCAACAATCTTAAGTCGTTAAAACAACCGTAAAACAAAGTTAAATTTGAATCGTAACGTTTCTCCGTAATTCTTCATTAAACGCCGCGATTTTAAATGAATACGTGTATCAATTATACATTATGTGGGTAAATGTACGACTTAAATAAAGAGAGCTCTCTAGATAAATTATGTTTCAGTATTGTACACGAGAGGGGTGTGCACACGGAACTATGTCCATAAAGGTGAACGCACACTTATTCGAGCCGAACGTTTCGAACGAGTCGAACGAAACGAATTTTAGGATTCTGTATAAGAAATCTCATGAAACCTCGCACACTTGCCCGCGTCGAATCGTCCTAATCGATAGTGTGAATTGCATACAGAATTCTAAAATTCGTTTCGTTCGACTAGTTCGGCTCGGATAAGTGTGCGTTCACCTTAACTCTCCGTTGAAAATCATTAGAAAGGCAGCGCGCTGATTTTTATCATGTTATATTTTTCTGAGTTGACTGCACAATGTAGATCTGTGTCATATATTTATAGCGTAAATGTACGTGGTAGAATATGACTCTGTAACTTAGACGAATATTATTGAGATACCTAACTGCACTTATGTATTTATTTTTATTTATTTATGCTTTATTGTACACCAGAAATATTACATAAGACATCATACAATATAAGCGAAGTACAATGGGCGGCCTTATCGCTTAGAGCGATCTCTACCAGGCAACCTTTGGATGGAAATTTTATTGGTCGGAAGTTAGTAGTTGTAGGTGTAACAGTCATAATACTTATAATATATAGATATCTCTAAACACATACATATATACCTATTCATATACTCTACTCTATATACCTACATACAAATACATATATACATAAGCATACAAAACATAAATATATAAAGGACATAATTATACACACATGAACTATAGCAATGTCTCAATTATAGAATATTTTAGAATGAACTGTAAACTATAATGAAAGATAATATTCCTTCACTATGGATTTAAATTTAGCTACCGTCTTAGCTTGCCCAACGTGCAGCGATAATTTATTCCACAAGCGAACGACAGTTACGGTGAAGGAATTGTCATAAAAAGCCGTGGAATGTACCGGCATTTTAAGCCTCAAATTTTCTGATGACCTCAAATATCTATTATGTGTATCATGAAGGAACTCAAATCTTCCTTTAAGATAGGAGGGAGTTGAAGGAATAAAACGGTATATTGTACAGTAAAGTGAGAATGTGAGCATTCCGGCGATGTCGAATTGGTAACCACTTGAGCTGTGTTCGAAATTGTGTAACATGGTCGTATTTGCGCAAGCCAAATACGAATCGTATACAGACATTTTGAATTCGCTCAAGTTTATCTAGCTGGTTTTCGGCGAGGTCTAGATAGCTGACATCTGCATAATCCATAATGGGTAACAGAAGAAACTTAGCGAGCGCAATTTTAGTAGCAGTGGGCAGAAAGTTTCTTAGTCGCCTCAGTGAACCAACTGAAGCAAACACCTTACGACTCACTTCTTGTATCTGCGGTCCCCAAGTAAGAGTAGAGTCGATAGTGAGACCCAGATTTTTTACTTTGTCTTGTATAGGGATAATCGTGCCATCAAACATTATATGAGGGAGTAGTGACCAGTCAATTTTACTTTTCATTCAAGAGCTACCAATAACAATAACTTGAGTTTTAGTACGATTAAGTTTAAGCCCAAAAGACTTGCTCCACTTGCTGATTAGTGCCAAATCACTGTTAATGATATCTAAAGAATGTGACATCTGCGACAGTGTTGACTGCGTGTATATCTGGAGATCATCTGCATAAAGGTGATAGGAACAGCGAAGGTTATTACAGATAGAATTTATGAATATTGAGAAGAGTAAAGCGGTCAATACGCCACCCTGGGGCTCACCGGCATTTGTATTACACCAAGAAGAAAGTGAATTCTCGATATGTATTCGTTGTCGGCGGCCACACAGGTAACTACGAAACCGATCAATCACCGTAGGAGATATGTTAAGAGAACAAAGGCGTCCAAGAAGAATATCAAAATCTACCGTATTGAAGGCGTTACTAAAATCAAGTAGACATAAAATTGTGAGCTGTCCGCCTTCCATACCAGCCTTGATGTCGTCCGTAACATTGACTAAGGATATGACTGTGCTATGTCCCGAACGGAAACCGGATTGAAAGGGATTTAGAACAGTATTCTTACAGAGGAAGGAGTTAATTTGGTAGTACACGAGACGTTCGAGGACTTTAGAGAGGAATGGCAGGATAGAAATGGGCCGATAATTGGAATAGGATGAAGGATGAGAAATTTTGGCTATAGGAGTAATTTGGGCGTCCTTCCATATCGATGGAAATAAACCACTGGACAAGGAAAAATTGAAGATGTGGGTAATTATGGGTAGGATTGCGTCAAGGACAGGAATGATCATGTTACGGCTGACACAGACACTACCAACTGCGTTGGACGTGATTGATACTATGCTCTTCTTAACATCACTATCAGTCATTGACATATATATCGATGCTATCAGTGAACTGATTAAATACGAATGGTGAATAACTAGGGGTAGGCAATGATGAAAGATAATTAATAGTGCTTGTCTTAGTAGTCCTATCGATGAAGGACGAAGCAGAAAAATGTTGATTGAGCAAGTCAATATTGAAGTCAGTAGGATTAATGTGTTGTCGTGCTTTGCCGACCCCCAGGGTTTTAAGAAATTTCCAGACCTTTGTTGGATCTCCGTTTTGTACAGAGCTGTGGATATGTTGGCGTTGTGCGTCCCTACACACCCTATTGCAGTGATTTCTGATTGCGATATACTTTTGGAGATTTAAAGCATCAGGTCTAATTTTGTACTTAAATTTAGCTGCAGCTTTCTTACGTATCAGCTGCTTGATGTTTTCTGTGAGCCACGGCGATGGAGGATGTTTTATTTTAACGGGTGGAATAGTTGCATGTTTGTCATACAATTTTGTGATTTGACTTGTAAAGATGGCAACTTTTTCATCAACAGAGTGCGATTTAATAAGTTGATTCCAGTCAATATCACTAGCATCTTTACAGAGATTATTTATATTGATGTTACGGAAATTGCACTGCATTAATATTTTAGGCTTAGCCTTTGGAGGGCGGATTTGGTAAGATAGAAAAAGTAAGTCATGATAGGAGAACATGTCTGCCGGGTATTGCCCGTGCGTGGCGACATGTTCCCTTGAGGAAACTAAGATAAGATCCAGAAGGTGAAGAATTTGGAAAATGATGAGTTGCATTTAAAGGGAGAATTGACAATAAAACTTACCTCAATAAAAGCCTTATGAAGCCTAAGCTTGATAACAAGTTTCTAAGAAAATAATATTTATCTGTTGTTGCTTAACCAAATTAATTAAAACATGATTGAGGTCAAGATTAATTATTGACAACGGCTGAAGTTTACTTGGTAAGTGGAAATTTTAGTGTAGTACATACTTTTTCTACAACCTCAATAATAAATAATAAAATAAAATATCTTTATTTCAGACAATATCGGCCCATACAATTTGCAGTACAAGTACACATGATCAGACATTCATACTAGGTACATTTAATTTTATTCTATATCTATTTAAATTTTATAATTCTATTCTTTTCAATAATATATTAAATAATTACAATTCAGATTTCATAATAAATTTTAAAAATGTCAATATAAAAATACAAAGTTTATTATAATTATAATATCTATTTTAATGTCATAATATAAAGTCATGCATTTTAATTCAATTACAAAAATTATTAAGTTTAAAACATTTTATTTATAAACATTTTATAGGTATCTAAAATGTTATAGAACCAATGAGGTATTTATATTTTTATTCTAATTCTAATGAAACTAAATTATATTTTATTATAATTCTAATGAAACTAAATTTATTTTTGTACATTATACGATATTACAGTTCTTTTATTTAACGTTTTAGATGCCTGTTTATGCAGTGTCTTATATAAAAACAGTCGAGTCTGGCTGCAATCATTGCTAGCACGGTATTGGAGCTGGCTCGCACCCTGCGCACCAGGGACGCGCACCGCTTGCGCATGGTGGTGTGAAAACAGTCGGTGCGCGCCCACGCAAACATGCCCGAGGCGCAATGACAGTGCTTTGAGAAAATGTAATTTATATCATTTGGTTCTGGTATGACAAATCTGCAAAATGCTTAAGCCGTAGGCTGTTAGTTTGTCTTTTAAGTTGTGTCCTGTACAAGTAATTATATTTAACGGTATATATAACAACTTACAGAGAAACCTGTAAATCCCTACTAATATTATAAATTCGAGATTCGTTTTCCCGCTAAAACGGTTGAACCGATTTTGTTGAAATTTAATATAAAGATGTATTGGAGACGGACGTAAGCTACCATAAGTTGCAAAAATTAAACTGGGAGGGATTGTAGGGAGGGTAGAAGTTAGTACGGCACAAATTTACCTCTTGGAAGTAAGAATGCATGCGCTAATAATTGAGTGCTGCGCATGTGCTATCGCATATCTGTCAGTACTGTCCCGTCATACATGTCATATTGTGCACGTTGATTAAATTTTTCGCATATATAAACTAATAATTATATAATAAGCTTAAACGACTGAAACGATTTTCCCTACTCATATTAAAATGCGAAAATAAATATATTGAACATGTATTAGAACATGGCTTTGACATTTGACTGTATGCAAGGTGATGTTATTATGTACCTTTCGGTCGATAACGGTAGATAATGTCATGGATACTGACCGAGTTACTTTATACCCTATAGAGTTTCTGAAGTCTTAAGAATAATCAGGAGTGTCTTCACACAACTTGACACTGAAAGAACATTTGTGTTACCCCGAATTTAACGCGCGCGAAGCGGCGGGCAAAAGCTAGTTCTTACAATATATTTTTTGAAACTTTTATTTAATCCTACTTAATATTATAAATTCGAAAGCATGTATGTATGTATGTTCCATTTTCACGCTACGACGGCTGAACCGATTTTGTCGAAATTTAATATAGAGATATATTGGACCATGGAGACGGACATAGACTACTATAAGTTGCAAAAATTAAACTGGGAGGGGTTTTAGGGAGGATAGAAGTTTGTACCTACGGCCATAGCTGGGCATCGTTAATCAAATAATTAACTTCGTTAATCGCTAATCCGTTACTAAAAAAGTTAACTTCGTTAAACGTTAAAGCGCTACCTTTGGGACTATTTAACGCAAGTTAACGTTAATCGTTAATCCGTTAACACATGGTAAAAATACTATTTTAATGAGAATTTTATAAGAACTGGTTTGGGTTTTGGGAATTAACAGGTTAGAAACAAAAAAACGAAAACGACGTGTATATATATTAGAGTGTGTAATTTAGTCATCCGGTATAGTGTGGGTATTGTCTTCATGAACATTAATATGTTGAAGTTCTCGTCTGAAAGCGAAGCTCATTGTGGCCTTTAAATAAAAAGTGATAGCCACAATTTGAATACTAGAAATAAGAGTAAGCTAGTAGTGCCGGCTACCCGGCTAGAGAAAATAAAAAAATCTTTTCAAGGCCAATGTGTGCGCTTTTACAATAAAGTGCCAAGCAATATTCAAAATTTAAGTTATAATAAATTCAAAAAGATTATAAAACGTAAACATTGTCAACAAGGGTACTATTCGGTGCTAGATTATATTGAAGATAAAAATGCTTGGGATTAATTTGCTCGGTCCCACAGGCTACTTATGTTTGATTAGTGTTAAGTTTCATGTGAGTGTGAGTTATTGTGTCTATAATTATGCTAGTTAGTACTTTTAAAAAAGCCTTATTAATTGACAACAACATTATAGACACACCACCTCATATACCTATGAAAAATTCAATGTAGTTACTAAGTTTTTAAATTGTATAGAATCAAGACGTAGAAAAGAGTGGCCCGGAGTTTCTTGCCTGATTCTTCTCACGAGGCTCTACTTTCTGAACAGGCATTTTTTTCAATGCTCAACTATGTTAATATGCACTTAAAGTTACTTTTTTTTTATTTGTATGACTTTCTGACGTGTCCAAAAAATTTAAACATATTTGAGTTTGAGTTTGAAATACCTTTGCCCGTGGAAAAAAGACGTTGAACAGCAGAGCTTGAGGGTATAGCATTATCTACACTAATATTATAAAGAGGAAAAATTTGTATTTTTGTTTGTTTGTAATGGATAAACTCAAAAACTACTTTACCGATTTTTTAAATTATTTCACCATTAGAAAGCTACATTATCTGCGAGTAACTTAGGCTATATTTTATTTTAGAAAAATAGGGTCCGTAAGATATTTGTGTTTCTCGGGTAGGCGAATTAGTTCCCTCAGAACGCGGGTGAAACCGCGGGAAACGGCTAGTATGTAAACAGATTTATGAATAATATCTGTTCCCCGAGAAATGCCGCATCGTCGAACGTGTCTTTTCTTTTTTATTGTACATGCAATAGGTAAAAGGTTTGATTAACAATAAGTATTAGAGTTACAGCCAACGACAGATAGTATTCTTTCTTCATGTAAACAAATCCTTAAGTTTGGACCTTACTGAGGCTATGGAACCAGCAAAAACATCTATAGCATCACGAACAGAGTTAGCCAAAGAAATCATACGAGAAAGTGGCGAAACATAACCCATGTTTGTTCGGCTGTGCGCCGAAAAAAGTTTTTGATTTCATTTCTCTCGATTTGGATACAAAATTAACATAATCAAACACAAGAAAATAACTCAAGTATGGCCACGGATTTCGTTTGTAGTGGATCTGGAATCCAACTGCACGTTGTGGTTTTTATTTGCACAATACACTGTTTAATATACACACTGCACAGACGTAAAAACTACGCAGTATTTGATATAGTTGATTGAATCAGGCGTTACTTGGCGGAACTCCATTGTAACCTAATGGAAGACAAGAGGAACCCACCACGCACCCTCGAATTGACCACCCCAACTATTGCAATAGAAAAAAGTTGACAATATCGAACTCCTCTAAAAGGATAAGGGATATAGGAATGGTATGGGTTCCAGGAAGATACCTGACTTGCAGTATCCCACTGTATGCGCCGACTATTCTTCGACACGTGTTTTGCCTCTGCACGAGGCATCCTCAGGAACGATGGGCAACGACGAATTACTTTGTACTCTATAGAGTTTCTGAACTCTTTAGACTAACCAGGATTGCCTTCACACAACTTGAGACTGAAATTAAATTTATGCTACCCCGACGCGCGCGAAGCCGCGGGCAAAAGCTAGTACTTTTATAAATCAGGCCTTTTTTATTGTTCGCTACAAGTATTTTTTTCGATGTGTGGTGAATATAAGTATATGCAGAAGCGCATAATATATTATAATATATTAAATTACTAAACAAACAAAAACATGCTTATATTAACATACTGACTTATATTTTCTATTAGAATTTATTTTGTATGAAAGAGCTTTGGACGTATTTATTACCAATTTTTTTTGGCAATGTTAGTATAATATGTACTATATTTTATATTCCCAAAAAGTGATTTATTTACGTAATATTACATGTCCCTACAGAAACGCCTTTAAAAACAAAATTCTAACAAACCACCTCAAAAAAGTTCTGAAGTTGTTTTCGGTTGACAGCTTATTTGTTTTATTATGACGTTTCGTTAGGTAGTCCGTGTTCCCCCCCCGCGGGATCTCCACCTTGTCGTGGTGGGGGGCTCAGTAACCGTGGGTTAGAAGCCACCCACGGTGAAGCTAAGCGGGATCCCGGGAGGGGACGCTCCAAGTGGGCTTGGTAGAGGCCTGCGTAGGATGCGTCCCATGGTGCGGGTGCGGGGGACAGTTCTGTCTGTCCCTCGCAGTCGGGTGCGGTCGCGGGAGGAGAGGCGTGTGGGTGTTGCGTTGCCCCGCACCCTATCTCCCGCGACCAAATGGTGGCGCACCATCGTTGCGTCGCGGTGGGGCCGCAGAGGAAGAGGAGATGCGGTGTTGCGTTGCCGTCCTCCCTATCCTCTGCGGCTGCTGGGTGTTTTGGCGGCGGAGCCCAACACCTTCATCCGCCGCCAAGGGGGTTTCGTTCGGGGCCCGCCTGACCATCTGGCGGGCCAATACCCGTCGGGGGGTAGCGAGGAATGCTTTGGTGAAACCCTACCCTCCGACACATGGGTACATGAGGAGCACGGGTTGGTTTTTAGTCAGTAAGAGTCTGACAGTCCCCTTCGTCCTTCCCCCCCCCCCGGGGCGGAGGGACTCCATGAGGATTTTCCAACCCGATACCAAAAAATAAAAGGTAGTCCGTGTTCGCAGTTCGTGTATCGTCACCGTCATCATCTGCAGGCGACGGCTACGCGATCCACTGTGGCATTCATTGCCTCTGTTGTTTCACATCTCGACTGGTGGCGATCTGAATCTGCAAACGCTTTGATTGGCTCCCCGTCAAAACTGGAATAAATAGTCAAGCACCGGCGCTGGCATCAAAAGCTCGTCCAAGCTTCGGTTAAAATTGAACATCCAAAAGATTTCCATTCTTTCCTGTTTCATTGTACATAAAACGGAGCAAACTCAGCAATATCGGTCTTGTGTGAAATGACGAATCGTCGCTGGATTTTAACAGATTATATAACAGTTTCAACACTGAAGGCAAAGTTGGACAAAAAAGTTTATTTCGTTTTATATTGACAATAAAATTGAATAAGCTGACACGCGCAGGCTTTCTAGGTCTGTCGGTAATCCTATTTGCGGTGCGGACTCGCGCCAGTTGCTCCTAAAAGTTGCGTGAGTGTTACCAACAAAACGTAGCTAACGCCTGGGGAAAGCCGCCGCGACCGGCTTTGCCCCTGCCAAGTATGTTTACACATATGCACTCCAACATACTTATGCCACGGATTAATCTACCCTAACACTTTTATGTATCATACGTCCCTATGATATATGTGTGCCATACACACAGCATTTAATACCTCAGATATCGTACGTTTAGATTTGAAAACAGAGTTACCAATTTCAAGTTTTTTAAATAAACATTCAAATATGTAAAATTACATAAATATCCTATAAATTACTAAGTACTTATTCGAAAACAAGTGCCAGTAAAAAGTTGCCGTGTTGATAAAAAAGGTTTAATTTAGCACGCGAAGATAATCCCTAGTTTAATCAAGTTAGACTATCTGAAATTAGTTTTCTTGTAAATATCTTTTAACAGTAATTCCCTTTTCCACATTTCGAAACACGATGAAATCCCTAAAGGGGGTTCCTACCTACCGAATGCTGCAGCGTCACTTCGTCTCGAATTATAAAATATGCAGATAAGTTACGGGAATTGATTCAAGGCACAAAGGAGGCAAGCGAACTGTCTATAGGCGGGCGGCGAGATTTCGGCATTAATTTCCCGAGAGGCTACACTCTTATCCCGAGAGGCTACACTCTTATCTCATTACACTGAAAATATTTTATAAACACATGTTTAAATAAGTGCAACACCTTCACTAAAGCGTGAAAGTTGCCAACATAAATTATATCCTTCTATTAATCTCAATTCGTACTCATATTCGGTAAATCAATTTCGCATTGTCTCCCTCATCTTTTATTTGGACATCGTTTCGCCGCTTGTTACATACAACTCGACACAAACGGTTTCATTCGGATCATTTTATTACCACACAACAAAAGTTATTGCGGTAGTACTGTCCCAGATTGGCATTATTAGGTCATTAAAAGTCATTAAGTGAAGTGGCAGTGCGCAGGGCACATAGCTCGAAGAACCGATGGCCGTTGGGGCAGAAAGGTTCTGGAGTGGCGGCCACGTACCGGACGACGCAGCAGAGGTAGGCTCCCCGCAAGGTGGACCGACGATCTCGTCAAAATCGCGGGAGGCGGTTGGATGCGGGCGGCTCAAGACCGGTCTGTGTGGAGAACTTTGGGGGACGCCTATGTCCAGCAGTGGACGTCGTTTGGCTGATATGATGATGATGAAAAGTTAACAAGTAGAAGCTGGGAGCATTGTTCATTAGTCCTTGCATGTTTCGTGGCGCGCTTGGTTAAGTCATTCTTCTGAAGTGATAGAATAAATCCGTTGTCTCTGTTCCCTATCGGCGAACTTTAAATCATTAGCAAATTTTAAGAACACGGGCTGCACCGGAGCTCAGTCGGCTGAAATTAAGTGTGTAGATTCAAAGTTTTATGTTCCTTCGTTATATTTTCCAATATTATGAGTTGGTATCAATTTTTGTTCGAAATACTGAATCATTTTATTACGATATAATATGACGATACGAAATATTGCATTTGATATTCAGCGGTTATCGTAAACACGAGTATTCTCCTGAGGTCACCCTGACGCTACGGTAATGTACAATGTCGATGATTGTCCTGTCGACGTGTGTGTTTGTTAATTTCATAGAATTTACCGAACGGTTAAAATTGATGACCAGAAATCTCTCGAATAAAAAAATACTGCATCATTCAAAGCTCTAAAATATTTGGGGTATATATCATGAGTGGAAAACTGTTTGTCTGCTGATTTTATAAAATTTGTGTCATTTCTATAGAGAAAGAATTAGCCTATGAATGTTATCTAACCTCATTCATTTCACGGTAGGCGGCAGATTGGATGTATTAATTAAAGTCAAAGTCAAGAGCCCGTGGTGGCGTTCTTTTCTATAAAGAGTAACGCTATCCTCAATTAAAGTATATCATTTTTTATGTACTTCCCTATCTATGTACTTCCCTATCTATAATGTATATCTATTCTATGATGTAGTGAAAAAAATTGCTTGTAAATACAGCCATTTTTTGGTATCGAACAACAGTCATTACCTCTAAGTTAGCGATGTAAAGCGCTTACGGAACACGCGATACTGTCTATTAATAAACGTTGGTTATATTCATTACCAAAAATCATTGCTCTTTCTAACTTGTTCTGGTAATAAAAATATTTGGCTCTTTGGCCTTTAATCCGTCGTAATCAGTCCCTACATAGTTGGTCACGAAACAAAATATGATTTATTGTAAGTTGAATTTTTTTTGCGTTTGTAAAGAGTCTTCATAGCCTTTTTCGTATGCATACTTGTTGGATATTTTAGGCGATTCGAGATTGGAGCCATGATAGCTGTATCAGCAAACTGATTCTTATGTCTGTATCTAACTCTATTTTTACCCGTAATTTAGTACTAAGTAATAGACGATGCGAACGCACAATTTTATTTATTTATTTATTTATTAAAGCTTTATATACACAACGTATACAGGTGGACTTAATGCCATGGGCATTGTCTCCCAGTCTACCTTAGAGTGGTGCAGAGAGAAAAGAAGTAGGTGTTATATAAAGAAAATAAATTTGAAATAACATAAATAGGTAATAAAAACTAAAGATACATTCACATAAAAAACATATATACATAATTTACATATAATATAAACATATGCAATATAGATGTATTATAGAACTACATACATTCATACACATACACCGCTATTTTTTAATTAGTACAAAAAATTTAATGGGGCTGTAGGCATCTTTAACTAATCATATATATGTATGTAAAAAATAAAAATACTAAGTTCCAAAACTGTCCCAAAACTGTCCACAAAAATACGTAATGTTTGGTAAATGCATAACTAAATACTATGTTGTCGTAGTAATTTTACGCGCCACTACTCCATTGATAAATTTGTGCAAACTCGAAGCTCGCCACCCCCTGTCCCTCTGCGCGCGCGCTGCAGTACTAAATTGAAGACGATAGCGAGCGGATGTTTTTTTCGTGGAAACAATTATTGTTTGTTTACGTTTGCCCAACGGGATGGCTTATTAGTTCACATCACGCGAGTGCAGCTATGTGTTTGTACAGGGAAGTGTTTGGAAGCCAGTGGATCGGTCGAGGCGGGTCGTAGCTTGGCCTCCATGCTCACCACTGTGTACAAAAGTGAGCCGTTGTGAGTGTGAGTGTCGAACAAATTAACAGCGCATATTGGACGCTTTTGACGCAGTGAAAAGTCAGAGAAGCTTACTTATCTCGTTAAAAAACAATTAAATAAAACGTGCTGTGTATTGACAAAAGTGATGGATATTTCGAAGAACAATTGAAATACTTGTAAGTAAAGTAAATATTACCTACATAACTAAATAATAATTTGATGCGGGCGGCTCAAAATCGGTCTGTGTGGAGAACCTTGAGGGAGGCCTATGTCCAGCAGTGGACGTCTCTAGGCTGACATGATGATGATGAAATAGTAATTGTAAATAGCAGCCGATTCTAACTTCATAAATACGCCAAAATTACTCTTTTCTTTTATTTCAGAATACCTTCTTTTATTTTGATAGGTGTTTGCTTTCTAATTACATACCTACCTCCGTATTTAATTACTTATAAAACGGTAAATTTTGCCGGTTCTAAGACAGGATGAAGTATGAAGGAGTGGGTAGAAATAAAAAAAATAAAAAATATCTACCTACACTTATTATTTTGCTTCATTTTATTGTCTACGGCTACCTGCATTATAAGTGCGACGGAAAGAATTCGTAAGAGTAGGACGGAAAGTAAGTACTATCAATGAAGTAGTAAAAAACAAATGATTATAACTTTGCTATTTATAGATATTATGAAATTCTTACGTCACTTATATGATAATAATGTCTTCGCTAATATGTCCTTAAAGTTTTTGTACTAATTAAAAAATAATGGTGTATAAGAATATATAAATATATACAGGCTGGCGCTACCATAGGGGCACTTTTTAAACAGAGGCATAGCTTACAACATTTTGAAGCCTTGTACCAAAAATCAATTAAATCGCTGCAGTAGTTTAGCCACAATATCGATTTTAAGTGCCGCAATTTTTGCACATGCTTTAAATTCTACACAGCTGATACAAAACGGTCAACGACCCTACATTGCGCGCCGCGACTCGCTACGACGCGACGCCTCGACGTCATCCGAAGTTAGGCTCAGCGCAGACAGAACGGAGCGCAGCGGAGAGGATTTGCCGCATAGCACACGTTGCCGTTCTTACAAAGGTCAGTAACCTAAAGTAATATTGGTCTACAAATGGTGTTTCGTTTTGTAACTCATATTTTATAGTTTATTTTGTTTGAAATTTTTATTTTTTTATTTTGGGCCCAGGGTCTTTTTTGATGATATAAAACATTTTATAGGCATCAATCTTACGTCATTTTTAAATAAATGCCCCTATGGTAGCGCCACCCTGTATATATACATATTAAACCAATATGAAATTTAAACGACTTATGATACATTCGCTGACTCAGCCAGTAGAAGTTCCTTCACCTTGAACTTGAAAGTATTCTTAGTCTTGGTCATCCTGATTTCAAGAGGGAGGGCATTCCAAAGAAGAATAGATTGGACAGTAAAAGAGGAATGAAGAAAATTTGAGTTATGAGAGGGTACAGTGAGGAGAAGATTATTAGATGAACGGAGGTTTCGTTCATGGTTAGAGCATAAGTAATGAAAGGAGGAAGATAAATACTGGGGAGAAGTTGAAGATGTAAGAATATTATAGAGGGTAGTGAGAACACGCAAACTACGGCGCTGACGTATGGGAAGCCACTTTAATTGGGAACGATAAGTAGACACATGGTCATACTTGCGAAGATTGAAAATGAATCGAATGCAGTTATTTAGAAGACGGTCAAGTTTATCAAGGAGATCTGCATTCAGGTCAAAGTAACATACATCACCATAGTCGATGAGGGGGAAAATTAAAGTCTGCACAAGCATTGTCTTTGTCTCAGGTGGTAGTTCCGGAGACGGTAAAGAGCGCGCAGGTGAGTCAAAAGGTCACCGGTACGGTGACCTTCTGACTCACCTGGGTTACCTGGACTTGCCAATTCAGCGTCGCATATAGATGCGACGCTGAATTGGCAAGTCCTGTAGCCCAAGGTTTTTGAACGCAGGATTCAAATCGATGGTGATCCCATTAAAGATTATAGGCGGCAGAGACGATAACTCTAGTCGTTTTAAAATCCATTGACTACCCACAATGATAGCTTGGGTCTTCCTAGGATTTACAGTTAGCCCAAACTTCTGACACCAGGACAATATAGCAGTCAAGTCGTTGTTAATTTTGTCGATCACCTCATTGACGTGTTCCACACTTACTTGGGAGTAAATCTGCAAGTCACCGCCATACAAATGGTAAGCGCACTGAAGATTTCGAGTTAAGAGATTTATAAAAATAGAAAATAAAAGGGGAGAAAAAATGCCACCTTGAGGAAAGCCAGAAGTAGTATCACACCATCTCGACGATAACTCGTCGACATGGATCGACTGCTGGCGACCTCGAAGATAATTTGAAAACCAATCCAAAGCTCCAACCGAGACCTTGAGGTGGGAGAGGATAGATAATAGGATATCGTGACTGACGGTATTGAAGACATTTGAAAAGTCAATTAACACCAGGACAGTGATTTTGGTGTTTTCCATGCCCTCACAAATATCGCCAGTCACTTTAAGGAGGGCAGAAGTTGTGCTATGACCAGGCCTGAAGCCTGATTGCAGAGGACTCAACAATTTATTGTGTTGGATAAAATTTGATAGCTGCTTGTGCGCACAGGCCTCAAGCACTTTGGAAATAAAGGGTAGGATAGAAATAGGACGGAAGTGTTCAGGGAGGGTGGGACTTTGGGTTTTGGGCAAAAGTATTATATATGCCTTGCGCCACAAGGAGGGAAAGGTACCAGGGACTAGGGAAAAATTAATGATGTGGGATATCGCCGACAGTAGATGATCTAGGATCGTCGTAATGATACGACGGCTAATATTGTCACATCCCACAGCATTAGATTTTATGGATAGGATGACCTTTTTGATATCGTCTGGAGACTCTGGAGAAAAGCAAAACGAATCAATGTTGGGTTGAGGTAACCTCGCTAAATAATTAACAGTGTGACTCACGACTTGGTGATACAGCGAAGCAGTAGTGGTGAAATATCGGTTGATATCATCCAAGTCCCATGAAAACCAAAATGCCGCTGTCAAATTTTGGAGTCACGACTTTCGAAACAGCCTCCAGAATAGCACATGCTCAGGTTGCGTAGTTGCCACTCATCCACAGGCTGCGCGCGAATGGGCCATCAAGTACAGGTACCGTTTGGTTAGTGATAAGCTGTTTATAGTGATCTTCAGATATAATACTTTTTCATGCACATGGCCTGTAGCATATAGCTACCACTCACCTCTGTTCCGCTTGCGCGATGCCTAACATCGATGGCCTCTCTCAAAGTAAAGTTACAATTTACAACGCTGATAACGCTCTACAATTATACCTAAGTAAAGATTCAACTATTAATTTGACTTGAGGCATATTCCCTTACTTTATATCATACTCACGTAACAAATTCACGGATGGTGCGAAAACGTTTTGTGAAATAAATGCCCTCTCCTCTTCGCTTATAAGTCCATGTACTAATGACGCTAGCGCTCATTCTTCACACTATTGTGACTCTGTATAGAACGTAACGAAGTCAACTTAATAACATGAAAATTAACCATCTGAGAGCGAGTTTGCTGATTTGAGATGCAATTTAAGTTGAGATTTGTTTACTATCGTTATTGGTGACAGTTTAACATAGCCCGCCGTTCTATTCGCTTTTGTTCCTTCATTTTTAATAAATAAGTTTAAGCGATAATTCAATTTAATACTAAGTTGCCTTTTAATCCTTCTTCATTTTCTTTATGTAATCGACTTTGCCGAATAACTTTTAAACAACTTTGAACTCATGACCTTTCTATGAGCTATTGAATTCCACGGATTTTGATAAACAAGTCAATACATATCGCAGGTGAATTTGGTTAATAACGCTTTATACAGAAAAAAAATCTATAACTTTTATGGCTTTAAACATTTTAGACTGGTTTTCTGGTGCAGATGTTAATGAACATGATTGTGTAGCGGTAGATACATACTACAACTGAGGCCATCTAGCAAGCGACGACGAAGTCTCATCAAAAACCGGCGACATCTATCGAACACAATGCGACGGAAAAACAAAGTGCTGAATTGCGCAAGCAGAGTTCGCACACAAGTTAACTATATATAGAACTTGCCAAATATGTCCGTGGGACTGACAGTCCACCAGACACGATCACCCAGCCTGGTTAGAGGATCCTCCCTCTAGTTGCAGGAACACCACACCTTTATCCTCCAGAATTGCTTCACCGAAGTTGTTTTCAGGCCAAATCTTGGTGGTGATACCAAACGTTGTGCGATACATAGGTATCATCATTTGGTCTGTTTTTGCGTATAATTTATAAAAGTTATTAAGATTAGTATCAATACTTTTGACCTTTTGGATCAAATGACCGTGTGTGGATTGTCCCATATACTAACGGTACGTCATATTACAGGTATACAATTCTATACAGATTATTTAAGCTGCTTCTATATAACACATAGTAACATAAAATGAATAAACTAAATATGAAAGAAAACGTTGTAGCTCACCATTATCGAGAAGAGTAATTATTCTTAATATTATTTGCTTTTACAGTATATTATTTGTAGAGTTTTACTAAATTGTTAAAATCCTTTCGCGCTTTTAAATTCTGGCTGACCGTGGAGCTCTTGGATTAGAATTGGAATAATGAATCGCTAATTATAGTTCAGTGATTATAGTACTTATGATCCTTAAATACTAAACAAGTGGAATGATAAAGGCCAATCCACCCACCCCTATTACAAATAACGTTAAGTATCCGTTCTATTTATATCCCTTTCACGTGGTAGTTTTAAAGCTGAAACAATGTTAATTAAACATCCATACCTACTCAGGGTAATTGTCTGTAGATTACACAGTAACTTAACGGATATGGTAACGACCTCTGTGATATATGATAAGACTCCTATTTTATCGTATCATCTTTGTATAATCTTAAATAAATCACCCTCTTCCAAATATACCAAAATACATATAGATATTACCTGTAATACCCATATGCTTATAAAATATCACGCTATTATATCATAATATATGTATGTATACAGTCTGCACAACTATCTTTGATTGGACGACATTAAATGTACCAATAAAACAAGATCAATTTAAGCCAGTAACAAGAGCCAGTTTGAAATCCAGCTAAGTCGACGGCGTCCGCACTATTCAAACACGTTTCTCGACTGTTTGCGTAGAAGCCCAACTAAAGATAATACACTTGCTGAACTGTAGGTATATGTTTGCAGAGCCTAGGACGATGTTGCTCTACCCTTAAAAGTTCTCGCAAGTAATTTGCATGGTATAGGTGTCAATCAGGTGGTTGTTTATTCGGAGGAGTGAGGAGTACCGGCTTGTGTGCGAGGGGGAGGGAGGGAGTGGAGGTATTCGTTTGCCGAAACAAGGCCGAAACCGGGGAGTGCTCACGGAACTCAAACACGGCGCACTATAATGAATTCAGTTACCAACGCTCATGGAGGTGAACCTGCCTCGTGTCACACTTACGTGAATCACTTGTGCCCGTTCAAATTTAGTTGCTTTTACTTACACTTTGTATTCTCAGCAGAGTATAATCAATTTTGCACAAAGAACATCCCTACGGTTTCGGATTAATAAAGTTATATACGTAAATAAAACAGTACATTACGAACGTAAAACATATTTTGTAGAAATAAGAGAAAGTTCCGAGAAACCATGCTGGGTATGAATATTATAAACGATTATCTAACGAAACTGTTATCAGGCTATTGAAACCCAAGAAGGACAAAGTCACCAGAAGACATCAAGACACAGTGAGCACATTCTGCGTAGATAGTAACACCAATAGTTGAAAAATGTTCGGGTACTTAGAGATAACTTTTAAATTCAAGACAAAGACAAATACCACCTCAGTCTGCCGTGAATATGAATCCTGCAAAGAATTCGAAACGTCGGCTAGTAATAAAAATGTAGTTTCTAGATCATTCGGTTTAAATGTAATAACTTAGTAACCAGTGAAACCAATATAACGCGATAAAATCCGTAAACTGTAGTTTAATTTCAATTATAAACGAACTCAAATTATACGTAATTTCATTACAGTCCGGTAATGCTTGCTTTGCCAAAATATAATATTGAAATATTGAACCCTGAAACCTTCACATTCTGTTTAAAATTAAATAAAGAAAATCTGTTTTTGTTTTCAGGATATTTTCAGCGAAGCCCGGATTTGTAGTGGCAGCCACGTATCTTAATCGATAACCGAAGATATCTTGTTAGATATGCAATAGTATATTTTGGTAAGTGACCACTTTTTTAGAGACATTCACCTCCATGTATCAAACAGCACCTAAAATTTGTCGGTTTCAGAAATTTCCTTCCCAGTCCTGGAGTATGAAATACAATTTTTACTAACATGACATTCAGAGCAAAACAGCTTGGTGAAGGTTGTTTAACATAACCAATAATAATCCCAGGATTCTTCAGATAAATATATTTTATTGTCATATATTTATATTCAGTATTATATATATACATCCATGTAAAAAGACCCAATAAAACAAAATGTGCAACTGTAATTTGTACATAGATAACGAAAAAGGTTTACCATCTCATCCGTTCGTCATTATCTATATTAAAAGGTGAAATAACAACAAAAATCAACAACAAACGCTAACGAGTCGAGTAATGCGATAACCATCAATTATGGACATGCTTATTGAATGATTGGTCCGAATGCGAACCTGATTGAGACTCCGCCAAACGTGAAATTAAATAACTGCTGAAAACATTCACCGACTCTTTTATTTTCGGTTTATCTTATTATTTATATCTGATCAAAGCGTTTCGTTTTATTTAAATATATTGCGTTTACCGACATTTTTCGTCACATTATTAAATCAAAAGAAGATAAGATAGAGATCTAATCTAAAGCATGAAAACTACAAAACACATTTAGATATAGTGACATTTCCATTCAGCTTAGTGGCTTAGCGAGATACAACGGTACACAAATACATTTAGCGGGTCGTGTGTAATATTATTCAAGCCACAGTTTGGACAGCAGTACATACAAACAGCGTGTAAAACATGGACAATTTGACAGCGGAACACAGCGAGGCGCCGTCCGCCGCCGAGGCAAGGCGAGCCTCAGCTGCACACAAACGTGATTGCTAGAGCAATGCGAGAACACTTCATGATACACAATAAACACCTGATTTCAAATAGCAGTCCGAAAATTCAGCTCTCATACTTTACGCTTCCTGTAAACATAACTACATATTTTTAATCTACCAAAAACTAACAAAGAACAACGCAAGCACCAAATTAAAACTAATCCTCATTGAAACAATACTCAGGTGCGCGTATAAGTATTCTCGGTCAATTAAAATTAATAATTCAAATAATCCAACCTTTCCTTGCTAACAACCTGTGTCTCGAACGAAATTTATTTTACAGGTCAGGGGAAAAGCATTGCCTTTTTGCGAGAAGATAACTCAAAATATAACAGATTTGCGTAAAATATGTGAAACCTTTTGTATGCTAATACGATCCCATTGTTTGGAGATTGAATCTTCGGGTTATCATGCTTAAGAATTATTCATGAGAGATAGGTTACGATTGTTATGATTTTTCAACATCCATCTTATCAAAAGTATTGGATTGATAAAAAAAAAAATATAGAATCACCTTATCATTACACAAATACCTACCACACCATAACACATACTTACATAGCGTGATAACAATACGCTGTGGTAGAATAAATAGTATATACTGAAGGAACATATTTCTGCTGCACATTTATATTTTGTAAGCTTTTCACTGCAATAAGATTAATTTTTCTTTGTAAAAATCAAATGTAACACAAAAATTTAGTTAATTTTTAGCGAGTGGAGTTTGAAACTCTGAAATGGAAATATTCGCTGTCTGGCGTTGAATACGCCGTACTAGAATATTTTACTCACAAAACATGTATGCGCTTCATTTATCTTAATATATAAAATCCTTGCGTTACTGACTGACTGACAGACACGCTACAGCCGAAACTATTGGGCGCAGGAAGCTGAAATTTGGCATATATCTTCCTTGGGGACCGTAGGGGTGCACTAAGAAGGGATTTCCCGAAATTCCCACGGGATCGGCCAAAACGGGTAAATAAAAAAAAAATGCAGGCGTAGCTGCTGGCGTCCTCTAGTTTGAATATAATATTGAATACGCATTAATGATGCGATCAAAGCATACAGTGAAGTGCGAAAGGGACAGGTTAGGGAGAGCATTCATTCATTTCGGCAGGCAACGCACGTTTCGCGGACGGCGGGGAAATTGAAACTTTATATTTGAGCGCACTTTATCTGACCGACGAACCAGGAACCTCTCTAGCGGAAAATCCTTAGTCGAAATAAAATATAACGCGAACGAATTTCCTCAATACTTTCTACGACTAGAACATGCTTCACGGTTTTCACTCGATTTGTACAATGTATTTATTTCCCTTTTTGCACAGAGGCCCCTAGCAAGTCGATTGACACTACAAAGTGACCGAAAATTTAATTAGTAATTATTATAACTGTTGGCTAGTTAACTTCATCAGTGTCCACAGAGTTCTTCGCTGTCTTGCCTGAATCGAATTATTGGAAAGAGAACTAGTGAGTGACTCTGGCTTCGCATGCGTTAAATTTAGAATATTTCATATTGTTGCAAAGTTTGAATTCAGCTTAACAAATGCATGTAGTTTTAATAACCTACACAAGTAGTATTCCTGTACTTAGTTTTAAATAAAAAGTACTTGTAACTTTCAAATAATATAATTAACCGGTAGTTAGATAGCAATGTTTTATACCTGTGCATATAGGCTAAGCCGTTTGTACTGACTATGGTAAAATATAAGACTGTCGTTATTATAAAGTAAGATGCACATAACTTTGATTTTGAAACTATTTCCATCGATAAGATTAAAATATCATGCTACAAATTTCATATTTTAATCAACGAACTATACAGAACCTGACTTTATGGCAACTTTATTAAGCAGGCTAAACTAGTTAATTCTAAGTCATGTTTTTGTGAAATACCTTTCTATTATAATTCATCATTTGCATAATACCCATTCATTAACCACTCCGCCCCATATCTTAGATTTAATAGATCTAGTTCTTAACAAAAGCTACACATAGCGTGTCTAGAGCATGACTGTTCCTAATAGGGCAATTATTGGGGCCATTTAACAGGTGTACCGACACTATTCAGAATAAACATTATGCGTGTTCTTTTGGCTACATGCTCGATTAAATATTTCTCTGGTACTTATAAACGCAATGTAATAATTTCAAAAAAAATATGAAACAAGATATTCACTTTGTAAATTTACGGTACTTCTTCGAAAAAAGTTGTTCGTATAAGTTCACTACGCATTTTGAAAGCATTTAGTAATATGATATAAAGAAGCCTTTAGGCTGAAGAATTACTGATCTCACACTCATCATCTTTGGATGAAATACATAGTGAAAACAACTAGGAAATACAGTATGAGACAATAGGAGTTATGGTTAATGTCACACTAAACGCATTCTATGCTAAGTGCCGGACCTTCTGAAGATGCTTAAAGTCAGTACATATAACAAATAACATAAAATAAATATCCATACAATATGTTGATTCTTACACAGAACAAGCCCATATACCTATTGTCCACCTGATCATTTCAATAATTCTATGTAAATCTGTGTTAGCTGGGTCTGCATGTTAAATTTTTAATACTTTATTATATTATTCACAGATTTCTGAACGTTATATTCCAGTGACATTAAAATCAAACGTGTTATACTCGACGGTTAAAATAATTTTCCCAAGAGCAAAAGAGGTAAGCTAAATTCCTCTAAAATGTAAATTTAAAACAGCTACAGGGGAGGAACTTTATTTCACAAGTAAACAAGCTTCTACCCCGGCACTAACCCTTTAAATAGTTAATTAAATCTAAAATATGCACTTATAAGCGCTGTCTACGAGTCATGCTTCCAAATGACGCTGCAATTTTGAGCACTCATCGCCACGCGAAAAGAAAAACGCTGGTACTATAACTAATTAGTATCGAATGATATACGTTAACCAATACATCGTATCTTCCGCGATTTATTTATCAGTAAGCTAGCTCTATCGCTATCTCTGAATTTTGCATGAAGCTCAAGTGGGAATTCGTTGCCTGAGACAATAAGACAGGCTCAATCCTTGTGAGTATTTAAGAAACTTGTCACCAAACACTACTTAGGAGATATTCCATGACTGCTCTTTTAAACTTGCACTGATATTGTATTTATTTATATACTTTATCAAGTATTTATTTATTTATGTTGTAATATTAGTATGTTATGTTACCTACACAGTATTATCATTAGATTTATTGAGCTCATCAGAATACACTTTTCCTTGAAGTACACCAACCTATCCATTCTCTCTGTCACTAATTCATGTATTCCATTCTTGGTTGTCTGGAAGAAATCGCATTTTGCGATAAGACCGCCCTTGTACTACTAGTTTTAAGTTTTTAAAATTTGCTCTCTCCACTCTTGTATCTTTTTTGTTTTTCTGGTGTACAATAACGGTGGCAGCGTATACGCGTTGAAAATTCACGTTCTTCTTGGTGTAACACTACTGTTGGCGTGCCCCAAGGTGGCGTATTGTTTCCTTTACTTTTCGCAATTTTTATAAATTTTATATCAAATAATCTTCGCTCTTCCTACCACCTTTATGCAGATGATCTCCAAATTTATACGCAGTCGCCATTAACTGATTTGTCACTTTCTATAAATAGCATTAACAGTGATCTGGCACTGATCAGCAGTTGGAGCAAATCTTTTGGGCTAAAAGTGAATCCTTCCAAAACTCAGGTCATTGTTATCAGGCGTTCAAGAATGACATCCAAAATTGACTGGTCCCAACTCCCTCACGTCATCTTTGATAACACTGTTATTCCCATTCAGGACAAAGTAAAGAACCTGGGTATAACTATAGACTCTTCTCTTACTTGGCGATCGCAGATCCAAGAAGTGAGTCGCAAGATATTTGCCTCAGCGGGTTCACAAAGAAGACTTAGAAATTTTCTACCAACTGCTACCAAAATTGCACTTGCTAACTCTCTTCTTTTACCCATTATTGATTATGCAGATGTTAACTATCTAGATATCGCCGAAAACCAGCTTGACAAACTTGAGCGCCTTCAAAATGTCTGTATACGATTCATATTTGAATTACGCAAATATGATCACGTTTCACAATTTCGAGCACAGCTCAAGTGGTACCCATACGACATCGCCGGAATGCTCACATTCTCTCTTTACTTTATAATATATTATTTAACCCTTCTACACCCACCTATCTTAAAGGAAGATTCGAGTTCCTTCATGATACGCATAACCGTTATTTAAGGTCATCAGAAAATTTGAAACTGAAAATGCCGGTTCATTCCACAGCATTTTATGACAAATCATTTTCAGTTACTGCTGTTCGCTTATGGAATGCCCTACCGTTACACATAAGACAGGCTCAGACTATAACTAGATTTAAAGCAATGGTAAAGGATCACTATCTATCATTATAACTTTTCTCATTCTACATTATATATGTATGTATTTATTTAAATATTGTATACTTATTTGTATGTATATATTAATATTTTATATATTAATATTTAATATTATTTATATTATATATTAATAGTATATATTAATATTTAAGTATTTATTTGTACGTATATATGTTATTACACGAATTTATATATTTTATATATTTTTAACTGCAACTACCATTTATTTCCGACCAATAATATCCATCCAAAGGTTGCCTGGTAGAGATCGCTGTCAGCGATAAGGCCGCCCTTTGTACTTACTTGTTCATAAAATTTCTACTAATGTATGTATAAGTGTACAATAAAGTATAAATAAATAAAAAAAGAAATAAAGAGTTTTAATCTAATCTAAGTAAGCATTTATATTTTATCTCCACTACTCCCCTATTAGGTATCCGTATAGAACTGTATAGCATCAATCTCTTAAGTAACCGCAACTTAATATACCGATATATCTATAGAGCTGTGGTTAATTAACATTGACTGACTTGCTTTGTGAACTGAGTAACTATTTCTGTGACTGTGGCTGTTGTTAACCTATGTGAATAATATATATAATAATATGATGCCTTAGATTAAGCGCAGGTTCCATATCATACTAAACACTATCGTATTTTCAACGAATTCCCGGTAGCAATCGTCGTTGCAAGACGAACCCAAGGCCTAAATACTAAACTGACCACGACTGCGGTTACGCACCCGAAATTTCACGAAACTGTTAAAAGCCATAACCCGCGTTACAATGAATAGTATTATTCCGAATATGTAAAGTTAGTTATTTGTAAAGTTAGTGATTGTTACCTGCATAACGGCGACACGATCAAATCAGCTCAACAAATGATTGTATCCCACTGCTGCATGCTGGTGTAGATCTGAAGTTACTCTACTGTCGCAGACAAGATACTAACTTAGTTTCCCCTACTCAGTTTGTGGAAGGGCAACTTAGACTCACAGTAGTGCTCAATTTTCATACAAAGTATTGATTGAAGTACTAAAGCTATGTTTGAGTTATCTCTGTCTCTATTTACCTTCGGAAATTGGAATTGAAATTCGACATACCCATTACATACTGAAAATACTCATACATAAAAATTATTTTCAGATGTGTGAGCACGTATGAAAATTGATAGCGTTTTTTCTTTTCATATGTAGTAAAAGAAGTGTGAGTGGTGCTTGCAGCGAGGTAACGAGGTTTCCTCGCAAATAGTAGCACGTGTTTAGTGGCTAATGGAGCGGCGCGGCGTACCGCGCCTGTCGTCCGCCGACCGTGCGGCGCGCGGCGCGTCGGCGACCACTGACGGACGTTGTCGGCCCGGCGTCGACCCGACACCGACACGGCATAGTACCGCGAGCTGGGCCACGCTACCGCAGCCTGCATGTGACCGCAACGTCATACAGAATATTCTGAATGCGCTCTAAATGTCACACAATAATGTTAGGTACATTACTGTGCGTTGATGGCGCAGTAATTCAAGCTGTCTCGCTACTCCGATTTGATGCCGAACGAAGATTTGTATAATTGAAGCAAACATTAGTATAATTTACAATACTCGTATAATTTGACTGTAACTATAACAAATAGTATCTACTTTTCAAAATGTTGAAATCAAAGCATAGAATCTATACAACAAAGAAAATATACCGTTTTGACGACTTGTATATAATTAAGTAAGCCGTTGTTTCAATGTTTGATTGAATGACTTGCGATAGAAATCTGATTAGTATTTGCAATTACTTCTGCTAAAAGTAATTGGTTGCATAAGCGACTACTTACTTAGTTCTGAAAGTAAAGCCACTATTTGGGACCGATAACTAGCCGATAAAAAAAATGGGGTCTGAAAAGGACGAAACAAGAAAATAGCTCATTCAGATATTATAAAACTAGAGCCGTGGTCGCACCTATTGTATACCCACCTAATGTGCGTGCCATGAATACTTAACCTGCATTAAATAAACGTGGCAGGTAACAACATGTATGTATAATAGTATCCAATAGGTGCGACCACGGTTCTAGTTTTATATCTGAATGAACTATTTTCTTGTCTCGTCCTTTTCAGACCCCCTTTTTGACGTAGTCGGGTTATTGTTTTTAAACATTTTCTATTTAATTAATCCTTTTCCTTATCCCGATGGGGCAAATTACGAATGCTGCAGGCGGATGACTTAAAAAAAACCAATTTACTGAAAATAAATTTATTTATAATATTAAAATTACAATTTATAAGACTAATTTCTAGAGCCTAGCGACCGTGATCAGCGATTGATCCAAAGTGATCGATATTGCCAGTTGCCTAATTCGTCGATGGTGCGATGGTCCACTTTGTGTCCAGTCAGCACCTCGTGGCGGAGCCTCGTGTTCAAGTTGGCTGATGCAATAATGCAGTAATATTGGTATATCGGTGAAAATAGATGAGCTAGCAATTACCCAATTGTAAATTGTTATAACAGGCATGTAAACTAACCGTGCAATATTTACACTGTCATATGTAAAGGAAGAAAGAAAGAAAAATAGGTACCTGCCTAGCGCAAAGCGTCTGAACCACGCGAATTTTAAGTAAAACCGCGTTTTAAACTTATATTTTGACTCAAACAGTATAATATTTGTAATGTGCTCACCAATACCTTTCTTTTGATACCAAATACGTAACGATTATCTCAGTTTAGTTTTTTTTGAGGTTGGAATCTGAAGTATTCATTCTGTAATAGAAAATTTAGATAAAATTTATATAGCCTATGTCACCCGGGCTATTATTACGAATCTATTGACACCATATTTATTGAAATCGGTTTAGTAGTTTAGGCGCTACGGCGGAACATACAAACATACATACATACGTACTTACATATATACATAGACTGCCAAAAATATTAGATACTTTTCCTTTTGGCTTCACCGTAGTCGGGTAAAAATAGGCAGGTTATTCTTTTCTCTAACACTCATCCAATAGGCATGTAATATAGAAAATGTTCGTAATAAATATCAGAGATGGAATAAATTTATCACAAACATTTTTATACTGACACTTAGTACAAATTACGAGGACTGAAAGTGGTTCCTAATGTTTTCTTTTCTACCTTCTGATTTTTTTAATAACTATACCTACCTACCTAAGTCTTGAATTAAAAAGAACTGTACATTAAGAACTGACTTTCATACGCAATACCGACTTATTTGCAACTTTGTTTAATAATTGCAACTTTGTTTAATGATTACAACTTTTACAACCTATATTGCCGACCATCAAAGGATTTGTCCAAACATATTGACGACAATCAAAGGCTTTTGAAGTATCAGTTCACTACTGACAACATTAAATTTCAAAAGCTTAATTAAGCTTTTGAAATATAAATCATCGGTGGTTAAACTGGGGTATTCCTAAAAGCGCAACTATTTTTGAGGGCATCTAAAAAAGCGCAACTACTTTATTCCACAAAGCGCAACCACGTCGAAAAATCGTGAAGTGGCATAATAGATTCATATAGGACTATTTCCTATCGATAGGATTTTTAAATCATCTGCCCATTTTTTATTATGGTGATCGTTTTCAAAAGTACCAGGAAAACAGAAATGAACAGAGGTTAGAAGTGTTTATAGAATCTGGTAACAAAGTTATCAATCAGTAAAATGTTTTGAAAAGTACCAGGGTAACACTTATGAACAGAAGTTAGTAGCCTAATAAAAAATCAGAAATAAGGCACTGCATGGTATAGGTAAAACTCAGGCGCACAGCAACAGCTCTGCCCTGTGGTCACTGCTCCCTGCACCGCACTCTGCTCCCCGCTGCATTGTATTATTTTTATATCCATCAAATGTCGTAAAGTATACTAAAATGGCTTGTCTTATCAACTATCGATATTTTAAGTTTGTTATTAACCAGCACTATTGCACCTTGATATTCAGTTGCGCTTTGTGGAATAAAGTAGTTGCGCTTTTTAGTTGCGCTCAAGCGCTTTTAGGAATACCCCGTTAAACTGTTTGCCTTCTTACATCTACGAGTATGAATTGCCAACAACACAATTGTTACATTATATATCAGCGTGTTCGTGGTCAATTATAAACACAGAGCGTAACAATTTGGCACCGGGCGTAATACCATCGTTGAAATATAACGTACGTGTTTGGTGCGGTGTGCGCCGGTACAGCTTGTATAATAATATTTTGGTGTAGTATACAGCGTGTAGTGTGCACGTAACAGCGCGCATACGACCGCACACATGTCGCTTGTCGCGGTCATGTCCTGCCCTGCCAACCACTTAGCATACCCCTCGCCCTTTCACCTAAAATATCGTAAATCGGATAAACCTTCGATCGCATCTTTAAAGTTTAACCTATTTACTGTCCATTTACGTGTTACGAGTTCGTTAATATTTGAAGTTTAAGTTTGCTTATTAATGTTTGCAGTTTGTGTTAGATCTACTTTATGATGAATATAAATTTGTATGCAAGTTCTAAGTTTCAAACGCTTGCTTACTAGTTGTGGCTTTAATTTTACTTGTTGGTGTAATAATTTATACGTTTGATACTTTTACTTACAAACTTTTAACTTTCAAAATTACTCACCAGAGCTTATCTCACTATTGTACCAGATATTGTTTCTTTTATAGATTATTTCTGTGTTAGGTGTATTTCAAAAACGTGAGAACAATATAGAAAAAAAATACACTTAAAAACAGGTCGTCTATGGATAGAATCGTCTGAAACTAGATTCACGTACAGTACTCGCCAATCATTATGGCCGCTCTGAATGTAGCCATCGGTACGAACTTGCGCATGGTACAGTGGGGTGGACATGTCCTAACCAAGAAAATATATTTGTAATTATTGAAAATTAAAATCTTCAGTTACGTTGTTAGATTAGATATATTATATTGTTTAATTACATATTCAATCAAATTCGAGTAATATAAATTCAGTTAGGTGAAGGGACTTTTAAGCCTAGACTTCTTTCCTTCTTCATAAACGTTACTACGTCATACACTATTTTCCGTGTTTGGCGACGTAAAACATTAAAACGACCGCAAGGCATGATCAATGACAATGGTAACTATATCAGTACAAATAACAACAAGAAACAACGATAGCAACGAGAAACAATAAAGAAGTAACACTACGAAACTATTTTAAACGCGACGATACCAGAAGGCCAATTCTCGTATTTAACAGACACTGACACTGAATTTTGACTGAACTGCGATTTAATTTTGAATTGACTCACAAATGGTATTCTGCTCCACTTAATCTCCTTATAGTATAATTTCGATATAATCAATTTATAATCTCTTGTTGATCTTAGAGGTAATGTCAAAAACTCAAAAACAAAAACATGAATTTTGCCATTGTATGGGAAAATACATTAATAGGAATGGTTATTGGATGCCAATACGTTTCCATGCCAAATTAAAATTAATATACAACTAAGTAATAAAATTTCGGTAAGTAAATATATTGGTTCCTTGGATCGTGTGAATTATTTTCAATAGGTATTCAATAATTAAAAAATGTAATATTCAATAATAGAAATAATTCAGACATTATAAAGATTTTAACGATGGCACGGTAATATAATCTAACAGTATTGTAACTCGGCCGCCTTCGTGAGTTATATACCTACCAGACGCGCCGCATGCGAGCTGCGGCACGATCGCGGCTGTGGGTACTCTTGGCACAGTCCGCACAGTCTAATGGGTACTCTGCTCGAGGCGCGTAGGTATAACTCGAGTTTCGTGCGTTTGTATGGAGTTACAATACTGTGTTAGATATTATTACCGTGACGATGGTAACGTACAATTGGGTTTTTTAATTCGTTTTTTCCTCCTGATAATTTTATCTCATTTGTTGAATTTCTCGAGCAAAAGTTTCGCGAATATTTCGATCTTGAAATAAATATTGTCAATGCTGGCAACGAAATACTTAACATGTTTGCATGTTGTCCACCAGGATCTCCTAGCCAGATCCCCCAGAGGATCCTCGTGAACTCATTAGTTGTGAAATTGTATAAAAGCAATTAACGTTTACAAAACCAGTGACTATCAGAAAGTTATCAGCCATCGATAGGGATTACAAAAATCAGGTGCATGCGATTTTCGACCTTATTGACGTAACTCAGAATTTATAATTTTACTAACGTATCAATGTCAGAAAGCAAGAAAATACCAAAAAGAAGTTTATCATGAAATGTCAATAAGGTCGAAAATCGCATGCACCTGTTTTTTGTAAGCCCTATCAATGGTTGATCATTTTATAGTCATTTGTTTTGTAGACATGAATTTGTCTTACACAATTTCTTTTTAAACTTATTTTAGATACCTATCCCCGTGGTAAAACTAGTGGCACATAATAGCTAAAGGCGATTCCTATGTTTATTAGCAAAATAGATCATAAATATTACCAGAAAAATATTCAACACTATTAGTGGTATCGTTGGGAATGTCAAATAAATCACGTCATCACGCCGTGTCCTTGGTAACAAATGTATATTTTTATTCTGTGCTTTTAAAAGTATCAGGTGCATGCTTTTTTGGTTCCACTCGCTATTTTATTTACAACTGTACTTCTGCCGTATAGCGAATCGGTCGAGTCCAAGAATCTGCCCAATTCACGAATCTGTCGAGTTGGAAATCTGCCGAATCACGAATCTGTCCATTCCAGAATCTGTCGTATACCGAACAAGCGATTTGTCTTAACCTATTGTGACAACCCTACCAAAATAGGTAACAAATTTACAAGCTCTTAAGAAGCTGTTTCTCTGTTCGGTTTATTTACTCATGTGGTTATATTATGTACGATGGTATCATTGTGAAAAAACTAGAAATACCTTACCTGCTCTACTAATAATTAGCAGAATACCATTCACACTAGTTCACACTTGGTTCAACTTTCGATGTAGTCCCGATCTCATTCAAGTGTCAGTTAAGTTACGAGAATACCATTTATGACGCCGAGACTAGATCGATATTGGAATTTGAACAAATATAATTACCAGAATTGGCCTTCACGCCTCCTTCACTCGGTCGTACCTACAGCGATAAGTGCCTACACTGGCGCGGCCTCCAAGCCCGCGTCCGACGCGTCGCGCAAGGGTTGTCGACTTGAAAATTTATTTTACGAAAGCAACTTGAAAATTAGATTTTTTGTTTGTTGAGATATCCCAACCATTATTATGGTGGCAAATCAAAGATCTAGTTCAAAACCATTTTATCTGTTTGAATCATGTAAATCGGTCCACGCGTTTAGGAAATAACTAAGAATTAGTATAGTGGAAATGTAAACGACCAGATTTTTTGTGGTTTTTGTTCTACGTGCTCAAATAGTTGGATAGGATACTTATAAGATGATTATTTATTATTAGCTACGTGGTCAAGTAGGTAGATAGACGATGAATAAATTATTATAGTAGCAGCGGCAAGTCGACAACCCTAGCGCGACAGCTAGCGCGACACTCTGCGCCAGACAGCGACAGCGTTATATGTTAGAAAAGAGCGGGAACGGTTAGGTGAATATCGCATTAGGCACTGAGTGCTTATGCGAGCTGAATTGCACTTTGTTGCTTAGTAGCAAGAGTCGCAATTTCAAAGAATTGGTTTGAGAAGTGATCCTTCTGTACGTAAGTACTGTTTATTCTGTGACGATACTGTCAGAGCTCAGCGATTATGTGAGTCGTGCACGAACGTAGCACACTCACACTAACGCGCGGGAGGCGAGGACGCTAGCGGGTGGAAGACAGCGAGCGCGGGCGTGCCCTGCCTCCACGCCCCGCGTACGTCCCGCTGATACCTGATTTTGTGTTCTGCGCAGCGCAATGCGGCTAGGTTTGGAGCGGCCATAAAGTTTGGCGAGTACTGTAGATTGTTACAGATCTGATTGGCTTCGCAGGAATGCGCTAGATTTAGAAGATTATAAAATTCTCGAATCGATTCTGACCTCATACTGTTTATAGACGAAATATATGTTCAGCTATTATCTATTGTAGGTATAGGTAAGGCTATCGACATTTCCTACAGTCGTGCACATTATCCGAGACGTACACAAATCGACTGAATGTTAGCAATTGTGCTAGGATTTATGTGAAGGCGACGGTGCGTACTGCCCGCGGTGAGGCCGCAGGCGGCGTCGCGTCGCCACGACTGTCGCCTTTGATTAACAGAGCCATTGAACTTTGGTACTGTTCCCTATAAACATTACTATATCACAGTTCTACGCTCGTTTATATGGTCCAATAGCGCTTTGGGACTCAAGCACAAGAATATCGTTACCAGATAATTGCAACTACAAATAGATGCATCCAAAAGGTTAGTTTCCGTTGAAATTATTATTTACCTAAACAAAACGTCGAATTCCATAATACAACTTTAAAGAGAATATATGATTGACTGACTTTCTGACTGAAAATAGTATGCCTATTTACCTGTATTGAATTTTGTAAGCAAAAGAGAAAGGGCAAAAATGTATGGAACGTGGTTCCCGCTCCAATAGTCATCATTTATATATGTATAATTGAAAAGACATTTTGATGCAGAAAAACGTCTACAATGGCGCCTGTCTCTTTTCACGTTCGGGAAGCAGAAATCTTACTAAGTTTTGAGAATGAGAATTTACTACAAACTTCTTATATTAGTATAATAAAGCTGGAATAAGAGAGAATTAGACGATGATATAACACACTTAGGATTATATTATTAAAATAAGTAAGAAAACAAGCGTTCTTCAAATAAAAATCATATATTTTAGCAATAAGGAGTATATTTAAAACATTACATATCGGTATCAACTAGAACAGCATTGAGAAAAGATGCCGTAGCAGTAAATCCCGTATGCCTCGCATAGCCTAGGTACCATACGACATTTGTGCAATACTGTTGGACAATATTATTTGCACTGTTGATCAATATACTGTCGTTTATCTCCAAACGCAATCAGATTTGAGACTGGTGGCTATAGTAAATATTTTTCCTCTTGATAAGACCTTATAAACGACACTACAGTCATATCTATTGGAGCCGGGTACCATTTTGCCCATTCTCCTTTGATAGTTGGATTTATACCTGTATGTATAATCGCACAAAATTGATCACGCGCTAAGCATGCGAGAACCATCGCAAGTTAACGCAAACTAAGTAATCGAAGCGAATACGCGTTTCGATTTAATTTGTTTGTTGGAAATGTGAAAGGTCTAATTAAATTGGAATCTAGTTAAGAACTAAGTGACTCGTTAATGTGATAGTGTCGCTGATGGTAGTACCTGACCCATAACTTTGTCTTCCACAAAGGATACACCGACTCGCCGAACCCTCATTATGAGAATTGTTTTACAAGATTTTTACATTTGCCAAAATGCTTATCTAAACATAAAGCTAACTACTTTGACTTATTTTTTATGTAGGCCAACGTTACTCGCTTGTTTTAACTTGTTTTATTATGTAGACACAGTAATTACACCCTTACAGACCTAGTTCAAGGGCTTACAATTAATTTGTTTGATTTATTATTTTTGTGATATAAATGTACAATTATTTTTTACGTCGGTTGTATATAATTATATTAAGGTTTAGATTTAATATATTGTTGATGGTCATGCTTTATAATAAAATATGTACAATTATATTTTGCCAGAATGGCTTTATGTTGTATAATAAACATTAAAGTAGTCGAGATTATGAAATATTAAAGAGAAAATCAAACGTGATTTTATCTAGATTGCAACACAATAAAGTTAAATCCAAAATTTAAAAAAATATTAAAGCATCGATCGGAATTCGATTGTTTGTTTATTATTCAACAGATAAATAATGAATTAATTTAGTTTTGATACCTTCCTTTAAAATTTGAATGGAGTAGTAATAATATCACTACCAACATTAACAATATTTAATTGAAACCGGAAATACCGGAATTACTTTCCGGAAAAATGGCTTATCCATGTTATTCTTTCTGTGTGCATTTATGATACAAGTACCAAAAATCAATCTACCTACTCCGATCATTGCTCATCATGCATGCGCAACTATTATGCAATCTACAGGTATTGAAACAGTCTACTAAAACTTAAAATGATTTATATCATTATTATACATCTTAAATAATCGATCGCATCAAGAAAGTCTCGTCCCGACGGAATATCGGTGTGCGAGCGGTGAATTTATTTTCTCACGCATTACTTTTATTTTGCTACATCTTTTAAGATATCCATTATAATGATATACTGTAATAGACAATTTCTATAAGCATTAAATACACAACATATCTAGCGTATTGAATTGGATATGAAGTAATACTACATTGCTTAAAATTGCTTCCAAAATAACCCATTATATTTTTCTATTTTTTTTAATGATTAAAATGGTTACTGTGGATTTTCCTTAGGAGATAGACCTATGCTATCGCAGACTTTTTTGTAGGTAATAATGAGTACTTTAATAATGTAGTACATTATTTTTCTGTATCATTAACCCCTCGCATGCCCCGCTCCAAAATGCATTTTCTCCGGTAGTGTCCAGCCATTTTGAGGATTTAATATTTATAAGATCCTAGGTTATAAAACTTTAATTTTCTCGCGTTTGGTGTAATTATATGACGTAAATTTTAAACCGTATACAGTTCAGAACTTACTCTATATGATAATTATATTAAAATTGCTTACCTTTAACCTATTCATGTCGGAAAAAAAATATAAATGCAGGTCACTTTGTTTTTTCTTACACCATTTGAAACATTTTTCCACAATACACATAAATTATTCACGAAATTCACTTTCTCGCTGCAATAATATTGACACGGGTAGACGAGGCGTCGGTTATATACATTAATTTAGCACAGGTCACCGATATCACTTAACAACAACCATTTACGATATTCATAGCAGCGAAAAATTTGCGCCATTTTGACGATCCGACGGAAAACATTTCTCACTTACAAAACATATTTATACGTATTTATAGCAAAAAAAATACGAAATTTCTAATTAACAATGTATTCTAAGACGACTTAGTAAGAAATTTATCTATATTTAGTAAAGTAAATAATATACTTACATGTAATCATTTAAAATATGGAGGACGGCTAGCGGCCAACGCCCGCAAATTGCATCACAAAATTTATTAACACTTTTTTTGTAAATATTTTTATACCTGGCTAAAAAAAATATTTGAAACATATACTTCACTAAATTGTCAATAATTCGATATATAATACTAATACAATCACTTAGGGTTTGCGTTGAGAAAACATTTTTGAAAAATCACAAATTCAACTTAGTTGATCGCCACAGCGCAATATGGCGGCACGGAGAAAACTGAGCACCGAAATCACCAATTTTATTATATTTTCTCGGTTACAAGCTTGGAAATATGATAAAAATTGATGGTATTATGTTGGTTAATCTGTTAATTGTCGATATACGTTTTTATTATTGTAACCAATCACACAACACCGGAGTGAGTTTCACACAAATCCTTATGGGCACACCGTGCCCGTAGGACACTACCGGCCTATTTCTCTTACGGGCACACCGTGCCCGTAGGACACTCAAGGGGTTAATAGTTTTAGCAGCGTACGCCATGAAGGACATTTTCAGGAAAATTTTCTTACGCCTTGGGTTACATTATTGATGTTTTTGTAGGGATTCCTATTATTTTCTAGAAATAAATATAGCCAGTTACTCAGGGATAATGTCGCATTACAATCGTGAAAGATTTTTTAAAATCCATCCAGTACTTTTTAAGTTTATTGGTAACAAACAGATCTTTCCTCTTTATTATTATATTAGTATTAGTATAGATAGATTGATAAAAGCGGTACAATCAACACATGTTATTATATCGGATAGCAAGGTTGTAGGTATTTCAATATTTAGAAAATAACTATTACCTTGTAGCCTAGACAATTAACGCCCACTTAATTTCAAATCAATATATTATTTAATGAAATGACTGAATTAAAAATTTGTTAAGAAAAATAGTTTTATTGACAAAAAAAGAATACAGAAAACTAGTAACTAACTGCTATTAGTCATATAAAATTAAGCAAACAAAGACTTTTCGAATACCCTGTCGTGGGCGTTACTGAACATACAGTTTTTAGTAACGCCCGTATTTTAATTTACGTATTATCTTAATAAAAATAAAGGACTATGGGCAAAAATGTATGGGCTCCGTCCCCATATACCAACACACCTGGAACTGATCCCAAAGTGTACGTTAAGTATCCACTATTTGATTAAAATCTTTCTTTTTACTTAAATCCATGCGGTATATCCATAACAAAACAATTGATAATTATAAATTAACAATTTTTTCATTTTACTCTTGCAAGTTATTTTAACATTATGGTTATATTACAGCACAAAACATGATTTAGTAAGAATACAAAATATAAATAATGTATTTTTAATCATATACTTACATTTAAATGAATATGAACGAATAATACGAAAATAAAAACTAAAGTAGAAGAAGTGCGTAAAAGGCTGCTAACCTTAAATGGAACTGGGCGGGCCATGTCAGCCGTATACATGAGGATCGTTGGGCGAAAATCTTGGCACTGTGGGTGCCTGAAAATGGTCGTCGTCGCCGGAGTTGGCCCCGAAAACAGTGGCGAGATGACCTAGACGCCTACCACAAGAGTTGGCTTGAGATTGCAGGCGACAAGAGAGCGTGGAAAGAACTGGGGGAGGCTTTTGCCCAGCAGTGGGACAGTACAGACGAAAGAAAAATTATTAATCATTTAAAGTCATTGTCTTCTAATATTCATTCTTGCAATGCTCATAGTAGGCAAATAACAATAGTAATAGAGTGTTTATATTACTGGTATATTTTTATATACTATATTGACGACTAGTTGGCGCCGCGGGAGTGTAAGCGACTGCTACGCCGAAGGTCGCGGGTTCGATTTCCGCTCAAGTCAAACAGTTGTGTGCATGAACATGGATGTTTGTCTTGGTCTGGGTGTTTCTATATATAATATGTATGTATTTACAAAAAAAGAAGTATATATGTATGTTTATCCATTATCTAGTGCCCATATTACAAGCTTCTGCTTAGTTTGGGACTAGATGGTGTTGTGTGGATGTCGTAGAGTGTACCATAATAGATAAATGAGTAGTTATTTTACAATTAATCGTCAATAATGCGTCAACAAAATATCTGTTTAAACGTTAATTACTATGACAACCCCATGCGTTTGGGCAATGTCGCCATGGTAAAAAAATATCATCTTGCCAAGGTGTGTCGATTGAGCTACATTAGATTTCTGTTGATGGGTGGGGACGATTCCGCCCATGGTCCTTTGTAGACTTAGAGCCGTACAAAATCTAAAAGTATTTTATATTGTCTTTTTTAGATAGCACTATAATTAATATTATATGAACTACAAATACTAAAATTTTTAAATTTTGTGACACGTCCAACACATCTCGTAATTTCTTCTTAATCATCATTAACAAAAATATCTCACTTCTAACATGTGTTATAACTATAGAGCATCAACATCCAAAGGATTTTTAATAAAAATATAGATAATTATAAAATCCTTATTGGGCGCTATTAAACGTAAATGGCTAATGACGCCCCTGACTAGTGCGTCAACTAACGCCCTAAAGTCAAATGACCTCTTTGCAGAGCTTTAATGTCAACTTTCATAGTGTCTTCTGACCATGACTCCTATCTTCTCTTACGTGTAGAATGAGATGGATTTATTTCCCGATAGTATCGATACTTTTGAAGACGCGCATATTATTTAGGTGTAATACTATGGATAAAATCAATAGTATCGATAGCCTACACTATCGATAGTTTAATAAACTGCGATAGTATTGGTTCCAACCAATCAGTTACATAGCAAGTAAATATGTCACATAAATACTAAGTATAGTAAAATAGTGAATTGTGAATTATCTTATGGAGAATTCGAATACAATCATAAAATAACACAGGCCAGGGCAACACTTAGCGCTGCCAATAGTGTCAATTGCTACATATGCTATAATTGGAAAACGATAGTATCGACGTTTATTAAACTATCGATTGTGTAATACTATCAATAGTTTGATACTATTGATAGTATCGTTGTTTTTTTATAACAATACTATCGATAACATCGATAGTATCGATATAATTACATAAAAAAATGATACTGTCGATACTATTGATATTATTGTCGTGTAATTGTATCGATCGTATCGATACTGTTGCTTCCAATAAATAGTAGTAATTTATTTGTATTTGTGTTTGTATTTGTGAATTGTTAATTATCGCTTGTCCCGTGCCTCGGAGAGCACGTTAAGCCGTCGGTCCCGGTTGTCATGAAGATCTTTGACAGTCGTTACAGGGCGTCAGTACCTTCTAAATAAACTGACACTAGTCTAAACCATGGAATATCGCTATCCCTTCGGGTTGCGGAGGTCAGACAGGCAGTCGCTCCGTGGAAAAGCTAATATTCAGCCAAATCCGGTTAGACTAGAAAGCGGACCCCAGACTGAAACTGGGATAACGCTAAGAGAAAGAAGAAGAATTTATTTGTACTATCGATAGTATCGATGGTGTCGATATTATCGATAGCACTATCGATATTGTTACTAGTTTTCGAGGTCACCTATCGATAGCGTAAGTATCGATATTTAGGCAACTCTATACTATATGATACCCCAAGTTCTGAACTTTAACATCTTACAACTGACGGAACCACCCACAATATCAATTATACAATTGCTACGCTATATTATTACTTTAACTATACATTGTCTATATTGACAATACTCTAAATAACACCACAATAGCAATAAAGAATTGTGAAACTAATTATTAGTAAAACACAATAATATAAAAGTCAGAATTATACCGTATCTTGATTAGCCGTTGCCGGGGCGGAACTGAACATTGAACAGAGTCTGTTCACATTTTATACTCTATTTACCCGTTTGACAGTGTCAACTGTCAAACGTCAAACCAATTTGTCTATATAGAATTGGCAGCACTTGTTCGTCTGATGTTCACACATCGACTGCCGTCGATGTGTGAACATCAGACGAACAAGTGTCTGTCTGTATGATCTGTGTTTTATACTAGTGAACAAACATCTCTCCATCTCACCACGTGGGGATATGACATTTCGTCGCCACGTGCAGATTGAAATACAATGCTTTATTATTAAACTAAGTTATAATACATCTTATATTAAAAATATTAACATTTTATAGAAACATATATATGCACAATAATCAGAATTATCTATCAAATGCATGCGCTTTAATAATTGAGTGCTGCGCATATGTTAACGTATATCTGTCAGTACTGTCACATCATCATCATCATCATCATCATCAGCCTTTATCAGTCCACTGCTGGACTAGGCCTCTCCTTTGAAAGGAGGAATTGGCCTACTATACCACGCTGGCCAAACCGGTTGGTATAGGGTTTGTATCAAGTTTTCCTTCTCTTACAGTGCTGTTCTCTGCATAATATGCTCCCTCTGTCGGCTCTTACGACACCCATGGGATGATATGGTGTGGTGACATTCCGTATTCTTAATCCGTCACCACACGTCACATACATATTGACATATTGTGCACGATTATTACATTGTTCGCATATCATCGTCATCATCATCAGCCTGCCGTAATGCACTGCTGGATATAGGCCTCTCCAATGGCACGCCACTGAGACCGATTTTCGGCTCTTCGTGTCCAGCCGCTGCCAGCCACTTTGCGTATATCGTCACTCCACCTAGCCTGTTCGCATATATAAACTTATAATAATTATATACTACGATTAAACGGCTGAAACGAATTTCTCTACTAATATTATAAATGCGAAAGTGTTTATAGATATATATTGGACATGTATTGGAACATGGCTTTGACATTTGACTTTATGCAAGGTGATGTTGATATGTACCTTTCGGTAGATAATGGCAGATAATATCATGGATACTTACCGAGTTACTTTGTACATGATCCTTACACAACTTGAGTGCCTTCACACAAGTTGAGACTGAAAGCAGATCTGTCGTGTTACCCCGAAATTATCGCGCACGAAGCCGCGGGCAAAAGTTAGTAATAGAACACAACTGCCTGTGCTAATTTGCCCCAACTTAGCTAATTTTAGCAGGAACAGAAAACGTCACTATATAAATAAAATTGTAGATAATGAATGGGAAATTCACTTCGATATATTATCGAAGAAAAATATAAAGAAAAAAACACAACAAATATACAATATTTAAATATGTATTATTGTTGAAGGATTCGTTTCAAGGAAACCACGACATCGTGGTGTTGTTATCCTAAACATATCCTGAAGTATCATGTAAAATTCGCTGAAACACATCGCACTTTCTATCGAAACACGTTCATTATAAGTTTGCAGACTTACCACATAATAACAAACAGTAAATAAAAATACCTATATTACATGTCGCTGTATGTATTTACATAATATCTATACATTGAAATGAATGCGTTATATTGGTTTTACTGAGTTTAAATTAACTGCCATGTAGAGGGTATCGGGTTTGAATCCACGGAGAATTTTCGAAGTTATGTGCGTGTTGAATTGTCAATTATCGCTTGTCCCGTGCCTCGGAGAGCACGTTAAGCCGTCGGTCCCGGTTGTCATGAAGATCTTTGGCAGTCGTTATACTTAATCAGTAGCATTATCATTATCAGTACCTTCTAAATAAACTGACACTGGTCTAAACCATGGAATATTGCTATCCCTTCGGGTTGCGGAGGTCAGACATGCAGTCGCTCTGTGGAAAAGCTAATATTCAGCCAAATCCGATTAGACTAGTAAGCGGACCCCAGGTTGAAACTGGGATAACGCTAGGTGGATGATGACTGAGATTAAATTAAAACCGAATAATCTAGAAACTACATTGTTTATTATTATCCGACGCTTCGACTAGATTACAGGTTCCTCGGAGTAACGCAAGAAAAAAAGACGTGTGGCACTCGGAGACTGCCGCGGTAAAGCTATTGCATAGCATTTTTTAGCAACTTATGCAATTATAATTTTATATTTATTTTATTTATGCAGTATTTTTTTTTTTCTTTGATATTAATTCAAGTTACACTTTGAGCGTGGTGACCGATGAGAAAATATTTTTTTTTCTTTTATTAAATAAATGAGAAGTTAATATTGTTCAAAATATTTTTATTATCTTTCAATACATGTCGGTTCTTCAGGAATATTTATCATTGAAACTATAGGTTTATGGTTACTGAAATAAGAAACATAAGTTTGAGACTTGATATCTTCTAAATATCTACATATAATATCATTTGACGTTCACAATTTCTTTTTCTTTTTAGCTCTTTTTTTAGCTCTTTATGCTTTTCTTCTCTATATAAAGAAAATATCTAGGTATAAATAATTAGGTATTAATAGTGTAATTAATTACACACCAAAATAATTATTCATTCAAAAAATTTGAAAAAAAATAACGATATTAAGAGTTTGATCATCGAATTTCGCGCAATGTACATTTATATAGATATAATATCATATATACTTTCTCTGCGCGGCATTAATGTGTATTACCTATACATAATAAATAAAAAAGTTGTGAATCATGCGGTGGGTTTAATTTTGGTAGGAATGCTTAACTTTGGTAGAAATGGTACTTTTGATAAAGATGGTAGTTATGGTAGCAATCGTAATTAACATGCTACCAAAACTACCATAAATGCCAACAATACAATTTCTACCAAAACTACTATTCCTACCAAAAATACAATTCCTATCAAAATTACTATATGTACCAAAACTACTATTCGTACTTACACTATCATATCTACACTTTTTTCAAAACTACCATTTCTACCAAAACCGCCGGTGCTGTCAAAAGAACCATTTCTCTCAAAACTACTATTCTTACCAAAGCTACAATTTCTACCATAACTACCACTTGTAATATAATTAATGACAATAGTACCTACTAGAGATGCGCCGAGTAACACTTTTGCCGAGTAGCGAGTACCGAGTTTTACTCGGCTCAATTTTTTTTCAACCGAGTACTCGGCCGAGTAACTCGGTTCAATTAAATTCCCATTTCGCGCGCGTAAACAAGTACAAACAGGTTCGCGCCGGTCGAGAGGGCCGGCTCGCGTTAATACACCCCTCACCGAACGAATTGACGATTGACTGTGTGTAGTACCTGATCAGTGATGGTTGACATAATGACTTCACGTAAAAGATTCCGAATTTGGGCGTTTTACGACGAGATTGTAGAAGATAAAGCAAAACTGAAATGTACTTTATGCAATTCTGTAATTTCACGTGGTGGTGTTGGACGAAAGGCTTCTACAACGGCTATGTTAAACCATGTTAAAATAAAACACACTGAAGAGTTTAAAGATTTGGAAAATGAAACTTTGCGGGAAATATCTCAAAATTGTGAGCCAGTAGCATTAACTTCGTCGTCGCAATCGAATGCAATTAAAATACAGCAAACCCTTTTCAGCAAATAATTTTGATTTTATTAATTGAGATTGTCAAAAATTTCTCAAATTATTAATAAATACTTTTTGATTAACACTGTTGTTTTAATTATATCTACCTAAATATATTGCTTTTCTTAAACAATAAAACTCGGCATTCTGCAATGTTGGGATTTGGTTCGATAAATAAAAGATGAAAGATGATTTACATGGCGATCCTGCCCGTAACTGGAGTCGGTCTGTCTGTAAGCGCATTCTAGTGAAATTTCGTTATGATGGATAGTACATGAACGGATTGGCAAATTACATTTTTTAAAGAAGAACATCCAGAATATTCGCCATGTATTTCTTAAACAAATATTTGATTTGTGAGCGACTGCCACTGGTTGGAGGCCTTTTCTGGAAATTATGATGTTCGAGAAAAGCACGATAATTTACAGATGACAGTGGCCTTGACTACAATGATTGATTTTGGAGTATTGAAGATGAGGACTACATTTCTGGAGGACTGTAACTGGACTTTCTGGACACTTCGATTCCAAGTGAGTGTATGAAAAAGTGATATATACTAAAATATATAGTGTATGTGGTATCAGTTATAAAAATGTGTGCGAGTGTACTTCGTAAAACGAAAGTGTATCGGACTAATGAGATATTAATATGTGTTGACGAGACAATAAAAATAAGCATTATGTAGTTTATGTTTTTAGCTAATATTTACTCGTTTTTGAAGTTATTAAGCCTTTTTAATATAGTTTAAATTTTAGTTGTTACTTTTTAATCAAAATGGAAAATCGTATGAAATTCAGGGATCGCCCACCTAAGAGGCAATATGAACGTTTTATTTTTCTTAATTGATACATACTAAAATGTATCTTAAATATAAATCTAAAATGTAATGTGTAAATATACAAAGGAAATGTAGTTGAAAGCTGCATTACAATTATTAACGACTATAAAAATATTTGATGATTAACGTTCTCACGTGCTTGAAGTCAGATCAACTAAAAGTAGTGGAGCATTTAATAATCAAATTATTTTAAATGTATGATAGATTTGGAATAAATATTTTATCAAGGACGAAATATGACTTAAGTAACGATGTAATAAAAACCCTATTTTTGATCGTCATTGTCCGCGAGCCGGGATGTCGAGAGATTTAGGTTAAATGGAAATGTCAATTGTAATTAACAAGTATGAAATAATTTTATAATTTTGAATGGGATAATGCTATGAAATGTTAAAATATGAAGATGAAAATAAAGATTAATGATAAAATAAATATAAATAAATGAGTGAAATGAACAATCAAATAATTGTTTATACCTAAGTATAAGTAAATGACATGGAATGTGTATGAAGTAACTATGATTTTGTATGTGACTATAAAAATATATTCCGAACATGACGTAACTTGTCTAATTATAGACTTGATTTTCATAACAATCGAACTTTGTCTTAGTAACAATCGTCAAGATACGCATTGATGCTACTTAGCTGCAAAGCAACGACTTTTATGGTGATGCATCAAACTGCAAGACCACCTCGGATGATACTTTGTTTTGATAAACGATGTCTTTATCATTAATTATGACTTGTCTTGTTTAGTTCTATTGAAATATGTATGACTTATAATTCAATTATACATGTATAATCGTATTTAACCAAACGTATAAGTACTCGTTTGATATTTTTTTATTTTGTATTCATTTTTAAACCTAACTACATCTCAATAAATATGTAACAAAAAAAATAACAAAAATGTATTTGTATTTTTTTATTCTGCGAAGGGAGTTGTAGTGTAGAATTAAGACCTTAGTATATAACCAATGTAACCTGTATTTTATTAAGCACAATATATCTAATGGTTGCACAAACAACATCTTTTATTACCTCCTTTACCATTCAAACCGAGTTATTCGGCCGAGTACGAGTATCAAAATACCCGCCGAGTACGCCGAGTACCGAGTATCAACCGAATACTCGGCCCATCTCTAGTACCTACTATGAACCGCTGTAATATGTTCCACATAAAAAAACCAAAACTACTATTCCTACCGAAAATACAATTCCTATATGTACCAAAACTACTATTCGTACTAACACTATCATATCTACCACTTTTTTCAAAACTACCATTTCTACCAAAACCGCCGGTGCTGTCAAAAGAACCATTTCTCTCAAAACTACTATTCTTACCAAAGCTACAATTTCAACCATAACTACCACTTTTAATATAATTAATGACAATAGTACCTACTAGAGATGCGCCGAGTAACACTTTTGCCGAGTAACACTTTTGCCGAGTAGCGAGTACCGAGTTTTACTCGGCTCAATTTTTTTTCAACCGAGTACTCGGCCGAGTAACTCGGTTCAATCAAATTCCCATTTCGCGCGCGTAAACAAGTACAAGCAGGTTCGCGCCGGTCGAGAGGGCCGGCTCGCGTTAATACACCCCTCACCGAACGAATTGACGATTGACTGTGTGTAGTACCTGATCAGTGATGGTTGACATAATGACTTCACGTAAAAGATTCCGAATTTGGGCGTTTTACGACGAGAATGTAGAAGATAAAGCAAAACTGAAATGTACTTTATGCAATTCTGTAATTTCACGTGGTGGTGTTGGACGAAAGGCTTCTACAACGGCTATGTTAAACCATGTTAAAATAAAACACACTGAAGAGTTTAAAGATTTGGAAAATGAAACTTTGCGGGAAATATCTCAAAATTGTGAGCCAGTAGCATTAACTTCGTCATCGCAATTCGTCGTTTCTATTAAATTGTGTCACTCATCATCGCTTCATTTTAATTAAAAAGGTACGGTACCTACCTCTCGCTATCAAAATATTTCTCTGGTATTATGTAACACCTGTTAATCCTCTACTAATATTATTAAATAAAAATTGTTTGAATGTAGGATTGATCTATTTTTATGATTACACGGCTGGGACTTCATTAAATAAATTAATCAGACAACATTAAATAGTCTAATAATCTTTGAAACAGTTATTATTTAATCTTTAGAACAGCTATTAATTTAGTCTTTGAAACACTTATTAATTTAATCTTTGTCAAAAATACGACTTGTGGCGAAAATACGACTGGAAGGGGTTGAAAATTGTCTTGTGGCGAGGTTTGAGTGTGCGCCCGTGACGACATAAGTGTGTGCCTCTGTGTCGACGTCTCCGGTGCTTCGAATACCTCAATTTGCCGACATGCCGACTTAGGTAGACACAGGCCACGATAAGATTTTTTACGCCTGTGTAAACAAGAGACGCGTAAAAACTTGTTTAGCGATCACGGGTGGCGTATGCAGTTCCGTACCGTCGTGGCGGCATATAACTTTCTTGTATATTTATGTTATAATTAAAACCTGAATTTCTTTTTTTGACACAAGACAAAAACGTTAAATGGCTATAATTTGTACAATATGTACATATGCAAGTTAAAAATCAACTTGTGTCTCAAAATGCCTACATATTGCTGTAAATTGCGACCATGTCAATAAGTTTAATTTAATCATTAGACATTTATTGGCGTATTATATTGTCTTTTACGGTTATTTAATTGCTGTGACTGAATAATTTTACCTATAGCTACCATAAACAAAGTCTGAAACTGCAATCTAGGATTGAAAAAGATGGAAGATGAAAGAGGAAGTTCCGAAGCTACGATAACATCACGCTACAGACGTCAAGAGCATAAAGAAAAATAATCGACGGGTAAAATCACAGGACACAGCTAGTTTAAAATAAACCAGTGTTGCTACAATAATACAAATCACATTCGTTAGTATATTGTAGGTAAGTCTTGTAATTGGGAATGTGTTATCAAAAACAAAGGTTGTTTTATATAGTTATGAATAGCCAGTAGTAACATGTTTTGTCCTTTGAAGCAAACCCAAGACCAAACAAAATACAATAAGATATGTGATTGAACACCGGCCAGCAGCCACCTCAGTTAAAAAGACTTTTATATCTCGCGATCTAAGATGTCGTTTTATAAGAATAATGTTTAATATTTTCGGGACGCTTTCGTTTTAGTACTTAATGTTAATGGTTGACGCTTGAAGTAAGACTGGGTAATACCCGGTTTCTATTAAGTGTGGTTAAATAATGTGGAAAAGTGAAAAGTAATATCTTTCAAGCGCATTTTTCCGCAAATAAGACGCCTGTCTTAAAATAATATAAATAATAGTAATATTAACGACGAATACCAGTATATGTAAGGCTAACAAACTAGAAAAAAGACAGTGCCGTGGGTTTTGGGGTATAATGAAGTAGGCAGTCAATCATATTTCCACTACTGAACAACTTGGTCCCTTGATTTACAAGTACTCAGAGTAAGGTCTAGAAGACTAGGTTAAACTATAACTATGTATCTGTCGCGATAGATATAGCATGTTATATTGTTTTGAGATTCTGATATTTTCGCACTACTGCAAGCTGCATGATCTCGTACGTACTTTTTACATCGTGTTAGGCAGCAGCTTAGATTAATTTTGTTTAAAATAGATATATTGTATAATATAATAGTTTGTATAAATCGAGAATATTAGTTTGGTAACATTTGTTATCTATGGTAATTTTTTGACTCTGGTCACATTTGTAAGAATTGTACTTGTAACTTGCTTGAAAAATTCACACATTTTTGCCGAGTTGGATCTCGCTGTGAAAAACCACATGTAAGCTTTGTAGAAACTTTGTAAAACTGCCGCTTTTGATTTGCCCGGCAAGGTAAGAACCTCAAAGGGCTCAAAGATGAGCCCTTGATAAATTTGTGATATTGTATTGAACTTTGACATTTTGTGAAAATTGTGAATCCTCTCCTCGTGTTGAAGACGTCGCGTTTGGAGTCCGGGAGCTAGGTAGATGTATCAGTTTCTATTTTGGCCAATTTAGTCGTCTTTTTATCTAACTTAGTTCCAGGACCGATACCAGTAAAGATCCAGGTAACTGTATTATTGTATTTGATCCTTAGCGCTGAGAAACTTAGCCCAGCATGTATGTTCATACTACTTCTTGCGTAGCCCTGGTTGAGTGGATGATGTTCATTAGTTTCCACTGCACTCTGCGACAATTCCCACCTGTCTAGGGTAGCTTCTGAACAAACTTAGTTAGATTTTTGAAAAAAAAAGACACAGTTGTGATCAAAATCCCAGGTTATGACTAAGCTTCCTGATGGTATACTTAGCTTCGCTTCTAGCGACAGTAATATAATATCCATATCCTATCAGTCTACGGACTTTGTTGATGGTGAGGACTGCCTTAATGTCACTAAACTTTATATTTGGTGAGAATGTAGAAGCGACTCGATAAGCATCATACAATTTCTTTGTGTTATCAACATTTTAATTTAGGCGATGAAACGCAAGATTGTTTACTTTGTCACCTTTCGAAGAGAAACATTAATAAAAGAGCAATAACAATCGGGTACCAACATACCAAACATGAAGCAGCATAGTATAAAGGGTCTCGCTGAGAGCACCTGGAGTAATGTGGGTGGGACTCACTGCCTCAGCGCCCGGCATATGCGAGCCCGCAGGCAGCCCTTAATTCTTATTGCCCACAACTGATTCGTGCTTCTCATTTTTATTGTTTTCATCATTCAGCCCCTTTTAAGTTGGAACATTTTAGGCTTTATTTATAAGTTACCCACTAGCGTTCCGCTGTTACGTGGGTGGTATTTATGTTGTTACAGAGTACCTCTGTACTATTGCATTTAACATAAAACTGAATAGACACTAACGAGCATCTGGTATCCATTTATTGACAATCTTCAAACTAAGAATAACGAAATTATTAAAGATAATTAACCGAAAATGTAAAAAAAAATATTTTTTGTATATTAAGTACATTTTGAGATATACCTAACCTATTACTTAGTTTATGAACCTACTGCTGCCTCAGCATGTCACTGGTTTATAATCAATGTTCGCCAAGTAAGTAATGTCGACTTTCAGATGCCTACTCATTTATCATATCAGTTGATTTACTAACTGATTACTTTGCATACGGACGATTTACTTAAATAATTGAATAGTTAAAGAACTACAAAGCTTTCACTAAAACAATATGAGCGTTAACGAAAGAAAAAAGTTGAATTGAAATTAAGTTAATAGTCAGCAGCAGCAGGCGGAAACGGAAACCGCAGCACTGTAACGATTGGCTACAAAACTAGCGAATCACTTGTATAAATAAGCACTACTGTACATTTTAAAATATTATAACTCTACGATAATAAAATTAATGTGACTAATTATAAAATGTGATCTTTTCATTCCCGAATATAAAATGTAACCTTTTCGTTACTGAAAATTGTATTTATGTCATTGTTATTTTACTCAATTAACCGATTTAAACCGCACGAAATTTCGTTATGACAAATATTTATGTTGCTCGCAACAAACTATAGCTATTCATTGCATAACTATAACAATAGTTATTTGTGCAACATGAGAGCAAAGTTGTTTTTAGTTTCGAGTGCTGATTTTGAGTCCCGAGCAAGCGAAGGATTCTACGATTGATTCACGAGCGTAGTGAGTGAATCAAAGTTAGAATGCTGAGCGTAGTGAGGGACTCAACAGCACGAGATACAAATATAATACAATGCTTTGCTCTCGTGTAGCACACATAACTTTTCACCACAGCAGTGAGAACACATATTACTTAGGAGACATAGAAATGAACAGGAATAGATTGAATTCTGCACTAATCACTTGTTGATTTAACTCTTCTGGTGTTAAAGTACAGTCATCATCGGTAGTTTCACTCATCTTTATAGATTATTTTATATATTAATATAATTTAACACGTTACGCTATACTGTATCAGCATCAGCGAAATTTTTATTCCCGCTACTTTTTTAAATCGCGTTTTAATACCGCGTCCCTGATGTTTATTTTTTAAATGTATCATTGTTGTAATTCCAATTAAAAATGTATTGGTTAAATACCAGTTTTATACTATTAATTAGACTTATTTTCATTAAAATCCAATAATAAATTAAACATATAAACAATAACATATAAAAAAAAGTAATTTCTTTATTACAAATGATTACAAATATCTTTTTTAGGGTATTACGCGTTTCCTAACGTGTTTTCTTTGAGGTCGAATTCCAAAATCGAATTTCGAATTCGAAAGGGTTTGTTTTTTTCTCTCACTTTTTTATATGCATGTGAAAGAGACAGAGCACAGTAAAATTCGAATGTTTCAAATTTATGGCTGAACAATGTCAATTCCTGAGACTGAAGATTGAAAAATTAAAAAGCTACTTTTATACATATTTAATAATCAAAATCGCGTTTTGTTCACTGTTGTCTCGCAGCAAAAGCAGCATGTTTGAGCTGCTGTGAAAAATATGTTTTACATTAATTCCAAATATGACTGAAATAAAATAAATCACATGAAATCTACTTGCTCCATAACCGCAGACACATTGACTCTCACACTCGACAAAATAGTAACAAGTAACCGTAAAATGTGATATACCCCAATCGTGAATAAAACCAAAGAGCCCAATTAATTCAGACAATTTCTGAAAGCGGGTGGCACCGTCGCTCGCCTATTTCATGGCTCATAACAAAGAATTAAATGTAGCGTCGGTCGGATCCGGGATCGCTGAGTTAGTGCCCCGTCCGCGGCCGGAAACAGGTGCTGCCGTCCCACCCACACTTACAACTCACAAATTTTATAAAATCGTAAGTAGGTAGCTGCTGGACGCGTATGTGGTTGGCAGATTTTTAGTCACCTGCACAAGTGTGCACATGGACCTTTAACGTGTGTTAGTGTATTACTGCCTAATTAATTTAGCTTGCATTGTTGATAAGTTGCACACAGAAATTACTGCAATTGCAATACTTATTTATACATACATTAAATTTCTGGGTGCTTGTTTTTACTAGGTTTTTGGCATTTAAGTATTATTCCTCTAATAGTTTAGCTATTAGTGTACTTTCAGAAACATTTGTTATTTGTTTGTAAAGCTAATTTAATTTTTATTTTTGTAAATACTTAATAATTTATAATTACACATTAAATAAACATCATTTTATAATATATATGTAGCTTAATCTAATCTTAATGTCTAAGTAGTATATGTAAAAAAAAACGTAAAAAGAAATTAAAAATTGAAAATATTTACAAGGTTTAGGCGTCGTAAAATGCCTTCGCATCAATGTCATCGAGTAACGTGCCCAGAAGGCTGGCAGCATTGCCACACTGGATGGCAACGCTGATTCTCTGAGCAAAGAATAAATCAGCCTTCTGGTCACGTGAGACGTCGATTAAACGTTTCGAAATTTCTCGGAATAGTGAACGAGCGCTCGGACCCCATGAGCCTAGCGTTTCCACCCCAAACGGCTCAAACACGTAATTACTCACTAAATTACTGTATTAGCGCCGTTTGAGGGTTTCCGCAGTTGCAGCAGCAGCGCCAGCATGGCTTCCCGTGCTTGGAACATGTGATGGCGCGAGGGTGTCTACGCAGGTTGCGTCCCACACCAAAGGCCTACCCATTTTCCAAGGCACAATGACATACCATCAGGTCTCTTACCGTCGTCGCGTACCAAACCATTTGGTTCAAGTACAGCTGGTACGCCAGACGCGACAAGAGCACGACGAATTATGTCATTCAGATGAGCGTGACGGGGAATTTTACCAGCGCTTCTGCTGCAAGATAGCCCATGGTGTCCAAGGCTATCGACGTCTTCTCCACAATGACATCGATGCGGAGAAACACACGGAGCACCTAAACGAAGACAAGTGGCGATACGGAACTTCTCATCGTCCAACATGGTTCCAGTGTTGGACGATGGTAGTGCCTGAAGCCACAGACCCGATTCCTATTCTCCCACAGCCAGCAAGCGAGCATGCTCTGCAACATTAAAAGTTGTATCTAAAAGACTTTTCCTTACAATGTCACAAAGCGGCGCGTCCCACTGTCTTTGGGAGAATAGGTTGGTAGGCAAATCAGTGCTTGGACAAGCCATTTTCCAGGCGTTTACAGCTTCAGTTTTGCACAGCACTTCTGAGTTAACTAGTGTAGGTGATAAAATTTTCCTAGTTAACTCTTCCGTGCTGTGAACCGAAGACAGAAACGCCGGTAAACTGACACTAGAAATTTTGCGTACACCGAGCCCACCCAGACGTATAGGCAATGACGCTTGTAGCCAGGCTCGGTCGTCCAAGTCCACATTTAATATTCTCTTTAAAGTACTTTGGATAATTAAACTAATTATATAAGGCAATTTGAAATATGTTGAAAATTGATTAGGTATGCTTACTTTTTAAAAGGAATTCCTAGTTTTTGTATTCTTTGTATAAAATTGTGTTACATAGGTCATCTATACATATAATAAAATTTAAAAATAATACTTGGGGTGCAGTCTACAATCGATACCGAAGCCAAAAATATAGATTTTAGAATTTTTGTCTGTTTGTCCTTATATCCGGGATAAACTCAAAAAGTACTACATGGATTTACTTCAAATTTGTCACGAATATTATGAAAAGGTTGGGTCAACATATAGGCTACATACGAGGAAAGAGCAGTGAACCTTTATTTCTTCAACGCATTCTGTAACAACGTGTAATCTAACGACGCATATTTGAATGTTGTTATTATGTTAACCATGCTATAAGCTAGCTTCACACTATAAGAATCACGCAATATAAGTAACTTAGGCCGATAAACATAATTAAAGAAATATAAGTAGTATCAAGACAATTTTAAAGCAGCGCCGATCAATGAGATTTGAAAAATATCAAGTCGAATTACATGCCTGTGTTAACCCTTTTTGGATATAAATAATTTAAATTTGATCATGTTGGCGCTTTTTAAAAGTCATAGATGGAGTTGTGCATTTTCTTTTAAAAAAATGTATCGTTAATTCGTTTGAGATGAGCAAGACAATAAAAAAATGTGTTTATATAAGTTTTAAGCTGCTTCCTCTATATCTTATAAAATTCGTAGAGTTTGTCTGTATGTAATAACAAACAGAACTCAAAAATAACTGCATAGACTTATAACAAAATTTATACTCAATACTCAATACTCGAAAACAGCACGCTATTGCTGTAAGCAATTTGCTGCAATTGACTGCACGGTTGGCGCAGTGGTTTAAGCGGCCGCGTCGCCGCTTGACAATGCGCCGAGTGTTGTGGGTTCGATCCCCACACGAGGCAACACTTTGTGTAATTCACAAATTGTTGTTTCGAGTCTGGGTGTTCATTGTGTCCGTTAGATGTATGTTTGTAAAGTCCCCCGCGACACAGGATTTAGTCCTAGTGCGGGAGTTGTCTTTTAAACAAAAAAAAATAATTGAGCTAAATAACGAAGAAAGTGGACAAACCGCAGACAAACATTCATACAGGTCAAACTGAGAACCTCCTTTTTTTAAGTCGTTTAAAAATTAAGCATGCCATATCTTAAACATAAGACATACGTAACAGTGATAAGGGACACGTGCTCAAGGATTGCTCTCTGATCCGTATGGGATGAGTGTACGATAGCCAATAGGAAGGCAGTTAAGGCCGTGGACAGAACCCACAGGAACGAACATTTGATGCGTGGTATCACAGTTCTGTTTAGTGGCGATTTCCTCCAAACGCTTCCCGTGGTGACGCGGGGATCGAGGGCTGACGAGGTGAATGCTTCGTTGAAACGATCTTCGTTGTGGTCACGAGTTCGTACGCTGCGCTTTACCATTAATATGAGAGCTCGGCTCGGTGGCAATACACGTGCTCAAGACTTCTCCGATGTCCTTCTTACTCTTGACGAAGGCACTCTAACAGAGGAGAGAGGTGGACAGGTGGTGCTTCCAGAATCTCTCGGTAGAGTTGTATCCAACTTAAATGAACTCATTTGCTGGGTGTACGGGGATATCAGTCGTATACCGCACCAGCAGAATTTGTGGGGTGTGAGCGGGCCATTTTGACGCCCAAAAATGATCAGGCTGCAGCAAATAACGAATGCATTCTCTCGGAAATTGAGGAGAATTAAGTGGTCTACGCGAAACATTATCTCGTGGAATTTCTGAACTCCCAGTCAGCAAGCACACTTCCAGCGCATACCATCAAGCTGAAGGTCGGTGTCCCGATAATGCTTCTTTGGAACCTATCTCCTCCGAAGTTGTGTAACAGGACCCACCTTAAAGTTATCTCGCTCCACTGACACACCATTGAGGCGGAAATTCTTACGGGATGTGGCGCGGCAAGGCAGTATTTATACCACGCACTCCCCTCATACCTTATAACTTCCCATTCCAGTTCAAGCGCATACAGTTCCCCGTGAGTGTTTGCTTCGCGATGACCATCAATAAGTCGCAGGGGCAGACACTGAGGGCAGCGGGTGTCGACCTCAGGACAAGTTGCTTCTCACACGGGCAGCTGTACGTCGCTTGCTCCCGCGTCACCAGTTCTGACTCTTTTTACATTTTGGCTCATTATCAGCCCTTTATACTGTCCCACTGCTGGGCAGGAACCTCTTCTCACCATGAGAAGGATAAGGCCATAGTCCACCACGCTGGCCAAGTGCGGGTTGGCAGACTTCACATGTCTTTCGAAAACATTATAGAGAACTCTCAGACATGCAGGTTTCCCCACGATGTTTTCCTTCACCGTTTAAGAAGCAATAATTAACAATTCAATACGCACTTAGCTCCGAAAAGTCATTGGTGCGTGCCGTGGACTCGAACCCGAGACTCTCTGCGTAGCAGTCTGTCGGTCTCTCCACGCAGCTATCGCTGCCTTCTTTATTACTAAATTTTGGCTGCGGAGAGCCAAACCACTAATGTTGTTTATCGAGAAGTCCTATAATTATGTGATTTAACCCTATTCGGTATTTCTTATTCATTATTTTTTTCATCTGCTTCAGTTACAACTTATGACTTAATTTAGCAGAATCACCATAAAGTCATTTACTCAAAGCAGGCTGAAAATCAGCACTTTTTGAAGGTCAATTTTACAAAAGACAGTCTCCCTCCGTTACTGCACTTTCTGTAGATATGAAATATAAAGAAGAAACGGGTAAATGAATGTTATTTTAAAAGGTATAATCGTAGGTATTTTTGGTGCTGTATAGCGTTCACGCAGACGACGTCGCGGGCAGCAGCTAGTAATTCAATATTTTCGTACAACGATGTACTGACTTAGCTGGTCTGATTATGAAGGCAGAAGACAAATACCAAAACTTTTCAATGGTAAATAAATCTCTCGTGCTAATTGTTTTTTGGTGCTTCTGCTCTTTTGCTTTGTGATGACAAGTCTTTGAAGGACACTAAACGAGACACAATGGAAGTTTTATTGGTATATAACGCCTTTATGCGTATACTGTATTTCAATGTGCTAAGAAAAGTATTTAGAAGTAAAGACCCTTATGAGTTTTTGCTGCGGAAGAGCAAATCAAACGCCAGTTGATAATTTTCGGATGGAACTACCACGTACGTAACTACAATTTACATAGGTTCTCCTATGATCTTCCTTTAATAATCTTTAATAATCAGATGCTGCTAGTTAATTTGCTAAAGACGACAGCTTGGTTTATAGGCATTTGCGCTCACAGTTTGCGCTAATCGCAAAGCTTTACTTCTTGGTACATTCGCTATGTAAATAATGTAGCACATATTTTCCATACAGCACAAAATTGTAATTCTTTAGGGGGTCATGACGCAAGTTAGTCGAAAAAATAATACATTTCATTCAAATGCCAAATCGCACGTGTAAACAAGGCGTCGTAAGATGTTTAGGGGCGTGTATACGTGTAGACACACATAAATTATCACCTGTCACAGTCTAAGGCATTATTCGCATGTGCTGACGCGACAGACGCAGCGACCTCTCTTGATTTGTGTCCTTCTACTGACCTCTTTGATGAATGTTAGACACGTATTATGAGCTTGTAGCTCAAATAGCATATACAACACATGTAAACTTAGTTTAATGTATTCTTACTAAAAAGGGTGAAGTTTTAAGCTTGAAAAGGCTAGCTCAATTATTTTCATAAGGAAAGGAAAGGGACCTTAGTACAACTGATTTGGAGTTCCCAATCTTGGAATATTGACCGCATTATACTCGCAACTTGCTTATCTTGTAGGAAAAGGACTGTAATGGTGCTGATACTCTTGAGCATTCACTTGTAATAGAACAGCGAGCATTCGCCGTTTTTTGTTTTGTCAAACCGAACAACGAACAGAGCCGAACATTGCTACGAACATTTTCACGATATTTCTAGCGAACGCTATAAACAGCAAAATCGTCAAACCATATACCGTCACTTTCTGTAACATACTTTTCCACCATAGTTCTGAACATGATCGCGAGTTGCCTACATTATAAAGCGTAAGTGGATGCTCCTGTTACACAAGGTTCACATTTGAAGACTACTACAGCACTTAATTTAATAACTACATATTTTGTATATATGTATGTTCTTATTTACTATTTACAAGTAATTAATTACAATGTGAAACAGTTGCAGCTCCTTACAAAAACAAAATATGTACCATAACACTGGCGATTAAAAAGAGTGGCCACGAGTTTTATTGCCCGTTCTTTCTCGTGGTTCTACCTATTGCTTTGCGAATGGGCAGTAAATGTAAATGTAGAAGCAATATTAATTTACTTTAAAAATTTGACGTTCATAAGCGTCACGTTGTGACCTAGATGAATAAATGATTTTTGACTTTTTTTGACTGTTAGGTATCTACAGTTGAAACATGAAATCGAAGATGCGGTAGACTTGCAACGGCATCCGATTAAATCGAATGCGATCCAATTACTTTCGGGGCCAAGAACATAATTGTTCGTCTGTGAACTAGTAGTGTCATCTTTTGTGGTGAGTTATTCTGGTTCACTGCAGATGTTCATTGCAGCTTTATGATTTAATTTGCTTGGAACAAAATTTTCAATCTCCCAAGCCGATAGTGGGCGGGGTTTTCTCTTTTTGAAACCCTTTTTGTGATTAAAGAATTTAGATATAAGGACTTATATACTTTCAAGTATCTCTAAAATAGGATTGATGAACTTGGATATATGACTTGAAAATATCTCTAAATATATTTATTATATCATTCCATAGGTGTCGTTAGAGCCGACAGAGGGAGCATATTGTGCAGAGAACATCACTGTAAGAGAAGGAAAACTTGATACAAACCCTATACCAACCCGTTTGGCCAGCGTGGTATAGTAGGCCAATTCCTCCTTTCAAAGGAGAGGCCTAGTCCAGCAGTGGGCTGTTAAAGGCTGATGATATTTGATTTATGTTAAAGGATTTTATGTGAAAGATGGTAAGCGATTACCACCGCATATGGACACCCGCAGTACCAAAGGAGTCACAAGTGCGTTGTTGGTTTTTGGGATGATAAAAGGAATAGGAGGCAGAGCTAAGAGGTCAGGGAAAGGATAACGAAATAGGGCCTCCGGCACTATAACTCATCGAAGTAAACACACCAGTATAGATATTGTTACTTTATATCAATAATCCGTAAGAACTGATTTCAGCATGAAAGGACCATTAATGCTGGACTCAGCAAAGTTTCTACTACAGTACAGATAAAACTTTAGTATTAATTAAGAAAAGTCTACAGGGTTTGCTAATCATTTAATTTTATTATATTAAACACTCCAATTTTATACAAAGTTTTAAAGTCATAACAGGTATTTATACATTTCCCACCACTATGTGAAAGGTCAATGCTAATAATAATTTAAAATCCAGTCTTACGACCCATTTGTTTCGCGTGAACCATAAAGTTCAAATAAACTCATATTTTACTTTTACGATTCACGCGACCATAAGTAAATCTGATTGTCAAATGACATCGTTACATACATTGCTCTACTGACTTTTCGACTTTAAATGCGTATTTAATGGCTACTTATTATTAAACAGTGAAGGAAAACGTCGTAACGAAACCTGCACGTCTGAGAATTCTAGATAACGTGCTGAAAGAACATTTGTGGTTTGCCAATGCTGACTTGACCAACGTGGTGGACTATGATCTTGCCATTCTCATAGTGAGAAAAGGCCGGTGCTCAGAGCGAGTTCATTTTTTTATTCTTGGCTGATATCTTAATATATAAAATCCTTGCGTTACTGACTGACTGACAGACACGCTACAGCCGAAACTATTGGGCACAGGAAGATGAAATTTGGCATGTATGTTCCTTGGGGACCGTAGGGGTGCACTAAGAAGGGATTTCCCGAAATTCCCACGGGATCGGCCAAAACGGGTAAATTTAAAATAAATGCAGGCGTAGCTGCTGGCGTCCTCTAGTTATTTTATCATTATTACATAGATAGATAAGAAATGTTTTAGTCACGTAAGTAACTGTAAATACAATGCAATGGCGAGTAAATATTATCAAAGTACTGTAACACTATTTATGACAATAATTCATTCATTAAAAAAATTAAATATCGGATACTAATGAGTTTTTTTGGGGTCTCCCCGTGTGAACATTTGTCAAATTCCTTTCGGTCATTGTTTGACCGAAAGGAATTTGACAAATGTTCACTTCCCAAAAAATTTTTCGCACAATTTCATTTGTCAAATTATTACTTAGCAAAAACTCTATTCACAAAAAATTGTAACGCAAACCTAATGTTTGGGAAATTAACGTTTAAACTATAACTTGTTTACCAACTAGTACTTTTAACATTTTTTATTTAGTCAAATATTTCAATTGGCATAACAGTTTTTACGCAAAATCAATAATTATTCTAATCTAAATAGTTCAGGCTAACCTACTAAAAACAATCTCTTTTTTCTATTAATGCAAGTCGTTTCTGGCACTCGCCGGCCGCTACCGTGAGACCGCTCGCTTCGCTCGCTCGGCTCGTGCGTAGGAGGTCACAGTTCTAACCTAACCTAACCTTACCATTTTTTTTATAATTAACCTACTCTAACTACTTCCATAAATAAACTAATATCACCAAACGTTTATTGTCTGAAGATTGTTTGCTGTAATAAATCATTTGATTAAAGACCAAATGCCATAATGACATTATACTTAGCAATATTTTGCCAAGTAAAAATTTGACCAAATAAAAATATGCGTACTAAAATCATTTGAAATATTGCAATGGTATAAAAAAAGGTTGCTAAAATTTGTTTGGGTATTGAAATTTTGGCAAAATCTTTTCGGCAAAACGGCAGGATCCCAAAAAAAATCATAAAATTTCAAATCTGGATTTATATTGGCCAGTAGTTATATTTCCTGGTACATACGTATATTCGTTCATATTTCGTTCGATGAATTTGTTCATTTCCTATCATATTCAGTTTCAATACGATCAATAGTTGGTTTTGGGAATAAAATTCTATGTAGGTACGGAGTAGCACAGATGACACTTTATTCGACTTCACACACGACACGCCGTTTAATTTCGATGCAGACAGCACCAACACTAGCGTCTTTTGCACTGCACTTTTCACTGCACTTCACTGCACTTTACTGCACTATACTTTCACTTCACTTTTTACTACTTCTTCTTTCTTCCTTTTACTTCTTCACTTTACCACTTTTCAACTTAAACTGGCGCTTAGCGCGTCTATACCGCCTTATATATCCCTAAGACTGTTCTAGATCTACTAATTTCGATTGTCTTTTCGTTATTCAATTGTTTTTCCGTCTCCTGTCTCTTTTTAACCTTTCCATTCCTTCTTGAAGTTTCTAGATTTTTTTAATCTTTATTCGAAACATTTAAATTTGTGTTTCCATCTCCTGTCTCTTTTTAACCTTTCCATTCCTTCCTGAAGTTTCTATAATTTTCTCATTTTTACTCGGAATATTTAAATAATCTTTTAAATATTTGCCAAATATTCATAAACATTTTCCAAATTTCATAAAAACCATAATCCACATAACAGTTATGACTGGGATTTGAACCCACGCCTTCAGAACGTGAACGGAATGTGTTATCCGCACGGCCATCGCCTTGTTGTCAATGACTGGTGAATTTGGCGAACACTTGACAGAGTGTATACGTCATCGAACTAAAACTCATTTCCAAATAATAAAATAGTCTTCAAACCCCTTTGCTAATAAATGATTGTGTTTGATGACCGGCTAGTTTGTCGTGTAGACGTCAGTAGTCCTTGGCAACGGTAGTGATGACAGCTTGGCATGACACCGGCCGTCACAATATATATACGATGTATGGGTTGAAAATGTTTAAAGTCTTAATTAACTGTGCCATTGATCTCGCGTCGTATGTTTGTTTTCCATTTCCCCTTTCATTTTATATTTTGTTAAATACGCATACCTATTACAGAATAAACGAAATGTGTAAAATAATCTGAAATAACGCAGAGACGTAAAGCTGTTTGATTTAAAGTCTAAGTTGAACGCGGACGACATTTGAAATTTTCTTTACATTGTGAGTTACTTGTGAACCATTCAAATATTTCCTCAGTAGGTCAATATTTGAATGGTTAATGTTAAACTTAACGTTAATATGTAGTTAGCGAGAGTTTAGAAGTAAACTCTACTGAATTGCTAGATCAATTATATAGGTAAATAAAGGTGTAACGATAGAGAATCATGTCATGATGCCAATATGCAACACTTTTGTAAAACAAAATGTATCAGTGGTCGTATTAATATTTTTATAGGCAAACGGGGAGGCAAATGGGAGAAGAACAACATACAAGTATTTATTATACTTATGTAATGATTGATTTTTAATAAGTGCCACATTGTAAACTAAGTGAATACTTAATGATTTTGATAACTGTTGTCATCATTATTACAATGACCAAGACACAAAGACTGGCGACATCTAACTGAACTATGAAGATGTCGAGAGACTACATATTCAGAATCCCGCTATAAGAAGATACAATCATAAAGTTATAATTGCTATTTAAAAATGTCGCCTATAGTCGTGTGGCGGTCTATGAGGCATCCCTCATCGTTTAGTCTGGTGCGTTGTATTACCCATTAGTCAGAGAAACACCAAAGATCCAACATTCCTCCTCGAAAAACGAATTATGTAGATGGTGAATGACCTTTGGCAATGACGTAACGAGATATCTTTTGCTATACCCACGCGTGCAATGCCATAGAAAACAGCTTACAAAATAAACGAAAATAATATTTATTGTGAAAAGATGACATACCTACGAGTGAAAGAGTAGATCATCCTACCCAAACACTAAAATTGTATTCGCTTGAAATATTTCATGCCTCTTTAAATTTGAGCCATTTTAAAATCAGATTGTGTTATATTAGTACCTTGTTCTATAGTATTTTTGCAAATTATAAAATAAGTAGTTTGCGCATAAATAAAATATTTGCGACTAATACCACGAACCAACTTTCTAGTGTTAAACTGAGTGTTTCGGTACTGTTATTTCGATTCGCTTCACATACGATTTGTCTCTTTTTTTGCAGAAATATCGCATCTTCATCTTCTCTTTTCGTTTTCATGACAGCCCGGTCAGACGGCTTCGCATACTCCCGTACATAGAATTTGTATTTTTTATATACCATCACCCATGTATATGCACCAGAGATTTAAGTGTAATTGTACTACGTTCTAAAATCGAGAACGGTGCGAATAGACGTGGTGGCGTAAACTCCACACACGCTGCTACCACAAAACGCCATTTTTGGCTATCGCTACCGAACGTCGATAAGTACTTTACGTTCTTTGACGATGTCTGATCGGAGAGTAGCATCCACATGCTGTGCACTTATAATACAAAAGAAAATGTTTTCAATTAAGCATTTATGATTTACAATACGTAGCAAAATTAGTGCACTAGATAAAATAAACAAATAATTAGAGAATTATAAATGAATGTTGCCGTTTTTGGACTACAGTAAATAGTAATACAGAGGATATAAATATTACAGAAGTATGTCATACAGGTTTCACGTTTATTTGCCATGCCTGCTTTCAACAAATAACTAAAGTAAAATAAAAATATAATATATATTTCGTGTATCTACATACTGCTGAAAAACTGATTTATGACACCCACTAAAATTTAATACAAAAAGTATAAAAATAATTAAAAAAAGTGTTGTAATCTTTAACAATTATTTGGCATGCTTAAAAAGCTACGTACGCAAGTTATAAATTACTAGCTGAACCATCTAACTTTGTATTTGGAGGTTATAGACTTTTTTTGTTAATTGGCAGATTATAAGTAAGAAAGAAAGAGAAGAAAGAAAATATATCTTTATTGCAAGCACGCTGTACAGTACTCCTTAATTTTACTTATTCTAAATAACAAAAAAAAAAAAACCACACAAAAAAATAAAATTGTGGCGAAGTCAATATACACTATCTAATATAACTCAAAAGACTAAGACGCTAATTGGCAGCTTGTTGCCATAATGACACTTGGCATGTCTTGTCAACTGTCATAAACGGAGATGAGTTAGCTGACAATGTCCTGACACTTCTGACATTTAAGTGATACGTGTCACCACGTGACTCGCCACGTGTATCTATACCAGACATTGAGCAATTTAAACATAAAATGATTACTTTTGTAAATACAATAATTAAACTTAAACAATAATATTCGCATGAGCACTATACACCGCGTGCCGCAATTCGGGCTGACACTCAGCAAACACTGCGATGGACGCCATAGTTCCAATCACAGTACTGATTTTCAGTGCCGCCACGTATTATGTCAAAAGGCCACTGAAACGTGATGGTCATCTTCCTAGAATCAACGTACCATTACATATGGAACATGTTACAACTATTTATCATTACTTAAGTACCTACACCTTCAAAACATAAATGTTTTACAAGTAACAAGGGAATGGTACACAAATAGCAGGTATGCCTGTTAACTAAGTTTCTAAATTTAATTTACTTATTTGCTCATAGAGGATAATATGACATTATTTTCGTAAAATGTTTAATGTTTCAGGAGATCCTGCAAGTACCCAACCAGACCTTGAAGCAGAGATACTAATATGCTGTAAGGAATCCAGACTAATGTTACTAGGGCTATATCCTCACAGGTAAGCAGTATCCTGTAGCTATAATTTCTGTTGAGACAATAATATTATGTGATCATAAGGCCCCAATGCACAAATACGATCAGTTAAGCCTTCAAGAAATGTTTCAACGCATAACCAAGGCGGTCTATAAGCAGTCCCAACTAAGATCCTTTTATTCATGATTGTTAATAACAACCAATATTCCTCTACCTCTTGATGTACCGGGTGAGATCGAGTCTTAAAACTAATATTTGATTTTATATAAAATCCCACTCCACCTCCTCTACCGCCTCGAATATTTTTGGGTCTTGGGCTATGTTTCAATTTATAGCCTGGAAGTATGGGAGCCTTTCCCTCCTCACCTGCCCTCAGCCATGTCTCGTTTATGGCCATTATGTCCACTGAGTGCGTGTCCATGGCCACTAGGAACTCGTCATGCCTAGTCCCTAACGACCCTGCGTTAAATAGTCCAACCTTCAGACGTTTTCCATTAACCATAATGGTAATGTAAAAATATACTGTCAATGAGTAAAACCAAAACCTGCATATTCAATTTAAAAGCATAGTTATGGGATATTTCTATTTTGAACAAAGCAAGATATGTACCATGTATTGGTTGTGAGTGTGTCCATTTAGTTGTGCATTTAAAATTATTATTATTATAAAAAGAAACACGGGAGGTGTCCCGTAGATAATCTAAACATTTAACTTTGCAGTAACACCAATACAAAGTATTTAGCAAGTATTTACTCACTATTAAATTTTGTCATGTATGTGAAGTCCCTATTGCAAAAACATACATATACCTTACGTAGAGATCCTAGCCCTTTAACACTGCAGCCATACCTATATAGAGTATGTATCAAGTAATCTCTTACTGAATTATTTAAATATGTAACTAGTGACTTGCTGTAAATTAATGTGATTAACGTAAATTGATTTGTCATTCTTGTACATAAATTATAGGTTAGGTGTATTTTGACATTGTTGACATACGGGTGAAAGTGACACTTACTGACATTCATATATGATGTTGCCATATATCCATACTTACAAAATATCACATTGGTACAAATAGGTATGTTTTTGAAAATTGGTACAAATTGTGTTGCTGTTGAACTTATTATTTGATCTTTACTACGGCCTAAGATATAGCAATAAAAAGTGATCTTATCTATGAGAATGCATGGCAAAATGTCCTTAACACTTCTTTTCCTCCAACGCTTCTCGCCCAAAAACCCTCTCTAGATCATGATCGGTACGAATAGTGTGTGTCGGCTTCCCATCTCCCTGTCTGGCCAGAACTCGTCCTCGTTTTGTCCATGTGTACTTCCACTCGAGCTTAGCAGCGGCCTGCCTGGCACGGTAAAATAATATTCTATTTGTTTTAGTGAGCCTCTCATTGACATAAAATCGTCGAGGCGGCGACGCAAAGCCTAGATCAGCCGATGTAGCGCCTCGCCTCACCCTTGCCGCCCGTAGCAAATCATCTCGCACGGCCCGACGCGCTAATCGCACTACTATGCGGCGACCGCGACTTCCCACTGCTGCTGAGTCTGTACGCCTTAACTCTGCCGATCCTGCCGCAACTGCTTTTGGACCCACTCGTTCAGCGAAAACTATGTCACGCGAGTCCAGCTCCACCCCCAGTTTTTTCGCGATAAATTCAACAGTATGTACCACATTTTCGCCTGCATCTTCGGGGAGATTTGCGATTTCAATATCCGAGAGGAGAAGGTCTTGTTCTCTGTCATTCAGTTCGGACTTGAGGTGCTCCACTGTATCTTCTAACTTTTGGACCATAGTGTCGTCCATAGTGTTAGGAGAAGCTGCATTCTGCTGCTCTTCCAGCTTTATCAGTCGAGTCTCCAGGTTCTCTACCTTCTTCTTGTGTGACGCAACAGACTGCCGTAGATCAGCTACCTCCAACCGGATCTCCCGTAGCTCAGACTTCAGCTCCTCCCGCATAGTTCGAAGATCCTCCCTGAGGAGACTCATTTCCTACGCCAAGTTGTTTCTGTCCTTGCTTCCGTGTTTTTCGGTATCTCCTGCTGACTCATACTCTTCGTCTATACTCGTAGGGGAGTCCTCGCTGCCATGACTGCTGACTCCCTTCATAGGAGTGGGTCTGATACAGCCTTTACCCGTCTTATCTTTACACCCCTGACAGCTCCAGTCATTGCTGATTTTCGCGGTATCAGATATTCCCGCACATGCCAAATGGAACTTATTTCCGCACCTGCAGCACGTAGCGGCGCCTCCCTTTGCCGCCACAAACTTGCCACATGTGGTACATTTGGCCATCTTGGGTAATTTTCGACCGGATTTATGAAACTAAACTGGCAACACTATGGTTTTGTAGTGTTAAGAAATTCCGGATATACTAGTCGACCAATCCAACTAGACGAATGTCAACGTGACAAAATTCAACATAATTCAATAATTATAATCCAGAAATTCCTAGTACCGATTGCAGGCGCATTGTACGTTCACACGCCGCGTTCGCACGTTACGATAAATAATTTCTGGATTATAATTGTTGAATTATGTTGAATTTTGTCACGTTGACATTCGTCTAGTTGGCTTGGTCGACTAGTATTTAAGATAGTTTAAGGTACATGAACAAACATTTAAAGTGACAGCTGTTTGTTATTTTTTTAAAAACGAAAGTCATTAGCAAAATTTATGTTTATAATATTTCAGTTGTTATAGTTTATTTTTTGTGAATAACACTTCTAGACATAAGAATCACCTGTAGTTGTCCAATTATACACTTTTAAGCACATATAATCGTGTCTAATTATTTATAAAAAAACGTTTTGTCTTGACAGCCACCACACAACACTGACACTTTTGACACTGGTGGTTAAGTCTACCAAAAATACAAAAAATCACGTAAGCTTCATAGGAGTTTGATAACAAACACTGTGACAAAAAAGAAATGTAAAACTGAGGCTAGAGTTTGCCCGCGGTCCCGCCCCGTGTATTTTAAACCTTAACCTTCTTCAAAAATCCATGCCGTACTTTTTGAGTTTATAGCGTTCACATTGACAGACTGGACGTCTGAGACACTTCATTTTCATATGTGAATAGATATCGATAAAGCATAACAAAACTTGACTGAGTCCACTCTTTTGTAGTCGATTATTATTAATGCAATTTATCTTAACTTTTTGTTATCACTACATAGTATAAAACAAAGTCTGTCTTCTGTCTGTCTGCCCCTATGTATGCTTAAATCTTAAAAATTACGCAACGGATACTTGATGATACTTGATGGCACGGGTTGTTTCCGCAACTCCACGTCTTGGCGTGTATTTTGCGTGCGGGTGGGAATGGTTTTGTCATTCGAGCCATCCCAGCTCTTCGAGGAAGGCCAGCAGGCTTTTGATGTGGCTCACTGCTTCCCTTAGGGTGCTGTGTCTGGTCAGGTACTGCTGCCTGTACTGTGAGACCTCAGGGCACCAGTCGAGGAGCAGGTGGGCTGCCGTCTCGTCTGCTGCCATACAGGCCCTGCACAGCGGGCTTTCGGTGTGATACCTCTAGTGAATACGTGCTTATTAAAGGATCCGTGTCCTGTGTGGCGGCCGTGACTGTCCGAAGTTGTTGCTTGGACAGCCGGAGGACTTGTTTGGCTATCTTACCGTCTACTACAGGAAGAGCCTCCTTGGCCTGCCTGCATGTTTCGATACCAATCAAGGACTGGTTGTGCTGGGTCCTGGTTCTATTCCTTACCAGGTTGCGATAAAACCAGAAGGAAGGGGAATAATGGGCTCGGATTCCACCACCTCTAAAGTGGCCCCTCTTCTGGCAAGTACGTCGGCTGCGTCATTCCCTCTTGAGCCACTGGGGCCCTTGATCCATTGCAGTGTTAATTTGTTTAGTTTACCTACCTCTGTTATTTTCTGGTGGCATTCTAGTGTGAGTGCCGAGGTGATAGTATGGTTTTTGAGGGCTGAAAGGACAGCCATACTATCTGAGAGGATCCTAATGGATCGTTCTTTTACCTCACGTGCCATGATTGCTGTGGCAGCTAGGATTATGCCTAAACATTTGGCCTGGTAGACCGTATTATAGGCTCCCAGCGGTGCTGCGATGTTGATGTTTAGGTCCTCGGAGAATACTCCTAAACCCGTACCTGTATCCGTCTTAGACCCATCTGTAACGATCGTGAGCTCGTTGTGGTTAACCGCTCCTCCGTGTAGATCCTCGTACAGTTGGATTTTGTATTTCTTGTCGAACACAAATTGTTTCGGTATTCGGTCGCCAATGGCGGATATACGCAACGGATTATGATGCGTTTTTTTTAATATATAGAATGATTCAAGAGGAAGGTTTATATGCATAATTGACGGGGTTGAAGCCGCTGGCGACGTTTAGTTCTTTATACAAAGTCGAGACCTGACGCATCGCACATTGTAAGGCATGTATTATACCCAACAGTAAATGATGAAAAATCCGCTTTGTTAACATGAAAGGCGATATAATGCAAATGCGACATGTATTTTTCTCCGAATATTAATTAAACACGTGCTAATGAAACCGTATACAACTGAAAAACATAAGGCTCACTTGTCTAGTAAAAAGACTTAAAATCATTGAGACCTGAAACCATGTATATAATTTTCAAATAAGAGGTCTTATAATATTTTGATATGTAAAAAAAACTACTAAGATCTTTGAATAGGTACACCAAAAAAATTAAGGATGTTTATTTTTCCTCGTGATAATATTTTGGTAAATTAAGTATGTACACGAGTAAAATTACATCCAATGTTAATTTTACCATAAGAAAATGTCAATAAATTTAATTAAGGTATAAAAGTATCTTTTTAATTAATTAACTATCTATTCATCGGTAGATTTTCCACAATTTTCCGTATACTCAGTAAGACTACTAATTAACTATGCCGTGTGGTTGACGGCATAGAATACAAGTGTCACCACCCCCTATCTTCCCGTGGGTGTCGTAAGAGGCGACTAAGGGATAACACGATGCAAATACCATATTTGCGTAGAGACGGTAAACTCGACATCAAACCCTATACGACTGCCTCGTTGGTCTCGCGGCATAAATGTGCGCGTGGGATCGGGAGGTCCCGGGCTCAATTCCTGGGTCGGGCAGTGTTATTGGGTTTTTTTGTCACGAAATTCTCAGTAGCAGCACGGAGTCTGGAAATGTGCCCGGTACGGCAATAGGCTCGCCCCTTATTACGTGGGACTAAAGTATATCTGGCGAAAAGTGGGTGTAGAAATACACCTCTGCCTACCCCTTCGGGGATAAAAGGCGTGACGTTATATATGTATGTATGTACTACTAATTAAGTTGTTATGCTAACACGAATACAAAAATCAAATCAATACAAAATATAAGTATATTAAATAAAGTATATATTGTCACGTATGACGTGAGACCAACGAGGCAGTGTAAAAATCAATATTTAGCAAATTGATAGTTGCCTGGCTATGTACCTAATATACTACATCTATTAAAGTATAATAATATATACCCCTATAGTATAAACGAAAATGCATGTCAACCTGTAACACTTTCTAGGATAAATTCTAGGAAAATGCTGCCTATAAATACTATAAGGGTTTTGTTAAAATCTTGGCTATTTTATGGTTCCATACCTCACAAGGTAAAAAAAGGAACCCTTATAAGATCACTTTCTTGTCCGTCTGTCTGTCTGTCCGTGTGTCACCACCGATTTTCTCAGGAACGGGTGGACCTAGTAAATTAAAATTTATACCAGATACTGAGGTTACGGATACGGTTCCTATAAGGTGTATAAAAATCAGGGTCCTGGGTCAACCCGATAAAAAGATATGGTCAAAATTAGATTTTTGTGAAAACTTGTAAGTACCAAAATTAACCTTAATTTTCAACTTTTCTTAATTTTCGGACTTTTTCCTTTACTTGTGCTGTAAGACCTTGGTTTTAACCAAAATTGACAATTCTAGATCAACCGTAAGTACCCTATAGGTTTTGGGTCGAAAACCTATATGGTAGTTCCCGTTGAACTAGAATCACGAAATTTGGCCAAAAGCAGGGTCTTACAGCACAAATAAAGGAAAAATTACAAAAAATAAAAAAGTGGAAAAATTAAGGGTAATACATCATAGTAGACTCCATTTAAGATATTCCTCTAAGTTGTATGGGCGCTCATACAGATTTAGAGGACTAGCGTAATTAGCACCAACCTCAAATAAGGTAAAATGCGTACGGAACCCTCGGTGCGTGGGTCAGACTCGCACTTGGCCGAATTTTTTAAAGATAACGTATATCACAAACTGATTTGATAACTATTTTTATAAATTAAGGGACGCTGATTATGCTTTTTAGGGATCCATACTATATTGTATTGACACGTATAAATTAAATACATAACAATATTTGTATAAAACAGTATTTACGGCCAGTAACAATGTATGATGTATCCATGGATTTGGAGATCAGAGATACATATTGGACATATTTTGTATAGCTTAGGTATGTGCTCCGTACATTATACAGTTTTACTCGATCGAATCAAACTCGAAGGCTCGCGTGGAGTAAATTACAGTGTAGGTATTTGATGTCATCGAAATGTGAGTTTTGCTGTCCACACTTTGATTTTTACTCGTTATCGATGACTCCTTGATCTTGTCAGCTATATGGAACATATCATCATCATCAGCTTTTAAAAGTCCACTGCTGGACTAGGCCTCTCCTTTGAAAGGAGGAATTGGCCTACTATACCACGCTGGCCAAACGGGTTGGTATAGGGTTTGTATCAAGTTTTCCTTCTCTTACAGTGCTGTTCTCTGCATAATATGCTCCCTCTGTCGGCTCTTACGACACCCATGGGATGGTATGGGGTGGTGACATTCCGTATTCTTAATCCGTCACCACACGGACACACAGCTGGAACATATAGCTGACATTAAACACAATCGCTCGACAAAGTCTGCTGTGTGTGAACATGTAGAACAAGGAACCAACCATTACCTGCGATTTGATAAACCACAGATACTCGCAAAAGAACACCGCTTTATTCCAAGAATGATACGTGAAGCTATTGAAATTAAAAAACATCCTAATTTCAATAGGGATGATGGTTGGAATGTACCTCCAGCTTGGGACCCTGTTATCTGGCTAATGAAACCCAAAAAGGACAAAGTCACCAGAAGACATCAAGACACAGTGAGCACATTCTGCGTAGATAGTAACACCAATAGTTGAAAAATGTTCGGGTACTTTGAGATAACTTTTAAATTTAAGACAAAGACAAATATCACCTCAGTCTGCCGTGAACATGAATCCTGTAAAGAATTCGAAACCTTGGCTAGTAATAAAAATGTAGTTTCTAGATCTTTCGGTTTAAATATAATAACAAATAACCAGTGAAAGTAATATAACGCGATGAAATCCGTAAACTGTAGTTTAATTTCAATGTGTTTACTGTGTATTTATGCTTTTACATTAGTTTTTTTTGTTCTTGTTTACGATTTAACTTGCTTATATACAGTTCAAAGTATTTTATTTGTGTTTTTTTGTAGGTAACAAGTACAAAATGGGCCGAGAAGACAAAGAAAGACAGCATAATTATACTGTCGATTTTACAAGAGTCTTTTTCACGGCTTTTTTATAGATAATCTAGTTTACTACAAAAAAGTGACATTAAAATATTAAGACTAATTGTTAATTAATAATAAAGTATCATTTAAGTAGAAGGGAAAGGTTTTGTTAACATTTGTCGTTCATTTTTAAATGCTCTAATAAATCTGATTAAAACATGATATTATAATTTTTTTTTTTTATTTATTTAGGTACCTACATAAATGCCTAAAAACTAAATACTAATAAATATAATCTTTATCATTCAAAAAGAATTGAAATAACTAATCTAAATATATAAAATCCTTGCGTTACTGACTGACTGACAGACACGCTACAGCCGAAACTATTGGGCGCAGGAAGCTGAAATTGGCACGTATTTTTCTTGGGCACCGTAGGGGTGCACTAAGAAGGGATTTCCCGAAATTCCCACGGGATCGGCCAAAACGGATAAATTTAAAAAAAATGCAGGCGTAGCTGCTGGCGTCCTCTAGTATCTAATAAACGGGTCTGTGAAACCCACCCCATCGCGCGTGTAACACTTTTCCACCCCCATGACTCCGGGTTAATACAACGCGAAACATGTCGCAATTGTCGGTATTTAGCTACCCACTTATACTGATTATCGCATGAAATCATTTATCATTGTAAATTAATTACCATAAGTGATTTATAAAATACATATAATTATAAAATACTCCAATAATTGCTTTTTAGATATATATAAAACAATATACTAAAAGTATTTATATTGTTATTTACACAGAATTCATAATTTTAGTGTCATCAGTTGAATGCACGGATAATATTTACCCTGGTATTATATACAAACGCGTGCACTGGCGAATATTGTTTTTTTATTTGTTGGAGCTGTGGATAATGGACGCTTTTATGCAAATGCAGCATTCGCACTGCATCATATAGCGAGCCGAGCAAGAAAAACAAACAGGATAAGCCCATTGTCCTTTATTCCTACGTGTACCGGAATGGCTCCATGGCTACATGAGGTTCCTATAGGTAATTTATAATACCTAAAGGCGAATAAGGCAGATTAGAAAGCACATTGTATTTGGTGTTCTTTTGCACAAAAACTACTAAAATATTCCGCTTTTTACCTTTTATCTAACGGTTTCAGTTTTTCAAGTAAAAGTAAAAACAATACAGATTTTTTGTTAGTATGACACATGTTTCACATAACCTTTTTTTCGTTTTTAAGGTGGAAACCTAAATTACGGGCTCATCCTCTCCCTTTTTGGGGCAGGCAGAGTGAGTGTTCAGATCGGGTTTTTATAGAAAGTAGGTTCCGACACAGTTGACGTTGGCTACTCAGTTAGTTCTTATATCAGAAAGTAGAAAGTTTTTTTTTTTATGATAATAATTCTTTATTGACATAAAATACACCTTTACAATCGAATCGAATCGAAAAAGTATAGACGAATGCTACTATAATTCTATGACTTTAGCCATTGCTGGCTTACGCTTTTCCATTTTTATCATATTTGACTACATGTATGGCGTAGTGGTTAAAGCGGTTGCCTCGCCGCTTAATTTTTAATATTTGCGTAATCCACAAATAATTGTTGTTTCAAGTCTGGGTGAACTATGTGTCCGAAATATTTACATTTTAACGCTTCACTCAACCACTGGCAATTAATGCACAAGAATATTGGCTTGTGCATACTAGCTCATTTAGACCAGAAGCATAGCCAAACTATTACACGGTTTATTGTGATTGCATTTAATGCTCACGGTAAATTATTAAAAAATTACAAAAAGTTAGTAGTTTGCTTTTAATTAGTATTATTAAAATTGATTTGATAATAACTGCGAATGCGTCAGTGAAGAAAGATAGGGTAGGTTCCAATATACCATGACCGTCTGTTTCTTTCTAAGCGTCAGACGATTTCTCGTACGGGCAGCCGTATGTCATCACTGCCTTATCTAAAGATAAATGAAAGAAATGTTTCTGGCATTGTTGCCCATTTAAAATATACATACATACACTCAAACTTGTTTCCTAAGTTCGAAGAGACTACGTACGCCTTTTGCAAATACCCTGACATACATATTTCTTTTGCTTCATTCACTCCCATCAAATATCTCATGCTCGTTCTTCGTTTAAGGATACTTCTAACGTGTATCATAAAAAAAATGCCTTTATTGATTGTTTGCGAGCTGAAATCAGAAAATTAGGAGATCCGCAAAAGTCACCTACACAGCTTTATGAATAGCCTATCTGAAGTGGCAATGCACAGAGAACATAGCTCGAACAAACAATGGTGGTTGGAGCAGGTCGAGTTCTGAAGTGGTAGCTACTCACTGGACCACGCCTCCTGTAAGGTAGGACAACGCGCCGGCAGCTCAAAATCGATCTGTGTGTAGAGCCTTCGAGGAGGCCTATGTCCAGCAATGAACGTCTCTAGGCTGATAAGAATTAATTATCAGGATTATAAAAAATCGTTTTCCAGATTTTTATATATCACACAACCAGTTACAATTGTCAGGATAAGTACAATCCGTTTAACTGATAGTAATTCAAATTACTCATTGTGCATTATGGTACGTTCTCTGTGCTACCCCAGCAAATTGTTATCCGTGTTTATTTAATTTTCATTATATCCCAAATCTTTCTGGCCAGGAAATGAGTTTATAGATACATCTGAATGATTACATAATAATGTGTGGAGAGCGCAAATGACAAAGAAATGGACCGTTCATCGTCCATACGACTGCATTAACTGAATTCTCTATCAAGAAATCTTTTGATAGGTCTCTATAATATTATCGTAATAAGCTATAATCATAAAATCTACAATGGAAAATTTTATAACATGCCTAATCTTTTCCTCAATTATAACACTGAAGATAACGTTAAATCTAGAAATGAGGTTTCTTTTTCCTACATTCGATATTACCAAGTGTACAAATTTAAGAAAATATGTACGCATGCTGTTATCTAAAATGAATATTGGTTTTGCATTATCAGAGTCCCTGTATTAACGTTTGCTTATATTAGCTATTTGTTGTGCCACATAAGAACCCGTTTAATTTGTAAGCACAATACATTGGTTTTAATGAATGTGTGCGACCCTCTAAGCAGCAAAAAAGCTCATAAATACTTGTGTTAACTAGCAGTAACTGTGACTAAAATATTACTGTTTTATTTAGATACACAAAAAATGGCTGTTTCCAGTATACCTACTAATAAGCTCATCACTTATCTACGGCTAGTGTAACCCAAAAGTCAAAACATTTATTGTCTAGGTACTATTGGTTATTTTAGGCTATAATAAATTTTATCAAATCTATTTCAGGTTTACTTTATATAATTGTCAATGAAGGCAGGTAATATATAACCGACGATAAAATACTTTCCTTGGAATTCAGAACAAGGATCAATTCTCAACGGAATTCCAAACATGTTCCAATATTTTGTACGTTTAAAATACTTCATTATCTGTGTTTTTATTGGAAGATATATTCAATTGTTGCCCACAACTATACGTATAACATTTCAACAATTTAATCTTGGAAAAGCATATCAGTACTCTTTTAACCTTTTACATACATAGGTACATACATACATAATCTCACGCCTATATCCCCGAAGAGGCAGGCAGAGGTATATTGCTACACCCACTTTTCGCAAGATTTATTTTAGTCTCACGTAATAGGGGGCGAGACTATTGCCGTACCGGGCACGTTACCAGACTCTGTGCTGCTACTGAGAATCGAACCCGAGACCGGCGAATCTCAAGCGCACATTTATGCCACGAGACCAACGATGCAGGCTTTTAACCTTTTAGTTATTGCTATTTTTGTTTAAAGACCTGTAACAAACATACTAATTCACTAAAAGCCAAATCAGATTAACGGTCAAAATAAAATGATTCTTTGTTTGTAAGGGCATTTATCTTTCTACCAATATATAAGTTATACATAGTTTTATAATAGTGACTATAAATAATGAACATAGGGTGATAAAACCATTTACCTAACCCTTACTGAATTACTTTAATAATGGAAGCTATGTTGATTACGGAATAATATTATTTAGTTACTTTATTGAACTAGTCAATCGTATTTGGGTTAAAACAATTTGATATTCGATACAATAAAGTCATTAAATCAATGGTCGTCAATTAAAATTTCTGATCCTAACGAGTTACATGTTTCGTTTAATAAAAGGAAAAATTATGCCATGTCGATTTAAAAAAATAATTAAGTGTCAAATGTGTTGTGATTATTATTTTATAGGAAATTATTAAACTCATTACAGTAGTTATTGTCACGTCCTACAGAATTTTAGAATCACTACGAAATCAATTGAAGTAATTTTTAGAATTACGTAAAAACAGTGTTATTTACACTGATATTTTCTCGGCGGCAGCTACAAGGCCGGAGTAGATTAACTGCCAAAACCAGAGTCGGGGGCCGCGGATATTACCGTGAGACATTTAATTTTCTACGTGAAAGGATAAGGCAAGTAGAATTTCCTGAAGCATCCTCGCCGGCTGCTCAAACTGTGTTTCGCCTCCCCTTAAATACGAACAAGCCATAGGGTAAGCATGACGCCGCGTTTGTTGAAACCTGTTCTTCTCAATTCAATTTGGATCGTTATTGCGATAGAATCTATAAAAGTAGGAGGATCCAATCGACTGTTATTAGTAACATTTGAGGCAGAATAAATGCTTTATTTAGTTCAATTGACCAATAGGTAGAGAGTTTTCTATCTTTAAACTTGTCCTCATTATAAAAGTGAACCAAAAATATATACACCAATAAAAAATATATATATATATATGCTAAATAATGGTCACACTATTTGACATGAATTTTATCTAAATTATATGTAATAAGTGTTGAAAAGGTCAACCTGCCGCGTTAATTGCTAATGTCGTTCCGTTTAATAAAAGCCGATTTTGTAATAAAGTAATTGCCGCGTAAGTATGAACTAGCTTAACTTGCAGTGAGGCATCAAAATCCGGATGCGACGCAAGCGTCTCTCTCCGGAATACACCCACCACATTTCCGTATTTAAATTGCGCGGATTTTCAGAATCATGTTTTAGTTAAGTGAGAAAGCAACTGCTACTTTATGTCACCAAAAATCAAACGCTAACTATTATTTATGAGAAACAAGTTACAACAGTATCAACGTAGCGAGTTGAAAATCCAATATTGGTTTTGTTTGGGAAATGATTGCTTACTTTTTACGATGTTTCCTCAAAGAAAATTCTGGGGGCAATTAGAAAATATTTTATTTCATGCTCTTTAATTTGTTTTGTTTTTTGATGAGGCCTTTGTTTATTTTCGATATCAACATCTATAAAATTTGGCATGATAGACACAGAAAAGTTGCAATCAAACATAATTACACAGTTAAAATTTCGGCTTCGTGGAACTTGAAACCACGTTAAAAGCCATTCCAGTGCAGTTTTTCGCCAAAACGATGGATTATTCTATTTCACTGCTATCCGAGAGAGTGCTCGGAGTGCTGTAAGTAGAAATTATAAAAATACTACCTTTGGATAAAGTGAAGTTTTTATGTTGTTTGCCAGTACTTATTGCCGGTTAGGACGATCTCTTTAGGGAAATTTAAGTGAATAAATAACCGTTACGAGTAAAAGAGCAATTGACGATGAGCAAGAGATAGTTGTTGAAAAGGGTACTTTAGATCTAGTAATAATAGTTACGTCTCCTGGTCTTGTGGTGGATAATAATAATAATAGATACTGTTAAGCTTATTGGTCTTTTGGTGTTTAATACAGCTTCAGGTTAAATTTCTGTGACCGATAGTGTTATGTGATTCTTCTGATAGAAATTTTTGTAAGAAAATAATTTGGAGAAGATTCAAATATATTTAACAGCACAGCAAAACACACATTGTGATGTCGTGCTTGAATGTAACATGTATTCAGACTTTGAATCAAATAGGCTTTTCATGTGACTATGGGCACATATAATTAGGACCTAAGTTTGTATTCTTGTTGCGTTTAATGTGTTATTGTTTCTGTGCTTATAAATATATAATTAGAAGAATAAAATACGGACAATTAGAGAAATAAAGTTCTACGAAGGATTTGTACAAGAAAGCGTCGTAATAAAATAGAAATTCATCCAAAAGGCCAAGTGATTACGAAATATGAAACATTTTTACACAAATTATTTTCAGAGTCTTTTATGACTGACTATGTTATACATTAGCGATTATGCATAATATAATTATATAAATTATTCTCACAATACATAGCTGCCACAGTTTTCAATATTTGAAAAAGTAATAACATAAAATCGAATCATTTTATGTACCTATATTGCAAATTCATTAGCTTGTCAGAGCGCCTGGAGCGCTAAGATGCCGCCACGGCGAACAATTAACAGCGCAGCGCTAATATGGCGCTCCGCAGTCCGCACACTAGCGGTAACAAATGTTGTATTATTATTGTGTTGTGAACATAAACCTATTTAGGTACATCGGGTAAAACTTTGATTATTCATAAACTATTAGGTATGTCTCTCTTAGCTTCACCGTGGGTGTCTAATCCACGGTTACTGAGCCCCCCCACCACGACAAGGTGGAGATCCCACCGGGGAGGGGACTGGTTAGTACCCTAACTGGAAAGTCGCAGATTGTTTGTGGTTTCGAGATATAACCTGCGACTTTTCAGTTCCCTCGGGATATATATTTTTTTTTCAAATGCTAGGTACCTAAAAATGTTGCACCAACGAAATTATGGTAAGGAGGCTTCGCCGAGGTAAGTAGCAGTGTTTAGATGTGTAGATTTTAGTGAACTTTTCTCTATAGGTTTTGATTTCATCGTAGAGTAACACTTGACCCTCGCAAAGATATTTAAAAGAAACGGTATATATACACTAAAAATATTGTCAATTAGAAATCTCGGTGTGTTTTCAGAAAGGTTAGTCTAAGACAGGTAACACGCTTGACATTGAGATATTGTCTCTTTCTTTAAGTCATCGTCTTAAGTGAATGCCAGACTATTTATACATTAATCTTTTTTGACAGGCAGGGTTATGTTTCCCGATGACTGCACTCTATATCACATAATGTTATTATCATTACTAATCTCTAACTGTGAAAACTACTGATCGGTTTTCATTAAATCATGATTATGGTCTTTCATTTACTGTAGTGCTTTAGTCTAATTCCAGATAATCACCGCAAAGCTGCTTATTTTCTCTTTCTCTATATATATATATATATATATACCTTGCCGTGTGGTTGACGGCATAGAATACAAGTGTCACCACCCCCTATCTTCCCGCGGGTGTCGTAAGAGGCGACTAAGGGATAACGATGCAAATACCATCTTTGCGTAGAGACGGAAAACTCGACATCAAACCCTATACGACTGCCTCGTTGGTCTCGCGGCATAAATGTGCGCGTGGGATCGGGAGGTCCCGGGTTCAATTCCTGGGTCAGGCAGTGTTATTGGGTTTTTCTGTCACGAAATTCTCAGTAGCAGCACAGAGTCTGGAAATGTGCCCGGTACGGCAATAGGCTCGCCCCTTATTACGTGGGAGTAAGGTATATCTGGCGAAAAGTGGGTGTAGAAATACACCTCTGCCTACCCTTTCGGGGATAAAAGGCGTGACGATATGTGTGTGTGTGTGTGTGTGTGTGTTTGTGTATATATATATATTTATATGTATATATATATATATATATATATATATATATATATATATATATATATATATATATATATATATATATATATATATATATATATATATATATATATATATATAATTTGGATTAGGTAGTAATGGTTAATGGAACTTATATGGCCGATATTATAAATCCGGGATTAAATGTAGTTCGAAGTTAAGGCTTCAACATTCGCAGTCCGCTTACTAGTCTAACCGGATTTGGCTGAATATTAGCTTTTCCACAGAGCGACCGCCTGTCTGTCCTCCGCAACCCGAAGGGATAGCGATATTCCATGGTTTAGACTAGTGTTAGTTAATTCAGAGGTACTAACGCCCTATAGCGACTGTCAAAGATTTCCATGACAGCCGAGACCGACAGCTTAACGTGCTCTCCGAGGCATGGTACAAGCGATAATTTACAATTTAAGGTCTCAACATTATTTGTGCGAAAGTAATTATACATATTTCATGTGCTGTCACATTTAGCTCCATCACTACAGAAGTAGCTGACGCTCGCAGCTGTTAAGCATTAAGGAAAAACTATTGTTAATAGAATTTTTAGTTGGCGTGTAAAACCATTTTCAATTGTAGCGCTATCTCTTTTTTTTTTTCTTTTGTTGTCAGGTTGGAAAATCCTCATGGAGTCCCTCCGCCCTGGGGGGGAAGGACGAAGGGGACTGTCAGACTCTTACTGACTCAAACCCAACCCGTGCTCCTCATGTACCCATGTCTCGGAGGGTAGGGTTTCACCGAAGCATTCGTTGCTACCCCCCGACGGGTATTGGCCCGCCAGATGGTCAGGCGGGCCCCGGACGAAACTCCCTTGACGGCGGATGAAGGTGTTGGGCTCCGCCACCAAAACACCCAGCGGCCGCAGAGGATAAGGAGGACGGCAACGCAACACCGCATCTCTTCTTCCTCTGCCTCACGTGGAGCGTCCCCTCCCCCGGGATGGGACGCTCCACGTGGCGTGACGGGCGGGATCCCGACCCCGCTTAGCTTCACTTGAGGCCCCCTACCACGACAAGGTGGAGATCCCACGGGGGGTAGCGCTATCTCTCGTACTACCACCGCGAACCATTGTAATTTTGTGAGGAACTATCTCAAAACATCGTTTGAGCAAACGAGGTATATAATATTTTTAAGGCAATATTTTTATGCATTTTATGTTTAGTTCCTGTTTTGTGATAAGGCCTATTTATTGTTTCTTTTGAGAAGTATACGATGTGCAACCAAATATTTTTGACTCGCAGATATTTTAAGCTTTTAGTTCTGAGTAATCGAAATTCAGTGAAGTGTACGTGTAAGACGGCGGCGGTCCAGATTTCAATAGACATACCCAGTACCCACATAATGTACGTTGTAAAGTGCCGTCAGTTCAAGCAAAATAGGTCAATTGCCACTTGAGTACGCACTCGCATCGAGAGCTGAACCGTTTCCGTTTATCGATTAAAATTTGCACAAACCCTATAAACTTACCCTTTTTATTTAGAGCACTGGTGCTGTTACTCTTACGTAATGTATGTGGCTAATTTATCAAGGACACATATAATGTAGCACCGCACTTACATACATAGTACCTTATTACGTTTAATGAGTTCTTGTCAAACAATATATAAATCATGATCTTATACAATGATATTTTCAAATATATATTTTTTGTTATCACACAGATTTTTATGGGAAAAATAACATTATTTAATAATTTGTACACATGTTTTCTTAATATTAAGGTGCATTAAAATTATTTTGCACTTGACCTAATAGCGAAAGGTAAAGCAATGATTCCACGAAACAGAAATGCTTTAAACGTTGAAGTGCATGTACCTATATTTAAGATGAACTAGAGGAGTAGGCGTATGACATTGATGTTGCATAGGGTCGACAAGCTGGGTAAGATACTTAACAGGCACTCACATACACCAAGGTATGAAAAAAGACTGTAGATTTTTAGTGTGATATTTTAAACCTGCCAAACAAAGTTTTCGCGATATATCGACGGTATTTGCTGCGGTTCACACGTATCAAAGTGTCACTTAAAACGACATAGCTTTTATAGTCATATACAACCTTACGCAGTGAATTGATGGACAAAGGCCTCTCCTAATTTGAGTCTCAATATCTTTGTAAGTAATAGGAGGATTTGGCCTTCTATACCACGTTAGCGAGACGGGTTTGATGTTGAGTAGTCTGTCAAAGATACTATTTACTTCGTGTGTTTTCCTTGGTTGCACCTTACGAAACGCACGGTATGAAATCTGGTAGTAACACTTTATATTCTTTTTTTATTTATAGACTCACACCTGTTTCCCCGAAGAGGTAGGCGAAGGTGTTATATTACACCCACATTTCGCCATGAGTTTTTATGTCCCACGTAATAAGGAGCGAGTCTATTGCCGTTACCGGGCACATTACCAGACTCCGTGCTGCTACTGAGAATTCGGAAAAACCCAGTAACACTTTTGCCTAACCCGAGAATCGAACCCGGGACCTCCAATCAGCAGTCGCCTTCGCTATCCACTGGACCACGGAGGCAGTCACTTTATATTCTTAATTCGTAATCACAAGACTTAATTTAACAGAATTAGATGTTATTTGTTTTCATCTCTTTCTACGTGAAATATGCTATACCAATGGATATGTTCTGTTGTTATCAGGGACTGAGTAACCATTCTCAATTCGATTTTCGGTTTCCGAACGGAAAGCGCGGGAAAACGAATTTATTAGCTGAAGATGTATTTTAATTTTGTTAAAAATATAATGTCGTGTTAATTTGAATAGAAATTGCTATAACAGTGTTGATTTACGCATACAGTTCATATTTTGTGGGTATAATTACCGCTTCAGACAGTTTTAACTTTTGTTGACTACTTACGAGGACCGGCCGCCGCACGCCGCGCCGTCGCGTCGGCTGAGCCAGGTGTTCACATACATTAATCAATATGAATGATATCATGTTGGAAGGTGATGATATGCTATTAGACAATACAGTTAGAGAGGTGTTAACACAAATTGGGAGAGAAAGTATGCAGGAGCATGACACTACACAAGGGATAAAAAGAGTTAGAGAGGATGATTCATCGGGAAGCTGGACGACTGTTAACACACAGCAAAAAAGGATATTGAGGAGTCCTACGCCTTTTGAGAACCCACCGGAAAAACAAGAGGTACGAGTTACATGTGATAAAATGTTGCCGAAACAATTTGCGTTCGCAAAATTGTTAAAGACGTACAACATAATGGGTATATCGCGAGTAAAATACGTTAACCCGTACAAGCTACTGATATATTTGATGGCGAAACGTCTGCTAATAAATTTATTTCAAGTGAAGCATTTTTATAAGCCAGGATCAAACCAACGCGTTCAGCTTGCGTCCGCGGTGGCGATCAGTTGTTGTGTACGAACTTATAGCGCGGTGTTCACATCTACGCGTCCTCGGATTGCACGCGGCGTCCGGTGCAGCTTCTGCACGCGGCGGTGGCGATCAGATCGCGCTTGTTGCGTTAGGACGCTGCACGCAGCTATTATTTGTTGAGGAAACTGTGTTTTTGTTTGATGTTAAGTATGGTGGAAACGGAAGAAATTATAAATTAATTCCACAAATACCCATTGTTGTATGATACGTCTCATTCTGATAAGGCGTTATAGAATGATGGTAGGTATTTACTACACTGGCACTATATAACTATTATACCCACCTCAAGTTCACTTCTTGTTCCTCTTCGTCTTCAATAATAGCAGACAGAAGTAAAACTTCTTCAATTTCACTATCTGTATCAGACAGCATTTTAGTGACGCGACTACAGTCTGGTGAACGCCTGAACGAACGCGACAGTGTGCACAACTTTTGCACGCGCAATAATCGCCACCGCGGACGCGAGCTGAACGCGTTAGTTTGATCCTGGCTTTAAAGAAATGGGATGGTGAAATTTAAGCAAATGTATCGATATATTTCTCAGAAGTGACCGATCGCCTGTGACTGATCTTTTTATAGGATCAGTAATATAGGGATATTACTGACCCTACAAAAAGAAATTGGTATTAGCCGCTTAGTGGCATTGTGTCTTCTACCAAGTTTTACATTTTGTGAGAGTTTATTAATAATGCGAACTGATTTTCATCTAAAACCTTGTTATTTTATAAATAGACTAGAGGATGGCTGCAGCTAAGTACGCACATTTTATTTTTTATTTAAGTTTTTCTGCCCGATCCCGTGGGATTTTCGGGCAATTCCTAAGTGCACACCTACGGTTCCCAAAGAATAGGTATACTTGCCAAATTTCAGCTTCTTGCAACCAGTAGTTTCAGTTGTGCCACGTCTGTCGGTCAGTTAGTAACGCAAGGATTTTATATATACAGACAGAAGATTGACCTTCGGCGTACCTGTCAGCAACAGCCCAAAAATTTAATTATATATTCGAACATTAGTCCATTCATTATTTTTTTTTTTAAAGACAACTCTCGCACTAGGACTAAACCCTGTGTCGCGGGGGACTTTACAAACATACAACTAACGAGGACAATGAACACCCAGACTCGAAACAACAATTTATGGATCACACAAAGTGTTGTCTCGTGTGGGAATCGAACCCACAACACTCGACGCAGTGTCAAGCGGCGAGGCGGCTGCTTAAACCACTACGCCAACCGTGCAATCTTGAAAAGTTACATTTGGGGTTGCATTTGACAGAGGACGCAATTTTATTTTACAGATATGTAGGGAGGGCTAGTGTTAAGCTTGATCCAAATTTGTGGGGTCGTACCTTTTGTCCCTCGGTCGCCATCTTGGAAAGAGTGCGGGTGCAGATGGTTTTTCTTGATTATCTGGTAAACTATTGGCCGCACAAAGAATGTGTGAAAGAGCTTTTTGGTGCAAATTAAATTCTCTACAACTTTGGTCTTGTAAGTTTTGTTGTAAAGCCAAATTTAAAAAGTTATATCTTTATTCTTGTTGTAATTTGGCAATTTTTATGTTTCCCAATATAACTGTGCCAGGCTTTGGGATAGGGTCTGATTAAGTGCCAGGATACAAGTTTTGATGAATAAATTTAGAGTAAAGTCGATTTTTGGTCGAGAATTCATAATTTTCCTCTATGAATTTTGATATCTCTAATAATTTCCTTGCAGGAGGCTCCAGAACATCTAGGCGTTGCAGAACACATTGCAGTATCCTCTGCCTGGGCAGACTATCAACTTCAGATACCCAGAGATAGAGTTTGTCTTTTTTTTTTCAACCTCAGTTTTAGGGTCATTGTTCATGGTGAAGGCACTGTCTCTTGTAACACAGTTTAAACTAGCACAGGAGACAGGGTTTACTTAATGTTTGTTGCAATTATTTTATGTCAGTAAAGACTTTTTCAAATTTTAAATAAAATTGTTATGATTGAAAATTGGACCTTATGGTACTGCAGTCTCAAGTTGGAAGACCGGGTCTTGTTTGGAAGAAGAAAAAACAAATTGAATGTATTATTTATTGCTAACGATGAAAAAATTATATTCATTCGATTTTCGTTTGTAACTTTGTTATCTTTCAAGTTACGGCTAAATGCTATGGAATGAAAGTTGTAGAGAATTGAATTTACAACAAACCATATTTTGATTTCTGTACCGCCAATAGTTTGCCAGACAAACTAGAAAACTCATTCCTCATTTTCAAAAGACAACTCCGGCATTAGAACTAAAGCCTGTGTCGCGAGGGACTTTACAAACATTCAACTAACGGACACAATGAACACCCACTTTGTCAGATGGCGGCCATCTTTTCAAGATGGCGGCCTCAAGACAAGGGCTGCAATCCCACAAACTTGGATTTAACATTGTACTAACCCCCTCTAGACATCTATAAAACAAAATTGCGTCGGTCCGACAAATGCACGCTAAGCCCAAAAAAAATTAACATTTTAATGGACTACATAGGTAGTCGTTAAAATGTAATTAAAATACTAAACGTTTAAACATAAATCACAAATGCTGATAACTAGGAGTTTGTTTTTGCTAGTTCCTAATACTAAAACAACTCGCACAAACATAGTGACGTAGTATACAACTGACGTTCAACCGAAGACAAGCACTGCACACGGCCGGTCGTTTGACTACGTTGGTTTCAATTCTGCAGATTGAATGTATTTAATGAAATGGATTACAGTGTGCACCGGACTTGCCACAGCTATAAACTGTGTTCTTTTTGCTAACGCTGGTGTTTGAAATAGAAATATTATTTGTGATAGGTCAAGTCGATTATATCGAATTAGTAACGTTTAGTTTAGTCTATTTTAAATTTTGACTATGGTCACACTGTCATTCACTCTCTTTGGTTCTTTGTCGGTTCCCGGTAAAAAAAAAGTTGTCTTGACCACGCCGTATCTTGTAATCAGGCAGTTTTTTGTAATCTTAAGTTTTTGAGTTAATTATAGTAATTAACAACCTCGCAACCGTCGCTATATGAAGTTGTCCGACGAGGTTGTGAGCGATTGACAAAAGTAAATTAATACCCGCGGTTTTGTTTCTCTCGCGTGGTTTTGTAATTGAAATAAATTGTTCGCCTTTTCGAAAGCTCGTCCTAGTAGCTCGCGAAGTGATAAGGAATTATAAGTAACCTTATAAGGAACATTGTAAAACACATGTGTGAATTCCTGTTTGGTGCCCGAGGAGTAGGAATTCTCCGAATTGGACCCTGTGGTATTTATTCGATTTGCTTGTTATTTTGGCCAAAATTATGAGTTAATCTTATAGGTCCACTCAAGAGCATCATCAGGAGCATCAGTAAGATTTGGTAAGACATTTTATTAATATTAGTTGTAATTAGGATTATAATTCATCGCTGTGCAATCACAGTAATATATGTTTAAACCTTTGCCTTGGGCTGAGACTGGATGAATTAATCGCTTCCACTGATCTCTGTAAAACTTACCCAATCTTAGCCCAAACTCTAGACATAATTTTTGGTGCAGAGCTGTAGTTGAAATTTAGCCGCTGTTGCATTGCTGAGTACAAACCTCAGATTGGTATAAGCTTGTATCTTATCACCTTGTAGACAGTATTGTAGTGTTTTTCAAGTCAGTTTTTGCCTAAAATACATCATATTTATTTGTATTGGTTGACCTGCATAACTTGAAACACATGTCATACAGAACCTCAATCAGTAATTATTTGACTTGTATTGTTGAAATCTAGCAATAATTTGTTGTTGTTAGCATTAATAAGTCAGTTTGTTTGGATACATAACAGCTGTGTGTATCAATAAATTTAGTAAATTTAGTTTATTGCATGTATTGAGTTTGAAACATTATAACAACCAAACTTTTGATAACCATTGATAAACCTTTGTTTTGTTATAATATATAGATAATATTCTTAGGTAACACATATTCTGTGCTTACTTACTATTGTATATCTCAAATAACACAGCCAGTCTGTCTGTTGTAAGTAATTAATTAACTTATTTGAAGTTTAAACTTTTGATAACTTTGTTTTTGTGTTAATATACATAATTGAAACTATTAATTTTGTGACAGTAGATACCTGTCACTTGCCTGCACTTGCAGTAAACAGGCTAATACTTTGTTGGCTTCAAAGAGTTAACAAATATTAGCTAATATGTTAGAGGTTGCTTAACTTAAGTTGCAAAACTTATATGTTAGAGGTTGAAAGAGCACATCGATCTGTCCTCAAAACTATGCTGAAAAAGCCTTTTAGGTACTCCACTAAAAGTCTATACAATGATTGTAAATTGTTAAATGTTCGTCAGCTATGTTTACTTAAATCATGTCTAAAAGTACATCGGATTGTTTTAAATTCTGAGGGGTACCAAGACCTTTTAAAGCGTCGCTTATAGAATTGATACGCCAAAAGTTAACACGTCATTTGCTAGACGTTTCAGCCCTTTTATCGAAAATTTTATATATAATAAAGTTGTAAAACTGTGTGACATTAAGCAATGTTCAGTAAAAGAGGCAAAATTAAAAATCATAAATTGGCTACTCACGTAAACATATGACGCTACCGAAAATCTTCTGGTTCATTCAATCTGAACAGTAGGCACTTAATTATTGAACTGGTTAGGATATACACGCAACAAAAGCTTATCTTATTTATATATTTATATTTAATAGTATTTGTTTCCTATACATACATATATTATCTATTATATATTTTAGTTATAGTCTAGAAAACATATTGTGTTAAACCTATTTAAGTATGTAATGTTAGTAAATATTTTAGCCTGATTCTTTAGTATAAGATTAGATAAGTACAAACATAAATGAAATGTATAGCTGTTAAGATGTCGACCGAGCTCTTATGTCAGTAACAAAATGTAAATCGTAACAGGCACCCACAGGACAGGCTTGCCTAGTGTGGGGCCGCCGGATAACAATCCACTGTATACTTTTATTGTCAATAAATGCATTTTTTTTTTTTTTTTTTTTTTATTAAGTTTTGATTGTTAATATTATTTAACGCTTGTCCGGGCTCTTTTGAAATTTATTATGTCAGCTATCAAGGACTTGCGTGCGGCTGCTGGTGCTATTGCATCAGATTTGCACTGGTTTGCCTCGGCCAGGGCCTTGGTGAACCGGCCTGATCGCCAGCAGGCCTTACTACAAAGGTATGAGTGGATTAATGATCGCCTGGCAAGTGTGGAACAGCAATTTCGCATTTTCAACGCTTGTTGTCTCGAAGTGTCAGTTAATGATTTCACCGCTGACCAGCGAAATAAGGTCAGCGAAGATTATGCCCAGATCTTAGACCTGTATGATGCTGTCTCCAATAGTGCGAGACAACTAGTTGCCGATAGGGAAGGGCAACCCGTCTTGAAGCAGCAGCTTCCTAGGTCAGCACTGGGGCTGGTGAGTAGGCTTCCTACCTCAGAGCTCCCCCATTTTGATGACTGCCTAGGAAGCTACCTGGGCTTCGTTAATTTGTTTGACAGCCTGGTCAATGACAGGGCTGACCTTTGGCTGGCACAAAAATTGGCATATTTGATGTCGGTTCTGGATGGAGAGGCAAAAGGCCTCATCCAGCATCTGCCCGTGTCTGATGAGGCGTACCAGACGGCTCGGGACTTGATTACCCGTAGGTACCATAACAAGCGTGGCCTCACCGACACGCATATTGAACAGATTTTGAGTTTGCCCACACTCACCCGGGTCTTTGGGTTGCGCACCCAACTTTTGGACCCGCTTTTGGTGGCAATCAACGCACTTAAGTGCTTGGACCTGTCCGTGGACCAATGGTCCTATCTATTGGTGCACATTGTACTTAAGAAGCTGCCTGCTGACCTGAGGTCGCGTTTTGAGCAGCGCTTTTGTGGGGGTAGCGCGACACATCTGCCCCCCTTTCCTGACCTGGAGAGGTTCCTCGAGGATGAGTGCCGGGTCTTGGACAACTCCGGTGGTGACACGCCGGCTAAGACGCAGCCGCCCAAGGTCAAGGAGCAGGCTCGCGTTCACACCCGAGCCAATGTTGACCGGCGCCCTCCTCGCTTTGCAGTCACGTAGAGCCCAGCGGAGTGCTCTTACTGCAAGGTCACGGGACACAGAACGGCCAGTTGTAGGGCATTCTTGGACCTTCATGTCGCCTCTCGTAGGCACATCGCGAATGCCCGCCGCCTTAGCTTCTCTTGCTTGGGGTCCCACTACCAGCGAGACTGCCCAAACTCTCGCCCCTGTCCTCACTGTGGGGGACAGCATTTGGACATTCTCTGCATGAATGCCAGAGAGGTGGGCCGCTTGTCCAACCGGCCGACGCCGCGCACGGGTGGGTGTTTTGAAGGTGGCAGCCGAGGCTCACCGGCGCGTAGCCGAGAGTCGCCTCGCTCAATTGATCGCCGCTCAGCCCGCTTGGAGAACCGTAGCGTGCGCACGCTTCCTCTCTCTCGCGCACCTGAATGTGCTGTTCAGCGTCACCAGCACCATGACTGCTGCCCCAGGTTTTCCCCGCCTTTGGCGGAGCGTCCCCGCCTTGACTCGCGCCCACCTCGTTTTGGGAGGGTGCGTCATTATGACCCCCCAAAGATGGCGCGCGGATCAAGTCATCGCGCCTTTGAGGACTTCAAGCCGCACCCTTGTTTTGACTTGCCTGTTCCTGGCCAACGGTCGCCGCCCAGGCAACAATAGGTCATTGACCCCTGCCCTATAACGCCAACCTCCCCCATTGACACCGTTATCCTACCAACGGTTGCTGTTAGGGTCTGGAGACCCACGGGGACCTCTGTTGTTGTCCATGCTATATTGGACACAGGTTCACAAGGTTGCATTGTTTCCACTTATTTGGTAGGGCGGGTTAAATTAAATATGGGCTCTTTTCCAAATTGTATGCGGGGCATAGGTGACGTAGCCTCTAATGTTGAAGGGCAAGTTAAGGTTTTGTTTGGCCCTGTTGAATCTTCACACCCGAGGATAAAAACCTCGGCTATTGTGCTGAAGAATATTTTGGGTATGCACCCACAGAAACAGCTACCCGCTGCTGTGGTGAATTTGACATCGGGATTGGAACTGGCAGACCCCAAATTTGACACACCGGGACAAATCGACTTGCTGATTGGCTCTGATGTCCTCGGTGGAATTTTGATTGGTGGCAAACGGGTCTTGGTGCCAAATGATTTGACTGCCATCCCAACCATATTTGGATTTGCTTTGATGGGACCTGTACCTAGGGACCCCCCTCCACCTGAACTTGATAATTTGTTGGCTGTAGGCTCTGCTCCCTCTGATGCGGTTCAGAGGTTTTGGGAAGTAGAGAGCTCAAGCTGCCCGTTTGAATCCAGAACATGAGGAGTGCGAGCTGTTCTTCCAGAACAACACTGGTCGACTCCGTTCTGGTCGGATCATTACGAGGCTACCTTTTCTGTCAGTTCGGCCTCCGCTTGGTGAGTCACGACCTTTAGCCGAAAAGAGATTGTTGGCCGTGGAGCGTCGCATGGGTCGTGATCCGGAGCTCAGGCAAAAGTATATTGAGTTCATGAGAGAATATGAACAATTGGGACAGATGTCGGTGTCAAATTTGGATTGGCGTTCGGTGGAGCACTACTTTCTCCCGCATCATGCGGTATTGAAGCCATCGACTGGTAAGCTGCGCACAGTGTTTTGATGGTTCTGCGCAGACTTCAACAGGCGTATCCTTGAACCAGTGCTTGCATTCTGGTCCCAAGTTGGTCAAGGACCTTTGTGACGTCATCACCAGCTTCCGACGACATCAGGTTGTCTTTGTAGCCGATATAAAAATGATGTTCAGGCAGACGATTATCCACCCTGATGACCGTCGCTTCCAGCTGATCCTTTGGAGAGAGTCTCCTCGCGAGCCCATGGTCGTCTACGAGCTCAATACAAATACGTACGGGTTAAGGTCAAGCGCCTATTTGGCAATACGTTCTCTTTGGGAGTTCGCAGACCGCGAAGGCTTACGTTTCCCACGAGCCTCCGCCATCTTGAAAGACGATATTTACGTCGATGACATTTGCTCGGGCGCCTCCACAGCGGACGAGGCGATTCTCCTGCGGGACGGATTGATAGGTATTTTGGCCTCCGCTGGTTATGAGTTGCGTAAATGGATTTCCAACTCACCAGCGCTTTTGGAAGGTTTGCCAGAGGATCATCAGCAAGATCCACATTTGTTTGAGATTGTTGACAACCCCGCCATGATGACTGTTCTCGGCGTTTAGTACAGACCAGTCCAAGACATCTTTACGTATAACGTAGACTTGAAATTGCCTTGTTCTTGGACTAAACGTCTCGTGTTGTCTACTGTCGCCAGAACCTTTGATCCAAACGGTTGGATCTGTCCAGTTATATTTTGGGCAAAATGCTTCTTGCAGAAGCTTTGGACAGCAGGATTGACTTGGGATGAACCTCTACGCGGTACTCTTGTTGAGGAATGGACCTCTTTTGTATCCTCACTTCCTGCCGTCAATGAGATCTCTACAAGGCCACCCTTCACGGGTTTTGTGATGCCTCGGAGCGTGGTCACGCGGCCGTGATGTACTTGCGCACAGCTAGTGCTTCAGGTCAAGTGAGGGTTTCCCTGATCATGGCGAAGAGCAAGGTTGCACCCCTTCGGACATCTCTGACCATCCCTAAATTGGAGCTCTCGGGAGCAGCCCTACTTGTACGCTTATTGAACCACGTGTCCAGTACTTTGGGTAAAAGCATTTGTATTAATGCGACCTACGCCTGGACAGACAGCCAAATTGTTCTTTGTTGGTTGAAGGCTTATGTCCACACCTTGGAGGTATTTGTCGCTAATCGCGTTTCCCAAATCCAAAAATCCGAAGTCAAGCTTGTTTGGAGACACGTGCCAGGTGAGCTCAACCCCGCTGATTGTGCCTCGCGCGGATGCTTGACGCCTAGTTTGATAGGTCATTCGCTGTAGTGGGGTCCGGAATGGTTGAGTCGACCAGAAATTGATTGGCCTCGAACGTCAGTTTTAAATACTACCAATTTGCCGGGTCTACGAACACTCGCTGTTAAGAAGGTAGAATGCGCCTTCAACCCGGATTTCTTGTTGAATCGCTACAGCTCCCTTGAGAAGTTGTTAGGTGTTACTGCTTGGATAAAGCGTTTTGTTTTTAACTTTAGGCACCCACAACAGAAACGACTGACACAGGTTCTCTCACCACAGGAGCGACAAGAGTCTCTCACCTTTTGGGTTCGTTCTGTGCAATTGGCGCATTTTGAGAAGGAGATTGCTATCTTTAAATCAGGGAAATCGAAATTGTCGGGAGTTGTATCTAAATTGAACCCCTTTTTGGACGATACGGGTCTCTTGCGCGTTGGAGGGCGTCTCAAGAACGCCAACCTCCCTTACGGGGCACGTCACCCCCTGTTGTTACCTAAGGACGGTCATTTGGTACGCTTGTTGGTAACTGACCGTCACCTTAAAAATTCGCATGCTGGTTGTAATGCGTTCTTGGCCATTTTGCAACGCGAGTTTTGGATTTTGTCTGCCCGAAGAATTATTCGGAGTGTAGTCTTTCGCTGCATCCCTTGCTATAAGCTCAAGGCTTCTACCATGCAGCCCTTGATGGGAGACTTACCGGCAGATAGCGTTACTGAGAGCAGGACGTTTGACGGTGTTGGCACGGACTTCGCTGGTCCCTTTTTGGTGAAAACGTCGACACTTCGAAACAGCAAGACTGTTAAGGCCTTCTTGTGTGTTTTTGATTGTCTTTCCACAAAGGCCGTACACTTAGAACTGGTCTCCTCGCTTACGACCGAGGCGTTTGTAGCCACATTTGACAGATTTGTAACCCGCAGAGGGCTGCCTTCCTTCATCCGTTCCGATTGCGGCACTAACTTCAAGGGCACTTATAATTATTTGAATGATGTTGTTAATTTCCTTGAAACCAACAAGACCGATATAGGCAATAGGCTTGCCCGACGTGGGATAAATTGGTTGTTTTCCCCACCAAATTGTCCACACTGGGGTGGTATATTTGAGGCCGCTGTAAAATCGGCCAAAACACACTTGCGCAGGACAATCGGTGAGTCTGTCCTTACATTTGAGGAACTCGCAACTATGTTTTGTAAGATTGAGGCCGTTTTGAACTCTAGGCCATTGTGCCCGATCTCCTCAGATCCGAATGATTTGGAGGCCCTTACGCCGGGATATTTTTTGATTGGTCGCCCACTTGTCGCCTTGCCTGAGTACCCTTATATTTATACAAGACCTAATCGTCTCTCGCGTTTTGAATTGGTACGCCAGATTACTCAGAGCTTTTGGAAACGCTGGAATTTGGAATATTTGCACATACTCCAGCAACGCGTTAAGTGGACCGACAAGACCGATCCACCCAAGATTGGTGACCTCGTTTTGATCAAGGAGGCTAACCTTCCGCCACTCAGATGGCGCAGGGGGCGCATTCTTCGTTTGGTAACTGGGGCTGATGGAGTTCCCCGATTTGCTGAGGTCTTGGTGGACGGTTCGATTCTGAGGAGAGCGGTTGCAACATTGTCACGTCTACCAACCGATTAGCGGACCGGTAGGCCGGTCCGGGGCGGGTGGATGTTTGAAATATAAATATTATTTGTGATAGGTCAAGTCGATTATATCGAATTAGTAACGTTTAGTTTAGTCTATTATAAATTTTGACTATGGTCACACTGAACTGTCATTCACTCTCTTTGGTTCTTTGTCGGTTCCCGGTAAAAAAAGTTGTCTTTACCACGCCGTATCTTGTAATCAGGCAGTTTTTTTGTAATCTTGAGTTTTTGAGTTAATTATAGTAATTAACAACCTCGCAACCGTCGCTATATGAAGTTGTCCGACGAGGTTGTAAGCGATTGACAAAAGTAAATTAATAACCGCGGTTTTGTTTCTCTCGCGTGGTTTTGTAATTGAAATAAATTGTTCGCCTTTTGGAAAGCTCGTCCTAGTAGCTCGCGAAGTGATAAAGAATTTTAAGTAACCTTATAAGAAACATTGTAAAACACAAGTATGAATTCCTGTTTGGTGCCCGATGAGTAGGACTTCGCCGAATTGGACCCTGTGGTATTTATTCGATTTGCTTGTTATTTTGGCCAAAATTATGAGTTAATCTTATAAGTCCACTCAAGAGCATCATCAGGAGCATCAGTAAGATTTGGTAAGACATTTTATTAATATTAGTTGTAATTAGGATTATAATTCATCGCTGTGCAATCACAGTTATATATGTTTAAACCTTTGCCTTGGGCTGAGACTGGATGAATTAATCGCTTCCACTGATCTCTGTTAAACTTACCCAATCTTAGCCCAAACTCTAGACAGCTGGTAAGGACTATGTTTACTACAATCGTATGACTGAAATTAAAGTAAGTGGCATTGGTTGTAGATTTACAACATTGTTGTTATTGTTACAGAAGTGCATGCTTTGCCTAAAATTGGTTGAAGATTTACAAAATGGTTATTATTCATTGCTACAGAAATGCTTATTTCGCCAAAAAAATATTACATCGGGTTAATATGTCATACAATATATTAATAGTTTGACTGTCCTTGACATGTTAAATTAGATATTTCTCAACAATTGCAATTTTTCAAAGCCTCTTCTTAAGACGGACCAGGCATATCAGTCTCTTGAAATGGAGACGTTAACTGCTTTTTTCTCATTAAAGTAATTACGCTAAAGATATATTCGTATGTACCTACGTGTTAAATTACCACTTGCCATCAAGAGTGCCATCGTCTCATCTTATACATAGATAGCAATCCATAAAAGCTGGTCAAGTGGGTGTCGCGCCACGTGTAATATGGGGTTTTGTAGTTGCCCTTATATGGACTATCTTTTATATCGTCTGCAAAAATAAAATATTGTTACGGATTTCCGGAGAGGAGGCGGGGCCAAGTAGCGTCATGATGACGTATTCCGGTGACGTACCGGCCGTGGAGGGGCCTCCGGAGAGGGGAGATTGCGTGGACGCTGAGGGCAGGCTGGCCACTCACTTTTCGGTCGAGCGTTAGACGTGATAGACGTGTCAGACTATAAGTTTATTGTAAAGTGCTTTGGTTAGGTATATTGTAAAATTGTTATTTCGTGGTATTAAAATTGTCAGGTTTACTTTGTTTCTTTTTTTTTAATATCGTGGCGAGACTTGGCTTGCCGTTCGTAACAGATAGGCAAAGTTAAGCAACGCTTGCACAGGTCACCACTTGGATGGGTGACCGTGTGTGGCATTTACATCTGAGCGCTACCGTGCTTCGGAGTGCACGTAAAGCTGTCGGTCCCGGTTCTTGTCTAAGGATAAGGATCGTTAGGCCATGTCAGAGGCCTTAGGGCGGTCTGAAAATTCCGACACCAGAGTTGGCCACACGCTCACACGAAAAACAAACAATATATTCCACTTCTAGTTCATTATATCAGAAGTGGGATTTGGACCACTAAGCCTTCCGCTAACGGGTCTAGATTAGAGCCGGTTTAAATTTAAACTTACTACCTACATTTGATATTTTTTTTCTCTTGCTGTTTGTTAAATTTCTGTGCGGTAGCCGTATATCAACCTCGTTACGCGTTAACATTTCAACATAGATCTAAGTAGTAAGATTCATTTTGATTATGCCTAGACACAGTTCAAAAGAAAGTTATCGTAGTCGTAGTCGTAGTCGGAGTAATAGTAACGAAACGCGTAGGTACCGATCGCGCGACCGTCGCGATGGTACGGATAGACGGCGACGTGACAGCTCGCCTGGCTGTCGGGTAAGTTTTCGTAATCAGGCATTGGACGTGATTCTTAATAGATTAAATGCGATTGAGAACAGATTATCGAGTCCATCTACTGCCAACTCGACGCCGCGCCTGCCACGCGAGTGTCACACGCCGCCGCCGCCGCTGCCACCGCCGCCGGTGCCTGCATCAAGTGCGGAGTCAAATACCACCACGTCCGCTGCCGCAGAGGAGGTGACGGGCGCTCCAAGCCTAGCTGAGCCCAATAAGGATACGACGGACAGGATCGTTGGCGCATTGTCATCCCTATTGCAAGTAAGATCCAACCATTACTACATTTCCAATTTTGATCCAAGTATTCACGACTTTGATGTTTGGTGTGCAGAGGTGGATCGTGGCCGTGTGTCTAACCGATGGGACGATCGCGAGTGCCTATCGCGTATAGGTAGTTGCCTGAAGGGTAACGCTCGTACATGGCTTAATGAGTGGGTTACGGCCGATCGATCCTGGTCCAATTTCAAAACCGAATTTCGTTCACTCTGCCCACGAAGCATCGATGTTGCTAGCATTCTATTTGAAGTAATGTGCACTGATAGTAAAAATTTCGCTTCCTATGCCGAATACGCTCGCAAGTCGTTGTTGCGGATAAATATTGTTACGGGCCTTTCTGACGATTTAAAGACTGCAATTGTTGTAAGAGACATAAGTGACCCTCAAGTGAAAGCCGCTGCGAGTAATGCTAAATTGCAACCCAATCAACTAGTGGAATTTTTGTCAGTGTACACGAAGCCTAAATCTGATTTTCGTAATACCCACAATCATAACCGTTTGTCAAATTATGGTACTCGCTCAAACGCATATAAGCGTGGGACTTCTAAGTCTGATTTGAAGTGTTTCAATTGTGATGGCATGGGCCATAGGAAGGATAATTGTCCAAAAAGGTCGAAGAACACCAATGGATCGAGTGGAAACACTTCAAATCCGAACAAATTATCTAAATCATGTACGTTTTGTAAGAAAACCGGGCACTTGGAGGAATACTGCTTTGTCAAACAGCGTATTGAAACTAATAAAAAATCGAGTGAGGTAAATTTTTGCCAAAAATTAATTAACCCTCAACAATGTAACATTATGACAGCAGTAATCGACCAAGTGCCAGTCGATGTGTTGATAGATAGTGGTTCAGATGTTTCCTTGATTTCCAGTTCGGTTCTTAAGCACATTACCGCCAATAGAAAACCAACCTTTCGCGTCATGCGTGGAATTGGAAGTCAGGAAATAGAATGTACTAGTTACGTAACTAAAGTTATAGAATTCCCTGATATATCGCTAGAAGTCGACTTGTTCATAGTAACTTCCGAATGTATAAGTGCCCCGATATTGATAGGTACGGACGTTCTTAACCGGAAAGGTGTTATATTCGTACTAGTGAGGTACAACAATTGATACGAGTGGGTAACGCCTCAACTGTACAAGTTATTGATGCTAGTTTAGTAAGGACACCTTTATTGGGCAAAGATAGGGAGCATCTATTCTCACTTATCAACGAATTTTGTGATTCTTTCGTTATGGGGACTGCTACGTCAACAGTTAACACCGGCAGCATGTCAATAAAATTAAATAGCGATGCACCGGTGCACTATAGGCCTTACAAGCTTTCCGCTGACGAAAAGTTAAGGGTTCGCGACATTGTAAACGAACTTCTCGGTAAAGGTATTATCCGTGAGTCACAGTCAGAATACGCGAGTCCTATCATACTAGTTAAGAAGAGGGACGGGTCTGATAGGATGTGCGTCGACTACCGAGCCCTCAATGCTATAACAGTAAAGGACAGATTTCCATTGCCTTTGATCGACGATCATATCGACAAGTTGGGTAGCAGTAAATTCTTCTCCAGTTTAGATATGGCGACTGGTTTCCACCAGATTCCTATGAGTGACGATGACTCCATCAGTAAAACTGCTTTTGTCACGCCAGATGGTCATTTCGAATATCTGAAAATGCCATATGGGTTGACAAACGCCCCTGTAGTTTACCAGAGGATAATTTCTAAGACTTTGAAGTCATTGATTGATACCGGGAAAGTACTCAATTATATCGATGACGTATTGGTTCTATCTGACTCTACTAGTGAGGGTCTCGATATGTTACGACAAGTGCTTAGCACACTCACGAAGGCAGGGTTCTCGATAAATTTGCGAAAGTGCGCCTTTCTCGAAGTCGAAGTAGAATACCTAGGGAGACTCATTAGTCAGGGTCAGGTACGGCCGAGTCCTAGAAAAGTGGAGGCTTTAGTTAAGTCACCGAAGCCTACGAATGTGAAGCAAGTGCGTCAATTCCTGGGACTTGCGGGGTATTTCAGACGATATTTATTTTTATTTTTTATTTTTATTTAACTTTTTTGCACAACACAAACAATGTGGTACAATAGGTGGACTTAATGCCTTAGGCATTCTCTACCAGTCAACCTAGGGTGGTGCAGAGATAATTGTTGGTAGGTGCATGATGATTATTAAATTTTAATTATTTACACAATAATTACTACTTAATTATATTACATAATAACTACTTAAACTATAGATATATATTTAAATATATACATATTATATGTATACATGTATAAAGTATATATAAGTACAAATACATATATTATATATGAATAACTACTTGCAATAATTATAAAATAAATATATACATAATAATATATAAGTCATCGATATATATGTACTAAAATGTCAATGATATAAGTTAATAATACAGTAAATATGCATTTATTCTGCCATTTTGCTCAGTAAAAATTCTCGAGCCTTTTGTTTAAAAGTGTACCGATTGTTAGCCATCCTGATTTCAAGAGGGAGTGCGTTCCATAATAGGACAGATTGGACGAAGAAGGAAGAGTTAACAAGCCCAGAACTATGGGAAGGACATAAAAGGAGACGATTATTAGACGAACGTAAATGTTTGTCATGAATAGAGCATAAATATTGTAGATAAGGACTTAGGTAGACAGGAACAGAGGGAGAGTTAAGAAAGGAGAAAAGAGTAGTAAGGGCACGCAAACTGCGGCGTTGGCGAATAGTTAGCCATTTGAGTTGGGAGCGGTATTCGGAGACATGGTCATATTTTCGAAGGTTGTAAACGAATCGAATGCAGTTATTAAGAAGCCGGTCTAATTTGTTGAGGAGGTCTGCATTCAGGTCGAAATAGCACACATCACCATAGTCGATAATAGGGAAGATTAAAGTCTGCATGAGCATTACTTTAGTGCTAGAAGGGAGGAAGTTCTTTAAGCGGTACAACGAACGTAAGCATCCTGTCACTCTTTGACTAACAGAAGTAACTTGAGCCCGCCAGTTGAGGTGACTATCTATATATAAGCCAAGATTTTTAACAACCGTGCTGAAGGGTATTGTTGTCTGGTTATACTTGACTGATGGAAGCGCTGAAAGATCAACTTTGCTCATGTTGCGTTGACTGCCTATGATAATAGCCTGGCATTTTGCGGGATTCACAGCAACACCAAATCGTTCTGACCAATCAAGTATTATAGACAGAGCTTGATTTACCTCACCGATAGCTGAAGCGATGTTGTCTACTCCTGCATGTGTATATAGCTGCAAGTCGTCAGCATACAGGTGATACGCACACTGAAGATTCTGAGTCAGGAGATTTATAAAAATAGAAAATAATAATGGAGAGAGAATGCCACCTTGAGGAACGCCAGACTGAAGGTTACACCATGATGATGAAGAGTCATCGTGGCGAACCGACTGCTGACGTCCCACGAGATAATTGGAGAACCATTCGAGCGCCTCTGGAGAGATCTGAAGACTGGAGAGGATGGATAGTAGGATTTCGTGATTGACCGTGTTGAAGGCGTTCGTGAAATCGACCAGAGCTAGCACCGTAACTTTGGTGTCTTCCATTCCCGCCCTAACATCTCCAGTCACCTTCAACAAAGCGGTCACTGTGCTGTGTCCAGGTCTGAATCCGGATTGAAATCGGTTCAGTAGATTATTGTGAATGACAAATTTTGAAAGTTGTCTGTGGACACAAGCTTCAATCACCTTGGAGAGAAAAGGAAGGATTGATATGGGGCGGAAGTGGCTGGGGAGAGAAGGATTAGGGATCTTAGGCAAAGGAGTTACTAAAGCTTTCCGCCATAGCAACGGAAACGCACCTGTGTCGAGGGAAAAGTTGATAATATGCGTAATAGCTGGTAACAATTGATCAACAATAGGAACAATCATTTTACGACTAATATTATCGCAACCAGTAGCGTTGGATTTGATGGAGAGGATAGTCTTCTTGATCTCCCCGGGGGTCACTGAAGAAAATTTGAAGGGGTCTATGTCAAGACGAGGAAGGTTACGCAAGTAATTCAGAGTGTGACACTTAGTAGAATGATCCAAAAAGTTAAATGAGGAGAAATGTTTATTGATTTCATCCAAACCAATTGTCCACTGGAGATCAAAACTGCGCTGTTTGCCAATACCTATAGTCCCGAGGAACTTCCAGATACTGGCAGGGGAGGATGAGTTAATATTGCTGAGAATATGGCGGCGTTTAGCGTTACGTATCACCTGATTACACCGATTTCTTGCAACTTTATATAGAGACCAAAAGTCTTCTGTTTTGTGCTTTTTATATTTACGAAATGCACAATCCCTGCGTCTCATAGCGGTTTTGACCGCCTTCGTAATCCAGGGGGCAGGTGGACGCTTTAGTTTGACTTTTCGAACTGGTGCATGAACATTATACAACTCGAGAACAGCGTTGTTAAAGCTCTCGACCTTTTCATCCATAGTTGCAGCAGCGGTCAGGTGATCCCAATTCATTGTAGCTGCATCTTTTTCCAGCTTATTTACATCCATGCGTCCAAAGCAACGAACATGCAGAACCTTAAGGGGAGGACGGGGAGGCTTAAGGATGTATGAGAGGAAGATAAGATCGTGATGGGAGAAACCTGGAGCAGGGATTTGACCATGTTTGGAGACTAGGTCAGGAGCAGAGGTGCAAATTAGATCAAGCCATGTATCCTCCCCATCGACATTGTGATGAGTAGCTTGCAATGGTAGAATGTGGAGATTACATGACTCGACAATTTGCAGGAGCTTGCAGGATCTAGTGGACTGTGGAGTAAGGAGATTAGTATTAAAATCGCCCATGATGATGTGGTGAGTGTATTCCGACCCTAAAGATTCCAGTATCGATTCGATACTGGAGAAGTAATCTACTGAGGGGGGACAATAAACAACACCTATAACAATTTTGACTCTTTTGACCCAAACCTCAAGGAGAAGGTATTCAGCAGACGCAGAGATGTCAGAAGAGGAGATAGCCAGGATTTTATAAGGGAAATCAGAGCGGAGGTAGATCGCAACACCACCCCCTTTTCTGTTAACACGATCATTTCTGATTAAAATAAAACCTGGAAGAGGATAAGTGGTAGAAGGGAGGTGAGGTTTGAGCCAACTCTCTGAAACCAGGATGGCGTGAACATTGACATTCGAAAAGGCTTCTAATAGATCACCATAATGGCTTGGCACACTTTGAGCGTTAATATGGCAAACATTTATCAAATTACCAGTTCTTTGATCGAAACTATATTGCAGGAAATCACCTAAAGTATCACTTGTGGAGCAAAAGCTATCATCATGAAGAGACTCATTAGCAGAATGAAAAGACTCATCTGATGACATAATCAAATATAACTAATATTATATGTAATAAGATTAAATAAGATATATAAATAAAAATAAATATATATGTATAAGTAAAAAGAATAAATATATTATAAATATGTTTAAAAGGCTACCAATTTAAACTTACGTGTATTTGTTTTCCTCTCCGCACCACCCGCCAGCCAACTCACAATAAATAAGTAGAGTAATTACATAATTTTAAATCTAAAATTACTGAACTGTATTAAAAAACAAAAAGGAAGGAAACAAAAACAGAAGAAAAATAGAATAAGTTTTGTGTCAATTGACAGCACTAACAAAACGCAAAATTTATGATGTTACGAAACGAGCTGTCAGTTTTGTCAATCATAAAGTCATCTGTCAACTAGAAAGTAAACAATGATGCAGTGCACATTATGCGCATGTTGTGGGTAATAAGAACAAGTCAAGAAACTTGAATAAAAATTGTTCACTGACACAAAACTTGAACGAATCTGTAAATACGAAGTTAGAGGAACAGAATATAACGCGATATAAGTTTAAAAACAACACAATCGGCTAATTCTTGCGTGGCACAGTTTTTGCACTGCCGGCACCGTTCTTTGCTGCGGCACACGTATCACCTGCTGTCTTCGGGTGTTTAGTGATCACGAGCTTCAGTTCATTAGTGGAGGTGATCTTGGAGCGTGTCCCATCTGGAGCTTTTACTACGATAGTGCCGTCCTGAGTCCAGCATGAACGCATCCCAAAATGCTGTCGAGCCTCTGCAAAGAGTGACTGTCGAGTTTTGGTCAGGAACTCCTTAACCGCTATCTTTGAGCCCTTCAGCGCTGTCTTCGCTCGCCATACTGCAGTCCTGACGTTCACACTTGCAAACCGCACTAAGATAGGTCTGTGCCGCTCTTTACTGGGTGCACCAAGCCTGTGGCAGGTTGAAATGGAGCTCTCCTCAACATCCTTGATAGACATTCTTGAGCGAAGGATATCCAGAATCAAGGCCCTGCAGTTGTCTTTGTCTGTCTCCGCTTCAGCAACCCCCAGGAAGATGAGGTCCTTCCGCCTGTGTCGTGTCTCCATTGCATCAAGCATGCCGGAACATTCATCTATCTGCTTGCGAAGAAGGCCAAGCATGGTGAACATCAGTTCTCGGAATGTCCTGAACTCTTCGGCTACTTTTGCCACGGTGTCTTTGGCAGGCCCCGCTGACTGGATTTGGCCTTCAAGTTCAGCCATTCGTCGCGCAAAGCACTCCTCCAAACTCTTCTGAGCCAACTGGATGTCCTCAAGTTGCGACATTGTGTGGTAATTTTAATAGACAGTAGTGAATTATGTGATGTGCTGGCAGGTGGTATAGATTGAGTGATGCTTGTATTACATTAGCATTCCACTGTAAGTACTTTTAGTTTTATAGTTAATCTACTAACTTAAGGCAAAACTTGTACTCAAACTATTATTTTATTAATTAAATCAAAAGGGATCAATTTAAACACGTCTAATCTTTTTTAGCACCTACCGCCGAATATATCGCTAATTATGCTGTAAAAACTGCCTGTATTGCTAGACTCACAAAAAACGGACACCCGTTTATTTGGGGTGACGAGCAAAATACGGCTCGCGATTATATCATTAGTTGCTTGACCGAAGAACCCGTACTAGCAATATTTGACCCAAAACTGCCCACTGAATTACACACAGATGCCAGCGCCGTTGGTTTCGGGGCTGTGTTATTTCAGCTACATGACGGTAAACATAAACGTGTAGTCGGGTATTTTAGTAGGGCTACACATGGGGCAGAGTCAAAGTATCACAGTTACGAGCTCGAAACTCTGGCGATCGTAAAAGCATTACAGCACTTCCGCCACTATCTTATCGGCATAGACTTTAAAATAGTGACGGATTGCAATTCGCTTAAACTAACTGAGCGAAAAAAGGACTTAGTACCCCGAGTTGCTAGATGGTGGGTGTATTTGCAAGATTTTCGGTACACTATTGAGTACAGAAAAGGCACTCTGATGCAACATGCAGATTTTCTCAGCCGTAATCCGTGCAATGTATTTCATATACGTAAACCAACCAATTGGGCAAAAATTGCACAGACTGCCGATTCTGAAACTCAAGATCTAATGGGAAAATTGAGGGATGGTCAGATGGATGCTACGCGTTACGTTATTAAGAACAACCTCTTGTACTATAAATATAGTCCCACTGGGGAACAAACGCGCCTTTTGTGTTTTATCCCAAAAGGGTTCAGGCTTAGCCTTCTCCGTGTGTTTCATGATGATCATGAACACATTGGCATTGACAAAACAACTGAGTTGATCCTCCGTCATTTCTGGTTTCCTAGTTTGAGACAGTTTGTTAAAAAATACATAACCCACTGCATTGTTTGTGTATCTCATAAAAAAGTGCCCCGAGCACCGCATTTACCCATCCAATCGTGGACAAAACCAGACGTCCCGTTTACCACAATCCATATGGACACCCTTGGCCCTCTTGTGGAGTCTAGTGGCTTCAAATATATTCTAATACTGATAGATGCATTTACAAAGTTTTGTCTTTTATACCCTTTACACCGACAAGACACAGACGAACTAAAACGCGTGTTTACAAATGCATTATCTCTGTTCGGTACCCCATCATTAATTGTAACTGACCAGGGGAGAATGTTTGAAAGTTCTAGTTTTCAAGATTGGGTGGCCAGTCTGGGATGTTCCACACACTCAATAACACCTGGAATGCATTGTGAAAATGGCCAGGTTGAGCGCTACTGCCGCACTGTTTTAAACATGCTGAGAGTTGAAGTAAATGTCAAAGGTACTAGTTGGTCCCAAGCCTTGTGGAAGATACAACTGACAATAAATATTACCAAACAATCAACTACTCAGGTAGCTCCTCTTCACCTCTTGACTGGAATTGAGGGCACTACGCCTGTACTAAGGTCATTAGTAAGAGATGTGGCTTTGAATGATGCTCATAATAATCGAGAAGCGATGTCCATGCTTCGCAGACAAAGAACATCAGAACTGCTGGCAAGCAACCAGCAGCGACAAGACGAACGTGTTAATGCAACGCGTCGTGAACCTCGCACCTACACTATTGGTGACCTGGTTTTCGTGGGCAAGACCGCACAATGCTCCGGCAAGCTGGACTCTGGTATGCGAGGCCCTTATCGGGTCATTGCAGACCTCGGGCATCATCGCTACGAGTTGGAGCTTTTAGCTGGCTCGTACGGCAAGAAAACGCAGGCGGCAGCTGAACATATAGTTCAGTGGCGCGGCGAATGGACGCCGGAGGCGTGTGCGGCCTTCTTTGATGTCGGTGAGTCTATTATGTTAATAGACTACTGTTGCTGGTTATGAGAGACGAGCAAGTTTTAAGTTTGTGAGTCTGTGAATAGACTATTGTCGCTGGCTGTGTGACTCAAGCAAGTTACAAAAGCAAACTGGGTGGTGTTGTAACACTGATGGTGTTCAATGTCACATGTGACACGGGTTGTCACGGCAGCCATAATATGCGAACTTGTGTGCCTATGTTATGTGCTGAGGAGTCGCGATAAGCGAACTTGTGTGCTTCTATCGCGGGGCATAACGATTGCATCTAACAATTGAATGCTTTCGTAATGCGAGTAGTAGGGCGGTCATAACATGCGAACTTGGGTGCCTAGGTTATGTACCGAGGAGTCGTGATATGCGAACTTGTGTGCCTCTGTCACGGGGCATAACAATTGCATTAACAAACTGAATGCTTTTGTTATGTGGCACAGCAGCGGAATCCGGAATCTGCTGCTGCGCGATTTCTTTTGCTATTTCATTTGCAATTTAGAATGGGTTGTGGCCTTCGTTGCGACGGTATGAGTGCACGCATGCTGTCTCAACCCAAGACTATCTACATAAAATCGAGACGCTTTAGCTGTCTTACAATTTTACTCAAATGGTGTCACGTTTCAGAATCTGATGATCCCTCTGGTGCCCAAGAAGTTCGAGAGGACAGTGAGGCTACCCCTGATGAAGCGGTCGAGGACGCCGCAGTGTCAGGAGAGGCCGTGTTACGGATTTCCGGCGAGGAGGCGGGGCCAAGTAGCGTCATGATGACGTATTCCGGTGACGTACCGGCCGTGGAGGGGCCTCCGGAGAGGGGAGATTGCGTGGACGCTGAGGGCAGGCTGGCCACTCACTTTTCGGTCGAGCGTTAGACGTGATAGACGTGTCAGACTATAAGTTTATTGTAAAGTGCTTTGGTTAGGTATATTGTAAAATTGTTATTTCGTGGTATTAAAATTGTCAGGTTTACTTTGTTTCTTTTTTTTAATATATTCCACTTCTGGTTCATTATAATATATATAAATTTAATTACATCAGCAAAAATAAGTTCATTAAGTTTGCAACTATTTAGAATAATTTACCTGATGCTATATTTTGTCTATCATGATGATTGAACCATGTAAGTAGATCCCTGATATGTGCTAGTGTAGCTAATCACCAATTATTTTGGAAGCGTTGGGCGCTGATTATCAAATTAACCTTTACTTGTACGTTGACAAACTAAAAATAAATAGGGATAAAGCTATTTTTCGTAGTCATTACAGACCTACTTTCAATCGTTTTCGAAGCAAAAGGACTTTGACATACAGGCAAACGGACGGCATCGAAGTGGCCCTATAAATGATCCGATTTACCTGCTGACTCATGGAACCCTAAAAACAACAAATGTTATTTTCGCCTGCAGTTTATGTTACCAGAACTGCTATTGTGTCGTGAAATCCACATAACAAGTATTATTGTTAAATGCGCAATACTGTGCGTCAACATATTAACGTTGCAAATAATAAATACAATGTCACGTTGTTACAAAAGAATTTCGAAGTTATGTGCGTATTAAACTGCTATATAATTACCACTCCGTGCCTCGACAAACACGTTAAGCCATCGGTTCCGGCTGTCATGAAGATCTTTGACATCTGTTATGGGAAGTCGGTACCTTTGAATACACTGTGCTGTTCCAAGTCAGTCATGACATATCGCGCCTTTGGATTGCGGAGGTCAGACGGTAGGCGACCTGAGGCCAAAGCTGATTTACTGTCAAATTGAGTCCCATGGTAAATGTCTCGGATGCACTGGATAATGTAAGGATAATGATGATGATATTGTAATGGTCTGTTATGCTTTTATTAAGCGAATACCAATCAACGGTTGCGATGTGGTTTGATTATCTGAATAGTCTATTATCTTGAACTTTATCCATTTTTTGTAATTCTGATAGCCAGTCGAAGAATTATATAAATGTTTATGTAACTGATACACATACATCGTGTAATTTATTGAAAATAAAGGTAAAATACAACTTAATTGCCCCCACGTTTCGGCGTGGTTTACTGATGCGAGGGGTACATGTGGAAACGTATGTATTGGTATGTGTACTCGTGAATGCTAGTAATTCATCTTATGAGAGACTGTAATTGGTAAACATCAGGATATATTGCTTTTATATGTCTGACTAGCTTTGATCCCTTAGTCATAAGCATGGCATTCTATCGCATGGGTATCCGGGGTAGGACCTACCGCTTTGGACGTGATCAGTATATAATCTTTTCGTATTCTTGTAAACCTTCTTAAGAAAGCTCACCACCACTGCCGTATAGGTCTTCAGCGATGTACAATCAAACAAGTCGGCGCTGGACCAGTTTGAAAAAAAAATCCCTTAGCTCGCTCATAGAGTCGAGGCACTCTAGAAACTGGTTTTGTATATGAGTGTCAATATGCGTGTAAAATAGCACTGGAAGTGACGATGTCTTGCTGAGCGATTCTCGCCCTTATGGTGGTCTAGCGGGAAGTTATTCGACTGTACCTCATCAGCAAATCCACGAGCGGTCCTATTGTAAATCCACTTTAGAAAAAATTTACTCATTAGCATAACTTTTAAAAATTATGTTAATGAGTTAATTTATTGTTCTGTGACTCGGGCAATATTATTTTTCTATATCTAGTAATAGAATGTAGTTGTGGATAAAATCAAGTTTTACATAGGTACTACTATAATCAACGCAACAATAGTGAGAATGGATGGTAATGATGTTTGTTACTCTTTAACGCAAAAATTCTTGAAAAGATTTTCATGAAACTTCTCAGTACCTAATAATTGGTTAAGTCTTAGAATTTTTTGCCACTAACGACCCCACGCGTGCAAAACCACGGGTAGGTAATATTATCACAGTAATAGTTCATATTATCACAAATAATAATTCTTATATAATAATTGATATCAATAAATATTCGATATCACTATGTTAATTATTGCGGTTGTGGGATGTAATGATCATAGGTACAACATTAGGGCTCACTGCATTGTCGGATGTTACATTAGCCAAAGTATTATATTACTGTAACGTTGGGCTCAAAATAAAAAAGATATACATACATACATACATACATAGACTCACGCCTGTTTCCCGGAGGGGTAGGCAGAGACTACGGAACGCCATTTGCAACGATCCTGACATACCTCACTTGCTTCACTCACTCCCATCAAGTTTCTCATGCATGCTCTTCTGTTAAGGCTACTTCTGACTTGTCCTTTTTTCAGGATGTCTCCAATCTGGTCAGAGAACGTCCGCCTAGGTCTTCCCTTTTGTCCTGTTCCATTCACACTTGCCTTATATATCTTCTTTGTCAGTCTATTATACATCTATTTATTAAGAGATAGACTACATAAAAGTCGCTGATGTGTCATTTCTTATACTAAATTTGTCTATAAAATTACCTAAAGTGAATATGAATGCGCCAATTAATCGCTGATGAATTAATAATTCGTAAAAAAGGATAATAACCTTTTTAACGATTTATTGCAAATTTGGCGACCAGTAAACCTCTAGGGAACATACGAGTTTAGGTATAATACTATGCTCAGGTATCTACTTAATAATACTTTGTACAAACCGCGAAATTTAAAGTTAAGTTCTCATCTACTCTGATTTATATCATCAATACATTAATTTTGAAAATCTTTCACACTTACGTACCTCCTCATTTAGGTTACTCATGTACTTGAAATTTGTGATAATTTATTTCCCGAATGGAACCTTAAACACTAAGCGCACTTACATGGGTGAATAACCTTGAAACTATTGCACTAACCGTGCAATCAAAATGATACATATTATTTTCATTTTGTACCATAGTTTTCTTTCTTATCGTAACTATTTAAGCTTGTACTGTTTTGCTACAAAAGATCAAATATGTTAGAATTTATGAAACATTTCAAAAGAAAAATCTTTATTCACAATAATTTCTAAAGACTCATTTTATTTAGTGTATACTAACATTATTCGCGTTCGCCGTTCGAAACTAATAAACAACCTATCATAGAACTCTAAGCTCCTTAAGTTGAAACAACCTATCATCGTCTTCAATGAAATTCTCAATAGCGCACTTAGTTTAAATTGCCTAGAACCAATTCTAAGTTTTACCTTGAAACTAAATAGGCTTTTATGTTCTTCGAAACTCAATTAATAACAAGAGCATTTCTTAAGCATGTGCTGAAGTCATTCGTTATTGTCAAATGCAATACATCTATGCCCTAGACCTGTCTTTAGCCTCATCTATTTGCTTACCTAATGAATATTCATTTAAACAGAATTTGAAGTGGCCTCTAGTCAATGTAAAACCATGAAAAATGTCTCATGTTATTGTTGTATATGAAATGTTTACCCGTGCTTATGTGTCATGAAAGATCACAAAGAGTCGGTTTCGGTTGTCAGATTAAGTATATAAGTTTATGTAGCGAGGTTTGTGGGTACAGTTGCAAGCATGGCGTCAGTGTATCTGAGAGTTTTGGTTCTTCTGGCGTTCGTAGTGGCGACTCTGTGTGCGGATAATGTGACCACGGTGGCCCCGGCCGCTGCGCCTATCGCTACTCCAGTTACCTCAGCCAGCGGCTCCGCCAGTGCTTCGACTACGACTAATGGATTCTCGGTAAGTAGGTATAGGGAAAAGGCGGCCAAGAAAATGTTGTTCTTCTTCTTCGTGTAAGTGTGTGCCCAACACTGGTGTCGGAGTTTTTAGACCGACCGGATGCTTTGGAGGCCTTGGCCATAGCCGCAACCAACAGCTTATGCGAGCCTTCCGAAGCACGTTAGCGCTGTGTTACGAACGGCAAGCCAAGTCTCGTTAGGAGCGCTACAATTTCGTGGTTTAATACAGATAAAGAGTTTAGTTTTAGTGCAGTACGCCACGTAGGTATCTTTCAATCTCTATCTTGGATAGGAAAATACGTATGAATCTTTAGACCGAGCATAAAGTTTAATGCCATCTGTTATAGCAATTTTCTATGACGATATTTATGCACTCCCAAAAATGTATACTTTTCTAGTTGAAGGAACTTTGTGTACACCAACTAATTTGTGAAATAAATAGTTAAGTTTTAAAAGTCTTCTGTTCATTTCAAAGCAAGTTAATAAAATTTAAAGCTACTTGAATTCTGAATGGTTATGAAAACTATAGTACTACCACGATACAGGATGGCTCTTTTATTCTCTGTGCTAGAGTTTTACTGCGTTTAATAAAGCTCGCTTTCTAGTATCATGCTGTACTAAATAATTGTTGCTCTAGTTACTACTTACGCTATCTACTGATAGTTACTGGATTGATGAATATGAATATACAGGCAGAAAATCATATCGTATAATATATTTTCGTTCGTCTTAATAGATAAGTAAACTTATGTAATTGGAAGATTGTAAACGGGGATTGTATATCGAACAACACAATGGAAAAACGCTGCCATGGTCACTTTTCTTGGAACCCAAAAACTGTGCTTGCTCTTATATTGATTAAAGAGATCCAAGTCAAGTAAAATAGCTTTATCAATGCTGGGATGTTTATGATATTTTCACGAATAACAAGTATGCGCACTACATATTCTTAGAACTGAATAATACTTAGTACCTATAGTGTGAAAGATCATCTTCTTCCAATAAACTTTAAAGGTGGAAAGATATTTATTTACCAAGTTTCTGTTTTTGATTTTGATATTTCTTTTATTTTCAGTTTGCTGGTAACTTGAGTGCAACGCTTTCACAAGTTTGTAAAAATGTAAGTATAATTTCTTTATTAACATTTTTATTTTTTCCAGATTGCTGAAATTTCAATAACAAAATATATTGGAATAAATTTTAAAATATACTAATTATTAAGGCTAGAATTTACTTCAACACAAGTTCAGTTTTAATAATAATAGTTTAAAAAATATATTGTTTGGCTCCACTCTACTTACTATCGCTTTTCGCTACCGATTGGACCACAGCGTTACTACCGTCTAGTCTCATTATTTGACCATTTATAAAACGTCACATTCCTCCAACGAGCACGTAAAACCGTCGCCACCGACTGACTTCCGTACAGTGAAAGTTTGTAATGAACATCTATGCCAGTCGATACGAGGAGTAAATAAACTCGAATAATTTGACTTATGATCTAACCATGGAGTCGTCTTTTAAAGTTAGATCTTGTAGTAGAAAATTACGTTATGTATTTTAATTCAGTAAGCTAAATTATTAAACGCCCTTAGTCCTCACTGGTTTTATTGGAGTTCATGGATGCTACAAAATTACGATAAAATTCAGTCTCTTCTAAAAATAAGCGATGTTCTATCAGCAATCATTACAAGAGCTAGCTAGATATACTTACTAAAAAAAAGTGAGAGAAATACAGTGTTATCAAAATGCTGTGCTCATTAAACTACCTTTCTAGTAGAACTGGTGTAGGTAGAGCTACACTATGAACAGCTCTATTACTTAAGATGTATTTGGATATGCTACCAAGTGAACTACTCTATGGCTTAAGTACAAGTTTAAAAAGAACCAATGTCAGAAATAAAGTGAGAGTTGATAAAAAGATATTTTTATTTTGAATTACGTATTACCGCTGCATAATATTGCTTACTATACTTATGTTTTGTTTTGTTTCAGTGGGTGGATTCCGTGCACCAAGTATTAACTGCATTTTTCCCGATAGGTTAAGACACAGGTTAAAATGCCATGTAAATTACCCAGTAATTATTTCTATTAAAGTTGTAAATATATAAAATGTATTTTACTTTGTCTCACTAGTAATATTTTACCTTCGCCACCATGTTTCATCTCATGAAAATTCATGCAGTAATTACTTAATAAAATGTCCTCATTACATTTTGACATCGTAGCTGACAGAAGGATAATGAATCCATTACTTAAAATAGCATAAACTGAAAAAAACATTGTTGTTACATACATACATACATACATACATACATAGTCTCACGCCTATAACCCCGAAGAGGTAGGCAGAGGTGTATTTCTACACCCACTTTTCGCCAGATATACTTTAGTCCCACGTAGTAAGGGGCGAGCCTATTGCCGTACCGGGCACATTTCCAGACTCCGTGCTGCTACTGAAAATTTCGTGACAGAAAAACCCAATAACACTGCCCGACCCAGGAATCGAACCCGGGACCTCCCGATCCCACGCCCACATTTATGCCGCGAGACTAACGAGGCAGTCGTATAGGGTTTGATGTCGAGGTTTCCGTCTCTACGCAAAGATGGTATTTGCATCGTGTTATCCTTTAGTCGCCTCTTACGACACCCACGGGAAGATAGGGGGTGGTGACACTTGTAGTCTATGCCGTCAACCACACGGCGATTGTTGTTACAACTAAAATAAAATAAATAAAAGGTATTTCACCAGAGCTCGAGTTACACAAACGTAAGATTTTTATGGGTTCTGATAAAACTCGTACCTAGTTAAACAAAATATACGCTTTCAATTTATTTTTCAATACAAATATTATTATGATTGTAGCATAATTATTATGCATTATTTAATTCGTCCGAAAGCTCAGTGTCGCTCAGAGGGCGATGGAGAGAGCTATGCTCGGAGTTTCTCTTCTGCGAGATCGAATCAGAAATGAGTAACATTTGTTGTAAGAAGAATTGGGGCTAGTCTTGTTATTGTCAGAATCATAAGCTGTGGGACGTAAGGGTCTTCATTGAGTATCAGCGCAGCTCTACAGCTTGTTATATTATAGTAGAGGACGCCAGCAGCTACGCATGCACATTTTTTTTAATTTATCTGCTTTGACCGATCCAGTGGGAATTTCGGGCAATCCCTTCTTAGTGCACCCTTACGGCCCCCAAGGAACATACATGCCAAATTTCAGCTTCTTGCGCCCAATAGTTTTGGTTGTAGCGTGTCTGTCAGTCAGTCAGTAACGCAAGGATTTTATATATTAAGAAGATGAGTGTGACCTCCTATACAAATTTTGGCATTTTTAACAGTTTATTCTTCTTTAACTATTGCTCTTGTAGTTCTTTTTTGCGCATTTCTCACCATCATCATCCTAGCGCTGTCTTGGTTGCGCTCCAAAACCAACGCCTTGGAGCCTGGGGTCCACTTTCCGGCTGTGTCTCCTCCACTTCGCACGGTCTTCAGCATCCCTGGTGGTTAGTTGGTTGGCACGTATATCATCAATTACGACGTCAAGCCAGCATTTCTTTGGCCTTCCCCGTTTACCGGGGCCCGGCGGAGGTAGCATGGCAAAACATTTGTTACCCACGTAAGATGCCGGTTGACGTAAGACGTGGCCACACCAGCGTAGACGACACTCTTGCAGTTGTTTGCGCATTTCTATTAAAATATAAAATAACTATAATATAAAAGAACATAAATAATATAACATAAATAATATAAAATAATTTTGTATACATTATCATCATCATCCTAACAGTGCTACGTTTACTATCAATAGGCTAGTTGACAAAAAAAAATTTATAAGTCCGTCCTTTAGATTATTAAAAAATAAGCGATACGTATTTTTTATTTGTAAATTAAACCAAAAATTACCAAGATATAGTAGCGCTCGTAGCGAGACTTGGCTTGCCGTTCGTAACAGATCGGCAAAGTTAAGCAACGCTTGCACAGGTTACCACTTGGATGGGTGACCGTGTGTGGCATTTACATCTGAGCGCTACCGTGCTTCGGAGGGCACGTAAAGCTGTCGGTCCCGGTTCTTGTCCAAGGATAAGGATCGTTAGGCCATGTCGGAGGCCTTCGGGCGGTCTGAAAACTCCGACACCAGAGTTGGCCACACGCTCACACGAAAAATAAAAAAAATAATAATAATAACCAAGATATAACTTATTAAAGTTACGTATAACGTCACGCCGTGCTGCATTTTTTAGCACTAGATGACGTCACACGTAACTTTAATGGACTATATCTTTGTTATTTTTTATTTAATCGAAAAAAAAATACGTGTCCAATATTTTTTTATAATCTAAAATACGGACTAAATAAAATGATTTTGACCCTGGAAACTACCCTTTTGGTAGAATTAAAAAATATCTTGTTATCACAGTGTACTTTGGTATATTTGAGAATACTCACTTCTCAGAATGACTCACCGACTTATAAGTGCAAGAAAAACAAGGCAAAACTCAAAAAGAAGATGCATCAGTTTATAAAAAAACGTGGGTTGAAATAACCGTTATTTTCACTTACATAACAATAAGTTCATCGCAAGTCTAAGAACCTACTCCTATCCAGGTTGGGAACTCTACACTCGAAGTTGTCGACAAGTACGTCTACCTGGGACAAATGATTCGTCGAATCCAACTCGGTTGGGCGGCGTTCGGGAAGTTACGGCATATCTTCACGTCCGATATCCCGCAGTGTCTCAAGACGAAAGTCTTTGACCAGTGTGTGTTGCCAGTGATGATCTACGGCGCTGAGACGTGGTCGCTAACTATGGGCCTCATCCAAAAACTCAGGGTCACTCAGAGGGCGATGGAGAGAGCTATGCTCCAAGTTTCCCTGCGAGATCGAATCAGAAATGAAGAGATCCGCAGGAGAACCAAAGTCACCGACATAGCTCTCTGAATAGCCAGGCTGAAGTGGCAATGGGCAGGGCACATAACTCGAAGAACTGATGGCCGTTGGGGCAGGCGGGTTCAAGAGTGGCGACCACGTACCCGACGACGCAGCAGGGGTAGACCTCCCGCAAGGTGGACCGACGATCTGGTTAAGATCGCGGGAAGCGGTTGGATGCGGGCGGCTCAACATCGGTCTGTGTGGAAAACCCTGTGGGAGGCCTATGTCCAACAGTGGACGTGTCTAGGCTGACATGACGATTATTTAATTCATTGGTCACCCGTAGGAACTGTAACACTATAACAATACTCCCGTGGAGTTTCCACTATTGCAATATGCACAAGGCTATTGCTCCCACTACACAGAGGGTTTCGGGTTTTCAAATCTATGGCAAGGGCCATAGATTTGAAAACCCAGTGCACCACTCACTTTTCTAAACTATGAGCGTACATATTAAATTGTCATTTACCGCTTTGAGAGCATGTTAAGCCGTCTGTTCCGGCTGTCAGAAAGATCTTTTAAAGTCGTTATAGGGAATGAGTACCCTTGAATATACTGCCACTGATCTAAACCGTGGAATGTCGCGAGTACTTTGGGTTTCAGAGGTCAGGCGGCAGTCAGGCAGTCGCTCTGTGGAAAACCTATCTTCTGTTAAATCTAGTTAGTCCAGTCAGCAGATCTACGGCTCCAATACGAAAAAGTTTTGGATGCAACTAAGATGGCGCTAGAACTTTGAGGATGAAATTTAATGTAATGGCAACATTTTACAAAGCCTTGCTGACATAGCATAATTATCGACAACGATAATTGAAACCAGGCCTAGGACACAACCTGGCAGTAAAGTTGTGCTGTACAAAATTGTCCGTGTGGTGACGGATTAAGAATACGGAATGTCATCACCACATATCATCCCATCGGTGTCGTAAGAGCCGACAAAGGGAGCATATTATGTAGAGAACAGCACTGTAAGAGAAGGAAAACTTGATAAATAATCCTATACCAACCCGTTTGGCCAGCGTGGTATAGTAGGCCAATTCCTTCTTTTAAAGGAGAGGCTCTACTAGTCCAGCAGTTGACTGTTAAAGGCTGATAATGATGTACAAAATTAGGCTTGATATTTTTTAAGTAAAAGTTAAGGTTTTGAAGTATATAAGTCATTTTTTATAACAAATATCACACTATCAATACCTATACTCCTCGTATATGATTTTCAGCATGCTGGTAATACCTGTAAGTTAAGTGGTGTAGCCACTTCAATGATTACATTTCGCATTTAGTTCCGCATCCTTGTTGAAACGTGTACTCATTAGTACGATTGCATTTGTAGTAAGTGAATTGCTGTCCTTCGTCGAGAAGCCCTGTTCTCTAACTCGAAAGGTTTGTACCGGATCTTTATTAAATTTGCTCAGCACTCTTGAGAATGAATTATCACATACAAGGGAAGAACTAGTAAAAAATAATCGTGATTATGAGAATAGATATTTGTCTATCACATAAAAATTATATAAATAGGAGTTAAACATATTGGTATTAATGAATGCTATAAAACAAAAGCGTGAGCCACAAATTGAGTCTTCTCGACGCCCCTAGGATACTACTCCGATACCGGTCAATAAAGGTATGCTGGAAGTGAGCTGTTGAGCGACTTTCTGAACCCTTTTGGCACTGCAATGCGAAATCGTCAGAAAAAAATCGGAAAGCTGTTGACATAGTAGTAATCTACTCAATTAATACACAATATGAAAAGAGGACACAACACTCACTCATTCAAAATCGCGTACACGAATGAGCGCTATTTGAATCCTTTGCACGTTTTAATACAGCAATATTTCTACGTCCATGAATAATAAAATAGAAGCAAACATTTCATATATTCACTATGATGGTAGCTACAGTTCCTTCTTGTTTGCAGGCATGTGTTAACTTTTACAATTCCGACGATGCTTTGTTCTAAGTTTATATTGAAAGCGCATATCGAGATTGCATCGATTGTAAGCTCTGTTAATATAATAATATGTATTTGTAGCAGAGATATATTTAACTGTAATTCTACAATTTATTTATTGTAAAATGTACATAATGTTATATATGTATACTGAAGTAAATACTTAACGCCTAATGGCGCTTATACACCCTTGGAACAGAACAGCGAGCATTCGCCGCTTTCTGTTTGTTCGATCCGAACATTTTCACAATCATTCGAGCGAACATTCTTAATTCAAATAGTCCGTAGAATATAGAAAACATATAGAAATCGCACTACAACAGCAGTTTTACCCAATATGTTTACTTCAGTTTTTATTTATTTTTATTTATTTAATTTATACACTAGATTGTGTACAGGTTGACTTAATGCCTTGGGCATTAAGTCACAGTCTACCTTTGAGTGGTGCTGAGAAACGTAGTAGGTGTATTAAATATTTATACTACAATTACAATATTACAAATAATAGACATACTATGTATAATAATATATACTTAAATAAGTAGGCAAACATACATACACTATACATATATACAATATATATATACAATAAATACATACATACTATAATATAATATGGGAATTAAAGATAGGATACATAAAGCCGCCATACAGTAACTACGTAATGATAAATAATGTAAATAGAAATAAAGATACAAATCCTATGACACATCCGCTGGTCTTGCCAACAAGAGCTCCTTCACTTTTGCCTTAAATTTGAATTTGGTATTGCACATCCTGATTTCTAGAGGGAGGGCATTCCAGAGGAGAATAGACTGAACGAGAAAGGAAGAGTGAATAAGAGATGTGTTATGGGAAGGGATAGTAAGAAGAAGATTATTAGACGATCGCAAGTTTCGGTCGTGGTTGGAACACAGATACTGATATTGACAAGTTAAATAATTCGGGGAAGAAGAAGACATAAGAATAGAATATAGGGTAGTGAGAGCACGCAAACTTCGACGATGACGGATAGGAAGCCACTTCAATTGGGAACGATAAGTAGACACATGGTCATACTTGCGAAGATTGAAAACGAATCGAATGCAGTTATTGAGAAGACGATCGAGTTTGTTGAGAAGATCTGCATTCAGGTCATAGTAACATACATCACCATAGTCGATTAAGGGAAAAATCAAGGTCTGCACAAGCATTGTCTTGGTCCTTGATGGGAGTATGTTCTTGAGGCGGTAAAGAGTCCGTAGAGTGCCGGTGACCTTTTGGCGGTGAGTTTTACTTATGAATTATTTCTAGAGTAAGAGTAAGATACATAAACAAATACATACATACATACATACATAGACTCACGCCTGTTTCCCCGAAGGGGTAGGCAAAGGCATATTAAACGCTCACTTTTCGCCAGTGTTTTGATCCCACGCAATAGGTGGCGAGCCTATTGCCGCTTAACGGGATATTTTGTTTGCCAGAGCCTCGTCCGTTGAACGGTAGGTGCACCACTTGCAGGTGATGTTGGCTTGGGACCCTAAGTTCTTGGTGGCAACCCTATGCACTCAAATAACAAATAACGTTTCTAAATAATAAAATGCAGATTTTAATTTGAACAGGTTTAATAAATCACACAAGTGTCTGTTCCTACGTTCAAATTTATTTATCGATATCGAGAGTTTAGCAACATTCTATTGAAATTCATTCTGAGTAAACCAAATCTAAGGATTTTTTGTTACCATTATCAATATTTTATCGATATTTATTCTGACTCACGCCTGTATCCCCGAAGGGATAGGCAGAGGTGTAATATTACACCCACATTTCGCCATGAATTTTTAGGTCCCACGTATTAGGGAGCGAGCCTATTGCCGTTACCGGGCACATCACCAGACTCCGTGCTGCTACTGAGAATTCGGGAAAACCCAGTAAAACTATTGCCCGACCCGGAAATCGAACCCGGGACCTCCGATCAGCAGTCGCATACGCTATCCACTGGACCACGGAGGCAGTCTAAATAAATAAATAAAAATAAAAAAATATTCTGAGTAAGCAAAAAATGAAACTACGAAGATTCTTCCCTAGATTAAAATCATAAGTCAAAGTGAAGTAAATATGTTGGGTTTAACCGCCATTGTAGAGCGAATTCTATGTATTGTCTATATTCTAAGGGCGGTTTCAGATTAGCGTATTTTTCTGCGCGTATACGGTCGTTTCAGCATACGCGCTTACACGCGCGCTATATTACGAGCTTCAAATAACCGAACGAGCATATTTCGGCGTGTTCGCCCAAAACTGTAGTGACATCTTGTCAGTGTCAACATGGATTCTGACGGCTCGTGCATATACGAGCTTAGAAGCGCGTCAACGTTCGTACGAGTTGCGCGTGTGCCAAAAGGCGCGCCTGTACGCGCCTACATGCGCTTCCAAAAACGAGCTTATACGCGCGTATAAAACGCTAATCTGAAACCGCTCTTAGGCTCGCCCGAATGTTCGTGAGAATGCTCGCTAAAACACACTCATTTGTTTTGTAACATTCGCGAGAATGCTCATTACAGGTGAATGCTCAAGTGTACCAGCGCCATAAAGGGATAGGTATTTGCCCATATTGGCTCTGTCCCAAAAATAATAAGTTAGCCGTACATACCTAATAATTTATAGAAATACTGAAACAACTTTAAAACTAAATTGTTTATTATGATGAAATGAAATTTCAGTAATAACAATCACAATACTAATAATATACCTATATTTTAATGACCATAAATAAACTTTTTAAATCATTCAAGCCAGATAATATCTAGTTATAATGCCGTGAAAATTTAGATTAGACCTATTAACTAAGTAGTACTTAAAATCATCTGTCGTATTCAAACACACGAGGCAGTCCATAGTCCCAAATAAGATTATTTGTATTTCCAGATTTAGCAAAGAAAATACTATATCATAGAAGACTATAACAGCGCATCACGTGCAATATTATCATTATAATTACGTAACATCTACCTCTAGCATCTAGCAGCCAGCTCAAGATATAAGTACTATCATCTAGTATTGACGCGCCGCCGCGCGCCTTCTCGTTATTCTGAGTGCGTATCTACAATTAAAACGTAACTTTCCCGTCTCGCATACTCCACAATATTCATTAAGAACTTTCTTCATCGTTAAATATAAGATGTTGAAACATTTACACGCGAAAAGTCTCAAAGAGAGTTTTGTTACGACGAACATGACGTGGTATATTTGCTTAAATATAGACAATACATGACTTTATTGCTAAATGCGTATTAGCATCTCATTAGGTGATTTAAATAGGCGCCAAATTGTTAGTGAAACTGAACAATGTAGTCAATGAAATGACAATATTTTACATGTTCTAGTGCGAGATAAATGAGTATGGATTGGAAATCATTAAGTGTAGTGTTCCTGTTTAGTGAGATAAATGGTAGTACGTGGAGCCGCGTCGCAGACAAAACGACCGCATGTGAGCTGACGGCACCTGGTGCGAGTGCCTTGTACAATGTACGCGCTAATACACACATCAACAAAGTCTAGGGATATTTTATATTTCATCAAATATCTAAAAATCTATGAAGAATTTTCTGATACAGTAAATAGAAGAATCATAGATTATTTTAAGGTCTTTAATAAAAATAAAAAACATTTCGTGTTTTTTTTGTTTTAAATAAAAAAAAAATTTTTTTATCATCATGGAAAATTAGTATGATAACAACAAACATTTCTTCTTAAAAAACTATTAATTTTAATAAAAATGGAAAAAATCTTGTAAAATCTAATCATTTATAATCAGTGTTGCCACCTCTTACATTGATTACACATCGACATCGATTGTTAATACTTAAAATTAAATTGTCAATGTCTTGCTGCGGTATGAGGTCCCATGTCCTTTGCAAGTGTTCGTAAAGTTGTTGTTCAGTCGTCAAATTTGGTGGAAAATCTCTCAAAGCTTTTCGTTGTAACATGTCCCAGGCATGCTCGATAGGATTTAAGTCGGGTGACTGTGCAGGCCAATCCAAAACTTGAATATCGTGCTCTCGGAGAGCGGTCAATACCAGCCGCGCCGTATGGCAAGGAGCATTATCGTGCATGAGTAGAAATTCATGGCCTATTTGAGTTCTGTGTGGGACAATAACGGGCTCTACTACCTCCTCGTGGTATTTTTGTGCAGTCATGCTGCCTTGGATCCAAACGAGTTGGGTTCGTCCACCAAGACGAATTCCTGCCCACACCATGATTGTCCCGCCTTGGTATGGGTGGACCTCCTGAGGGTGCCGTAGACGGCTAACTCTCCCTGGAGCTCTCCAAACGCGTGTTCTTCGTGAATCCGGGTGAAACCCAAACCGGGACTCATCGGTGAACAGCACCAAAGACCATTGTTCGTCACTCCATGGTAAATGCTCCCGAGCCCACGAAAGCCGCCGACCGCGATTGCCACGTCGCAATGCTGGAACACGCAATGGTCTTCGAGCATGAAGATCAACTTCATGTAACCTTCTTCGCACGGTTTGGTTGCTTACCAGCAGCTGGTGGTCCTCCTGGAGCCTTTGCACTAGTTGCAGCGCTGTGATATTGGGTTGTCTTCTGGCGGTCATTTGGAGAAATCGATCCTGTCTCTGCGTAGTAACACGATATCTACCTGTGTGCTGTTCGGCCACATCTCCAGTACTGCGATAACGTGACCACAACCTTGATATCACATTTTGACTGGTATGTAGGGCCTCAGCAACGACGCGTTGAATTGCACCATTTTCTAACATGCCCACGGCTCGTAACATTTCATCTCGACTCAAATGACGACGTGACATGACTTTTAAAGTTCGTACGTCACGTTAAATTAAAAAAGAAAAACAATTAAAAACCCTTTTCATTAATAATTATAATAAAACAGTTTTAACTTTCTTTAATGTAACGAATTACTAGCAAATTTGCCGCCATATTTTGTTTATTATTTTGTTTTTTTTCTTTCCATGTTCAAATTTTGAAAATAGAATAAAAGAGGTTTTAATCTGTATATAAACTTTTTGTGGAAACTAACAAGGTTCTAAACTATAAACTCGTAAATAATTTAGGATTAAGATATCCCTAGACTTTGTTGATGTGTGTATATTGTCAATAATTAATGTGTAAAACATATGAGCCAGAGACTACGCAAAACAAAGAGATAAGCTTTTATAATAAGTGCTATAACTATTACTGGACCATACGATTAGATGCGTATCTATTTTACCTACTGAAATGGCATTTGGGGCTGGACAGGATTGCATTTTTTCGAATCCAGATAATTAGTGTAACGCAGTGGCTCGGTGTAACATATACTTTGTTATTGTTAAACCAAAGAAACAAGTACTTTGATGATGGTGATTACTTGTCTATATCATAATTTATTACCAACCACGTGAGCCTATTCCTAAAAAGTAGCAACAATCCCCTTAAGTAAAGTAACAATACCTAGTTATTGGACTGTTCTGTTTCTTTATAAATGAAGATCTAAACCTCTCTTGTCACAGGTAGTTGAGGTAGTAGAGCCTTGTTGATTTAAGCATGAATGGGCCGGCTCGACCGGGGAAGTACTACCCTCTCACAGAAAATCGACGTAAAGTAACAGTACCTAAACTGTTGCGTATCGTTCTGTGAGTGAGAGTGCCGCAGGCCCTATCCCCTATTCCTTCTCTTTCATCCCGCTCCTCATCCTATCCCTTTTCCCAACCCAAGGGGCGGCAACGCACTTGTGACTCCTGTGGTGTTGCTTGTATCCATGGGCGGCGGTAATTACCATCAGGCGATCCGTCTGCTCGTTTGCCGCCTATTAATTTAAAAAAGAACTGTCCATCGCTTGTTTACTTCCTTCTGTATGCTGTTTTGTTTATTCTGTATGCAGACTACGGTTTGAATGTTTCGTTTAAATATTGCTTTTGAAAATTCGCAAAGGACACAGCCACACGCAGTTTGTTAGCTACGATCAATGCTTCCTGTCCAATTGATCACTGACTCACTGATAAGTCAATAAACGGACTAAAACACTTCTCATGACAGCAACACTTGTGTGTTAGTAAAGCCGCTTTTAAAAGTAATTTGGACCAAAATTCTTCAGGTAACTACCGTACCGTATTCATGACCCAGCTTGAATGCTTGTGTTCTACGCACTCGAAAATTAATATATTACGTACTCATGCTAAGTCAAAACTACGTATGTTGTATATTTTGTTGCATCACTGAAATAGGTGATGATTTTAAATTGTCTATCGGCAAGTCTAAATTCCTATAAATAGGTAAAGTTTACAACTCAAACCCTTATCTCTAAATGGACACGATTTGTGCGTTTGCTACTTCTCCACGCTGCCTCGTTGGTCTCGCGGCATAAATGTGCGCATGGGATTGGGAGGTCTCGGGTTCAATTCCCGGGTCAGGTAAAGTGTTATTGGGTTTTTCCGTTAGGAAATACTCAGTAGCAGCACGGAGTCTGGTAGTGTGCCCGGTACGGCAATAGGCTCGCCCCCTATTACGTGGGACCTTAAAATTCCTGGCGAGATGTGGGTGTAATATTACACCTCTAGGCATGATCTATAAATAAATAAAAAAAACTTCTCCACGGTTTCCTCAAGACTCAATAAGTTGAGTATTAGGGGGTGATAGAGATTGACAAAATAAAACAGTTTGATAATAATATTTTAATATCACATTGATATATTTTTTATTTTTTACTTTACGAAATATATGGCATCTACATATTTTGTACAACAAAAAATATACTTTGATCAAAATCAACAGGCCTCTACTTTTCTTTGTGAATTTTATAAATAGTAGTAAAAAGTGGAAACAGTATAGTTACAATACGAAAATACTTAAAATTTGGTGTAAAATATCCTGATATTCGGCAAACACTTACAGATTTGGGTAATTTTCTTAACACTAACAGTTCATAATAATATATACAATAGATTCTCGAAAATATTACTTTCAAAACTAAACGTTCTAGAATTTCTAGCGTTCAGTCATCATATTTTGCAATCATATATCTCAACAGAAATAAATTGTATGTCAAATATTGTTCATATCTTAACGTTCCCTTATGTATACAGATGTAATTATACAGCTGAATATTTACGTACGCTGAACAACGTATTGAAAATAATTTGTTTGTTGTGTAACATAGTTACTCAATACGTATTCTCAAACCATAGCTTCTATCCTGTCTAAACTGTTACTGAATTAATTTAATTAGGTACATGAAATAAAAACACAGTATGAAATAAAAACAGGAATGTTTCTCGAAAGAAAAATATTAAAATCATTATGTCTAATTATTATACTGGTGGGCTAAAGAACGTAAATACTGGTTACATTCCTATTATCGAGTCCAATTACTAGTCCTACATCACAATATCACATCGTCCAGCGTATGCCTGAACACAGTCATTGAAGCACTGATTAACTTGCATGTGCGTCATATTTCTATATTACTTCATACTACAATCACATTTACACTTTTCTCTTGATTATATATTCATATTCTGGCCATTAAAGGTCTGGCAACGAGTCTCGTACTCACCACAATACATTCAACTTTGCCAACAACATTTTGGCTACCTGCTCATTGTAATCTACACATTAAAACATTTTATACATAAAGTACACCTAGATACAAACCTATTAACATGAAAGAAGGATGAAAAATTATAATAAGCTCACAGGAAGATGGTTGAGCTAATTAAGAATATACAAGTAGACAGATAAGCCGAGTATATGTATAGGAAATCAAAACATAAAGAAATTATAGATAATAGATTCTTTTTCAGCAAGAATAAAGAGATCAAAAATAACTTTTAGCACTAAAATTTGATACTCAAACAGACAATTAGAATAATAATTAATATATAGGTGGACTACCTACTACGTTTGTATAAGTAAATGAGATTAGCTTACTTTGTAACACAATATGAAATTATTTGACTAGACCGTTTGGTACGTTAATATACGTGTGAATATCTTTAGGTTTCGTTTCAATGTCGGCGTCTAATGTGATATACGTCGGGTTTGTTACAGCCGTGTTGATTATTGCATTATTTTCATCGTTCTGCTTATTTTCGAATACTTCGTCTGCTTCTTCATCTATCGTCGAACATATCGTGATGTAGGGAGACGCGTTGCCTTCCTGGTCGGACTCAGAGCCGCTCCGGGCTGTGAGGTTATTTAGAGTCAACATAGGCGTCAACTCAGACCCACCAGTGCTTGCTTCTGAGCTTGGAGTATTGAAATTACGCGCCTCGAAGTTAAATTTGTTATTTTCTGCCCGAGGACTGAATACTTTTCCTTGCAGATAGCCGTCATCATCTGAAAACGATAATAATGTATAATTACGTGTTTCAAAATTACGAAGCGAAGCAAGTCATGCCAAACATAATAGAAAGATTAAATAGGATCTATACAACGTATTAGTTATAGACTTGTGTAGTGTGTACAGAGTGCAGCGTGATAAGTGACAACAACTGCCTTTGTTAGTAACAACGAGTATCTACACTATGGGTGGTTTACCATGTGGAGAATTGGGTGAATCATAACGCGGTGCTATCCGTTCCGTCTGATAAAAGGAAATACAGTCGAGTTATTGTATATACAAGAAAATTGATATCGATTTACGACTCTACATTTAGGTTTCCCGTTCATTGGATTCAGAAAAGTGCGAAAAGAGAATGGGAAACCAATTCGGTCAAAAACGCAATACCGATTCTAACATGATTGTGGCTTCAGAGGGGTCCAAACGTTCTGTTGGATTCTAGTGGTGACATAGAGCGAAAAGTTAATCACGCGAGATTGACACGATGGACCATGACGGTAAAGTTTGTTTGTGTAGGAGAAGAAATATCTTTGTAAACCTGTATATCGTGTCACAAAGGAGCAATTTATAATTATTTAACTACAATTCCCTCCTTCATCTATATTGCCTGACAAATCGATGTTTAAAAAACAAAATTCTTCGTCAGCATCAGGGGGACTGCTCCGAAAGGCCATCATTGCAAATTAGGCTTCGGAAAAATACCTACTGAGGATTGCCTCAGTAGGTATTAGACGACAATTTGAAGCCTTTTTTCCTTAAGGGTGGCAAATATTAAAAAAAATCTTCCTTAATGCACCCTAGATGACTGTACCAAGCATGTGTTTTGCAGTTTCTAAAAATAAGATCTGTAGGGTCTATAATACGGTAAGAATGACTCAATGTCTTCCTCAGAATATTTGACAAATAAGTTGAAAATCTAACATGTCTGTAACAGACATGTCAGATTTTCATCCGTCAGTCTTCGCTTCAACATTTTTTTCGTGTACCTATTTGCTGTCATAAATCACATTTTTTTTGGGGTGTACAAAAGAAATGGATATTCCGATTTTGGTCTACTGATCATAAAAAATAGAGTGCCTATTTCAAGAAAATAATATAAACAGTTTTGGTGCGTAACTGGCGTGTTACATAAATTGTGTACCTATAACTTTAGGTACGGCACGTATTGTTTATATTTACGACATGTGAACATATGGTTTTAGTTCCTAGAATAGGTACATTGTAGGTACATTACATACTGGCGACAAATGTAGGTACTGGCGTGTGTAAAACCAGTATATAGACGTTAAACTTTTCGAGAAATGGCGATCAAGACGAGTGTTACAAGAGAAATTTAAAAAGAAGGCAATGTAACATAATCGCTTGCTTCTGAATACCAACTAATACTGTTTAGTCTTCCATTGACCACGCAATAAGTCTGCTGATATTGGACAAATATAATTTATTTTTAAAATGTTTGCTATTGCTACCAGTAATGGCCGATTTTCCCGCTTTTCCAAGTATTTTTGCCGCATGTGTAAATTTTAGGACTCTTTCAGTAGGTACAAAAACAGGCCCTATTTTTTTTTCTTTTTATAGACTCACGCCTGTATCCCCGAAGGGGTAGGCAGAGGTGTAATATTACACCCACATTTCGCCATCAATATTTTTTTAGTCCCACGTAATAGAGGGCGAGCCTATTGCCGTTACCGGGCACATCACCAGACTCCGTGCTGCTACTGAAAATTTGTAAAAACCCAGTAACACTCTGCCCGACCCGGGAATCGAACCCGGGACCTCCGATCAGCAGTCGTATACGCTATCCACTGGACCACGGCCATTATCTAAATATTCCTAATTAAATTATGAGTAGCACCTATGCACTATCACGAGAATATGGAGGTATATTATGTCTGACACAATTTATAATGTATAACAATATTTAGATTGCTGTTGAAGTATGCTTACCGATTGGTGTAGGTGTTATAGGGAAGAATGCTTTTGTTTCGTTAACATAGTGGTGCGGACTGGGCGTTACTAAGTTATTGTAGTCGGGTGCGCACATCTTCGTCAAATAGTCTTCGTGATCAGACGGCTGCGCGTTTTTGTCCACGTACGAAGCGTTCAAGTCAACGAAATGCTGCAACAAAAACAAAAGGTAAGTAAAAGTAATTAGTAAGTAAACAATTTCGTCAGGCAACCTGTAACATAATTATTTAGAACCGGTTGCATAATCCTCAGTTAATTAGGTACCTATCGCTTAAATTATTTTCCAAATAAACGCCTAATAGAATTTTAGCATTATTGAATTTATTGCAGTCGTTGTGCCATGCACCTATGTGACTCATAATAGTAGCACTTGGAAAAATATTTTTACTAAAAATGAAACTTGAATTGACTTATAAGGACCCTAAATTGTATTTTAAAATAACAATAAATCTTCAATATTTTTTCTACCATTATATTCTCTAATCCTATACTATATTATAATGGTAGACAACAATAATATTTTTTAACAAAATAAAAGCTACCTACTATTTTTTAAATAGCGCCATCTGTGTAACGTATACTGAACCATGTTTAACGTATTCTGAGTGCGTACTTCGTCGTAAGTTTCCAAACTTGTCATAAAGATGGCGTATACACCTATTTCTAAAAACAGTGCCCGGACTAAGAATAAATCTTGTGCCGCGGGGGACTACAAACGAGACTCGAAACAACCAATTGTGCATCACACACAAAGTTTAGTCTCGTGTGGTATCAAACCCGCAACACGTGGTGCAGTAACGAACTGCTAGACGACTGCTTAAATCACTACCTGCGGTACCTATAGAGTCATTCGGGGCAACTGTGCGCACTTTTGCCTTTCAGATCTTACTGTGCTTTAAATATTAAAGCTAGAGAAATAAAATAAATATATTTGAATAGAGCATTTATTCACCTGTAAATAAAAACAGAAAATTAAACAAATTAAAAGTATATATTTTTGTAATAAGGAATTTTAGAGACAAAATCGGAATGCGTTCACTTGCCCCTTATTGCGGGTAACCGTGCGCTCTCCTGTTGGGTAAGTAAACGCATTCCTTAGTATAACACAAAAACAATTAGAAAACAATATTTTAGACAACATTTTCTCGAAGCTCTTACTGTTAACTCGGTCTTAATTTTCAGTCACAAAGGTATTGAGTTAACTTATATATTTGAAGGTGAATCTTTTAATTTGTGATTAAAATAAATGTATCTTAATCACAAAGTTCAGTCGGTTTGCTTTGGCGACCAATTCAGCGACCCATTGAATCTGCAGTTCTAACCAGCTTAAGTCTTTTGCGCAGACAGGATTCACTGATACCAATGGCAGCTGCAGCAGCTCTCTTACTTTTTCCATTTATAATTTGGTTATCTGTCACTGGTGCTAGTTCAGGTTTATTCCTAATATATGTTCGCGTCATGATGATCAACATATTATAAACAAAAAATATTAGTATTAAGTACCTTGAAGATTTATATAAAAATCTTACTTTACTCGGTAAATTAATTAAGACTTTCTGTATCGTTCTAAAATATTGGTCATGGGGGTAAGCGTGCGGACACTTACTCCCATGACATGACACTTTCCCCGGGAAGCCAAAATACAATTAAATTTTTTTACAAGCTTAGGAACCAAACATAACTTCAAAATAACTGCTCACAGATTTACACGGATATGCTAATTATAAAAAGAAATATTACTTACCATTACTGGATCACAAACGTGGACGTGACAGGATTTGCCAAAATGCTATAAATTACCAATTAAACTAGGACACGTAATTATTTGCGAATAAAAAGTAAACGAAAGGTCACGCGGCGTAGTGTCGTGTCGCAACTAGTTTGCCACTTCGGGGTCCTTGTTTCACCCGAATGAACCGCCTCTCTCCCGCAACCCGTTCCGGAGATATCCACAGTGCGCTCACTTACCCACTGCGTACGGTTACCCCGAATGACTCTACATGCAGTCTATTTATACACACAATAGGTAGGTACTTAGTAAAAAAACAATACTCACACTTCGTACGTTATCTTCTAAGAAGGTGCCCATTATCTGCTGCAGCTGAGTGAACGATGGCCTCATGGTCGGTTTGTAATCCCAACATTTCAACATCACATCGTATAACCGGTCGTCGGCATATGGCGGCTTCGACATGCGTTTACTGGAAATAACGTGTTTACATAATTCGATTATAATTATTCACATAGCCAAAACGGTAGGTAAGTATTACCTACTGGGCGCAGGAAACTGATATTTGGCATGTAGGTATACTCCTTAGGAACCTTAGGGAGTGTAGGGTTCGACGGATGGTTATGAGCAGGTTGAGCTGTTGAAAACTTTTTCCTTGATTTGGCTTTGTACCTACTTAGTTCAGTGCTAAATATTACAGCCTGTCATTTTTGAGAGATAATTGCTCAGCGGAAACATTTTTACTAATTTCCACACAATTTAAGTAAAAGCTTAGGTTAACAGCCCGTACTGTATTTTTATTGTGTTGTAAAATAATGCTATTACCGTTAAGTTCAAACGTCTGTGTGTACTTACGTACTAAATTACGAGTATATAAAATATCTTTTACGAGTCTAAGGAACGCAATAAGTAGAATTGTTTTTGCAAAATAATCATGTTACACAATTTTGGAATATTCTTCGACTAGAATCAAAGTGCGTGCTATTTAACTATTTATTGCCTTGTTTGTATCTGGTATACATCTGGTTAATAGTGTATTTTTTTGTATTTTGGCAACAGTGCTTCGTATCAAATTAATCTAGGGTCCTACTCGCATGTACACACAATAATTCTTCGAAATCTGCCAACTTGTTTAGAAGAAGTTCTGCGACAAGCACTTGTATAGAAGAATTATATTTTTTGCAGTTTTAAGTACTTACCCTTCTGCCAAATACCGTAATAAATCTGATGGACTTATATTCGGATAAGGAGTCTTGGCGAGTGAGAACAGCTCCCACAGAACAATGCCATAGGACCACACGTCGGACTGAGTGGAGAAAATTCGGTCTGTCATGCACTCAATCGCTAACCATTTCACTGGTAGTAGACTCTGAAATAAAAAACATAACTTATTTAAAGCCCACATTTCCTTTTGTTTATGGAACATAGAGTAGACGCTAAATGCAAAGTTGCTGTCCGCCTCTAACACAGGCTGAAATGGGACTTTGTACCTATAGATTTATCCACCACAAGTCTTACCTACTACGATTCAGTCTATGTTCAACGATAATTTTATGTATATGGCGTTCAACAAACGGTCAGGCCAGCTCAAGGTCACGGTGCCTAGTTCGAGGTTCATCATCAATGGATCAAGTCGTTCGTCAAACGGAGCAAAAGTACTTATTACTACTAAAGTAATAATGACTACTATACATGTATTGACATGTTATGTATAATTATGTAAATTAACAGCTAAATCACATGTCCACAAATGCCAGTATGAGCGATTATTCACACGCAAGACACGACAACCTGCAGACCAAGCATGATTGGTTGACAACTTTAAGCTGCTCATGCAGAATTTATCTATCCAATAAAGCCTAAGATTCTAGGAGTTAAAAGATAGATTAAGAACAGAACGAGTATTATTAATCCAATGATCTATTGGCAAAATTACTTGTAAGCCACACTATCACTAATCCAAGAAACAATCCTAAGACACTGTTATTTCCAACTAAGTACCATTACCTCGAATAATACAATAGATTACATCACTTGCATTGGTTTTAATCAAGAAGGTTTCGTTAAGCTAATTATATGATAGATTTCAATCAGTGGAATAATTAGATTGAAAGCTTGCAATCTACAGGTTGAGTACCTTCACTAAACTAATTAAATGATCGATTTCAATCTGCAGTATTTTTTATGCTAATGGATGAGAGATTTCAATCAGTAAACCATTTTTGATAGATATAATATATATCTGCCGTGTGGTTGGAGGCATAGAATATAAGTGTCACCACCCCCTTATCTTCTCGTGGGTGTCGTAAGAGGCGACTAAGGGATAACACGATGCAAATACCATCTTTGCGTAGAGACGGAAAACTCGACATCAAACCCTATACGACTGCCTCGTTGGTCTCGCGGCATAAATGTGCGCGTGGGATCGGGAGGTCCCGGGTTCGATTCCTGGGTCGGGCAGTGTTATTGGGTTTTTCTGTCACGAAATTCTCAGTAGCAGCACGGAGTCTGGAAATGTGCCCGGTACGGCAATAGGCTCGCCCCTTATTACGTGGGACTAAAGTATATCTGGCGAAAAGTGGGTGTAGAAATACACCTCTGCCTACCCCTTCGGGGATAAAAGGCGTGACGATATGTATGTATGTATGTATGTATGTATGTATAATATATCCGAGTAATAATACGATTTTAATATTTGGGTAAACATAACGTGCAAGGGAGTGATAGATTATTAATTTTAAATTTACAATCATCAGTGCGTATGATTATATTATTAATAGGTATTCAATGTTAATCACGAGGTAAAAAAGAAGGTACTTATACAAAGCATTTCATATACATATAAGTGATCGGTATAAATCAGATCCTAATGTTTTAATCAGCAGATTCGGATAAATTTAAGTTGAATGTTTGTAATAATCAGTTATTCATAACAGACAGTAGATTCCGTTGCTATTTTGATTTTGAAATTTTATGACTTAGGTGTAAAGTACGTTACATTCATCACTTTTGCCTTTTCATTTATGAAAAATAACGGTTGCCCGCTGTTTTAAGTTGTTAGTTTTAAAATCAGCAGTTTTAAAATTTAATCCCGTATTTTACCCGCATGGCCTTGGAATATTAACCCCATAAAAATAATGTCTAACACGAATCCACTGACCTGGACCAAATTACAAAATTTCTTCAGTAGGAGGTATTTGTATATAAGTCTTTTTTATAATTATTTAATCTATCTACTTATACATGTAACAAAACGAAGTCCTCGTCGCATCTTGTCTGTCTGTATACATACATACATACATAGACTCACGCCTGTTTCCCGGTGGGGTAGGCAGAGACTACGGAACGTCATTTGCAACGATTCTGTCATACCTCTCTTGCTTCATTTACTTCCATCAAGTTTCTCATTCATGCTCTTCTGTTTAGGGTACTTCTGACCTGTCCTTTTTTTAGGATGTCTCCAATCTGGTCAGAGAACGTCCGCCTAGGTCTTCCCCTTCGTCCTGTCCCATTCACACTTTCCTTATATTATATCTGCTTTGTCAGTCTTTCGTCATCCATCCCCTTCATTTGCCCAGACCATTTCAACATGCCTTTCTCGATGCTTGTCACTTCATCTTCTTTTACCCCACACTACTCTCTTATCACACTATTCTTTACTCTGTCGGTCAAAGATACACCACATATACTTCTCAGTGCTCTCAGTTCTACAGCATTTAAGTATTCTACTTACAAGTCTCTTTTGCCATACCCAACTTTCACTACGATACATAAGGGTAGGCTAGTGCTTACCCTTATGTATGGTAGTGAAATTTGAGTGAAAGTTGAAAGTTGGGAGAACGAAGAAGATATTGAAAGAAGAGTTAATGCAGGTAATAGAGTGAATGGAGCTCTGAAGGCACGTTAGGCTGTGCATAGAGGGTTGTTAATACACCCCTCTATGCAAAACCCTTTTCTTGCCCTTTTCAAAAACCATAACTTTCGTTGTACTTACATTCACTTTCATTCCTTTCATTCTGTCTGTATGAACGCAATAAACTCAAAACTAGACATTAAACTACTCAAAACAGATAATGCAATTTTACGAGGATACTTTCCGTGTGGTGACGGGTTAAGAATACGGAATGTCACCACCCCATATCATCCCATGGGTGTCGTAAGAGCCGACAGAGGGAGCACATTATGCATAGAACAGCACTGTAAGAGAAGGCAAACTTGATACAAACCCTATACCAACCCGTTTGGCCAGCGTGGTATAGTAGGCCAATTCCTCCCTTTAAAGGAGAGGCCTAGTCCAGCAGTGGACTGTTAAAGGCTGATGATGATGATGACTTTAAGTATATAAATTACGGCGTGGACGAATTCTTATTATGCAAGAAGGTAAATTTTATCTGACGTAACTTTTAACGCAAATATTTTTTTATGGCTTAGCAAGTCGATGCAACATAGCCAACGACAGTAGGAACATTTACCATGTTAGAATAATACTTTATCACATAGTAGGTACGGTTAAACTAATATATTATGAGGACATGTGCGGTCAGACTACCGTGCATAAATTTTTGCAAGTCAGCAAACACACGTTAGCGCGCGTTGCCAACTATTTATATTCATTACTTTTAATCATTTTAAGTAGAACACAATTTATTGTCAACAAGATTTCATTTTATTCGTCTAATGTATGTCGTTTTAGGTGTATCTTAGTAAAAATCAGATACTTACTGACAACCGAGAAATGACGTAGAAGTGATTTAATGTACATACAGCTACTACTCAAGTTTTACAGTTGCAGTACGATTTTAATTATTATTTCCTACGGCCATAAGGACGATACAAAGCTTAAACTGGCAGGGCCGAGCCGTTCCTATGTGCAATGTGCGCGGCACACACAGGCGCCAGGGCGATAGGGCGCCGCGCGCCGAGATATGCATGTTATTTTCGAAAAAGGATGACAAAAAGGCGCTTCACAGATTTCGCACACACGCGCTGGATTGGGTCGGCGCGGCCCTGGCTTAACGTGTCACCGTGTGTATTTCATTAGGAAGTTGAAGATAATATACATAATTATATTAATTAATTATTCACACTTATTTCTTCGAATCCTGCAAAGTAAGACCATTACCACGTAGATTGTCGATAAATTGAGGAAACGCTACTTTCGTGTGAAAATCTTTATCACTCGTGTATGTATTCAATGTAATTTCATCAAATAAGTATATTATCTCAAATGTTTTATAATTATTTATACCAAACATGAAGACGTTAATTTTTAATTGCATTTATTTTGAAATTATTTGACTGATCTTATTTGCCGCAGTATAGTGAAGCGATAATCGCTCTAATTTACAAACTAATGTTGGTAAGTTGATGACATAATTTTGCATGAATAATTTTAACAATAATAACGTACTAGTGAAGAATATTTAGGCTGTACTAGTAATAATTATTTTAATAATATTTTATTACTTTATCTTAGAAATATTTATAATTTATATGATAGTTTTCTACCTTACATACAAAACGATTGAACGCCAAACTTCTAAATATGGGCGGTAACTTAATACGTAGGTACTATAAAAACAAAAGACTACGAAAGGGTTTTATACTTAGAAAGATTAAAATGACGGGTGCAGGAATAAACGTAGGCAGTTAAACATATGCGAGGTCAAGGAAACGGCAAGAATTATTATAAATTAAACTGTAAGATTTATAAGCCATGCAGTTTATAAAATAGGTACATACAGTTTATATATACCTTTAATCAAAATCACAGGCAAGCTTAATTGTAAAATTTACTACAGTAGGTATAGATGTTTGTTTGACGGACGTTCTTCAATGACATTAATATTAATTAGACTTCATATAGTCGATAGAAACGTATAAAAATACAATAATTACTGTTAGATGTAGGAAAACGAATGGTGTCATATCTGGTTAGACTATAAGCTGACCTCGGGCTCCAATGTGGTCTTGGATGCAAATGGCATAACGTTAGGACGATGATGATGGTGTAAGAAATCTACTTCAAATATTTTATTACCAAAGTTCTCTAAATTAAACTCTAAATTTTGTGATCATAATGAAATCTGTTGTTTACAATATTAGACAATGGCTAAACAATTCAACTATCTACTATGAAATAAGATTATACTCACATTCTCCGTTTTGTGATATTCATCATTTTTGTAGATGCTCCTAGCGAGGCCGAAGTCACAAATCTTCACGACGTTGTCATCGGCTAATAGTACATTTCTAGCTGCTAAATCACCATGGAGTACCTGAAATATACGCAAGTGTTACCTTGTACAATTATTTGAAAGTAATTGTCCATATTAAAAAAATACCAGCATTATTTTAAAACTCTTTAGATACATCATTTCAACTTCATTAGAGAGGTACCTGATACATAATAATTATGTATGTCTTTATTGTATCTTTAAAAATGAATGCAGAGTAAGAAACAGAGTAGAGGTTAATAGATTTAATTACTGAATTATAAAACAATTAAGAACATTAAATGGAATAGCAAATAGCAAACAACTGAGCTAAAATAAATAACACTATAATATAACTAGTGCGCAATTTTGCTTAATAGAAGACTTATCAACACCTTTTATGATGACTGTGATAAGATGGTAGAAATATATGTATATGTTACCTGCCTACTAACTTCTATCAGACACTAGTAAAGAATATCTATACATAAAAGTTAGTAGGCAGGTAACATCTAGATGAAGAAATAATTAAAAAAGTAACCATAGTAGGTACCAACCTTCCTACTGGCTAGATACTCCATACCACGGGCTATTTGGAAGGCCCACGCAAGAAGATCTCTTGAAGTGAGAGGCCGAGGATTACGTCCATCAAAACTGTAGTCGCTCTCGTAATTGGATCGCCATAGGGGCTGCACGTAGCCTCCCGATACTGAAATAAAATATATTTACTTATAAGACACGTGAAAATTTTAATTAATCATACGATATGTATCTAAGACTGCATTACGAATGTGATACTAAATGTAAATATAGAATCATTATGCGGAGAATCTGTAAATTTTGCGTTCATAAACGTCAAATTGTGACCTAAATGAATAATGATTTGCTTTTAATAAAAAAATGACCTATGTTACTAAGTAAAGCAGTAGTGCACTATGACTCGTGATTTATAGGTACATAGGTAATATATCATAATATCAATAAAATTCAACTTGAACTCTTAAGGGTAAGATGAAAATTGCTTCAATCATAAGAGCTTAAATTGAGAACAAGAGAAGATGTTATTAATATTTTAAACGAAATTATCCTTTGTCGATAAACATCTTTATAGAATTATGCATATTGTGCTTAAACATATAGTGTTAAGTAAATTATGTTAATGTTTCTTATGTACCTACTTTAAAATATATTACACAAGCCGTAGCACAAGCATTTACCAACTGTATAAAAAAAAGTTCATAATATTTTGTTGCATTTGATTTATTCAATAAACTACATTAAAATTTATTCTCTGCAATATACAGGTACAAACATGAATATGAAACTCATATGGGAAATAACATTACCCCGATGAAACTTTTAGTAAACAATGTCGAGCCATATCATCTGACTGAAACCTGTTTATTGTGACACCTCATTAAGGTTTCTATTATTTCTTTTTTTATTTAGGTGGTTTTTATTTAGACTTGGGTAGGTATATATAATGTGCGATGGAAAGCAAGTATATTTAATAACAGAAAGGTGCTAAATTCTTTATATTATGAAATTAAAAAATTATGCAGTACTGGTTTAGTAGCGTCAACACTTTTACCTAATACGGTTGCCTTTTAAAACAGTCATTCATTCTTATAATAAATATAAAATAATATAAAAGCGGTAGACACATGGCAGTAGGCAGATAAGTACACAAGAAGCATCTAAATAGCGGTTACTGTATTTTCTCTAAAAGCACTAATTTTATAACTATTCGTCAGCATCCGACTAATATCGTAATTTATTTGAGTAGCCCTGTTTACTAAACGAAAACTGTATATCAACCACTGTTCGATACAATTTATGTAAATTTATAGGTACTTTAATAAGTTATTGCTTTTCCACAATATTCTAAATCTATGATTGTTTATGAGGCCACTCGGTAATCTATAGTAAATACTACTGCAGTATTTTATTCCTAGGCTCCTTTGACGCTGCTTAACAAAGCAACTATGGCTAAGTGTAGAATTCGCAGAAACCCGAGGAGAATTTTCCCAGAAAAGCATATCTTAGGTTATTTTGTGAACCATTACCTAGCTGTAAATTATACTAGCAGTGACACAGTGCCAGTAACTTTTGGGGCTGTTCAATAGAAAAATTGTAAGCATTAATTACGATTCTAAAGTAATGAAACGATTAAATAAATACAAATAAAACAACAGCATTATAAAAAGATAAAGCTAAAGTGAGTTTTAATGCTGATAATGTATGATTATTTACTACAGCGGCTTGCAGAACAGGTTTTGAATAAACCATGTAAAACTGTTAACATGTCAGACGATTTTACTGTCTGAATATTGTGCATCTGATAAGGAATAATAGTCTGAAAATTCTTATAAAATATATATTTCATACAAACACGATTGTTACGAAACTACCTTTACACATAAAAAAATTTAGAACCAAAAAATGTGCATGAAAGCAACAAACCGTGAAGAGGCTTAACAATACCAGACACAGAAAACATGCTGATCAGGCATTTCTTTGTACCTTAGCACTTATTTTACACAAAATACCTATTTGGACTACTAAGTGAAATGTAAACCAATGTAATATTTCCAAATACACGTTTTAAAAATATAATACTTATCATAACTTTTTTGAAATCCTGTCATATCATATGCGTGTTTCATCACGGTCAAAACCTGATTCTGTATTTATGTTTCCATTCGTGAAAAAACGCAATGACAGAAAATATTAGACTTTAATTATTTTCTAGGCGATTTAGAATTCAAATTTCGAAAATTTCCCGTTCCCAGTACGAATTAAAGCAAATTACAATGTCTGATTTGACCAGAGAAGTAGCTAATAATTTATTGGACATAGATAATTAGCACCGAAGGGTTTTAAAATATTAACTCTAATGTGTCCGTAACAACACAACTATAATTTTGCGAACTGAAATAGAAATAATGTTGTACATATGTAGTTATTTGAATTTCGTCTGATATAATTACAAGCAAAACAATAACTATAAAACAATATTCTACAATACTCGATCCACGGCTACATTATCAGACGAAAGATCGCTTCTATTTTAAAATATTATAGAAATACATTTCAGTTGTACAGGTCACGACAAGCTGACAACAAAGAAATTAAAAGCACTGTGGCCTTTAATACGTAAACCCGATAATGCAGCCAAAATACTAGAGGTACTACTGTAACAGAAAGTTATGGTCATAATGGTGATAGTGTCTAAGATGAATAATTTAAACATTTAAAATCAAATCCAACAGATTTTACGAGTATATCACAAAGCTTAGATATTAACAACACTATAGGAAACATTATTGTAATAGACCACAAGAAATTAAGCTTTTTGTAAAGCCGAATTTGGACTCAAAATAAAAGTAAATATTAAAATCTGGTGTATCCCAAGGAAGAGAAACAAAATAGGAATCTGAATACAAAACGTATCCATTTTTTAAGTAAAATAACTAGATATACCTTATTATTTTCAAGTCCCTGCCATGACCTCATCTTTCCGTTACGGGTTGCATAATGAAGAAGTAGGTAATAATTAAATTATCAGAATGGCAGACTAAATTTCAATGCTACTATGAATTACTCAACGGCTGCGAAACATATTTACCTCTGACCATTACCAGTTGATTAGGATGGCCTGGTGAACATCAAAACATCATTAAAACAATAGGCCATAGGGCATTTGACAACCATCTTTCTAATTTAAGGAATGACGATGAGATTGATCACAATACTATACGTGAATCGAATGGCACTACTACTGTTTGGTTCACTTAGGTACTTGAGTATTAAATTGCTTTTTTGTGCCAGTTGTGTGTTTGTATGTCGAATAAAAATGTCTAAGATAATTACATCGTACAATTGCTAATAAAAACTGTACAAAAATTCTTACACATATTTTTTTGCCTAATGTTAACCAACTTGTCTAACCTTATAATGAGTCGTTAGTATTGTAATTTCTCAGAACACCGTAACTCGTATTTCCTCGAAACTAAGTACCTATTAATAACATGTGTTTGGTAAACGCAATCCAAAAAGATTTCCCCGTAGGTATTCTTACGTTAATGCACATACTCGTAATTACTTGTTTGTTTTGGTTCTTTCTGGTATGAAAAATACTACTGGCTACATTGATGTACAATCAATGACCGGCTATTACTATTTGCTTGCTATGTTACAAAATACACATGTAAAAATGTTTTTTACGAAGATGGCATTGTTACTAAAAACCTTCACGAGACACTTCTCACACCATTAGCTTTTTCAAGGTACTGATTTTTTAATCAGCCTTCTCTAATGTAACGTAACGCGTATTTAACTTTCAAATTTACGCCACATTCTTAAGTCTAGATGGTCCCGATGCAAAATATCTAAAGATCTATACTTTATGTCCTGACTAAAAGGTATTGAAAACCTAAACGAGTCGTTTTGTCACAGAAGTATACACAATTCAAGATTTAGATTAGCTCCTACGCAAACTACTGCATTAGATTTGAAGACCGCACTAAACTCAAAAGAGAACTGGTGACAAACACTCTACATATATATATAGAAACTCTAAAGTGTTTTTGAAAATTGACTTCACTGAGGTCCTTTGCTTTCGATTGTATTTCAGCCATAAAAGTATTCGAAGTAATGGGCGCCGAGTTCTCCTATAACCCAAAAAGTTATAGCCTCTGATCGTAATATTTCTGCATATTATTTGGGTTTTTATATCTGCATGTAAAATGTAAATTGAATTAATTTACTTATTATCGATATTTCTTTTAAGATACACATACGTTTAAAAAATGTAGCTTTGTTTTGTACATGTTATGTGTGTGCATACAATGTTAAAATATTATAGTACATTCCCAATGATGAGAACGCATTAAGTAAATGTTTATGACCATATATTTTGGAAATTGCTACCAGAAAACTTATTTACAATTAATTGCTTCTATCCATTGTCACTGTCCTAATCTCTTCGGCATTTTAAATTTTAAAATTCCGAAGAGATTATTACTTAATAACATGAATGTTACATGGAATAATTTATCAAAATACTTACCTGCAAAAAACTCGGGACTGGCTGGTAAAATAAAATTTAAACTTTATTTGCATGATTACCAACTATAATTCTAATTGAAATCGCATAATTTATATTTTATTTATATAATATAAGTAATGTAAATTTCCAAACGCTGAACAAACCACAAGGAACTTAAATGGCCCTATACATGGAGCTAGTACTGTTAGTACAAAATTGCTACAAATCTTTGTACACTTACCCTTCCTAGTAGATCTATTACTGTTAGCTGTGTTCACGAATGTGTGGTCAGTCTCTTGCGTGTTGCTGGACCCGAAGTAGTCGGAATGGATACTGAAAATTACCAAAATAAAGTTGATTTGTTTATTCAACCACACTGACAAAGCAGATGAAATCTGCTTGGAAAAGTCTTTATAATAATTACCCAGTGCTGCCGGTACTACAGGAGAATCCTCTATTTACTCTGCCAAGGTTCTTCTCTTTGTTATCAGTGAGTTGATCGATGAACACCTCACGATGTTTTTGCATATAATTGTGAATGTTGCCAAACTTACAGTATTCAACAATTACGCTCAGCTCACCTGTAAATAAAGAGTTGTAAAGATCTTCAACAAATCAATAAATAATAGATAAATAACATTGAAAATATATATAGATCTTTCTGCACAACAAAATATAGGTAAAATCTTTAGCAATAATAGGGAAAACCTTTAGTAATAATAGGGAAAATCTTTAGTAATAATATCAACTTACGTTTCCCAACATTTTTAGTACACGCGCCAAGCAAATTCACAATGTTTACATGTTTCCCCAAGTGTACCATTATTTTTAGTTCAGATGCGAGTGCTTTAATATACATGTTGTCGGCGGTTTTCTTCACCATTTTCACTGCTACTTCTGTAGTTTCTTCTGCATTTATGATACCACGTGCAGTCGCTTTGTATACTACACCAAATGCACCAGCTCCAAGCTGTTTACCTAAAACATATTTTGATTGCAATCCTAAATTATATACACTTAAAAAATAATTGGTCTTTGATCGCATAAATCTGATCATGACTTGTAAATAACTAAAAATATTTTAAATTATAGAGTACCTAGAATTAATTTTTCATGCGGAAACTCGAACTTCTCATCATACGGCAGTAGTTCAGCTTGTTCATCGATACCGAGATCGGGATTAATTGATTTTGGAACACCTTCTTTGAAATATAAAAGTCCAGCAGCCGCCAGCTCACGCCTGAACTGTTTTTCCTTTCTTATTTTTAATGTTAAGTATATAACGACAACTATTAAAATAAATATTATTACGATGATTACACTCAAGTACTTCATGTATGAAACTTCTGCTGAAATCAAGACACATTTGAATTAAAATGTTCGAAATATCATATGATCAGACGTTGAATGAAAACGATCAGAATATACCTTTGAACATAAGCGAGTAAACTCTTTTTGCTATTACTCCATCGCTGTTGGCCAAGCAATCGTACGTGCCCATAAAATCGTCATTCATCTCTTTGATAATTAAGGTAGAATTGATAATGGTGCGATTGATAACTTTCGTTATAATATCTACATTACTGTGATTCCTCACCAACGCTGCATCCTGATGAAAAAGTAACAAATAGTTTATAAAATGTAAAATGCTATTGACAAAGACACCTTTACAACTATTTTTACCTTATACCACTCTAATTTCGGTAGAGGAACCCCTTCAGCTTGACAATTAAGTTGTATCTTTTGTGATGGATACACTTCTTCTGTCCTGTCTAAGACTGGTTCCTTTATCGTTGGTGCTAAAAGAGCTAGAAATAAAATACAACCATGTGAGTATCTTCGTGAAATCAAGGATTATATAACATCACCATAGTCACCAGATTATAAGTATAAAAAATACCTGCAACAGTAATATTAATAGTTTCAACCACCTCAATACCATCTAACTTTACTCCTCGACAAGTGTAATCACCACTTTGGTCCAAAGTAATGTGAGGCATTTTTAAATTGGCCACCAACGAGAATTGATTCTCTGTGTTTTCCACTGTAACATTTAAAATAAAACCACTATAAACTATTGCTTCATAAGTGAATACGTTGATAGAATTAGTTGTGTTTACGATAGCTAATCCGTACCGTTCAAAGTCTCGCCGTTTTTACCAACCCACGTCACACTTGCAAAATCATACTTGGAAGCAATACACGTAACAGTAACGTCCTGATTCTGCGAGAACCACATGTTATCTCTATTTTCAACACCAAAACCATCTTCTATTTCATAAACGAGGAGTCTTCGCGTAACATATGTATTGCTTTTATGATTAGAAGCTTTACAAGTTATGTTTCCAGATACGTGAACTGGGATTTCAAGGTATGATATCTCTTCGTATACTGATAGTACTGTTACTGAGAAATCCTTTTTGTTCTGTAAAATATATAAGGTAACACTATCAACAACAACAACATCGTATGAGAAAAATTACACAAAATGACAAAAAAAAATATTGACTTACAAAACTCTGCGTCTCCACGCCATTAGAAAATATCCAATCAATATCTGGTAAAGGATAGCCGGTCACCTCGCACTTTAGCGTAACCTTTGTGTTCACCAAACATTTCTTGTCGTCAGATCCGAAGGAAACAACTGGCACTCCTACAACCAATTGTGACAATATTGAAAAAACGTACAAACATATAAAGATTTTAATTTGTGATCGGATGATAAAGTAAAATTCTGCATAAATTAATTGACTTGTTGGGAGAAGTACTACGCTGTCCCAAAATATATTTTTTATATACATAAATCGTATCAACTGAATATCATCAGTAATCATTCCAGCCTACTAATGTAAATTGCGTGGCGATGATTCTATTACGATGTTCAGGTTGGTTTGTTTAATGTAGATAACAAAGAACAACATAATCTTACCGATTATTCTCAAATCAAACGTGACACTTTTCGTCAAATGTCCATTAGTTGCAACAAGTGTGTAATTTGCTGAGTCTCTTATATTAGTATTGAGGATTTTTAAAATAGCATCGCCCGTATCAGCATTTCTTGATATATTGTATTTGGAGGCATTCGTAGGAAGTGGTTTGCCGTCACGCAAACTGTAATTTAAGCAGAAGATCGTCAAACAAAAATACTTAAATATTCAAGTTATCCACATTAAGATTAACAACTCATATACTTACAAGTAAAAAGTAGCAGGTGGATAGGCAGTAATTTGTACATTCAGTTTTACCGTTTTCTGACTTGATTCAATAATATTTTTATTATTGAACTTTATTAAATCGAGGTAAGCCTTATCTGAAAGAAGAAATGTAAAATTTTGCTGTCAATTACAATCATTTTCATATCATAATACATTGTTGAGTATAAAATCTGTATTATCAGTTTACATTTCTTGCCGTTAAGTTAATATTAGATCAATTTACCTACATTGTTTGCGAAAGATGTCATGTTAGTTACATTATAAGACTGTACCTTCTAGAGAATAATTTTTGTGTTTAGCGAAAACATAAACTATTAAAACATCAAGCAATGTTATTTTCCAATCTTTTTTATTTCGTTTTAGGAAATTTGCAATCAGCTTTGGCTTTTAGCGAATGTTTTGGGGGTTTCATTTTATGCTGAGTGAACTCTTCATCACTACTACGTTGAAACGTCCTTCCGACTGTTTCTGGAAGCTACAAAACAATAGGGTTGACGCCAGTGCGTTAGGATGGACTTCAAGTCTCTTGTGATATTTTGCAGACATATGACATAGCAGATATTATCTCCTCTTTGGCGGTACTGAGTTCTAGTTTGATCACGGATTTCCATATTTGTGACATACCACGAACCACTGGCAATTGAAAGTAGAATCAATAGTGACAAAGAATAGTTGACAACAGTAGTAAAAAAAAACCGTTGTTAGATCAGAGCGTTGACAAAATACTTTCTTAGGTATTTTGTCAACCTTATCAGGTCAAGATTTGGAAATCAGAATATAACTTTGGATAATATGAAAAGCGTAGATATTACTCCAAGTGAGATATTTTTACTTACCTAAATAAACTTTTGTAGAACTGGCTTCCTGTTGGCCACAATTGTTTTTTGAGACACAATGGTATGTGCCATTATAGTCCTTAGTCGCGTTGAATATTGTTATATTCCTAAACAGGACGTCTCCAATCAACTCATACTCGTTAGAGACGATTTTAACAGAATCCTAAAAGTAAACAGATATCAACTGTACAAATATACATTTTCATTCGATTTTTGCTGTACATAGGCTGAATCATCATTGGTAATACATAATAACTGTATTAGTTATTGAATTTCAGGAATAAGAAAAATACTTAACATTAGTTGTGTCTGCCCGCGGCTCTGTTTGCGCAGGACTCGTTAAAAATTCACAGACTTTCTCGTTAATAGATTTATGGATGGGACTACTATATAGACTTTTTCTCATATGAACTGCTAGAAGTTTCTAACAAAGGAGCCTGCCAGGGTTTCTATGAAACCTGGTCCCACCTTCCAATAGCCATGTGTGTTACATCGCTTGGATATTTTTGAGCTGAATAAAAGTTACTATGGTACCAAGTTCCAAATCTTAGTCCGTTCAAAGTTATTCTTTATTACAGAACGCAACTTGAATTTGCATCTTCCTTTACATATACATATCTAAACTTGAGTAGTGTTCATAAAACCTTGACATCTACCAACCTACACGGTCCACGAGGACCGACAAGCAAAACACACCGAAATTCTAAGGTCTTGGTCCCGGCTGTCATGAAGTCTTTTAACAGGCATGGGAAATACCCTTGAACATAGTAACTAACACTGGTCTCAACTATGGAACATCGCCATCGCTATAAGTTGTAAAGGTTAAACCGCAGTCGCTCTGTGGTAACATAAATATGTTGTCAAATCTGGTTAGACCAGGAAGCGGACTCAGGGCCGAAGCCAGCCAGCCAGCCCAAAGGCTTCGTTGCAAACATTGTGAGGGTAGAACGATGATAAAGATACATATGGAATACATTGATTTGTATAGAATTAAACAATTTACTCACCGTCGGTACAACATTGGGCGGATACCTCCACTCTAAACTGACAACAGAACTGCTCTTGTACGTCACTGTACAATTTAATGAGAACGTTTCTCCCTCTAAGTAATGTTTAGAAGCGCTAAATATTTTTGGCTTCGGTGGTGGTGGAACATCTGGAAAAGATTTAATAAATACATATATTATTTGAAAAACAAGTTAAAGAATATGGCAGATTTATATTAACGTAATACATGCCTAAATAAATAACTGTCTATTAATCCAGGATCTTTTTGAAACTACTTGATAATTACCGTGAATGGAATAATAATAGAAATTCAAGTTAACGCTTAGATCTCAGCTAGAGTTTGATGGAACTCTATAGTAATATAGGGTTAACATTAAATCTTGCAATAAGATATCTAACGACAATATTACAAAACTAAAACAACACTACAGCTATATATTATGATGCAAGTTTTAATTTCTAAATTAATATTTCCTCTAAAATGTTATTTTCATAAATATTCATTCATTTAAATCATTACTTTTTTAACTGTTAAATAAACAATAACACACAGAAACTCTTGCAAATATCCATTAATAAGTTATACTTTATTCCAATGAGATGACTTTATTTAAGAAGCACGCATGAAGTTAAATAATACATCGACAAATAAATAGTGGTCACGTATCAAATCAACATAATACTGTGATTTAAGAACGAAAGTATGACGATTAAATTAACCCTCTGTATGTAGCACACGTAACAAAAAATATGTAAGTTAATAAATTAGAATATCAGGTTCAGTGTTAGTAAGTTAGATCAAAGGTGTACACATGCATAGAGGTCACGCAGAGCAACACACCAAGGAAAAATGAAAAGAAAAAGAAGTAGTAAGCAGTAAGCTAACAAAAAACATCGAACATTAAAAATCGAGTGTAACACTAAATTAAAAGTCATTCGTGAATGAAACCATCACACCACGCTACCTGGTTAGGTGACATCAAGATTGCGGTACTACTTACTACGAATACGTTTCATCGCGGCACCTTCTCCACGCCGTCCTTCACATTTGTAAGCATCCCTACTACACGCTCTCATTAAAAACCCAATCTTTGTAGAATAGTCTAGGATATCTGGTGTCTTGTTACTCTGCGGCTATTATATTATTGCCAAATAAATGTTTTGTTAGTAGATATATCTTTATATATTTATAGCTATGTCTTTCAATTTTAAGGTATATGACATGAATTCTGCATTAATTGAAGTTGAAATAAATTTCAGATGTTGTTTTATAAAATTGAAAAACACAACGAGCCACATTCACGAAAACTAGCTGTCGATTTAATTTATTGTAAGATTTAGTTTGATTCAGTATTTCTGTTTGAGCGTTGACTGTTTAAGTTTCTGGATTATTACACATATTGGAATTTTCGTGAATGTAGTTAATATCATAATAATATTAATTAAACACACACATCTTCTATTCACCTACGTTTTTGGAATAACATTTGTTCTATCGTATCGTTTCGTGTCTGAAATACACAGGTGTAAAAGGTCATCGACGTCGTGCGTTCATCGTAACAATCATTACCGACGACAAACCCGATTTTGGGACTATACCGATATACATCTGGAATTGCCTGAATATTGAGAAGGTTATTATGAAATCATACGAAGAAGTATGATTCAAATTTGACATGCTTTAGTGTCAGCCTTTTTTTCAGCAATAAGCGTTAGTTTTTCAAAAGCGTTTTGACAACATTTTTATTTATATACTACATTTACCTTCGTCAATCAATGTTAAGTGCGAAAAGCAACCCAGAGATGAACAATATTTTCCTCACTAGGCGACAAAGATAACACGTGTTGGTTATTCAAGTTTTGTGAATTAAGATCATGCAGCTGCACAAAGCGATTTCTTTATTACATTGAATATCCTAGGAATATTTCAATAGTTTCGAAAAATATTTTGATTCTCCATGTGTACTGGTTACGATACACTTGGTACACTGGTTAATTGCATATCGCTGATATTTTTTATACTCATTTTACGAATACATACCCGTGCCATCTGGAGAGTAACCTGAACGTCTGGTGTCGTCGGTCTACATTCAATAACGACTTGATTATTTCTAGATGTGACTACTTCCCTCATGGGCGCAAACAAGCTATCCGTGCCTAAAATTTCAATGATAGTATAAAATACAAACATGGGAGTTGTACATAACAATTAATAAATTATTCTATCGAAATCTCTCTCACCGTCAACGTAAATATAAATATACGAGATGTGTTCTGTATTATTTGGTTCAGCAATGAGATTATTTAAGACGTCATTTACGTTATTTCGTATCGAGGTATCGAAACAAGCGTAATAGCCAACATTATATTGATCCACATTGTACAGCTCCAAAATTGTTTTGTACTTATACTCATCTTCCTTAACCGTTTCATTCTTTTGTATGAGATTAAGTGTGCTCATTTCTTCTGGTATTTCTTGTTGCCTAAATTCTACTTCGGATCGTTTTGATTTACAGGTGAGCGTATAATTTTGTCCTTTTTGCAATATAATTTCGCTTTTACATGGTTCGATTACCGGGCCTTGCAATCGCTGAGAATCTGAAAGCGACAAATGATCGAATATTTAAAGAAATCTCTTAATTATTTAATGTTATAGTCTTAGTCGTTCTAACCTATTAAGCTTAATGCCTTATCTATATTAACTATAAAATGAATTTTAATTTGTTCTGATATCTTATTCATACTAACCTAAACCAATCGTACTTATTTAAGAACTAGAATCTACATAATCGATGGATGAACCAAGATTGCTTGTGAAATCACTCCCTTTTGTTTTCATTTCAGCTCATCATTTTAGTAAAAGGCCATTAGCATTAGCCAAGTCGTTTGTCTAACTAATTTTCTTTAATTGTATGAGGGATTAGAAAACTTTTTGTAAACAAAAATTCTGTGTATAATCTCTAATTCTATTTTGGCTCCTTGTGCCATCAATATATCTAATACGTCCAAATGTCAAACTCCTACATTCATCGAAGACTTACTTCATTAATTGATGGATACTGACGGATCGGTAACATCTTTCTTTCTATATAAGTGACTGGGAATGTTTGTTCTAACTAAAACAAAACACTGTTTTCTTGCTTTGGTCAGCCAGCCGTAGGAGGTGTAAGGAATGCATCATTACCTTAAGCGGTACCAACAAGTTGGCTGCAAGCTATAAAAGGCAGCAAAAATGTGATACATAACGATAATAAATGAATGATACCTATTATTACTTATAACCAGGAATATCATGATAAACGTTTTGAGGTCAACGGCTGGGTTTTCAGCCATATCCTTACTTTTAATCAACTCATTCAGTCCTATAAATAATATTGTTTATTTTTATTGAGGCAGTCGGAAAGTTGCATCTTTCACTATTATATTGCAGACTTGGCAGGCAGATGGATATTAATCTGCCAACAATCACACTAAAGGTATCGTAAGAGATTGCGATTGAAAATGGACTTAATAATAATATGTTATTGAACTCTCTAACGTTTGAAGACATCAGAAGCAGGTAAGAAACAATTTTACCAATAGATTATCCTCCAGGTAGGTCTACGTACGAATTGCCATCCTTGTTTTGCGTTAGTAATCTATAAATTACGATGAATAAGCATATTTATGACTACGTAAGGCTGGTTTAGAGTTTCAGTGGACTAATCGAAGGGTAATACATCACGGGTAAGTGACGAGATAGCTGAGCTGTAGCAAGTAGCGGCTTGACAAGCATATCATCATACTAATGGGGTTTGTAACTTGAACCTTCAAGGTGCGCGTTGTTGCACACCTATCGAAAACACAATATTAATTAGCGTTGTTCGCAACTTGGGCGTGACAAAGGTGTGGTCAACATTCGGAAAATTAATCCTACCAGTAGCAAATGAACCGCAATGTCATGTATCGCCACTCACAATTGATCGCATTAAACCTTGGTAACGTCCAATTAACCGATTAGGACCCCGCAGCTCTACTTATCAACGAATTAATGTCATATCATCAGGTTAAGTGCAAGTAACTCTCTATGTGATATACACTTGTTGTTCTTCCAGTAATGACGTACGTTGCTTTATAGTAAACTGCGTGGGTGAGGTTGACTGTCTAAAGGAACATTGAGGTCATTGTGACAATTTTCGTTTTTTACTTCGTTTGGACGATTAAAACATGTCGCGTGTTTGTTAAATAACATTACAGCGTTCTTAGAGTTTCAAGTTTTATTTTATCTTTAGATACGGTATATAATGAACAGTTACTGCAAGCTAGTGTAATTATATGTTCTTTTTAAACAATTTTTATAGAATTTTGCTTCGAGGGCGCTTATTGGTATAGTAGGTGCGTAACAGCGTATATAGGTACGTACAGAACGTACAGAAGTAACGTAAACTAAAATTTGTTGATGAGCAACTTTTTGTGAAGTATTTCGATAAACATCCTATTGTTATTAGTGCTCTTTTATCATTGTAAGATAAACAATATGGAAGATGTTTTTCCCCAGGAATAGGTATATGCAGCGGTCGTGCGAGGAAACGCTTCTGTTAGCAACCCGTATAAACATTTCATAAATATGATTCGTTCGTAAATAAACACGTATGCCAATGTTATTGAATTTAATATCGGTCTGGTTCTGCACGGTATTGGTATATTATATTATGTTTTTGTTTGCCTCCGATTAAGTAAAAAGAGGTAGGAATACCATAATAAAAGGAATATTGAGAGTGAAGACAAAAAAACCTATATTTCCAGTAAATAGACGCGTCATAATGGTAACATTTTACAGGACCTCAACATTTTATTCATTTACACCTACCTATATAAAATAGTGACATCCCTTTTTATTGACAGTCAGTCATTTAGGTACTCTAATTTCTTTGGTCTTAAGTATACGCTTGTATGTATTTAAGGTCTTCTTTGTTTTGACTTAATTCGAATTGTAGGGCGATATGTACTTATTTACACTTTTAACTTAAACTGAATTTCTTTCACAGACATAGCACAACCATCAAGGAAAATATCGTACGTCCCATATAAAAAACGTTCGCCGTAATAATTAACGTCATTCAACCTGCGTAAAACTGCAGGACTCAGTTGAAGCTTGTTTGAACGCCTCAGCGTCGAAACTAAATAATTTTTGCTTCCACCTTTTGTGTTTGGTAGTTTCTTGTCTTGTTTTTTTGTTTTGGAATGGTTATAAACCATAAAAAATCAAGCATAATACTAAACGTTAGGCGTACAAAAATCTGGCATAATTTTACACGTATACAAGGGGTACGTGAAACGGGTATCAAATTGATTGCAGTCGAAACCGTAGGGAAAATTATTGAATACTTATTGATATGGGTTCAATGTTGTTACACATGTCTGACTTTTGGTGATGTATTAAACTAGACCTTTCTCTTCAAAATTGTGAAGAAAAATAACGAATGGTAGCCCACCATTCGTTATTTTTCTCTAGTCAGTCATGGCAGACCTTTCGGAACACTCGTCGATTGAATTGGAAAGGTCCTGAAAAGCGGAACGACTTGAGACATCCGAAACCGACGAGCATGCATCAAAATATAAATGAATGTAAAGGTGAGTTCTTAAGGATAGAAGCAAATGGCGTTCTGTTGTCTCCGCCACCCGACGGGCAAAAGGCGTGAGAATATGTATGTGTTTGAATGTAAACTTCTCATAATGAGAAGAGACCCATTCTCAACAGAGGGACAATTTATATACAGGGTTGATGATGGTTATAATAATGAAATGAGTCATGTTTTATATGTCTTCAATATGATATTAGAACTTGGAAGCTAAAATTATTGTAAAATTAGATACTTCCTCCTTTCCGACAATGAGGTAAGCAAATGTCTCCTCCATGATAGATGGTTAAGGAAAATAGGGTTAGCCGAGAATATGAGATATTGGCATATGCTTATTACGCGCCAGCTACAAAGCTAAACACATGGCCTACTATGTAAATATTGGATTCCTATGTATAATATTTACCTAACAGAAATGTATTATAGTATAACTACTGTGGATGAAAATAAGCAATTTATTTCTCTAGGTGATTTAATTTAAAGGAAAATGGGCTCAAAATTATGTCAAGGATAGTTTTGTTGTTTATTGATTTCAGACTAATTTGACAACATTGTTTTGACTAAACCATTGATCTAGTGGTTAGTGATTGACTGAAATTGAGGTCGTGTGTTTGATTCTGACAACAAAACTATGTGTAATGTATGGTGTTCACACCATGGTTTATCTGTATCTGAATGTAATTAATCTAGGTATATGCTTATTATAAAACGAAGTCCCCTTTTCATCCTATAGTGTGTCTATATGAACGCGATAAATGAAAAGTTTGTACGAATTTTTGTACGGTTTTCGTCGATAGGTAGTGTGAGTCATTAGGAGGGTTTGGGTAAAATCTAGTCTTAAATGTATATTTCTAAGAATATTTAAGTATCTGTGGAGGCCCGAGTCCAGCCCTGTCTACCAGTTGACTGTGTGTGGATTGTCCAAGAACTAGAACCTTATTCGTATATCATAATTATATTTGTTACGTTTGTCATAGAGCCACCATTTCCAGAGACAAACACAGAGAGGTTGGGACAAACACACCCCTAGTTAATTGCAATCTTGATCAGTTCGAGACTGTGGTTGCACTATCTTATTTAGAGAGAAAATACAAGAGCAAAAGCGGCGATGACGCATAGTATACGGAACCGGTACCGTTTTTCTAATTTTCTTCATTAGTCATCCAAAAGCACAAGGACTTCGGAAACTTTATAAAGTACTTGCAGTCACTCGCGACTTTACCTGCCCTTAACTTTGTTTTATTTTAATCCCTTAGGAAGCGAAATGAAAAATATTTCCTTAGAGGAGCGTGCCAAATTTTTTTTCTAGTTTGGACGATGATAGTCAGGATAAATAATTTTATATAAATGACTTTGTACAACATTTTATACAAATATAATTTAAGAAACCGTCTGCATGGAAATGGAATAATTTAATTTGACAATCTAAGACGCGACAGCGGCTAAAACGACAAGATTTGGTATTAGTCGGATTATAATGCGGAATTAATCTATCCTGTAATCCGTTACGGATTATTATATTACTAATACAATTTTGATCAGACTTTTTGTTCTTATTTGATCTTATAATTTTAACAAAGGCATTGCACAATCGTACCTAATCTACATTGTTTTATAAAATAGGTTTTTATTTGTGTATTCTTTCTATTTTGTATGTACCTCACATAATCACTTATTTTAAATTTTCAATGATGAAAATTTAGCATACACCTATTATATTTGTTACTATCTAAATCAGTTATAAAACATCTATTTTAGTACAAACGAGAATGCAAACCAATAAGCATTTAAACTGCGTATTCGTTGATATTTATAGCTGCAGTAATATAAGACTGTGAATGTTGATTTAGTATTTTGCGTTATATGTGGTTTTGTGTACAAATAACGTTCATTGATGCTATCGAGTCACGCAAGCCGATTAGAATTAGGTAGAGCAATGCGCCGCGTGTGTTTGCTATCAGTATATATAGCTTTATATAATTATACCGTCCTATATCGGTGTATTTCTACTTATATTTGAAATCGATTGGTTGATGAGAATATGAAGGAAATTATTGCAATAAAACTACATACATATTTATGTATGTATAATACGACGGGCAAACGGGCATGTTTTTTTTTATTGTATTTTTTTGAGATTTGTTTAAATCTATCACGCGCCATGTATCTATTACATAAAATAAAGAATAAATTATATATATATTTAGAATAAATAACAACAAGAGATGGCTATTTATAAGAGTTATAACAAAATTTCGATTTGAAAAGCTTTGGTTTGTTTAATAGGTAGGACGATATGTCCTGCCTATTAAACAAATTAATGATAAAAATGTCTTTGTAAATTAAAATTATTTAAATGCCCAGAGATGTAACTGGTTTTCATCTATTTTCGCTTTGTTAAGTACCTGATTTAAGAAAATAATTAAATCACTAGCATTTGAGAGTTTCGAACCCAAGTATGATTCCAATCGTAACTCACGTATTAGGTACTCGAGTAGATAGTAACTTTTAAATAGATTTTTTTAACCTTGAGAAACTGGATTTGTAGGACAAGGGTACTTTTACAATCAATGACGTTTTTAATTGAATAATGACGAATACGGAACGAGAACCGGAGACAGAAATTACGAAACAGTCTGTAAGATGTAGAAAGTGCCAGACTTAACGCTAAATTGAGTCAGAATCGTGACTAACTGAGTATCTTTAAACTTTGGTTGTATTGCTACTATTTGTTTAAAACTTTGACACGTCATTTACGCACCGGCGCGGCGTGAGACTGCACTTGAGACATTTTCTTTTAGAAAATGTCCATAACAACGACTGCAATGAATGCCAATAAGTTGACAATAGTCACTATAATAAGTATATATTCTTTATTTTTATACATAAAGAAATATTAATAGAATTGTTTTATTTCCATATAGCTGACGGCTGGTTGGCGTAGCGAGAGTGTTAGCGACTGCTACGTCGAAGGTCGCGCGTTCGATTCCCGCTCAAGTCAAACATTTTGTGTGCATGAACATGGATGTTTGTCTTGGTCTGGGTGTTTCTATGTATAATATGTATGTATTTACACTCTCATTCACACACACGCACACACACACACAAACACACACTCAGACTCATTCACACACACGCGCACACACTCATTTACACACACGCACACACATACACAAGTGCAAGTAACTTTGTATAATTATATAATATTTGTTCTTATACTTAATTTTTTTTTGTTTAACATATGTATGCTAAGTAAATTGTTTTTATTTGTTTTGTACCATGATTAAAGAGACTGGCCTCCACGACACAGGGAATCCTAGTGTAGGGACCAGTGATTCATGCTTTTTATATGAATTTTTGGAACAATAAAGTTTTTTTTACAAAAAAAAATGTATATATGTCTGTTTATCCATTATCTAGTACCATAGTACAAGCTCTGCTTACTTTGGGACTAGATGGTGTTGTGTGAATGTGGTAGAATAATATATCTCATCCTTTTGATATATTTATGTAAATTACTTTTTATAGACTTAATGCAAATGGCACTGTTAATTATTTACTAATTTAATTGTTGCTTACTTTTGAAATTGTGTAATTGGTTTGATGGCTGAATAATATTTTTTTCCTAATATTATTTTTGCATACCAACTAGTGAGATATGGCTGAACTTGTATGTATTTACTTTAAGTGTCACCAAAGATGTAACCCATATTTGCAAAATAAAATATATTTATCTTTATATTTATCGCACTGTAACTAATTTAATATCTCACATAAAATTTGAGGTTATCTTTGCCGGTGTTACACGCAACCGCAACCATAGCCGATGTCAAGCACTTGATCTCAAGAAGAAACAATTAGATACCATTATTTTGCAACCTTTGATTGTATTCCAAATCGCGAAATACAATTATGAATACTGAGCTTTGATTTAGTTTTGGATCTAAAATTGCCCAACTTAATTCTGCGACCTAATTGAATGACGCAATTTTATGACGTTGGATGTTTTTACGTCAACATAGTTTCCTTTAACTCTACTGTGCCTATGGCTACGCGGTTTTAATAAGTAATTAGGTCAAACCTACGCTACACGCATACTCTGTTTACCCCTTGAGACTACTAAAATAAAATTTAATATAGTTTATGTTCATCATCAGCCTATAACAGTCCACTGCTGGACTAGGCCTCTCCTTTGAAAGGAGGAATTGGCCTACTATACCACGCTGGCCAAACGGGTTGGTATAGGGTTTGTATCAAGTTTTCCTTGTCTTACAGTGCTGTTTTCTGCATAATATGCTCCCTCTGTCGGCTCTTACGACACCCATGGGATGATATGGGGTGGTGACAATCCGTATTCTTAATCCGTCACCACACGTTTATGTTACTGTTGATAAAGTTGGTCTCTAATCGTAAAAGAAAAGTTTCTCTTGGCGAAAAAATTGAACTGTGCCCGCATCTTTTGAGATTTTGATGACATACAATCGAAATGTTGTTCTTTCTTATATTAATACATATAGGCATGTAAATAATCCAGTGGATTAGTTCTATTTGTCTAGCAAAGTAATTATGTTTAACAACACAATCGGCCTCAACTATGAATCCAAATTACATACTCCATTAAGTCCGAGCGATCAAAATTCATACGTAATTTGTACGATGACTCAACGTTACGATTATTCCTTTGGATACAATTTATAATCCTACTAAAGACGTTTGTTGAGGTGTTGACAGCAGCAAAATGCATTTTAAGCGATATTACACATCGCACACAAACAAAATGCATGTAAGATAAATTTAATGTTGTTTGGCAGATCGTGCTTATTTATTATTTTATCTAATGGATTTATGTGGCAAAAATAATTTTGCAATATAAATCCTTTAGGTGACTTATCACCCTTCGATTTTGAGAATTTCCGTTCAATTTCTTATAAAAAGATAATAAAATGTTCTTAATTATATACTAACTAGGTTCTAGATTTTACGTCGCCCCTATGTCACCTAAAAAGCCGTAATTACGCTTGGAGCTCGGCTTTCGGCCCCTTAACCCTCGGCCCCTTGAGCGGCTGTTGTATATCCTACATCTAAGCCATAGATACCTTAGATGCTCTGTGGCACCAAGTTATACCAAACACTCAGATTTTAACAAAAGTTCTCCAATAATATCAATACTTTATCGAAGATACGATATGAATGTAATTTAAAAAAGCCAGTACGTATGCTTTGCCGTTTATTTTACTTGTAACTGTTGTGTTTTTATCCACGGTGACCTTGAGACGAACCTCAGCGTTTCGGATACTTTGCAGTAATCACGACCGTGTCTGTCTGGCCACTAAACTACCTTGATAACGACTAGTGTGAAGTTTCATTATGTATATTTTACCAAACAATCAATACCGTATTTATTTAAGTTTAACTTAAAAAAGGTAATTAGAATTTGGATTTGCAACTGAGCATGGAAGTGTCAGAAACTTGTTCTTGATTGCAATAACGACGGTATAACTTACTTACAAGGGTTTAATTTTGAAAAGCAATAGATGTATAGTTACTTAACTTAACGAATGCTGGGACGAAACAGGTTTGTATGCCTGAGCCCTGCGTTAGCGTTACTCTATAGTTAGTCCTTATCGCACAGATGAGACAAGTATCAGATGTAGCGTATTCGTCCAACTAAGCGTGGCACGTTGACAGCTATGTGTGCGTGACCTTTGGCGACTGGCACTGTACGGACACGCGCGTCTATGTGTGTGTAAAGTTGCCAGATTATGAATAATCTCCCAGTATTTTGCATATAGTTATGTAATATTCTTATATTCATTTGCGGTTTTGAAGAATTTACCATGGATTTAATTAATGCTTTTATAAATACATTTCTTAAATGTAGGTACCGAGTTAAGTTTTAACTACTTCGTAAATCTGTATATATAAAATCCTTGCGTTACTGACTGACTGACAGACAAGCTACAGCTGAAACTACTCGGCGCATGAAGCTGAAATTTAGCATGTATGTTTCTTGGGAACCGTAGAGGTGCACTAAGACGGGATTTCTCGAAATTCCCACGGGATCGGGCAAAACGAGAAATACGAAAATATGTGCGTGCGAAGCCGCTGGCGTCGATTAGTTGAGAACTAAATAGTATGTATGTATACACGGCACCAAGTCAAGCTAAACAGTTTCTGTACCATTTTGATACTTATTCCCTACGCCATAAGTATGTATGTACACACGGCACCAAGTCAAGCTAAACAGTTGCTGTACGATTTTGATACTTATTCCCTACGCCATAAGTATGTATGTACACACGGCGCCAAGTCAAGCTAAACAGTTGCTGTACGATTTTGATACTTATTCCCTACGCCATAAGTATGTATGTACACACGGCACCAAGTCAAGCTAAACATTTGCTGTACGATTTTGATACTTATTCTTTACGCAATAAAAACGGTGCAAAGGTCAAAGTGTATAAGCTTGACGAGTAGCAGGGTGTACACGAATATTTGGATCGTTTGGGGATCGAACTCAAAACAATATTATGTAAGGTATATACTTATGGAAATTGAAATTCTATTACTATATTTATGAGAAAGAAGATATATCTACAATATACTTTTATAATACGTTAATGTATTTTTCATTAACATGACAATCATTATCACATAATCAATTGACAAGTGCATTTTCCCTAATTCAGGCAGAACGGCGTCGACAAAAACTGGCAACACTTACATATTTCTTGCACAAATACGAATTTTATCGAAATTAAATTAGGAAACAGTCAAATTATCAATAGTTACCTGTGAAAAGATATTCCATTTTCCTGTTTTTGTTTTTAGGAACAACTTTTACGGTGTTTAAGAACACAAGACGGCATTTTGAGAATTTAAAAGTTGAAGTGATCGTGACGCGTGAACTGTACGATGCTTCGTAGCGCACTGAGACGAGTTTGTATTCGCTTTTCAATTTTGTATTTGCTTTAGTGGCCGCACGCAACAGTGCCGCGCGTTCCATCTGATAATTCTCTCATCTATGCCTTATCGCTATTGGTTTTGATGCGACGTACCTGCTTGGGTGAATCTTCCCATTAGAGAATTTCAAAAAATAGTATTTTTATTTTTATTAAATAACATCGATATTTATTTTCGTTACATAATTAAACAACTGTGCGGAATCTTACAAATTTAACAAAAAATAAACCACAGATTTTACTACTTAAGATTTTTAAACGCATTAGCGTTTATATATTTCTTGACAAGCTCAGAAATTTTAATTTCTTTTAATAGACTCGAGCCTGTATCCCCGAAGGGGTAGGCAGAGGTGTAATACTACACCCACATTTTGCCATGAATATTTAGGTCCCATGTAATTGGGGGCGAGCCTATTGCCGTACCGGGCACATTACCAGACTCCGTGCTGTTACTGAGAATTTCCTAATGGAAAACCCAATAACACTTTGCCCGACCCGGGAATCGAACCCGAGACCTCCCAATCCCACGCGCACATTTATGCCGCGAGACCAACGAGGCCGTCAGGCAGAGCAGAAATTTTAAAAATCTCACATATCCTCGATATAGGTCTATCGTTTAAGTTCACTAAGCATCCATAAAATTAAATAACAGACCTACAACAAAACGCCTCTTAACGCAGTTATTTGTGAAGAAACTAGTGTTTAGACAATCAATGTCTTCAACGAGAGAGTTATTACTTTATTTTCTCTCTAACAACAGCTGCCGTAACATAAATTTCTACAGAAATTGTTATGGTTCCAAATGTATACATTCATAAAAAACGTAGTTTGTTTAACATCTCAGCTCATTTCGTGATAAAAGTGTAAGATAGTAAAAATATTAATTAATCGGAGACAACCCTGTATCCCGTTTTAAGCATTGTGTCTGTACGAAGAAGCGTGGTGTTTGCCAAGTCGTAATTTATATTGAGAGCTTGAAGACCGAATTACAGAACCACGGAGCGGCTACTACTAAGTACTAACTATAAAATTATTAGATACAAATTATATTACTACCGTCCGCTGAAAATATAGTACTAGCTGACCAAAGTTCACTGAACTTTATGTGTTACAATTGTTATTAAACGGCGTCGCCAGTCGAGCTAATACATTCACAGCTATTTCATTTTCAACAAATTGTTCTTTACTGCAGTGACATAGTAGGTTAATAATAATAAGGTAATTGCCTGGCTACCGCGTCAGTAAACGTGTCAGTGTATGCTTGTATGTATTTGTACATAAGGGTCACTTTTCAGTGGCTTGAATGTGTGTAAACTCGTGGGAAGTAAGTGGAGATGTCCGGTTTGGATTTAATATACAGCATATCTCTTTAGCCTATTAGCTAATTCGAGTGGCATGCTTCTAGAATAAAAAATACTCAACAGAACATAAGTTGGCACCAAAACATTATTCTTGGAGTGCCTTGCACAATAATTTAAATCTGTTTTGTAGTACGCTTATGCTGGCACCCACAGATGTGAGAAGTATCAGATGTAACGCGCGGCACAGTTGGGTGCGGCCACTAAAGCAAATACAAAATTGAAAAGCGAATACAAACTCGTCTCAGTGCGCTACGAAGCATCGTACAGTTCACGCGTCACGATCACTTCAACTTATAAATTCTCAAAATGCCGTCTTGTGTTCTTAAACACTGTAAAAGTTGTTCCTAAAAACAAAAACAGGCAAATGGAATATCTTTTCACGGGTAACTATTGATAATTTGACTGTTTCCTAATTTAATTTCAATAAAATTCGTATTTGTGCAAGAAATATGTAAGTGTTGCCAGTTTTTGTCGACGCCGTTCTGCCTGAATTAGGGAAAATGCGCATGTCAATTGATTATGTGATAATGATTGTCATGTTAATGAAAAATACATTACCGTATTATAAAAGTATATTGTAGATATATCTTCTTTCTCATAAATATAGTAATAGAATTTCAATTTCCATTAATATATACCTTACATAATATTGTTTTGAGTTCGATCCCCAAACGATCCAAATATTCGTGTACACCCTGCTACTCGTCAAGCTTATAAACTTTGACCTTTGCACCGTTCTAATGGCGTAAAGAATAAGTATCAAAATCGTACAGCAAATGTTTAGATTGACTTGGCGCCGTGTGTACATACATACTTATGGCGTAGGGAATAAGTATCAAAATCGTACAGCAACTGTTTAGCTTGACTTGGCGCCGTGTGTACATACATACTTATGGCGTAGGGAATAAGTATCAAAATCGTACAGCAACTGTTTAGCTTGACTTGGCGCCGTGTGTACATACATACTTATGGCGTAGGGAATAAGTATCAAAATCGTACAGCAACTGTTTAGCTTGACTTGGCGCCGTGTGTACATACATACTTATGGCGTAGGGAATAAGTATCATAATCGTACAGCAACTGTTTAGCTTGACTTGGTACCGTGTGTACATAAATACTATTTATTTCTCAACTAATCGACGCCAGCGGCTTCGCACGCACATATTTTCGTATTTCTCGTTTTGCCTGATCCCGTGGGAATTTCGAGAAATCCCGTCTTAGTGCACCCCTACGGTTCCCAAGAAACATACATGCTAAATTTCAGCTTCATGCGCCGAGTAGTTTCGGCTGTAGCTTGTCTGTCAGTCAGTCAGTAACGTAAGGATTTTATATATACAGATTTACGAAGTAGTTAAAACTTTACTCGGTCCCTACATTTAAGAAATGTATTTATAAAAGCATTAATTAAATCCATGGTAAATTCTTCAAAACCGCAAATGAATATAAGAATATTACATAACTATATGCAAAATACTGGGAGATTATTCATAATCTGGCAGCTTTACACACACATAGACGCGCGTGTCCGTACAGTGCCAGTCGCCAAAGGTCACGCACACATATGTAGCTGTCAACGTGCCACACTTAGTTGGACGAATGCGCTACATCTGATACTTCTCACATCTGTGCTGGCACCTGCCTGCTCTTTACTGAACGTTACTATCCGCTAAGGGCGCTTTTAAAAAAATGTTTTGTTGCTTCTATCGAAACGCTTTTAAACAATGTATGATTTTTTTCCTGCCGGGAAACGACTCGCACCTCGATTGAACTCGAAAAACACCTGCTTATTAATGCGACTGGAAATTATAAACATTTTTAACAAGACTTGAATAAAGTAATTATTGTAGTTCATTTTGTAAAGCTGATGAACTTGACACCATGATGAGAGAAAAATCGATCAAGGCCGGAGGTTAGCCAACGTAGCCTTCGCGTTCATAAATGAGTAACCGTACAGAAGTCACACCCCCTTAATTTCAAGGATAGCATGTAAAATACCATTGTTTAGGTTGTTATGAACATTTATGGCAAGTAGTTTGGACAGTTTGAAATGTTCTGATATATTTTTAAATATACCTTCGGTGTGCGAAGGTCTGATGGCTGCAACAGAAAACGCATCTGACATTCCTGGATGCAGTTAGCGGATAGTGCGCTTAATATGTAATTACCTACATAAGGAATTTTCCTACACTAGATAAGTATTAGTATCGAATAATATCACCAAGAATCAAGACGAAGGCAATCTCTTTATAAGCATAGGATCCTATTTAAAAATTCTATTTTTGGGTACTGGTCAAACCAGAGATAAGCAAATGCGTCAAGGCCGGACCTGATTGTACAATGCATCTAGAAATCTTTTGTTGTGTGCATGTAGAACATTGTTAGCAGCAGATGGCCTTGAGAACGTTTCGTGTACTTTTACGTGAATGCAGATGGTCCCAATTCAGGACTAACTAGAAATTAGAAAATCGCCTCGATGTTGATTTATTGTATTTTGTCTGCAAACACGAATGATGTGCGACACAGAGGACTCTTTCAGTTCCAAGATATAACTGAATAACATTCTAGCATACTTGGATGGAAATTGACCTAATTCTCTTTACTGGAAATGCAATTGTCACAACCACAAACTAAGATATTAATATCTGGATTGCAACAAATGACTAAAACAACATCAGCATAAATAGAGAAGTTAATAATTAAAATAAAATCTAAACTTAACTGGTCATAAATTTAATATAATCACTTTAGAGAAGGCTGTTTCTGGCAGTAGAATGATGCAGGTTAATAAATAATAATCATTTTAGGCAGTTCCGACCAAAATCAAATTAGTCATCTGAACCAAATTAAAGAAATTCCAGTTTTCATACTATAATATACCTATTTAAAGTAAACTAATCTTATTACTGACTGCCTCGTTGGTCTCGCGGCATAAATGTGCGCGTGGGATTGGGAGGTCTCGGGTTCGATTCCCAGGTCCGGCAAAGTGTTATTGGGTTTTCCGTTAGGAAATTCTCAGTCGCACGCAGTCTGGTAATGTGCCCAGTACGGCTATAGGCTCACCCCCTATTACGAGTACGTGGGACCTAAAAATTCATGGCGAAATGTGGGTGTAATATTACACCTCTGCCTACCCTTTCGGGCATACAGGCGTGAGTCTATAAAAAAAATCTTATTACTGGTACACTAATTACCATTTATTTCCTACCATTATTATCTCCATCCAAAGGTAGCTGGGTAGAAATTGCTGTTAGCGATAAGGTCGCCCTTTGTTCTGTATCATACAGGTAGGTATATGATCCCTTAAAATGTTTTTAGTCAATAAGGGTTAATAAAGTAAAAAGAAACATAATTTTATAAGTTAAGCTTAATCAGTGTCGTAACTCATCAATATTTACATGGTACATAACAGGCTTCATAAAATTCCTGCGCATCAATGTCATCGGGTAACGTGCCGAGCTGGCAGCATTGCCACGCTGGATGGCAATGCTGAATCTTAGAGCAAAGAATAAACCAGGTCTCGTGAGACGTCGATTAACCGTTAAGAAATGTCCCGGAATAAAGAACGAGCGCTCGGACCCCATGAGCCTAACGTTTCCACCCCAAACGGCTCAAACACGTAATTACTTACTAATTTACTGTATTTGCGCCATTTGAGGGTTGCCGCAGTTGCAGCAGCAGCGCCGGCATGGGCTCCCGTGCTTGGAACATGTGATAGAACATGCGAGGGTGTCTACGTAGGTTGCGTCCCACACCAAAGGTCTACCCATTTTCCAAGGCAACAATGCCATACCATCAGGTCTCCTACCGTCGTCGTGTACCAAACCGTTTGGTTAAAGTACAGCTGGTACGCCAGACGCGACATGAGCACGACGGATTATGTCATTCAGATGGGCACATGACGAGAAATTCTACCAGCGCTTCTGTTGTAAGATAGCCCATGGTGTCCGAGGCTATCGACGTCTTCTCCGCAGTGACATCGATGCGGAGAAACACACGGAGCGGACATGTGATAGTTAATTTTGTATGCTCCACTATGATTTATAAATTGACCTACATAAGAGATGTATAAGTGAGTAGGTAGATGTAACAAAGTTTCCGGTATGCAATATTTTATTTTTATTTTCAACGTTAAACGGTATCCATGACATAACTCTTAAAATAGTAATTCAATGTGATAAATGTGGTAAACCCGAGTACGTCAGCAGGATACGACAATTGTATTCCATCCCATATCATAGTACGCACTATTATTTTTTTGTATGCTTTACTATGTGAATGACATATGCTTAGATAAGAAATGAAAGATAATCACATTTTTAATTTAAACTTATGTTTTTATATTTGCGCCATTTGAGGGTTGCCGCAGTTGCAGCAGCAGCGCCGGCATGGGCTCCCGTGCTTGGAACATGTGATAGAACATGCGAGGGTGTCTACGTAGGTTGCGTCCCACACCAAAGGCCTACCCATTTTCCAAGGCAACAATGCCATACCATCAGGTCTCCTACCGTCGTCGCGTACCAAACCGTTTGGTTAAAGTACAGCTGGTACGCCAGACGCGACATGAGCACGACGGATTATGTCATTCAGATGTGCACATGACGAGAAATTCTACCAGCGCTTCTGTTGTAAGATAGCCCATGGTGTCCGAGGCTATCGACGTCTTCTCCGCAGTGACATCGATTCGGAGAAACACACGGAGCGGACATGTGATAGTTTATTTTGTATGCTCCACTATGATTTATAAATAGACCTACATAAGAGATGTATAAGTAAGTAGGTACATGTAACAAAGATTCCGGTATGCAGTATTTTATTTTTATTTTTAATGTTGAACGGTATCCATGACATAACTCTTAAAATAGTAATTCAATGCGATAAATGTGGTAAACCCCAGTACGTCAACAGGATACGACAATTGTACTCCATCCCATATCATAGTACGCACTATTATTTTTTTTGTATCCTTTACTATGTGAATGACATATGCTTAGATAAGAAATGAACGATAATCACATTTTTTAGTTTAACCTTATGTTTTTTATATTTAGGATATGGCTTAAAGTACTACTTATACGCTTTTCTAGACACATGAAGGCATCTTGTCAATATTGGTACTGCATATCCTCAATTCCTCAACAATGACTATTATGACCATCTATAATAAACTGATATTCATGTGGTAATAAATAAATATAACGTAAACATGGCGTGTCAACAATAATATAATAATGAATGCTGCTAAGTGTCCATTTACGAGATCTGTAAAATTTGTCCATTGATTTGTACAATAAAACGAACGGGCCGACCAATTTTATTAGCCATTAGTGGACGCAATTTTATCCAGGCCCAAAGGGAAATGTTTGTTTACCCCTCCCCGAACTGGTTTTATGTAGGATTGTAACAATGAAAGATTGAACTTTTATCTAAAAGGAATACCTAAATAGGTATTATAGATTTCTTCACAACATAAGTAATTATGCCCATATTTTGCTGGTCGTAGAAAAGACACATTTGTATTTCCGATTATCTCTTAAAAGTTGTATCTTTTTGGAAACATTACGAAAGATAGTATTAGACTATACATTTACCTTTGTCAATACCTTGCCGATATTCAAATTTGTTTACGTTTAAATAACTTAATTTTACATCATAGGTACACGTTTCACCCTAATACTTTTTGTCTCTGTGAAATTCGACCAAACATTGGAGGAAAGAATTAATTCATTCCTCCAATTTCCCTGATGGTTCGAGTTTATTCAAAATCAAATTTAATCAAAATCGTGAAGTGTTTTATCCAGTAAATCGTAACAGAAATGGAGTTATTTGTGCATTTATAACAAAAAAATCTATGGCAAAATTATTGGTATCTGAGTTAAAAGATTTATATAAAAACTTTCTCCTTTTTGTGATTTCAATATAGTATTTTCACACCTGTGCCTTGTGTAAAGAGGAACTTTAAAGACATTGAACCAACAGATACGAAGAATAACCAGACCTAAACAAACTGTATAGTATGAGTAACATAAACTTCGGTCTAGTGTAGATTGAAATAGAAATTTATTCGCTAAAGATGTAATACAGAGGCTGTTATGAGATTTTATGTTATTTGGGACTACTTCTTTATCTGACGCGTCCTTATTTTGTACTCTATTCAAGGAACGTCACTCATCAGTCCTATATTGTTGGCGTCAAAACGAAGAGACGTAAAATTGCTTTGTATTTGTATAGAAGTACCGTGAATACACACATCAACAGCCTTTTGCAGTCCACTGCTGGACTTCAGCCTCTCCGTATGGAGGTTTTGGCCTACTATACCACGCTGGCCAAACGGGTATAGGGTTTTATTTCGAGATTTCCCTCTCTTAGCAATAATCTATGCGTCGTGTGTTTTCCTTAGCCGCCTCATACGACATTCTCGGGATGAAATGGGGTGGTGACACTTTGTATTCTTATTCCGTCACCCACGGAAAGCCGTGAATACACACTATTGGAATTGTTTGTTTTTTTTTTTAATAAATGTATATTCATTTATCATTGATTTGCAATACATTATGTCAATTTATATACCGATTTTAATCTTCTGTATGTATGTGTATATTCTGTTGAATATATGACCGAATATTATCAACAGTTACACATTTAAGAGCGTGTTAGGTAGGTACCATACCATTGTCCACATTAGTTTAAGGATATTTTAAATAAGGCTCGACAGAAAAAACCACCAGAAATGCCGAAATTCAAGTAAAATTTAACGCAAACAGCCCTCATATCATTATTTTAACCATCAAATGTTACGTGTTGTATAAAAACGTATCCACGGGCCTATAAATGACACACGCCAAACCCATTTATCTTTTTAATTGGGCTGAATTCTAATGTGTCTGTCGCAATATTTCTTCAATGTTTTTGTAGGAATTTTCGCGCCAGTTTAATGTTCACTATACTACGTATTTAAACATACTCAAGGAATCTTTTATTTCGTGAATATTAAAATTTTTTCATGTGATTTAATAAAGTTATATTAAGATTTATGTCATACTTTGTGCTCAGTAACCTAATTATCACTGATATAAACCAATAAATATCCTCATCATGACCTACGTTTAACATAACCTGACAACTGGGTTGCGGTCATTGCTATGTAAAAATGTCAACAGTACAAGTTGAACTGTAAAACAATCGTTTTTATACTATCAAATGCTATATCATATTTTTACGATTAATTTGACTCTACATACAGCATCAAAAGAATATATGCACAAATTGTTGTTTTGAGTCAGTATGTCCGTAGATTGAATATTTATTTTGTTAAGTTCCCTGCGACACACGATTAACAACAAGTGCGGGAGTTAATTATTTGATGCATGTATTATACATATGTCCGTGTGGTGACGGATTAAGAATACGGAATGTCACCACCCTATATCATCCCATGGGTATCGTAAGAGCCGACAGAGGGAGCATATTATGCAGAGAACAACACTGTAAAAGAAGGAAAACTTGAAACAAACCCAATACCAACCCGTTTGGCCAGCGTGGTATAGAAGGTCAATTCCTCCTTTCAAAGGAGAGTCCTAGTCCAGCAGTGGACTGTTAAAGGCTGATGATGATGATGATGATTATACATATGTGTAAACTATCCGACAGAAATTCTCCAAAAACTAACACGCAGCGAAATCGTTGTGTAGCTTTAAAAATATGAGCGTCTAGACGCATGAAGCAATTTTGTTTTATACTACGAAAAGATTTTATTTCCTGGCATGTTGCGTGTAGCACATTGAATCTACACAGCGAATAAAACAGTATTGTTATTGTATTCAATCAATATATTGTAAAGGATATAAGTGGTCTACTTCCTCGCTCCAAAAATGTCAACGAAATACAATGTTTTAGGCCACTCCTACACATGTTATGACGCAGTTTCCTAATACTACTGAAATCTAAAAACAGTACCAATAACATACAAGGCGTATTTATGAGAAGTGGTACACTTAAAGTTTATTATTGTGACTCAGCCTTGGTGTAAACTATAGTGTATGGAAACTGTGTCGTCAACTATATAAATACATTTGAAGCAATGCAGTAAGGACTTACATTACAATGATGATTGAACAATACCATGCGCATGTCTAGTACAAATTACGTATTAACCTTATCTAATGTATGAGCGAGTAAATTATATGATAGGTGTACAAAATTTTTGTGAACTATTCAAAGAGTAATATTACACCCGTGTGAGGACTGAGAGCACTGGGCGTATTGCAATGGCAAGGCTCATCCTAAGATGCGCATAATTTACTAGTAAAGGCTCATCTTTATTCTCAATTTTACAATTATTAAAGAGTACCAATAAAATTTCTATATCTTACGTCCCTATGCTTGCTAGTAGAACGAAATCTATTTAGGTAAGTAGTGCTGAAATCGTGTCAATGTATTCTATGAAGCAATGTGAAAGACTAGAAAACCAAAAAAAAAACATTTGTGTTGATAGATGCATCAGTTCTAGTTAATTTATGATCATGAATCATATTATAACATGCACACCACTCCTGAATTTGTAATTCTCTAATTTCTTAAAATGCTCACAGGCACATTACTTTAGTAACAGTTTGAAGAATCTTTTGGTTCTTCCTGTAGCTGCTTTTAACTTTTAATGATTTTCAGTACCTACTTAACTAGTATCCACCGTGCACACATGCCTTATTTTGGGAGTAAAGTACTCCCAAAATTCACGACATTCTAGACGTGAGTTTCTGCAGTAAAACAACTACACGTTATCCAACCAGGGATCGATTTAAGATCTCACAGTCAGCTGTTAACAAAGTGACGTCTTAGAGGCAATTAACATTATCAATCAAGCCAAATTTATCGTGGCGGCTGCACTATCAGATAACAATTGTTTCTATATAATAAAGATCACGTCATATTACGATCAAATGACGAATAATAAATGATGGTTTAGTTTCAGAGTTTAATTTTTTATGGCTCTAGAAGCAAAGAAGCAGACGTATGGCCTGATGGCAAGTAGCGATTACCGCCGCCCGTGGACACTCGCAACGCAATCACAGAGGAGTCACAAGGATGTTGGTGACCTGGAAGTTATTAGGAATAGGAAGAAGAATGAGATGAGGAAAAAAGAATCGAAGGAAACAAAAGAGTGTGAACAATTTCACTTTACATCGATATTCTGTGAGAGAGTAGTATTTCCCTAGTCGAGCTGGCCCATTCATGCTGAAATCAGTAACACTCTTAAAACAGACCAATAAAGGCAATTCAATATTGCACCTTGTTGCCGAGATTCTCAATTATTTTCCCGGTAGGCGAAATATAGATATGTATGGCATTTTGTCCGTAGCATGTGTATGACACCGCAATGACGCGGAGTACAGACATCATATACTTGCTGACGTTAAGTACTCCTTTACATTTACCACCAAATGAGAAGGAGATTGCCAAACTAAAATCTCACAGTAAACCTATGTGTCTTACACCTAAGGTGATCGAACCACTATCATAGGGCGCGGTAGTAACTTAGCAACCACTTAAGTCTGCGTCATTTGTGTAAAATATACTCAGAAGCGATGGTTGGCTCATGGTCAAAGTATTATTAAGACTTATGATTTAGATATCCTAGTTTCAAATCACACTTATCGTCCTGTCAATCTAAACTGACTCCCAACAGAGGTTCAATTTTTCCTCTAGTCAGAAGTCAATAGTAAAACATTTTGAACGGTATTACTAAAACATTTTAATAATGATTAGATTAATATTATGGCAGGTGACTTAGTTTTGACACTAACCATATGCTAAACCCAAGCCATCAGTCAAAACATCTCATTAATAGCGCTGGCCGTGAATAAAACTCAGTATTACAGGACCATGTTTACGTAACGTACTAAATTTGTTCTGCGCTGACCTTAATTTTCACTCAGGCCATATAGGTAAATAATATATTAGACAAGCAAGTACAGTCCTGAAGAAATACGCAAGGGTAAAGTGGTATAATAAAAAACAATTTAGGTATATTTACACAGTCAAGGCAACGGTGCGAGAACATTTTAATCTCGTCAGGTCAGGACTATCAAGTAAGATAAAAATCGCGATCTCAGTTAGTATTGTGTCGACGTGGGTAGTGTTTTTGTATGTGTATGACTTGGTCGGTAGGATTAATGATGAAACTGCCGGAATATCAGAGAACGGGCAGGTCAAAAATCAAATTATAAATACTTACTTCACACGAGTTCCTAACAATAGTAATCAATACTATACTTTAAATTTCTTATCTAAGTATACAAATATTATGACTGTTTATCGTTACCAAATTACGTCTACTAAAGAACAAACCATTTGTACTACTAAGGATTGCTAAATGGAATTTTAATGATCCTACTTGTCCCTAACTTTCCCGTAAGGCAGCAGTACCGAAGAAAGCTAATGTAATTATGACGAAATATGTTAATGGGCCATTATCTACGTCAGGTGCTACAAGTCAGTGGTACGTAATGATAACAATAAGTTCTAGTGGTTATTGATGATTTTAGTGTTCTGGTTTTAAAAGCAATGGCTTTTCTTTAATTCAAGAGTCTGCAATTTGTAGTTTATGAGAGAGTCTCGCATGAACTACACTAAGAGAAATTATATGTATGGATTTTTAATATGGATGTCTCGCAGCGAGACATCCATACATAATGATATCCATATTTCACTCCCGACCAATGTTCTCAAAATTGTTGTTCTTTGTTTCCGTTGTTCCTTGTTCACGTATATTACTAACTAGAGGACGCCAGCAGCAACGCCTGCATTTTTTTTAAATATACCCGTTTTGGCCGATCCCGTGGGAATTTCGGGAAATCCCTCCTTAGTCCACCCCTACGGTCCCCAAGGAACATACATGCCAAATTTCAGCTTCCTGCGCCCAATAGTTTCGGGTGTAGCGTGTCTGTCAGTCAGTCAGTAACGCAAGGATTTTATATATTAAGATTTTCTCGCGACATTGGAATTATTCGCAAAGCATGTATACCTAAGCTTACATATAGGCTGATGATAGCCAAACTTTTGGAATGTATTTTAAAACTGGCAGTCCTTAAAACAACAATCTAAATGTAGCCATTTTATTTTATCAATCTAGCCTTCTTTTTGCTTAATGTCTGTTTAAATATAAATTAGTACTTGAATGTACTGCTTTTAGGCGAGCCTGTTATATAGTTTGAAAAGTGTATTAAAATTGCACGAGAGCTTTATTTACGTTTTAAATAAAAATATTATGACGATCACGATCATTCTATATGAACTAAGTACACACCTGTTTTAGCATTGTATTTTATTATATGTATAATTTTTGCTCAACACATGGTAAGGAAGTAAGTACTCAATCTGCCATATTTAAATTGTAGGTATATATTTTTTAAATATAAAGAAACACCTTGGGCCTTTCGCACCGATCCAACCTCTGCGGTGCGAATGTTCCCATTCAGAAACAGCAATTGGGCGATTCGCACCGCGCCTCCCGCGCCGAATTGAATCGCCCAAGGCATTGAGACGACTAACGGCCTTTTTCAATATTCGATCCATACATGGATTTTGAGATTCGGAATTCGTGTTTGACATATTTTGTATGAAGCTTATGTCAAAAACAAATCTACAGATCTATCTATAGATCGAATATTGAATTCCGTAGTAAAAGACCCGTTGTTCTGCTTCGCTAATTTCAAACTAAGTAACTATTAAAAGCATAACATAATGGATTATTTATTAAATATTTATCAAAAGTTCATCATCATCAGCCTTTAACAGTCCACTGCTGAACTAGGCCTCTCATTTGAAAGGAGGAATTGGCCTACTATACCACGCTGGCCAAACGGGTTGGTATAGGGTTTGTATCAAGTTTCCCTTCTCTTACAGTGCTGTTCTCTGCATAACATGCTCCCTCTGTCGGTTCTTACGACACCCATGGGATGATACGGGGTAGTGACAATCCGTATTCTTAATCCGTCACCACACGGACAAATATCAAAAGTTAATAGGTAATCTATAAAACGATTCACCAAATAGGCATATTTATTTTGTAAATCTTTTACACACGTATTTCATTGATTAGGTACATTCTAGTATTTTAACTGATCTGTAATGTTATCTCAATGCTCCGCCTTATCAAATATGCCAACCGATAAATAAAATCCCGACAATCGAATTTAAAATACATCAATACAAATGTACTCTTAAAAAAAAACGTTGTCTTTGTACCTATTTAAAACTAAATATAGAATATGTCGAGACGGCCTTGACGAACGTTGAGGCCACATGGCAATAATTACTAGCGACGAATTGAAGAACGAAATTAATTCAAATATTTGAGTCTTTGTACGTGCACACAACATTTGTATGTACTACGTAATAGCAGTCAATGTGTACTCGTAAGCATTCAACAAGACATTTACTATCATTCAACAACCACCACCGCATTAAACATTCAATTCACACATGCATAATTGTTGAGCTAATAATACATATAAACCAGTATAACTTGTTAGTAAGATTTTTTATCTACTGTCTGTTATTTGTACGAATATGGCAATACAGATGTTGCGAGAAGTAGGTATGTTGAGGTCAAAGGAAGTCACAATTTGTATTACAATTAATGAATGTGTAGAGAAAAATACTTAAAAAAAGGATTAAATAGGTTCATAGCATGAGAGATAAGAGCTCATTGAAATAAGTCAATAAAAGAAGACTTATATCAATAACCATATCATACACAGATATAATTATTTATTTATTAAACTTGATAATACACAAATTATAGAGACGGACTTGATGACATGGGCATAATCACCCAGTCTACCTAAGAGTGGTGCACAGAGAAAAGTAGATGTACATATATTGTAAAGATGAAAATGTACCATAATAATATATTATGTCTATAATTTTGTATATTTTATGATAAAACAGAAGAAGAAGTGCTTAGCTATAGTCAATATGATGTATACATTATACAATACTTAAGAATATGCTAATAAAGTTATCAATTATACTCCGTTCGAACAAGTTATATTTAAAAATGGCACAAATACAGGTAGGTACTTTAAATATTGAGCAAAGAATTCGACTTTCATTTTCTATAATTGAATTCTGCTAAATTTTTCTGATAACTGGTCTTAAGAAAAATGTAAACTAGTTTTTGACATTGCAAAAGAAGTGTTTTAAAAGACTTTTATATATTTTTTATTCTTTACGCTATAGCTCGCAGTCTGTGCAAAGAGTATACAAATGTCTTGTGGGCGGAGGATCTGGTCGGTCAATTAGTTATTCAGTTATTTATTTTTTGTATAACGACGGTGCATACTCAGAGGTTGGCTTATCTGATTCTTGACTTCTTTTTTGTAAGACTCCCACGCTCGAATTTATAATTGTGCCGCGGATTAATATAAAAACTTTGAGACCACGTCCACAAAGAACTCCCAGTCTCGACATAACAATTTTATTGGTGGATCACACTAAGAGTTGCCTAACACAACAGGCAGTGTAATCACATTGGCGACCACTGAAACCATGCAGTATATCCATATTTGCTCTTTCTCCCATTGTTCAATGTATCATGAACAAAGAAAGCCAAACATTTACGTTTCCATGTTTAAAATCCCTACAATATCGGCCATGAGTGTCAGAATGCGTCGGTTGCAACATTTTCTATGACGTTACACTGCGGGTGCGTCAACCCGATAACTGAACGGAGTCACGAAACCACTTCACTTTACCCAAAGTCCATAAGCTGAGGACACAACTAGAAACAGTCACGCATTGTTACACCGCCACTTTGTATACTTGGATAGACTTTGTGATTTACTCGCCTTAAATAAATACACCGTAGATAAGTTGGTATGTAGAATTAACTAAGCTAGCTTCTAACTGAGACGAAAGTTTGACTAGGTAGGTGGAAAGAAATGTGTTAAGTAAACGGTATGTTTATGTTTAGTCTAAGTCGAAGTGCGACGCTAATCTACTGTGATAATAAGCATTATGAAGATAAATAGTTAAACAGTACGTCTAATGGTAAATAGTCAAATAGAACGATAACACCAATACATAGATTTATTTTCCACTTGCTGGTTTAATATAATAAATGAATATTTTACATACTAATACTACAAGTGTATGTACAAATTGTACATTATAATACATACATATCATTACATATCAAAAGGTGACATGCCAATTTTTCTATTGAAGTATTAGTAGAAAAATTGCCATTTCACCCTTTACCGTTCAAGGTACTTAATATTTTATCTAGTTATTATGAGACACTGATGCGTAAAGATATAATGATTCGTGAGAACTGATGCTTTCGATAACGACACTACCAATTTGTGTCAAAATCAATCAAGCTTTTGACAGGATAGATAATTAAAAATTACAATGTTGTGATCATGTTTCTATTACTACACTTTATTACTTCGGCAATCGTAAAATAAAAGTATAAACATATCGTTAATAGGGAAAATGCGTGTGATTCAGATATAAGCTAATATATTTTATGACTTTTTTTAACGGTAAAGAAAGACACCTCTAACATTCGCGAATATTATTTAATCAAAGGTGGAAAATTCACGAGCGAAATTTAAAATGTCGAAACACAATGCTATTGCCTAGACACCAATGTGACGACACGGTTCGCAGAGGATATGTCAAAAGTCACAAAACCGTACCAGACATTTGACAGAGTATAATCAAAATATTTGACAGAGTCTTACAATTTACAACTCAAACTTTGAGATCGCTGACGTAACCACAAAGCGCGCTAAATTGAGGGTGTTTCAGCGGTATGTCCTTGCAATTTTCAACACTTAATTTAAAATAAATGTTGACTCCTCCACGACAAATTACTTTTAACGGTATCATATCAATATAAACAAACGATAGCAACAATAAAAAAAACATGCATAATCCCTATTATAGTGAAAGGTGTGTTTGACAAAGATGTCGATTTTCTACTTGAAATCTTTATAAATGGTCTGTCAGGCCTACAGACATATATCAACCTCCATCTCGTAAACTGTCAAGTGCTGAATATTCGATTGTCAAACGTCGTCCGATATATTACAGATACTTATCCTGACCCTGCCTTACCCTTTCTTTTCTACCCAACTAGATACATAAATATACATAGGTTGCATTAAAAGTATCTCACGTTAAGAATAAAACTCCATTTTAATATTGTATAATTCTAAATACTTATCATAAAAAGAATCCAGTATATTATAGTCTTAAACTTTACTTCGTTAATCGAAACCATCATCATGTTATAACGATTTGTGATTTTCAATTTTTTACTCAAAATAGTGATACACAAATTTTATTCTGTTTCTATAACCAACTTCATTAACTGTAGATTTTGCCATCTACAACAAAGAAGGCACTGTTTAGCTTGTAAAAGGGTCTTTACAAGGGGACAGTAGGTGTTTCTTATTATAGAACTCAATTTCTATTTATCTATTGGGTCACGACAATATCAGATTATGTTCATCCATATTTATCACTTTCCCAGTATTCAGAGTTTGTATTCAATGCAATAAGCCTTGAATAGAACATTCGTTGCTCGCCACAATCTTTTGTGATAATATATTATTTATGTACTTATAATGAAATCAAGTTGTCCATTTGTGTCTAACACCATAAAATGCCTTTGTACGTTATTTTTGCAGATCCTTTGGTGTCGTGGCTTGTGTACTCTTTATTGTTTGTTTTCTCCATACCGTGTTTTGTCATAAAGTTGAGACAAACAATCAAGACTTCAGGACGGATGGAAATTACAGCTCTTTGGCATCCAACACTCATGAGACGAGTACTAAACAGTTAATGAGGACTTTGGAGATGAACTAACCTGACTTGTACATTCGTGTTAACACAAAAGTATTATAAAAATGGATATAGTTATCCTATTTAATCGTCTTTTGGTAGAATTAAGTTGGTCGTAGATATTATTTTATACAATGAAGATGTAAGAGAAGAACTCGATTATACTGTATTGAACATTATAAGCTCAGCCGATTCCCGTCCAAATTACGAACATCATCGTTCAAAATGTATTCTTACCATCTATTCTATTGGTAGGTACGTGTTTACAGCAAACACGATAAGTGATAATATGTTTGTACAGTCATACAAGTCTTGCGGATCAGAGATGAAACAGCAGACACAATAAGCGATACTTTGGGAGGTATATACGCGTATAGTACTTTTGCCATGTGTGGATCTATTCGTTCGGCGCAGCGCATATTGTTGAATTCTTACACTTGGCAAGTACATCTAATGACCATATACATAACGGCTGATTTCACGATAATTATAAGGAAACTGTTTATACTCCGAATAATGAGTAACAAGCTACTGTTCATTCTGTTTCAGGGAATATCCGACATCTAGGTACGCACTAAGTATTATGATATTTATAAAACGTGTACGTAAATATGAGTATAACCAATTTCTGTATATAAGTGTTGTAATGCAGACAGATACGCACGTTTAAACGTTATCTTATCACACACCATGTGTCAATGTGAACTTATTTTGTACTGATCTCTTTCATAGTATTAGCAGGAATTATTTTTAAAACAGTTATCATTGTATGCATTGACATTGTTACCCAAGGATTCTATACCTATATTATGAAGTACTTTGATATCGTTTGATATGAAATATTTTTGGCCGCCAAAAGTTATTGTCAGACAAACCTTAGTACTCTAACCCGTATTCATGAGCGTTAGTAGACAAGAATGTGGAGCTATGCGTGTTTTGTCAAGTACTAACATACATTTTATATGTATGTAATAAAAATAGATACAGATTAATATGCTACGTATGTTGCAATGATTTGGCGCCAACATTCAGACGGACAATAAGATGGCTGATTAAAATTAGAAAACTATTTATAGTTGAATTAAAAACATTAAACACGAATCTATATGGTTACTATACGCACAGACTTAGAATAATAATACTCTATTAAATATCACATGAGTTCGTAGGTAGGTACCAAAGTTTCTTTTTTACTTAGAACCCTTGCTTAGTTGCTTGACATCAGTTATGTATGTTATTAATTCTATAAAAAATAACCTTAAGTATAGATTATGAATAAATTATCCTCATAAAAAATCAACTAAGGGCTTACCTACTTTGAATTTTTATAAGGACAACTTAATTAATATTCTTAACAGAATATTGGTAAGGAATTATGTTGAAGCTAAATTAAGCGTAACGTATTTTGTTTATTCTATTCGTCTATGCTTAACTAATTTTGTCGTTGTATCCTCATAAATAATACGTAGATAAATATTACAAATCGCAGTTGTATGTTAGTCCCGTTTAAATATTTTAACATCCAACATTAATTTGCATGCTGAGTCCTTGTCGTCTTCTAAGTAGCAAGATTTGCATGTTTTATTCGGGTTTCCTAAAGTTTCTACGCATAGATTTTCCGTAACGTGAGCGGTACGCTGCCAATTTCGTAAGTATTGCGTATGTTATTAAGATTTGTGTGACCTGTCATCTATTATTCTAGTCTGCTGCTTTTATGTCGGTTGCTACAATGTTTATACCGAAAGGTACATATAAGGATTCTTTACTAATGTTTCCATCTATTTTGTACCAATCACCTCAAATAAAGCACTATATACACTAATGCACAATAATTTGATTAAGTTGAAAAACTCTAAAGATGAATTGTTAATTAATTTATAAATAATAATTATTAATAATTAATTGCGTCTAGTTACATAATAATGTAAATATTTTAGCAATTTACACAAAGTACTATATTGAGGTGACAGAGTAATATAATGAGAAGACCAAGTGACACTGTAGGTAGTAGCATCTATCGAAGTACCTAATTTAATACTACACAGCAAGACCCAAAAAGGAGATGCTTTATGGCAAACTACGCAATTTTATTTTGAATCTCCTCTGATACAATCCAAAACATATGTTCGATATCCTTGTAAATTTTAACTGATATGACATCATGTGTGGCCGTGGCCCATTTGCTATCCACACTTAAATGTGTTTTATAAAACATGCCGCAATAATTCTGTCAATTCAATACTAAGATTTAAAAGATAATGTACATACCTATTTATACATTAACATATATTTTGATGAAAGCAAAATATCATCAAAGCAAAAAAAGATCTTATATCTACAACATGACTGCAATAAATTATGATGATAATGAATAGACCGCTTCACTTAAATTATTCACAGATAATAAACAAGCCACGATGATGTTGATTGAGTGTACAAGTATATGCGTATGAAAATATATGCGTTTAAAAACATTACCCTTCGGCTTCGCCGTAGTCGTATAAAAAGACGGCTCGTGATAAAATCGTACTAATGTTTGTGTTAGAATTGTTACTTAAATTACTTTATGATTCCTTACGAATGCCTTTAATTTAGGCCAGAGATTTTCTCAATAGCCTGCATCTATTAAGTTTAGTAATTATGATCAGGTTCTCTTTAACACTGTATAATCTGTATACCTACATAATGACGTTGCCCATCTTGCTAAAACCTAAGCAAAAATATTCGATGCTTTTAAAGAACAATAATGTCTGTGAGTCATCAATACAGTTATTCCAAAATACGCTGTACTTTATGTGTAGCACATCACTTATTATTCGAGATTTTATTGAAAACCAATTGTAACAAAATTAAATGTCTCTCATTTAAACAATGCACTATGCACCAATACGTGAAATACTGTGAAATCTCAAATAATATATAATATCAATGGAATGATTAACATCTGTAGGTACAGACAGAAGGTCGAATGAGTCACAATACGAGTAGTTCTCGTAAAATACCGCGAATTCATCCGAGACGCCATCACCATTCAAGATTTTCTGACTCATACCTGCCTACAAACAAGGGTGCCACATCTGGAAAACCTATTTTTACAACTACAGGATATCCGTTCAAGGGATGCTCTCATTTAAAATATCCTAGAATTTAGTGGGTAAACCCAAATTGGGAAGATATCCTTTTTCTAGTTCAGCATCTCATTCACGGTTTTATTATGTCAAGGAAAATTCTTTTAATTATTTAATTTCCTTCCGGGGATTTCCATTCTGTCTGTAATATTTATTACTAATTTTTATACTAGAACAGGAAAGATTACTTGATCTTTTATTTACACTAGCTTAGGTTTAGGCTGTGTCTATTCTATTAGCGACTTCTGTAGAACATTAGTAATGTTGGCTACATTTAAGATACAATTGACCAATGTTGAGAATCGAAAGGTCAAGAGTAGCCCGATTCCACTAAGCTGTGTTTCTATTATCACTATAAATCCGCTCATATTGTAAAGACTCCGCACAGCTGTGCGGTAATAGCTATTAGGCTGAATAGAAGTATTGGTTTGATTCAAAATACTAGGCACCTTTTTAACCAAATGCTAAATTGGTGTGCCTAGGATTGTAGGGTGCTCTCAGCGAACGTTTATTAACATCTAAAGTGTTAAAGCGCAAGGGCAAGCATTTCAATAATCGATTTTAAACTTTCGCGATTTGTATACATCATACAATGTTATTTAGCGGGTCTTAGTCGCGATAATTTACTTATTTCAAGGTATAAATACCTCTGTTATTCTCCTACGTTTCTACCGGCTTGCAACGGTCGTGGCCTTGGAGGGACTGTTCGTGTGTGTGTGTGCAATATTGTATTAAGCATTTCAAGTAGTATTAGGTTAGAAGATTCTCGTATTCTCCTATTTACTTGGCATCTTGATAAAATCCATTAAACGTAGCAAGAGGTCGAATAAAACAGTTCAGAATTGGGTTAAACATTTTCTATTATTTACTAAGAAAAGCAATTTAATCTGAAATTTAAAAGCCCGAAGCCCATAGTGAAAAGGATTCTTTGGCTTTGTTGTGAGATAATAAACGCTCCATTTACCTTTTGCGTGATTTGCGTCTCCATATTTTCAGGAAGCTCTGGGTTTAATTCTCAAATTTATAAATAAAATAATAAATGTGGCTTTAGATTTTTATTATTCATTTGTATTTTAATCAAATTAAATTTCCTTGAAAAATATAACACCCTGACCTATTTGCTTGCCGTTTGCGATGAAATAACTCGATTTTACTACAGAAATACACTTCAATTACATAATTACTTTTTATGTGATATATTATATTTGTGTATTTATTTTACTGTGAATTTTATGCTCATTGATTTGTTTTGAAACCGTAGATGGTAGCCCTATACTGTAGTATATGGTCAAAGCCCTATACGTGAGACAAGGAGCAATACGGAAGAGGACGTCTGACTCAGCGTCTCCGTTTCAGCTACCTTTTATGTTATATATAAATAGTGGTTTTATATATGCTCAAATGTCTTACCAGACTCTTCCATAAAAAATCACAGCATACTTTACCTACAAACTATTTAGACATAAAGTTCGTCATAAGTTTGTAGTAAAATGTCTCGTTATTTTATGTTCCGTATGTCTGCTATACTGATGAATGACTCTACATAGGCAAGTCTGTTCGGAGCCAATTTACTATAGCCGAGATGATATGAAAGAAGTCAATGAACTGGACACAATGTACCTACCTATAATATAATTTTATAATGAACTTCAGAGTCGCAACATTCATGTGTAATCTGTCTTCTGTCTGTCTGTCTGTCCCTATGTATGCTTAAATCTTTAAAACTACGCAACGGATTTTAATGCGGTTTTTTTTAAATATATATAATGATTCGATAGGAAGGTTTATATGTATAATACATAATTATACCTATGGCGGTACGAACGTACTTAAATAAAATAAAACCCACCACCTTTCTGCCAAGCAACTATTCTGGAAATTGGTCCCTACATATAAAGAGACCCAAAACACAGTCGTATTACCTCAGCACCGTTATCCATTATAACCATTTAAATTTTTTCTAGGTAAGCATTATCGACCGCGAGATTCATAAATAATAGGACACTTCTTGCCACACATTCCTATTGAAAAGAAACAATTCATGCTCTCGGTAAAATTGAATCCAGTTTATTAAAGTGAAAGGGTCTGCGTATGATAAAAGGGTTGCATTTTTCTTGTGACCCACGCCATCACACATTCTTTACGCAACAAACGCCACGCCTAATGATCCTGTATTGTAAACTCAATTGAAACAACTCAACATCACACGTGGTTTATTTGTAAGAACAAATTGTTTTCTTTCAGAAAACGCCAACACGCCTTTGCCTTTTCATATTTTGTAGGTCAGTTGATTTGATTACACCCATTTCGATAGCGGAAAATAATGGAAAAAGCATTACCGCGGGTGTAATATATAGCCTACTTCTGCCAGATGTTACTTTTAGACAACTTATGGTAGGCAAAAAGATATGTCTTATCTCCTCAATAGACTGATGGTACTCTTAAATGTACTCAATAGTCTTACAAAGCTGTACCACATACCTGTATGCCGTCTAACTTTAGATTTGAAATGCATTTAAATCCAACCCTTCAATCAAAACTGATAATTGAACTTTTGATGTATCACAGATAATACAATGTCTTAAACCAAGCTTACCTATACCAATGAATACAGATTTACATAGAAGCGAAGTTCTTAAGGATTTCGTGTGCCAATTCCAAGTGGAGACTGTCTCCAGTTTAGTTCGTAGTTGGCGGCGCTGGCGTCGTTCTCCGTCTCTCTTGCTCTCTTAGTTAAGATACACAGGAGGAACGTTCGTCTCTCTTGCTCTCTTAGAGACAGCTGTCACAGTGCGACTGCCACGCCGCCAAGCGGCAATTTGGGTCACAGAAAGTTTGTCTTCAGAGCGCCCATATGAAATGCGCCTATACTATTTGGTTTAGGATTTTGAAAACAATCATATCAGGCTAACAGACCAAAGCAATGAGTTTTATTACCGGAATAATAAGTTTTCTTTTAATATAGCATACGTTTACCTATATTACACATATGAGTCATAACCATTGATTGTTTATTCTTTCTCGGGTGACGGAGTGAATGACATAGTAGCTATTAGTAAGTTTCATCTCGATTTTCTGATGATCCTGTAAAGCAAGTTGACCTACAATTAATAGCCTAAGATGCAACCAAAACACTGCCTTAATCTTGGTACCATCGCATTTGCCAAATGCCGCAACTAATTAATCATGAATCGTTAAACTACTTAGAATTAGGTACCTAGAATTTAACACCTTTGGACAAAATAATACCTATCAAGGAACTATTTATAACTGAATGAAATAGTAGTAGGTAGACTGGTTATTGTTTTAATGAAGCAATGTGACCGCAAGCCTTCAGTTTCATTGAATATATTTTCCTTATAACTCTTACCCGTAGATTTAATTCTTTAGTCATGAGTTTTAACTGAAGTGTACGCCACCAAAGCAACTTAATAAACGCTACTTATTTTTGGTTTAAAAATATATAGCTATGACCTCCTTTGTAATAGAAGCAATTCGCTTATAGTAAGAATTACGCCAAAGTATTAGCTGTTTTAACAAAGTGAACTCCTTTGTTGGGCGTTGAAAAATGATGGAGTTTTTCGCTGCGACCGGTGTATGGTTTCAATATAAGTTAATGGTTTAAATTACATCAGTAATTAACCACTGTGCAGATACTGTTAGCACAATCGTTATCCACAGGGCAACCACGAAGCTTTTTTCCAGCTATACATACATACCCTCACAAATATATCTTCTATTTACTTCCAGCAATCCTCCGACGAATCTCATGTAAGTAGCAAGCTTTAGTTGTAAATTAGTTACCATAAGTAAATAGTTCAAAATGCCAATATTAGGTACGCGAGAAGTAAAGTTCAATTAGTGACACAATGCTGTTAGGTTTTCATACAGAATTAAGTTCTATTTATGTCAGTGAGGTAGTCTACAGAGGCCTGTTCCAACATGAGCAAAGCCACAATGTAAGTTTATGTTGTTTTCGCATGATTCACTTTTATAGAATTTGGTAGTTATCTTGTTGTTCTGTTGATTTATTTGTTTGTTTTTGTACATGGTTGGAACAGCTTCTGTTCACTGACATAGGAAGAAAGTGCAAAGGACTCGAATGCTAGTGTATTTCATTCTACTCTGTAGTATATTCCAGTATCCGTTGCAGGGATTTCATGCCTTGCGATTTTAATTCAAACTATTAGGAAAATGCGACCGGTAAGTCGTGAGTTGTTCAGTCAATAAGTTAATTTATCAGTCCACAAGTATGATGCTTCAGAAAGGAATTCCACTTAGAACTTGTATAGAGATGATCATACCTTCACAACTGGTAGCTGCACTCGTGGCCGAGATTGCGATTATTATAGCGATCTCGGCAATAACCTTACGAAGATCCCAGATGTTTGTCATATTGCACGCTTGTGTTCACTATTAATTATAATGATATAACGCAATCGGTATCTGCCATTATAAAGAACTGTTCTAATTCACGACATAAATCTTAATATTGTTCTATTTTTGTACGCCTGTATCTAGTTAGAACAAGGTTTAACGCGCACATTCCGTTACTGAGCAGTCTGGAACACTGGCTATAAACACATAAATTTTTAAAACACTTGAGTCATTTTGATTTGTAGCAAATGCTATGTAATTGAAGAGTGTCAATGAAAAATTCCATCGTTATCACATAATAAAACTTAGGTGCACATTGTTAGCAGCTTCCTTGTATGTAAAACTGATTTAGAGGACACGTTGAACTCGTAACGAAAGTTGGAAAACAATTTAGTATTACGTGAGCGTTTGTATAGTAGTTGGTAGGTATGTGACGCGGCCGATTCGCGCCATCAACTCCGCCGGAATGTCATGCACGGTACAATCGGGCCGCGGAGCGGAGCGGGGCACAGTGGCATACGCCGCGCCGTGCCCGCCGGCTTGGGTTGGTCGTGCGACCGACGCCGAACTAAGATAAAACTAAAAACACCATCAGTACACGTCTTACCTAACGTAATCAGACGCATAATGTAGTACTTAATACATTATTAATGCTAATACACAACGCCTCGAGTGTTATAAAACGTACGCTGCGGATTTGTATCATACCTACAATAATATAAACATAAATAAATATACATATCATAAAATTACAATACAATATTAGTTCCAGCCGGTACCACAAAAATACCACAGATAATTCATATTTATTGCTTATGCCTATTACAAATTAATCATCAAATTAAAATGTAATTAAAGTAGAAAATTGACAACACAACAGTTAGAAACCATTATAAACAAGTTTAATAATTCTACTAATCAGCATGCTGAGAATTATTCTGTTATCTTTATTTAACTTGTATTACCTTACATTATCGTATCTCGTATGGAAAATCTATTATAGGTAATCTATTATCTACATCGAAATTTCTTCATCCTCATCATCAACTCACCGTTACCCTAGTTGCAATACAAGAAGCGTGTCTCGAAGCCCGGTTTCTGCGGTTTTCTTCATAGGTACTTATAGTGAAATAAATATGAATTAAAAACCTGCGAATTAACATGTAGTAAGAGGCAGGCTTGTGAGTGAGGCGTACATATTTATCTTTGTTCCTAATTAATCAAGCATCGTAGGCTTGCGCAAGTACCAATCGCGAGGTCACGGTTTCCCGGGTGGGCAACGCTATACCTACGATACAAAATACTGTGCTAGGTTGCCACTAGATAGATAGATAGATGTATTCTTTATTGTACACCAAAGTAAATTACAATTATACAGTGACTTAAAGCTAAGTTTCATGTACAATCGGCGGCTTTATCGCCAGGGGCGATCTCTGCCAGGCAACCTTGGGATGGACAGGAATGATTAAAGCATTTTGTGGGCATGGTGTAGCTTTAAAGTCTTTACCAAGTCTTTGAAAATATTTATTGTGCTTGCTCTTCGAATCTCCAGTGGTAAAGCATTCCACAGTCGCACAGCCTGAACAGTAAAATATTTGTCGAAGTAATTTGTGGAATGCTATACTAGACTCGGTAAGTAGGTACACGGACCCAAAAAATAAATACTTTAAGTATTTTCTCAATAGATAACAAAAGACCCCAACACAAAATATTTTTAATAAACGTAAAATTATGCTTATTTTCTGAATTCGGAATCAATCCGTATAACAAGGAACTTTATAAACTTACCAGCTAAGGACAATTGGATACAAGACAGACAATTTGTAGATCATACAAGTGTCGTCCCGTGTCAGCACGATTATGCTATTACGCGGTATAGCTGTTGTTTAGGCGTATTTTTAAGAGCAAAATTAGCTTCAAGATTCAACTCCAATCACAAATCATCAGAGTGGTCACGCTTACTAGAGTCAATCACGGCATGGACGGGTTTACGGAAATAACAGAACCATTTTCTGTGCAGGTAATGCTATTTCACGTCTTAGGATATCTTACATATTCATAAGACTGAATCAAATTATTAAACTGTTCATTGGCGTCTTGTTTGAATAGAAATAGTTTTCCTTTAGATTGTTGCTAAACAAAAATGGCCGCTGTATTTATTCATACATTTTTATTACAATTCACAGAAACTGGACAAAATTTGAAATTTAAATAGGTGCTCTGTAAATTTCCAGACGATTCGTCCGTATCGTTGTTATTTGGTCGTATTGTTCACTACATTACCTATTCACTGTCATAGTTACGAGGTATTATGGTGACTATCATAGTAATACAATTCATAATAGAGGTTCCAGTTTACATTCGCACATTAACGCCCCCTGGCTGGAAAATTTAACATTAGGGAGGATTTAATTGCGTTTGCTATGGATGTGTGATGTATCTTTTGTGCTTTATCGAGAATTCTTTTATTTTGTAGCTTCGGTTTACCTCAGTGCTTAGTCACGGCTGTCTAACAATATCTATGATAAATTTGGTAGCAAGTAAATATTTTGTCTATCAGCTAGATACACCATAATAATAAAATTGAACGAACATCAGTCACCCATAAGACAGAACACCTTTTATCTTCCGAATCAACAGGTCGTGCAATTTTCACCTTGTCACGGACTCTGTAAGGAAGGCCATAGTCAATTTTCTTAAATTAACTCTCTCACAGGTGATAAGCAAAATTCTAGACATCGTCAAGAAAAATTACGCTGCCGCTTTTTCACAAACGGCCTTCTTTATCTAATTTGTGTTCTTGTTAGCCAAATTATTCAAATCTTAGCTACTAGACTGCGCTAATAGCGAAATGATTCAAATAGCCGCCATGCCAGCACTGCGAATTTAAATATACCTACATATTTAATACAACAACAGATAGTAGAGCCTTACTGATTTCAGCATGAATGGGCCGGGCCGGTTCGACCGGGGAAGTACTCTCTCTTACAGAAAATCGACGTAAAGTAACAGTACTTAAAACGTTGCGTTTCGTTCGGTGAGTGAGATTGCCGGAGGCCTTATGCCCTATTCCTTCTCCCTCATCTCACTCCTCATCCTATCCCTTTTCCCAACCGCAAGGGGTGGCACCGCAGTTGTGACTCCTGTGGTGTTGCTTGTGTCCATGGGTGGCGGTAATTGCTTACGGTACAAACAAGCAGGCGATCCGTCAGCTTGTTTGCCGCCTATTACTATAAAAAAAACACGTGTGTAGAGTCACGCAGCTAACATATTTAATCAACATCATCTTCATTCATCGAAATATCTATAAATTATTACTAGTTTAAGCAGAATTAAATATGACGATGAAAACAACGGTTCTCAGTAAGAATTTTCTTAGTAATAGTTCATGATGTTTATGGTCGTATGGTCGTATCGTCTTCATTTCTATTTAAGGCAACGATGCCAACAGCATGCCTAGTGAAGATACCAACGGAATGCCTTACAGGGAGTAGCGAGTTTGATCCCGGCAGACGAGCACCACTAACTTTTCGAAGTGACGTGCGTATTAAATTGTAAATTAATGCTAGCTTCCCCGTGCCTTGGAAAGCAGGTTAAACGGTTGGTCCCAGCTGTTATGAAGATCTTTCTCAGTCGTTATGGCACTTGAATATACTTACGTTGATCTAATGGAATATCGCTATCTGTTTGGGCTGCGATGGACAGACAGCAGTCGCTCTGAGGATAAGGTGATATTTTGTTAAATCTGGTTACACTTGGGCTCCAAAGCAAAAGACTGGTCTAAGCGAAAAGGGACGATGTCATACTGATATAAAACCACCTTTTTCTTGCACATAATATGCTCCTATTCGCAAAGTATTGACTGAAATTGTTAATAAAAAAATATATTTTACATAAAATTTTCAATAATCAGAAGTTACATAAAATAATCTAGCTGATAAGGACACGAAAATATACCACTTCTAGTGTCGAAGTCATTATCCAGATACGTCAAGCTGTCTAGACGTGACCACCTATTTCTTTTTGGTCTAGATTAGACACATTTCTCATTGTCCTTTAGCTGCGTGAAAACATTAATTAGGATTGGTACATCCAATCCGAGGATAACCTCTGACATTTGATGAGAATGACGTATAGAGCACTACTGGAAAGAATGTGTCTCAAATGTTTGCAAATAGCACAGCAAATAGGTACTGTGACAGTAACACAAACGTTCGTAATTGATTTTTTTAAAAGAACCATATTGAAAGAAAACTAAGAACAGCAATTTGATGATCATATAAATGTTGCTCTCTGTAGATATGGAACGCAGGTTTCACACTCTGCGAAATGCATAACAAAGAGGGTCGTTTAAACTACTAAGCTATCCTTAAATCATAGCATTCGTCTGGGTACGGTAAGTTTGATGTTTTTTAATTAGAAATCCGATTGCACCCATTCGCGTGGTATTAGATTTAGGTACCTACCCAAGATTTATTTTAACACGGGATATAGAGTGCCACATCGCAAGAAGACAATTTGATAGACAATCCTCATATTTATATAACAAAATAAATAAAATTATCAACATTTACCCAATGACTATTCATGACTTTAAAAAAGCTTTACTGTTTTGGCTGAAGACCCTCAATTACTGTAGCACAGAAGACCTGTTACATATAGTATCATGATATGTATATATTATTATGACATACACTGACACACACACACACACACACACACACACGCACACGCACACGCACACACACACACACACACACACACACACACACACACACACACACACACACACGCGCGCGCGCGCACACACACACAAACATGGTTTCTTGGTTATTTATTTTTTATTTTTTTATTTTGTAATTTTATTTTTCTTCTTTGTTTTATAGATAAACTTACCTGTCTAGTTTCATAATTGTGTAATGTGAAGAGCGGGGGCTCCTAACACAAGTATTTTTCATGCTTAAAAGGAGTACCTCAACTACTGATGTTAACTAGTTGTAAGAAAATGAAAATAAACAAATTTTATTTATTTATTTTTTATTTACATATCCTTTCTGTACATATTCTCTCGACATAATTGGCCTTATATGTAGTTATGTCGAAGTAAATACACGAGTTTGACGATAATTTTCAGTAGTACAGAACACACCAATTTATGAATGTAATAAAATGTTAGTAATTGCATGCATTGTACCTAATAAATTTCAAATTATATGATATTTCACATACCACTTATTGGCTAAATAGAAGTTCAAAAATATTCTGTAACACCTGCATGTACTCTATTAAACGTGAAATGAATAAATATCAATATCAATATCATCATTTCATTTCAACAAGTGACTATGTGCTGTGCCCCCTGCTACTTCAGCTTTACTATTCGGACGTCGTAGCAAAGGTAAGCTACCCGCAAGATGGACTGATGAATCTTTAAATCAATTCATTTAACTAGAAACTGTTTGGTGTGACGTCACGTGTCAATGTGGAGTGCAATGACCATTCCCTGCATGCACCCATTCCAGCGACCATCGAACTCTTTCTAGAAAACGCTTATTATTTACATAATAAGTATTTGTTCCTTCACTTTAAGATTACATTTACATAAATATACAGTGACAAAAATATTTACAAATGTTTATGCAACAGATCTCAACCGGGTTACTATAAGGTAAAATAGCGTGTATTTGTCCCGAAGTTTCGGCATAAGTTACACTGATCGTCGTCACGACATCGCTGGTGGTTTCCAACTCCGGGAAATGCGGGTTTCGACACCTACCCACAATTTGTTTTCGCAAATATTTAATAATGCACTTCACTAGCCTCCTTTCCCTATCATCGCACGGGTAGTGTTTAATAGGGTTTGAGAAGTCTCGGCAGTTACAAAGCCCCGAGAAGTCAAGAAAATTCTAAAAAAAATTAAAGGAGGTAATCTGGCAAATAGTATTTTTAAAGCGGTACCTTTTTGTGAAAGGTTATATCAATAATTGTCATCACTCACCATTATATGGAGATAAAAAAAATCATGCCCTGACTGACGTAGCATCGCAGAGACCAAATATTGCCAAATAACTAAGTAGAGCTAGAAACATACATTTTGGGCAAATGGTTTTATGATGGAATCCTGTTATCTTGTTCTTCAACATAATAATTTTATTTATCAAAAATAAAATTATTATGTTCAAGAACTGATTGTGCAATTTATCTTTTATTTTAAACAGACCTTATAATGACAATGACGAACGCACCAAAAAGGGATGGTCTAATATGGTGCAGAGGTTTGGAAGTTTTGAAATGAATCGCAGAAATGTAGGAGCATATTCTACATACATTTGTGCGATTCATTTTTAGGGTTCCGTACCTAAAAGGTAAAAAACGGAACCCTATTACTAAGCCTCCGCTGTCTGTCTGTCTGTCACCAGGCTGTATCTCATAAACCGTGATAGCTAGAAAGCTGAAATTTTCACAAATTATGTATTTCGTTGCCGCTATAACAACAAATACCAAAAATTTCGTATTTTTTGCTCAACATTACTAACGGTAACAGGTAGACGCTTTAATTTTTTACAGAATATGTAGTTGTATATTACCTTTTAAAATAAATAATTATATTAAAAAAGTAAATAATGAATGGGGGCTCCCATACAAGAAACGTAATTTTTAGGCAATTTGTTACTCGATCTTAATAAACAGGTAGAAACTTAAAAAATATTTAAGTATACATGCAACAAACGTGATTTTCTTTTTAAAATGATGGTACGGCACCCTACGTGCGCGAGTCCGACTCGCACTTGCCCAATTTTTATTAACATAGAAGATAGGAAGACAGATTGTACACTAATGCCAACATTTTTAAATTTTTCAATAAAAGTCGCTCTTCGCGATAAGGGTGCCCTCTGCACAATCCGAATCGTTATCGTGGAATAAAATAAAATGCTGACCTTTGAAACGAATACAGAAGTAACGACCTTATTATTGTGTTAAAAACATGGCGGGACATAAACATTTCCCAGCAGACGATGGAAAAACGTATGCAATTTAATCAATTACACTTACGATGATAATTAATTTACGAGCTCTGGTGAATGCCTGAGCCCCGGGGTGTGAGAAACATAAACGTTAAATTCTCAGAGGTGCATTTTAAATTATTTTACAAGAAAATACCATCTATATAGCGTTTAAATTAATTGGTTACAGGCCTTGGTCTAGAGATAGACAAGGGCATTTACACACTTACCTATCGTGATCAAAGGTGATATTTATTTGCAACAAACCTTTGAAGTGGTACACATATAGTAATGATGTTAGTGCAATTCATAATAATATAGCTTTCGAAACCCACTGCTGGACTCTCCTAATTCGCTCCTAAAAAATCTCGAGCGTGGCTGATAGTGGTATCACTGTCCTAACAATAGAATAAAATTATAGTAACGTTGTTGTAAGAAGAATTGGGGCTAGTCTTGTTATTGTCAGAATCATAAGCTGTGGGACGTAAGGGCCTTCATTGAGTATCAGCGCAGATCTACAGCTTGTTATATTATATGAATGTGACCCCCAATATTAATTTTGCCATTTTTAACAGTTTATCCTTCTTTAACTATTGCTCTTGTAGTTCTTGTTTGCGCATTTCTATTTGACGATTGTGCTATAGAACTTAATCTTCTTTTGTATACATCATCATCATCCTAACATTGCCACTTTTACTATTAATTGGTAGCATTAAAAAATATCTGGTTATCACAGTGGTTTTGGTATATTTGAGAATACTCACTTCTCAGAATGACTCACCGACTTATAAAGTCAAGAAAAACAAGGCAAAAGGATTTGGAGTCCCGCAGGGTAGTGTACTGGGACCTTTGCTGTTCAATATTTATATAAATGACCAACAACGACCTATGATATGACTTTGTTTGCTGATGATAGAATAATATGATTTACAAATAAAACCTTGACATCTTATGAAATTGACATTAATAATTCTATCACATCAATTATGCAATGGCTAAAAATAAACGACTTAAAAATTAACTTAGATAAAACAAAAATAATTGATTTTAAACAAAGAAAAGAAGGAACCGATAAGAAATTAAATATTAATTACAATGGTTATAAATTTACAGAGAGTGAATTAACTACATTTCTTGGGTTAAAAATAGATGAAAAACTAAATTGGAAAGACCATGTAGACTATCTATGTAGCAAAGTGAGACAGTACGTATATGGACTATATAAGCTAAAAAATATAGCCAATACATCAACATTAATAACAGCCTATCAGGGCAATGTCATATCAACACGGTACGGAATAATATTTTGGGACAATTCCACTGACTGGCTATCGGCATTTAAAATTCAAAAACGGTGCATTAGAACAATGTTCAGTATAAAGGTACCTGATAGTTGCAAACCGTACTTTGTAAATGATAATCTGTTGACCGTGCCTTGCATTTACATAAAGGAGTGTGCTGTGTTTGTAAAACAAAATATGGAATTATTTAAAAAAAGTTCAAGTATTCGACATGCTTAAAAATATTGAAAATCTACAATTTTTAATAGGCATCTTCAAAAACTGCTTGTAGTTAAATGCTATTACTCGCTTCAGAAATATTTAGATGATAGGTACACATAATGCAAATAATTAATTAGAAAGAACCTTTATTTATTTTTAAATTATAATAAATACTTATATACATTTGACATTTTATAGGCAGCGATAGCCGAGTGGATATACCAACAGACTGCCATGCAGAGGGTATCGGGTTCGAATCCACGGCACGCACCAATGACTTTTCGGAGTTATGTGCGTATTGAATTGTTAATAATCGCTTGTCCCGTGCCTCGGAGAGCACGTTAAGCCGTCGGTCCCGGTTGTCATGAAGATCTCTGACAGTCGTTACAGGGAGTCAGTACCTTCTTAATCAACTGACACTAGTCTAAACCATGGAATATCGCTATCCCTTCGGGTTGCGGAGGTCAGACAGGCAGTCGCTCTGTGGAAAAGCTAATATTCAGCCAAATCCGGTTAGACTAGCAAGCGGACCCCAGATTGAAACTGGGATAACGCTAAGAGAAAGAAGATACATTTGACATTTTAATTGTGATTAGCTGACATTGAACTTTATAATTATTATTGATATTTTATAATTTCATTTCTATTCTATTTCATGACATTTTATTATTCTTATTTCTACATTATGACATTTTGGACTCTTATTTGACATTCTATATTTTGACGTTAAATTGTAATAATGTATGTTGTGTTTAATATATACGTAATAGTTAACTGTTTCTGTGTTTGCATGCCTATGTGGTGGGATATGGTAATAGAACTAAGAACGTATTTATTATAAAGATCTGCAAATGTATACCCATATTCGCAAATAAATAAATCAATTATGAAAAAATGCGGGTTGAAATAACCGTTGTTTTCACTTATATAACGATAAGTTCATCGCAAGTCTAAGGATAACAAAAAAACACTTACCTAGTTGTCATTTTTTGTTGTAAATTTAGTTGTCATTTTTAATTGTGGAATACATTATGTATTACTTAATATATACTAAGACTTATTACATCATCCTTAGAAGTGAATTTGCATTTAAGGTATATTTGTATATGTCCCATTACAGACATACAAATAATAGGCTTGTGTCCTAAAATGTAATTAGCGATTGATTCGTTCCTTTATTAGATTTTAAACTGAAAGGACCGTGTGGTCCCTCCGTGTGGAATGTCACCACCCCATATCATCCCATGGGTGTCGTAAGAGCCGACAGAGGGAGCATATTATGCAGAGAACAGCACTGTAAGAGAAGGAAAACTTGATACAAACCCTATACCAACCCGTTTGGCCAGCGTGGTATAGTAGGCCAATACCTCCTTTCAAAGGAGAGGCCTAGTCCAGCAGTGGACTGTTAAAGGCTGATGATGTATATATGTATGAAACTGAAATACCTGATTTTTTCTTCAAAAATCAATCAGCAACATTACTAATTACGGTTTTTTAAAAACCTTTTTGAAATTAACACGAAAACGCTGTAAACCATCATGGCGGTTGAGTGATATCACAACGTCCAAAACAAAACAAACAGTGAATGAAGTTGGTCTGATGTACCCACTTTTATTTTGTTATATTCGATTTGACAGGTAGAAATTTTGACGTTTTTGGTTGTATTTACTACAAAAACGTCAACAACATGAATGGCGGACGTACTGTTTGACGTAATGCTCTCTGATTGAAGTTCACTGTCACAAGAATAAATTCATTCTTTTTAGTTTTAGAATCCTAAAAATAACATTAATCTTACCTTTTTATAATAAATAATAAACTTTATTGACATCTTAAAATCATAATGAATCTATAGATACTACAATCAAACCGATTTATTCTTAGTGGACACAAGCCTATTACAATATAAATGCAACTAGGTATGTACATACAGTTGTAATTTTATAATTACTTTAATCTAGTTTAGCCTTTTATCTCAGCTTGATGCCAGCACGCTTAGTCTGCGACGCCAGCCGCAAACTAGTCCATCAACCCAAACAACAAACCAATATTATTTGATTTTAATTGTTTACATATTTAAACAACTAACTTGTTTTAAATATGCCACTAATACTCTCTCTTAGGTCATGGCGTCCTTACCCAGAATTGTGACGTCATTTAGTGATAATGTCTTAATACCTAGAAATATATGAATGTGTTATTATTTGCAAGTTTAGAAACACATTATTTTAATGTTTTCGAAACTTTCCTGTCTCGGCCCTGTTCGACAAAAAATACGACCACTAGCGTAGCAATAGCGTAGTTTGCCCGAGATATACCCTAAGTAAAAAGTCGGGCCATCAGAGAGCTATGATTTATACGAACTGACTGGAAAGAAGTCCACTGCTAGACATAGGCTCTTCACACAGACCGATCTTGAGCCACTCGCATCCATCCACTTTTTGCGATCCCAACAAGATCGTCTGTCCACCTTTTGGTACCTCTGCTACAACCTCTGCTCGCCACTCTAGAACCTTTCTGCTCCAATGGCCTTAAGCTATTTTGGCGATGTGCCCTGCCCACTACCACCCGTAACTTGTTAACAATGATTAATAAAGGCAACTAAGATCCTCGATAGTACTATAGGCAGTATAGGCCCACTCTTTTTCTCCAGCCAGACTGCTACTCAAATCACAAATCATTTTTTTTAACTTACTTGAGAACTGTCATAACACATAATAGCGAAACAAAAATTAATCTGTAAAATACGATATAATAGTGGGCTTGTGAGTCATAATTTCCTAGAACGCTTGTTATCACAGAACTCGTGCACCATTACTAATTTGTCGATAAACTGTAAATGCACCGTTTGATGTGTCTCGCAGACATAACGAAATGTTCATTACTCGGTCTTCTATAGTCGTGTCAACTACCGGTAATTACAAAGTTGCTTGTGATGTCTTCATCACGAACGAACTAGCTATGAGATAGAGATAAACTAAAAAATACTTAAGCATAATCTCGTTCGATTATTAGTGATGAACATGGAGTATTTCACTTACTCGCAGTTTTTTTTTTTAAAGACATCTCTCGCATTAGGACTAAATCCTGTGTCGCGGGGAACTTTACAAACATACAACTAACGGACACAATGAACACCCAGACTCGAAACAACAATTTATGAATCACACAAAGTGTTGTCTCGTGTGGGGATCGAACCCACAACACTTCGGCACAGTGTCAAGCGGTGAGGCGGCTGCTTAAACCACGCCAACCGTGCAGTCAAGCAGCAGCAGCTTGAAAACATCAGATTTACCACGACAGTAAATCTCATCACCCGGCCTGCCAGATCTGTTAAGTTCATATTCCAATGCCCCTGGCATCCATGTAACGTGATTCGGCTGTGATTTTTTTATATTAATAGGCTGTAAACGAGCAGACGGGTCGCCTGATGGTAAGCAATTACCGCCGCCCATGGACACAAGCAACACCATAGGAGTCACAAGTAAGTTGCCGCCCTTTGGGGTTGAGAAAAGGGATAAGAGGAGGAGCGGGATGAGGGAGGGAGATGGAATTTGTGATGGGGCCTCCGGCACTCCCACTCACCGAACGAAACGCAACAGTATTGTTACTTTACGTCGATTTTCTGTGAGAGGGTAGTACTTCCCCGGTCGAGCCCGAATATTCATGCTGAAATCAGCAAGGCTCTACTACCTGTAAAATGTATAAGTATACTTTAAGTTCTGAATTAAATTCTGAATTCTTATTAAGTACCTAATAAGAATTCAGAATTCAGCACCTCGATTGAAGGTACGCATTAGAAATAAGAGAGTGAATTAGTTTCTATCCTTCCTTTTTTTGATGGTGAATATGGTATATCCACCAGGTAGAGACGCTGACGTCGTGGCAGAGGTAGGCCTCCCACAACTTTGTTTAGATTGCGGGTACCGGATGGGCATTTATCCGCTACCCGCGATCCGCTAGCCTAGCAGCGCTCTAGAAATACACATATACAGATAGATAGAATATTCTTTATTGTACACCAGATACAATACAAATGCTATATATTACATGATAAAATTTGACAAATGTACAATAGGCGGCCTTATCTCTAAAATAAATTTCTTTATAAAACCTGGTAGGTAATGATTTATTTTATTTTAGTTATTAGGTAGCGATTTCATCACGGCTCCGTGTATTTTATTTAACACTAGAGGCCGCCAGCAGCTACGCCTGCATTTTTTTTAATTTACCCGTTTTGGCCGATCCCGTGGGAATTTCAGAAAATCCCTTCTTAGTGCACCCCTACGGTCCCCAAGGAACATGCATGCCAAATTTCAGCTTCCTGCGCCCCATAGTTTCGGCTGTAGCGTGTCTGTCAGTCAGTCAGTAACGCAAGGATTTTATATATTAAGATTATGTCCGTCCTGTTCCATATCACTATGTATAATTATGTATCATAGGTACAGTTTCAAAAATAATATACATACATGGCACATACTTATACCTACATATGAAAATATATCTAGGTATAACCTTTTTTCCTATTTTGGTATCCCTCAGATGTGGTGTTTAATTATTATGCATTTGTAAAATAAAAATTTACATTTGATTTTGAAGTACTGTGACATTCCTCTTACAGAAAATCAAAGGTTTATTTTTACAAAATAAATACATAAAATGCTGGTCGAAAGTTGAGTCACAACAACGAGTAACAAAGCATCAACAACCGTGTGGAAAATAGTTTCATTCCTTTGTAATAAAATAGCAGGAGAATACAGTTTGTTTTTAACATTATCGACTGTCAGCAATAATAATGTTTTTATGTAATATATAATTCAACTGGTGTAATTTAGATTGAATTTCGATAGAGTATAAATGTATCAATAAAAACTAAACCAAATTATATTCCAATTAACCAAATTGAATTTTCATTCTTATCTCTTTTGCAAAATTTGAGTAACTTGCGGTGAACTGGTCATACAAACCACTGAATGTATTTATAGCGAAAAACGATCATGTCACATTACTCAAACCATGTTCCATTGTTTTACGAAGATACACGCGCCGAAACAATAAGTCACTAATGGGGTACCTAATGATCGTTGTACATACCTCATATCGGTTTGTAAACCACCTAAACAGTTGGAGAGTGACGTCACATTACATGCATGATTTACATGTAGTGTAGAACGTTATCATTGTTAGATAGTGCAATCAGAAACAAATATACTTTGGAGAGCACATGATATGACATCTCGCAAAATGCTGCTATCGCTGGATTTGTGTTTACACTACGATAATGTTAACGATAACTGATAATGGTTGGGATTTGTAATTATTTTTAGTGTATCTCGTTACACGGCTCTGCGTTTATTGCACTCTAATATTATCTTGAAATAACATAGTATCTCATTCTCTAGAACAATTGCGTCTTACGTTAAGCGTTGATTTGAAAGATTACTGTAATTATTTGAGTTTCCTTGTATAATGTAGGTAAATACTGCTTTATAATTAAAATAGGTAGGTACGTGTGTCTCAGAAGCCGTTCAAAGTCAGCACGCTGTAACATGCTTATCATCAAAGACTTTAGAAGTAAGAAAATTTCGTAATGTAACATAACTCTCTTTGTAGAAAAGGTGAGGCTCCTTTCTATTTGTGCCGACTATAGAGAACTGTAACGTAAAAACTCATAGTTATTATTAGATAAGTGAATGAAGAGGTAAAGTTTGAAAGTATTTATGATAATTTCAACCGTAAATTCTGTAAAATGTAACTGCCACGTACTTATTCTTGACGAGGAATACGACAATTTTCATGTTGTGTATGTATTCCATTGCAGCTTGCTAACAGCTGATGTTTTTGACGATTTATGACTAGTCAATAATTTTGTACGTTTAATTGTTAAATGAGTGTGAGTAATTAAGTATTTCAGAGCTAAAACATAGCTGTACCATACACTATCACAAAACCAAGTCGTTACATCTCAAATAATATTTTCATTGTATTTAGTGTAGTTTATGTAGAATGTCAATAATTTCGTAAATTATAGCAGGGAAATATCAAGCTTGGACACATTAGTTTGTAGCGTACGCTAGGTATTTTTGGTTTGTAAAGGACAAAGTTCAATTACTGGGAAAGTGTTTGGTTCTAGCGGCTACAATATTTGACTGTGTTCAGATAGAACATTTTGTATAGTTTTTACTAAATATGTATTGTGTCAATTTGAAAATGTTCTTGTACCTACTAGGCTCATGACCTTATACTGACATACGAGATACGTTACCTACATCAATAGAATGAAAAACCTTAAAATGTATGTGAATGTTTCTTCTTTGATATATAATTTCTAACAAAGCTCTACATTACTCCACTAGTACAAAGAACACGATCAGATGGTAGATATATATTTACCTTGAGTTTACATTACTTAGTGACGTTACTAATAAATTAGCAATAATCGTTTACAGTAAGTACTTACCTACATTATTTATACCACCTATTTTATTGTGGTTCGTAGAACAGTTTACGTGAAATATCACTTACAGCGCATCACACTAATTAAATCATATATGTATAGTAGCAACAATGAACCGACATTGGACATTAATTCCACAAATTGGTCTGTATGACAATTGCGGGGCTTGGGAGGGGTGAGGGGTCTCTCGTATATTGCCCACTGCTTGTAGGTAAGCTTGAACCTTGACCTGTCGCGTGTTCATGGTTAAATGCCGCCTCAAATTTACCGTTAGCGTTTTTCAGTTAAATCTACACGGCACCGAAAGGTGAAAATATTATAATTGTTAATTGAATGTGAACAAAACACGATGTTCGCTTTGTGTTATGTAACAGCTGGCGACATACTATACGAATGTAAGTATGTATTACCTTCTTTGTTCATCCATATCTCCCGAGCTATGTACTTACTCATCTTTCTTTGCACAGAACATTATTTATTTATCATGCACCTTCTTCATTCCCGTACTTAGACTATAAGTTCCCGTATGTATTAGTTAAATTTTGACTGACATAGCAAGCCTCATTATTGTGGCCGCCATTGCTAAACTTTTGACATTCTCGTCCTATAAATAGCCACGGCATTATCTTCGGGAGGATCCCTTTATCGACGTAAAGCATTTGTCAGTTAATAAAAAATAATGTTTCCTGTTTATGTTCTTTGTGGAAGTATTGATGTTATCGTGCCTCTTTGTTATAGTAGTAGATCAGTAGAAGATCGACCTCCACCCATCTGTTTATTAAAGTCTGTGTATATGGATTAAAAGTGTTTTATATCAAATAGAGCATGATTGAAAATTTATCGTGAGTGGGTTGAAAAAAAAGATAGTGGCAGCTATGATATGTACGGATTGACGAAGATCCTTTTTAGACTATTTTGCCCTCACCAAGCCAAAATATGCGTATTGAGCTATAGTGCGTGTAAAATGGTCAGCTCTACGTTCATAGCGACTGTACTAAGGATCTGTAAACCTACTTATCGTTTTCATTGTACAACGACGACAGTATAAACGACTGGGGATCAGAGATTGCAGATTCGACGCCCGTTCAATTCAGTTAATAATTATTATCTTGTAAAACTCGTAGTCAAAAATATATTGTGGTGTTAGTAAACTTTTGTGCTTCAAGATATGCGTACGTTACGCGGTGCTATCTACGCTCAATCTCTCTCTGATATAGCCGGATGAACTATGAGACACAGGGAGTAGAAAATACCTTTGTGTTTACACACACAAACTATATTTGCCCCACATAGTTGACTAGTATGCATTAAAGTTCGCCGCTTCAACCAAAATTCAACATGGAACACATTACAGCTATGTACTATCCAGTCGAATAACTATAGGATTGAGCATTATCCAAGGTTGTTTGGTTATAGGCTGTGCACCCCTAGGAAAAATACTTGCCTAACAATCTATATAAAAGCTTCGTTATTTTCTTAATGTATTAGTAAACATATCGTAAGTTGATATACCTGTGATAGTACCTAGTCCTACTAAACGCTAAGTAGGTTGGTACATATTAGCTATGTGAGCAAGTAAATACAATATACCTAATAGGTAGCCATACCGGTATTTAATAGCAGTGCTTACACGCAGCGTGACTAATTATAATAAAGTGCTTTACTAGATCATACTCGTATTTTATGCATGACCGCTTCTTGCTAGTGTTTTCTCAGACTACTATTTTGTATTTGTACATCTACGTACTCTAGAAAAGTGCCTATTATTCGGGTACTTCCAAGAAGCTCATTCTGTGACAGCTGGAAGTATTTTTGCAATACTAAGGTAATAAAATGTGGCAGCGATAGCCTATTGGAGATACCAACAGACTGCAATGAAAAGGGTATCGGGTTCGAATCCACGGCACGCACCTCGTCGGAGTTATGTGCGTATTTAGTCGTAAATTGTCGCTTGCCCCGTGCCTCGGAGAGCTCATTATGCCGTCGGTCCCGGCTGTCATGAACATCTTTGACAGTCGTTATAGGGAGTCAGTACCTATGATTAAACTGGCACTAGTCTAAACCATGGAATATAGCTATCCCTTTGGGTTGCGGAGTTCAGACAGGCAGTCGCGCCGTGGAAAAGCTAATATTCAGTCAAATCCGGTTAGACTAGAAAGCGGACCCCGAGATAACGCTAGGAGATGATAAGGTGATAAAATGTATGCTATCTTGGTATCTCTATAAATTATAATTTTCTTTTGATAAAATTGCTTGAAGTATTAAAACTTTAAACATTTCAAGCATAAGAAGGCAACTGCCACACAGGAGTAATTAAGTCTCTATCGCTACACAAACTTTACAAGCATTCAAACAACGGATACAAAAAACACCCAGAAACGTAACAATTTGTGAATCACACAAATTTTGTCCCATGGATCATCATCATCAGCCCTTAACAGTCCACTGCTGGACTAGGCCACTCCTTTGAAAGGAGGAATTGGCCTACTATACCACGCTGGCCAAACGGGTTGGTATGAGGTTTACGTATCAAGTTGTCCTTCTCTTACAGTGCTGTTCTCTGCATAATATGCTCCCTCTAACGGCTCTTACGACACCCATTGGATTATATGAGGTGGTGACAATCCGTATTCTTAATCCGTCAACACACAGAAAATCCATGGATTACTATTACAAAATTTTGTCCCGTCCTTGGGTTTGTTTTCACAACACTCACCCCAGTGTTTAAACAATCTGTGCAATCATAAGCATAAAAAAATGTGTTTCTTTGTAAATAGTGTTAAGCTTAATAAAACTGAACTAAAACGTTAAATAATACTTCTGACATTGAGCTAACCTACTAAAAAGATTTCACGTTAAATAAATAAAGTCTGCTTACAAAGTTGCTACACGTAAATTAAGAGTTTTGATGGCTGTTATTTTATAGTTTTCATTATATTACGTAACAGTAATTACATTGCCTTTAGATTTTAGGTAAACTTGACACGAACCTAGTAGCAGTAATGTGTTCATAAATTATTCTTTGTTGGTATATAATAATATACCTAGTGATACTTCTAATATATCGTGGTAATAACAATGACGTATAAAATTTACTGAAATATGGATGAAGTTATAAGAATCTAACTTCGTAATGTCTCGGAGCAGAATTTCAAATTTACGGGGCGTCGTCATTTTGCCTTGGACCCTGAGGTCTGCTTTCTGTTCCATTCCAGTATTTAGTTATAAGCTATTCCTCAGAGCGACTGGCGTCTTATCGCCGCATGTAGGAATAGTGGTATTCCATGGTCTAGACCTGTGTCCGTATGATGACGAATTTGGAATACAAAATGCCACTACCCTTTTTATTTCGTGGGAGGCTAAGAACTAAGAAAAATACACGAGGCAAATAGCATCTTTGCGAAGAGACGGAAAGCTCGAAATCAAAATATATGCCAAGCCGTTTGGCCAGCGTTGTATAGTAGGCCAAATTCTACCATTAATCACAGTGCTATCGTGACGCCAATTAGGAGAGGCTTATTTGCAGCAATGAACTGCGAAAGACGTAGACCAGTGTCAGTGAATTAAAGGGTAATGACTCCCTAGAAAGACAGTTAAATATTTTCATGATAGCAGGGAGTGCTTTCCGAAGCACGTGACAAGCGATTTGATGCGCACGTTATAACTTTGAAAAATTATTTGTGCACGCCGTACTCTGGGTTTGAACCCGATACCCTTTGAATAGCAGCGCAGTCTTGGTATCTGCGCTAGATTTTTTTTTGTTTTTGATTATCGCTGCTGCTTTCTTAATTAGGAGCATATTAAATAAAAGTATTGAATTGATTACCTATCACTTGCCATGTGCCTCGAAGAGCCGTCGGTCCCGGCTGGCAATGGCTATTTGGCTAAAATTACTTTAAAAATACCCTAAAACCTTTTGATAAACCCCCGCTTATTCACTAGCTTTAACTTTGAAAATAAAAACAAATGGACGGCATCATGTTACGTTAAAGAAGTTTCTAGAAACCTACAGTTCGCAATAGGCTGTTAGACAATTCTGGCGACAAAATACTCATAATAAATCAACAATAGCAGGTACAATTTGTATATCATAGGTCTCTACTATCAAATTAACAATTAGCAATAATTTGAACAGTAATAAGTGTTATAGTGTGCGAGTCTCATGCTTATCGAGGACAAACATTAATTTGCTTTATAGTAGGGTGGTCACACAGGTCTCCCTACGCGTAGGGTGCGGGTAGGTACCGACTATTACGTCAATCGTCCGTCCACATTGCTATCGCGTGATGTACATCCAGGCTTTTAGTTGTGTACTTGCTCGTCTTGCTGTAAACAGTACATTCCTTTGATAAAGTGATACAAAGTATATTTATACTGACTATAGTTATTTGTATCTTATGTATGTAGGTATTAGTCGTGTTTATTTTTTCCTTAGATAATATGCAATAATACTTATAATTAGGTACCTACTTAACACATGACATTTTACTTTCATTTTTAATATGCCTATCGTCACAGAAAAGTTAATAATATGGATTTACTGGTAATTGACACTGTTGAAAATAAAATATTATCATTGTTTTATTCCAATAGGTTTACCCGGGTGATAGATCAAGTAACACCTCCGACTTCTTTTAGGCCTAGTTTCACTGTCTCTGGATTGGCATTATCTTCCAGGTAAATTACTAGTTCGATATTACATACATACATACATAATCTCACGCCTATAGCCCCGAAGAGGTAGGCAGAGACACCCACTTTTCGCGAGATTTATTTTAGTCCCACGTAATAGGGGGCGAGCCTATTGCCGTACCGGGCATATTACCAGATTTCGTGCTGCTACTGAGAATTTCCTAATGGAAAAACCCAATAACACTGCACGACCCGGGGATCGAACCAGAGACCTCCCAATACCACGCGCACATTTAGGCCGCGAGACCAACGAGGCTACTAGTTCGATATTAGTATGATGTAATTTGCCAATTAATTAAAAAAAAACTATAGACTGCCATTTTGGAAACTTCTAAACTAAAATGACCTGAGGTTTAAACCTTAAGTAAGAAATTGATAAAGTGGATCAAGATAAGACAGAAATGGGCGCTAATTGATACAAATAGGCTCGAACAAAGTCTGACAAATTGGCCGCCTTTCATAAGGGTCGTAGACATTTAAGTCTGACGTAATTATTTGTATTTGCTGTTGATTAAAAATGACCCACCCAGGGTACAGCTAAATTTAAGGGTGCCGTGGACGTCAGCAGTTTTCTTCGTGTTCGACAAGATTTGTAGACATTTTCGTTGCCTTTAAAGTTTGGGAACCTCTACCATAGATAATCAAAATGACATTCAAATAGGTACCGAGTATCTCCATATACCCAAACTATAAGTGCAACGACAACCCAGTAGGTTGGGTAGTCGTTGTTTATGTGACATGCAATTATATCATCACAGTTTTAATTAATTGTTAACGAATTTATTTGTAAATTAATTGGCTGCAATGCCTCTGAAGCGGATGCGGATGTTGATATGAATACAATAATAAAATTAATATAAGAGAACTATACAGCACACCTAAAAATCAAACAAAGATATATTATTTTCCTGTTGTTTCTAAATGTAGGTAATTGTAAATTTGTCGTACCAATTTATAAATAAATATAGGAAACACGTAGGTCTTATTAATAAGATTACTGATAGTAACGGATTATAATTCTTAAGACCTCTATCTATACGCTACTGGTTAGTGAAGAAGGTTATAAACAAAAGTATGTGAGTATCAAATAGTTGTTACTAGCCTAGACTGCCGTTTGTGTACCTACTGCTTCCAAAGTACATTTGCCTGTTGCCGACACAAACCGAAGCGCTATTGTCTTTTCAAAATATCAGCCAACGAGTCTAACATACTAGTTTGCTCTGAAAACACAAAACCTACCCAAGAATACTTTGAATATTTAAACTTATAAATTTAGTCTCAAACTTTCGTGATACGTATGCGTACACGTAGGTATTAATATTAATGCAATGGAATAAAATGCAAGAATAAAAGTAGAAAATCTACAAAAGAAAGATGTGAAAGATGAATATAAACGAAGATTGATAGCAAGATTTGAGAGGTTCAATGAATTATGGCAGTCCTTTAAAGAAGAGGTAGTACCTATGTGTAGCATCTGAAATACGTGGTGTGATCAAGAGAAGGAAAATACGAAAGGTTAAGAATACATGGTGGGACACAATGACGTATTATAATATAGACGCGCCATACTCCCACAAAGCGGCTCTGAAAAACGGTTACAAATACCAAATAATATCTTGTATGAATAAAGAAAGAGAAAGTAAATAAATACTACTATAGGGGAAACCTGTTGTTAGAGAGAGATAATTTTAGTTGCTTTTTAATTCTTACACACAAATTATTGTTACGGAGCGTACTATCACAACACAGGTTCGCGCGTAACTAAACAGAATGGCGGCAATTGCCCTCATTTCAGTTTGCCATTTCAGTGTGCGGGCAACGCATCTATAGTTTTAAATATCTTTGGTGGGACAAGGATGTCCAATCAGAAGAAGAAAGCTTGGGTAGATTGGTTGGCTGCCAGAGCAAATGAAAGAATAGGAAAAGCAACTAGTGAGGACATAGAAGAAGCAAGACAGGAGTTTGCTAGGTCAAAAAGAATAGTGAAAGAAATGGTTAAAAGAAAAAAAGAGGAAAAGTAAGATGAGTTTGATAGCAGATTATCTGACGATTTCCAGAGAAACATTAAGTTTTTCTGGAAATCCGTTCGTGCAGTTCGAGGAAGAACTCAATCCTCAGAATACACATCAATCAGAGACAAGAATGGAAGGATAGTGAATGGTGAATCGCGCGTGTTGAAGAGATGGAAAGAGTATATTGAAGGTTTATTTGAAAGAACGGCGGTAGAGCCACCCATCGATGAAATGAATGGTAGTGATAGCAATGATGAAAGCGTTATTGGCGTGGATGAGATCGTGAAGGCACTGGGAAGTATGAAAATAGGTAAGGTTGCAAGATATGATAGGATTACAGTCGAAATGCTGAAGGCCGGACAGGCCATCATAGTTGGTCAGTTGCAGCGGTTATATAACTTGTGCTGGAGCACCGGCCGAGTACCTAATGACTGGGTCACAGCTGTAGTTGTGCCTCTTTATAAAGGAAAAGGCTCGCAACAAGACTGCAAAGACTATAGAGGCATTAGCCTTTTCAGCATTGTTGGCAAATTGTATGCAAAGGTACTGATTGAAAGAGTTATGAAAGTAACCGACAAGAAAATATGGGATGTACAAGCGGGAATCCGAAAGGGTATGGGATGTACGGATCAGGTTTTTTCCTTGCGAAGCATAGCCGAAAACTTTTTGGCCAAAGGTCTAGAGATCTATTGCGCATTCGTGGATTTGGAAAAGGCTTACGAAAGGTATCAATGAATAGGGTGGACAGCAGCCTCATTCGAGCTCTGAAATCTCTTTATGAGGATTCTAGAGCGTGTGTGAGGATAAACTGGGCATACACTGACTGGTTTAACATCGAGAAAGGTGTTAGACAAGGATGTGTAGCGTCGCCGTGGCTGTTTAACCTCTTCATGAACAGTTGTTTGCATGATTTAAAACATAGTGACTGCGGATTAAGGATGAATGGGTTACTCGTCAAATGCCTCCTTTGTGCTGATGATCTGCTAATACTTGCGTCTTCAGCGGAGGAGTTGCAGGAGATGGTAACAATCATGCATGGTGCGTTAGAGAGGAAAGGAATGAAAGTGAATGTAAGTAAAACGAAAGTTATGGTTTTTGAAAAGGAGGAATGCGTTACGGCTTGTAATGTTTAAATCGATGGACAGCGAGTGGAACAAGTGAATGAATTTGTATACTTATGTACGTTGTTTACAAGAGCTGGTAAGAATGAAGAAGATATTGAAAGAAGAGTTAATATAGGTAAAAGAGTGAATGGAGCTCTTAAGGCGTTTATAAACAGCCAAAACGTATCCAAAAAGGCACGTTTGGCTGTGCATAGAGGGGGGTTAGTGCCTACCCTTATGTATGATAGTGAAAGTTGGGTATGGCAGGAGAGACTGCCTCTCATTTCTACAGAATAAAAATGCTCATTTCTACAGAGAAAAGAATAGAAGATGTAGTGACAAGCAGCGAGAAAGGCATGTAAGATGGTTTGGGCACATGGAGAGGATGGATGACGAAAGACTGACAAAGAAGATATATAAGGCAAATGTGAAAGGGACAGGACGAATGGGAAGACCTAGGCGGACGTTCTCTGACCAGATTAGAGACATCCTAAAAAACGGACAGATCAGAAGTATCCTAAACAGAAGAGCATGCATGAGAAACTAGATGGAAGTGAATGAAGCAAGAGAGGTATGTCAAGATCGTTGCAAATGGCGTTCCGTAGTCCCTGCCTACCCCTCCGGGAAACAGGCGTGAGTCTATGTATGTATGTATGACTTACAAAAGCTGTGTCACGGGATGACAGTTATCCCTAAGGATACTACTACTTGTCTTATATAGATAGTGGTCTCGGAGTAACTGTTGCACTCAACACGTCTGATGACTTCCGCCAGGCCCCGATTATCGGGAAAGGCCTAGGATATTTATATTGACTTGTCGATCGACTAAATATCAGGATTCTGATGACCAAGCGAAGTGGCTGAAGTACAGCCGTGAAGCAGACAACAGGTTTCAGGGCAGGGTCGGCAGACAGCGCTCAGGGGGATGATGATAATGAAGGGTCTCGAGATAAAAAGTAAAGAAAAGGAATTAAAATCATTTACGGGGTTCTTGGAGGTACACTCAAAATCATCATGACGAGGCCTGTAAATAAACTGTCCCACTGCTGGGCACGGGCTTTTCTCGCTATGAGAATTTAAGGCGTTTAGGCTGTAGTTACCAAGCCAACCAAGTGCGGGCAAAGAGCTCAGATATTTACAGAGAGGCGCATTTCTTATGGGCGCTCTGAAGACAAACTTTCTGTGACCCAAATTGCCGCTCGGCGGCATGGCAGTCGCGCTGTGACAACTGTCTCTACGGCAGCAGGAGAGACGAACGTTCCTCCTGTGTATCTTTTAACTACGTGAGCAAGAAAGACGCAGAACGCCAGCGCCGCCAACGGCGCCAACTACGAACTAAACTGGAGACAGTCTCCACTTGGAATCGGCACACGAAATCCTTAAGAACTGCGCTTCTGTTGGTGCGGGTTAGCAGACTTGACATCCCTGTCTCGAACATTTAGGAGAACTTTTAATCATACAGGTTTCCATTATGTTTTCCTTCGTGATTTAGCGAAATTTGCCGTTTCGAAAGGTCAGTGGTGTGCGTCGCCGTATTATTGAACCTGAGAGCAACTGCGTAGCAGTCGGTCGGTCTCCGCTAGGCTATCGCTACATTTAAAAGTAAATAACATATTTTGACACGATATTTCTAGAACAGTGCCTATTTCTAGTTTCTGGCGACTATCTTACTCAGAATGTATATGCTGAGTAACTGCTTAATTAATAAATAATTTATTAATTATTCTCGTTTTACACAAGCAACAGCAATTACAAGTGCGAGAACTCTGACCTTAATAAACATTGAATGTCTTAAATTAAACATTAGATGCGACATAATAGAATAAATATCTAGTTATATTCGATCGGCATGTAAATATGTGGTGAGGATGAGTGGTTGGGAGGTTTTTCATGACTCACGTGACTTGCATTTTCGCGTTTCGAGCTTTGCAATGATGTGCCAATCAGGTCATGTATTTACACATTTTACACTAGGTGACCGTAGAGGGCCCGAAATTGCCACGGGCTCAGGAAGAAAAATGGCTAGTAAACATAAATTGTTTGCAATACACGCCGCAGTTTTGCCAGAGCCAAATAGCCTGTACCACGTATACTCACTGTATTTAGCAGTGTTCTGGACTCCGACTCATCTTTGATCTATTTGAAGATGAATATGGGTAAAGATTTTGTTGGTGTGTCCGAAGTTTTCTGAAAATTATCTGTAATTGTTTAATTAACATGATATTAATTACATTAACATTTTAATTTGCGTGTCAGAATCTCATTTTATATTTAAATTTATATCTTTTTTAAACCCTTTGTATAAACTAAATAATTAGTGTCAACAACAGTAACATCTATCTGTTCTAATAAATAAAAACAAATAACTAAAACGTAGTAGCTGTAGTCTGATTGTTCATAGTGCTTGAGAATCTACGCATCTTCGAATGAACTTTGAACTTCTATAAAACGTCTTAGTAGTAGATTAGTCAAAGAGTCCTGCCTTGGGTACCTACCCGTGTCGTTAAAGTAACCCAAGATTTTCATTTTCATGTTTCTAGTTTCAGTAGTTTAGGTCTGCAATCTTATGTCAGTCGGGACATATCTTTATACATAATTACATATATTTGTAGATATACATACTCAGTAAGAAAGAGCACAAAATCTGTGTAATATTTGGTCGCCCTATAGGTAGAATATAATATCATGATTAGATGATATTCTAATGAAGTCACTGGAATAATATGTAGCTAAATGAACTATGCTAAATCTAGAGCTTGTGGTACTGGGCCACATTCCCAGAGGCATATGCCGCCACACGCGTCGCAGGTTGCGGATAGCGGAACGGCTCCCAGATATGGGAGCTAGCAACCTTGTGCTGTCGCTGACAATTGGGCGGTCCAACGGAGGGGTGCTGGGGTTGGCCATGGCGGGCCAACTCCCATAAAGTAGCGCTATACCCAATAAAGTGTGGATGACAGTGGCGAGGAGGAGCCGCTACTCTAATCGAAGCTCTGACCCGTGGAGACCAACCTCGAGAGCCTTGGGTGGCTGTTGGTCTAGGAGAAGGTACTCCAAACAATAAACCAAATGGGCTGCCTTATATATAGACTTCCCAAAGGCCAGGGCGCATACCCGATAAGTACTTATGCCGATAAGTAAAAATACAATGAACGCAGGATTCGAAAACAAAATACCCCACGAAGGTACCAGCCGTGCTGGAGAATCCTTCTCTGTGAAGAGCCCACAGGGAAACTCAGACAGCCTCACCGTATCTGGGGGAGGCAAAATTTTGCTTTCACGTAGTGATAAGAAGATGGTACAACAAGCTTTTCACCCAGGCTTGTTCAACACCAGGCCAAGGAGTACTTCAGTAGGAGAAAAACAGCTACCAGAACCTACCGAAAAGACGGATCAAAAGGAGGATCATTCAATTTTAGGAAATAAAAAAGATGAAACCACTACACCAGCAACCCTCAATCCACCTGAATGGCAAAAAGTGCCTAGCCATAGAAAAAAGAGAAAAATTACTACATCTCCAGAAGGAATCAAAACCTCAAACAGTTTCAGCTCGTTAACTATTGATCTCACGGAAAAGGAAGATGAAATAACAGCAAAAAAAACCCAGCAAACCTCCGCCAATAGTCCTGTATGGTGTGACAGATGTTGGAAAGCTTACTGATTTGTTAAAAACTGCAGTGGAAAGGGACCAATTCACTTTCAAAGTAGTCAACCGAAACTAAATGAGAATCAGCTGTAACTAAGTTGAGGTGTATAAAAAACTTATCTACCTTGTTCGTGAAAAAGGACTGATTGGTCATACGTTCAGGAGGAAAGACGAAATAAACTTTAGGATAGTTATAAAGAACCTTCATCATACTACTCCAATTAGTTAAGTGATGAAGCTATTAAAAGCACTGGAAACACTATTGTAGGAGAAGTGATCAATGCCAGGTATGGCCCTGAAAAAATACCAACTTCCATATTCTTTGTTAACCTCCTATCTGGACCAAAACACAAAGCAGTCAAGGAACTGAAATATATATACCACCAATCAGTTCAGATAGAGGACCCCAAAAAAAGTAGAAGAATTGTGCAGTGCCACAGATGCCAGCAGTATGGACACACGAAAAACTACTGCACAAGAACCTTCCGTTGTGTCAAATGTGCAGAACCGCATAAAACATTAGAATGCAACAAACATGACAGAAATACCCCTGCTACTTGTGCCTTGTGCCATGGTCCTCATCCAGCTAATCATAAAGGGTGCGAGGTTCATCAAGAAATCTTAGCCAAAAAGATGAAACTATTTCAATCAAAGAAGAAACAGGAAAATCTTAAGACCACATTAAAGCCAACATTACCAGCAATTGCTAATACAGAAGACAGCAAAATGACTAACTCATGGCCCCATGGCCCATGAGTTAGTCATTTATCCACCAAGAACAACTCCCTATCCCAGAGCCCCAAAGCACTTCTTACCTTGAAAAAATACTCGCAAAGCAAACACAACAATTCGATTTAATACTACAACAAATGGGCACGTTAATGCAGCTCATAACAACACTGATTACCAAACTAACAAAATGACAGTTCTACGACTGGCAACCGGGAACCCAAACGGATTAGCTCCCAATAAAGACGAAGTAGAGCTACTTATAAGAACACATAAACTTGATACTGTCCTTATATCTGAAGCCCACTGCACCAGCTCAAGTAACATAAAGATCAGAGGATATAAGACCTACATCACTAACCATCCTGATGGGACGGGACATGCCGGAACAGTTATCATAATACGTGATACTGTTATACACCATCTTCTTCCTGAATTTAAAACAGAGGCAATTCAGGCGACAGTAGTGGCTTTAGAAGACAGCATCGGCTTCTTCAATATTGCTGCTGTATATTGACCGCCAAAACACAAAATAAATGACACAATGTTCTCCCTCTTCTTTAAAACGCTGGGTGGGCGATTAATTGCTGGCGGAGACTGGAACGCGAAACATACATACTGGGGATCTAGGTTAACTACAACTAGAGGCAGGCAACTGCAAAACTGTTTGACAGTTAATATCCTTTATGCAATATCCGCAGCCGAACCAACCTACTGGCCCACTGACACCGGCAAGATTCCAGATCTCCTGGACTTCTTTGTTATCAAAGGTCTGTCTAAATATTATCTCAAGGCTGAACCATGCCTGGACAGTAGTTTGGACCACCCTGTACTTCACATGGTGAGCACTATGGTGTGATTGACATAGAGAAGCTACCATCACTTACTAATAAAAACACAGATTGGGACTCATTTCGAAAATATATAGATGATAATATAAACTTAAAAATCGCACTAAAGTCACCAGAAGATATTGATGATGCAACGAAAAATATCACATTACTGATACAAGAGGCTGGTCGACTAACTACACCAGTCATTGAACACAATCCCCGTACTGTGAACCTCCCTCTGCAAATAAGGACACGAATTCTGGAAAAACGAAGACTTCGGCGAATATGGCATCAAAGTCGAAACAGTGAGAACAAAAGAAACCTCAATAAAGCGATAAAAGAATTAAAGTCCTTAATAAAATACTGGCATAATTCTACACTTGAGGTTAAGCTGGAATCACTAACACTAACAGCTTCTACTAACTATTCCCTCTGGAAATTCACTAAAGCTCTAAATAGACCCCAAGAGGCTAAGCCACCGCTGAGAAATAATAGTAATAAGGTGGCTAAATCAGCTCTAGAAAAAGCAAACGTATTTGCTGATCACTTGGCATCTGTTTACTTACCGAATTCGACAATGGATATGGAACACGAACATCGAGTACTCAAAGCTCTGGAAGAACCATTTCAGATGTCACTGCCTTTGAAACCAACCACAGTAAAAGAAGTATGGAGCACAATTCATGACCTTACAAATAAGAAAGCACCAGGGGTTGATCTGATCACAGCAGAACTCCTCAAGCAACTACCTAAAAAGGCTGTAGCATTCCTAACTCTTTTATATAACAGCATTCTGAGGCTCCAGTACTTTCCACCTATGTGGAAGATATATCAGATAAGAATGATTCATAAAGCAGGAAAACTTCCAAATGAAGTCTAGTCCTACAGGCCTATCAGTTTACTGCCAATCTTATCCAAGGCTTGTGAAAAGATCATTCTGCACAAACTACGACCCATTATTAAAGTCGAGAAAGTTATCCCTGACCATCAATTTGGTTTTAGGCAGTACCATTCCACCATAGAACAAGTCCATCGTGTCACCAACAAAATCAGAGATGCCTTAGAAAGAAAGGAGTATAGTTCGTCCGCATTTCTCGACATACAACGGACGTTCGATAAAGTATGGCATAAAGGTGTACTATACAAGATTAAGAATTGTTTCCCATAAAATTTCTTTACACTCATGAAATCTTACCTGGATGGAAGAGTATTTTAAGTAAAAGAAGGCGAAGACTGCTCAAAATTTTATGACATAAAAGCAGGTGTGCCGCAGGGGTCGGTACTGGGACCTGTCCTATATTCAATTTACTCTGCAGGTTTGCCCGAGGTACCGGGAATAACTACAGCCACATTCGCTGACGATACTGCCATATTGGCTAGTAGCGACAATCCAGCCCATGCATCACAACTACTACAGTGCGGACTAAACGATATAGATGTCTGGTTGTCCAAATGGAAAATAAAAGCTAGTACCTGCAAATCGATACATATAACATTCACCCTGAGAAAGAGCAATTTTCCGCCAGTATACCTTTGTGGCAACTTGTTACTACAAAGCGATAGCGTAAAGTACCTGGGAATGCACCTTGATAGGCGGCTGACATGGAAAAATCATATTAAAGCCAAAAGAGAGGAACTACAACTAAAATTCAAGACTTTGCTGTGGTTGTTTGGTCGCAACAGTAAACTGAACATTGACAACAAGCTGCTAATATACAAAATCATACTCAAACCAATATGGATTTATGGGGTACAACTGTGGGGCAGTGCTAGTAACTCCAATATAAGTATCATCCAAAGAATGCAAAATATCATTCTACGTACAATCGCCAATGTTCCTTGGTTTGTCACCAATGACGAAATACACCAAAACTTTAAAATTAATTCCGTAAGAGAAGAAATACGGGTATACTCCGCAAAATATGAACACAGACACTCCAGCGAAATATACAAAATCTCTCAGGCTTATCCAAAACGGCTTAAAAGGCAGGACATATTGAAGCTACCAGACAGGATGTAGCCTAACTAAAGCACGAGTAGTGCGCTCACTGGAGTGTACACTCTCCACAACTTATTGGCCTACAACTCATCAGCTCATAGTCCAAAGACTGATTACTGATACAAAGAGGAAAAAAAATCTAGAGCTATATAAATTTATTTTTTCCACTGCTAAACCTACTTATTCGGCAGTTCCAAGTACCTCTGAGTCTCCGAACAAAATGTCAAATCCATCTCTGGTTATTCTAGTACCTGGAAAAGCCGGTTCCAACGACTTGATCCCAATAATCTGAGCTCACCAGTTGAACTGTTTAGGCTCTAAATGGAGGATTGGAATCCGTGCACCGGTGGTATATATAATTTGGCCTTGGTTATAAGAGTTTGCGACTTCGCTGTTAAAAAGTTAAGACAATTTAGAATGTAAGCTGTAATATTTTTAAACAACGAACATCAGCTATTTTATTAAATAGTCATTAGAATGAAACCAACCATACGTAGTGTGAGCGCCTACTTTACTATGCTTCCGAAACTGGACTCTGGCAACGTGAGAACGACGTTTAGTAGGCGATGCTGCGTTGACTATGTAGTACCTACAATATTGCTCGTGCTATTTACAGTTACCTATTTTATTTTAATTGTTTTCGATAGAAGATAAGTAGGTTCATGTGCTCATGTCCTACATGATCACGGCTGGCACTATAGCAAATTCCTGTAACACCGCTACTAAGGCAAGTCGAGTTAGTCGAGGTACCTGCGGTGGTTTTCAATACGTTTCCAAACTCGTTTCGGAAGTCACACATAATCCTTCCTTTTCAAAATCGAAAGTAAAACCGCAACATGACTTTTCCATCGTGTAACAAATTGTAAGATGTTGTTCTCCTAGGAATTAGAACAAGCTACCAATTATTGTTATGTGGTTTACTATTACTAATTAACACAGAATGACTGTTCAAAAGGCTGACTTATTTTTAAGCATTGAACTGTATAATTGCAATTAGAATGACAAATGACTATGTGAAATTACTTATAGTTAGGTATACTTATTCAAGTCAAATGTAACATTTTAATTGTATGCATGGCACTGGTTAAAGTGCCCATAGCCACATTTTGATTTAATTTTATATAGATTGTAATACTAGATTCTGCCCGCGGCTCCGTTTACGAAGAAGCTATGGCAACAAAGATACTGGCAAGGTAAGGTATTGTTCCAGTTATTCTGGTTTTAACTGTTGGTTTCATTAAATAATTCCATTTATAGGTCCAATAGGATTCTCAAATTGATAAAGCTATAACTAATGTATAGGCTACATTACGTTCAATTGATTTTGCATTAAATTGTAACAATCATCAAACGTCCTCACAGGGTTTCACAATATTAATCACAGACGTAAAAAAAAGTGGATATAAGCACGCATGAGACCAAGAACTCTCTGCATGGAGCTAGGAAAAGTACTTATTAAAATGTTTATGTAACTTTATTTATTTGTCATGTAGGTATGCGTAGGTACGTTTCAAAAATTGAAAATCTCAAGCTGAAATGGAAACACAACAATTATTGTAACACAACAGACGAATTAAAATAGTTAAAATTAAGTAACTGGTTAAAACTGGGCTTGACTTTGCCGATTCGATGTTAAATAAAATAATATTATAAATTGTAATCAAGGCAGTTTCTAGAATCCCAGTGTGTGATATGAATGATATAACAATAAAAGAATTCTGATAAATTTTACAAATCGTGTCATTTTATTACATCCCGCTTCATGATTGCTGAACGACAGGTTCTAACCTAAGTTAAAATGATTGTGTCACAGTAACAGTGTCAATAGGATAAGAGATACGCCTGTTCCGTAAAGCTAGTTATGATGTTAAGTATACCAGGCAAAAATAAAATCTAATATCACTTAATTACACTCAAGTTAACAACGCCCACTTTTTTTTGTTGACTACGGTGGAAACTCTCCTTATGAGCCTATCAACTCGACGCCAACCCGGCCGTGAGTGTGATCGACCGGGCTTGGGACTGACGGTGGAGGTGTGTAAAAAAACTACTAACTATTAAAACCACCGCGGTGTCCATACGGGTTCCGTGTACTGGCGAGGTCACGCGAATCACTAATAGCATACTTTTCCGTGACCCCGCCCGGGATTGGGCCACCGTTGGTTTTGGCCGGCCCCGTCTCGTTATGACTTAGGAGGCGGCGCAGACACTACGCCGCCTCCTTGCCTTTTGGCGGACGGGGAGCAGACCCAGCGCTCGCCGTCCTCAGGCGCTAAAACGGCCGCAGAGGACGACAACCTGACAACACCGCATATCCTCTTCCTCTGCGGCCCCACCGCAACGCATCAGATTGGGCGCGCGGCAACGAAAAACCGACACGCCTCTCCTCCCGCGACCACGCCCGACTGCGAGGGACAGACAGAACTGTCCCCCGCACCCGCACCCTTGGACGCATCCCACGCAGGCCTCAGGGCCTGGTTACGAGATCGGTCTAAGCGGCGAGCGGCGCGGCAGGGGCGATGTACATGGCGCGTTTACTCTGGGGTTGCCGCGCGCCGCGTCACAGTGAACGCGCCATGTATATCGAAAACGCTCGCCGCTGTCGCCCGCCGCTGTAGGCCGTGACCGGGCCGTCACCCAAGCCCACGTGGAGCGTCCACTCCCGGGATCTTTCTAAGCTTTACCGCGGGTGTCCAAGCCACGGTTACTGAGCCCCCCACCACGACAAGGTGGAGATTAGGGAATGCAAATCTCAGAGTTTATGAAGCCAATCTCGCGAGATCTCGCCAATTTCGAGATCTCGCGAGATTGGCAGTTTTGTATGATTTTTTGTAAATAATCGCAATTTTTGAATAAATTAGGACAAAAATAATAACTATTTTAAGTATTATTAGATAAACATTATTTTTGACGAATTTTTCAATAGACTTTTATGCTTAATTGAAACCGCAGTTCTCAGGCAGACATCCACGAACTGCAAAAGTTTGCCTTTTGACCCCCAGGACCCGTACAAATTCATTTTATTTTTTATTAATGCCGATACCGACAGATTGCAACTCCGTCCGTGTCAGTTCGCGCTTCGAATAAGACGTTTTTATGCTCGAATGCAATCTCGTTAATCTCGCGAGATCTCGCCCTTTTTTTGACCGAGTTTAATCTCGTTAAACTTTTTTAGCGAGAATAATCTCGACCCGAGATCTATCAACATATATCGACATTGCATTCCCTAGTGGAGATCCCACGGGGGTAAGTTTACAAACTCATAGACTTTCATCCTCCTAGCGTTATCCCAGTTGCAACCCGGGGTCTGCTTACTAGTCTTACCAAATTTGACTGAATTTCTTTTTTAATTTAACTTTTCTTTAAACCCTCTGGGATTTCACTTAGAGATTATTAAAATATCGCTACCCCTTTGGGTTGTGGAGGTCAGACGGCAGTCGCTCTGACGAAATGCTGGTATTCTGTCAAATCTGGTTAGACCAGGAACCCCGGGCTCCGAGGCATGTTAGTCTCGAATGCAGCCGGGATACCGCTCGGACGTTGATGGTGACGTTTATACCTTATACATAGGTATATCAAACTTAAATATGGCTATATTTAGCGTTGCTTTGTTAAAAATGTTAATGAATTAACAATATAGGAATTAAAACTTTCGTGGTCATTTAAACTTGTTTTAAATTGTTTTTCGGGATATATACCACTCGGTTACTCCAAACAAAGGTACGTGGTATATATCCCGAAAAACAATTTAAAACAAATGAATTAACAGTATTAAATCCTATAGGATTCTCAATCGAGTCATCAACAAAAATCCTTTAGGATTTTATAATGAATCCTATATGAAACGTATATGAACCATATTATTTGGATTATATAAGAATCCTTATCGTTCCATAATAGGATGTAACTTTGTGATATGATATTATTTTCAGCGGCAATGGGCAATTTGGTTTGATAATTTAATCGCTGCCTCCGTGGTCCAGTGGATAGCGTATGCAACTGCTGATCGGAGGTCCCGGGTTCGGTTCCCGCTTCGGGCAAAAGTGTTACTGGGTTTTTCCGAACACTCAATAGTAGCCCGTAGTCTGGTGATGTGCCCGGTAACGATTGCCGTTACCGGGCTCGCCCCCTATAACGTGGGACCTAAAAATTAATGGTGAAATGTGGATGTAATATTACACTTCTGCCTACCCCTTCGGGGATACCTACAGGCGTGAGACTATAAAAAAAATCATTTGCGTAACTTAATAAGTTAGATTTAGTATTCAAAAGAGTCACATAGAATTACTAGCTGAGCTCTAAAGCGTGATGTTATATAGCCGGCCGCGGCCCCGAAAAATAAGCTATCAATCACAAAAATAATTCCACAAATCGGACCAGTAGCTCCTAAGATTATTGCGTTCAACTAAACAAACAAACTCTTTAGCTTTATTATAATAATATAGATGAGTTGATCCATTATGGAATCTAATCAGATTAGTATACAGAGTGAATTTTAGTAACTAGACCTGAGTTGGTTGGATGTGCCAATACACAGGGCGCAGAACCTCGAGGAGGGCAAAAGTGGCCCAATTATCACATAATATCATGTTCAAGCAAGCTAAAGCTGCTTTAGATTAAAAGCGATTAAAACTTTTTTATGAAGTGAATTAATTTCACTTCATAAAAAACTTTTAATCGCTTTTATTATATCCCTTCGGATCGCCGCCGGCTCGTGGAGAAATGAGAGCCGAAGTATTATGTATGTAATCTTTAAAAACCATCTCGACTGCCAACCAACTACGGGGAGAAGACAGGGTACAGGAGCTATCCAGTCTTGGATGATTGAAGCTAGCACGGGTGCATGAAAAACTATTTACGGCATTGCAAGAACCTTGTTCTTCTTTCTCTTAGCGTTATCCCAGTTTCAATCTGGGGTCCGCTTACTAGTCTAACCGGATTTGGCTGAATATTAGCTTTTCCACGAAGCGACTGCCTGTCTGACCTCCGCAACCCGAAGGGATAGCGATATTCCATGGTTTCAGACTAGTGTCAGTTTATTTAGAAGGTACTGACGCCCTGTAACGACTGTCAAAGATCTTAATGACAACCGGGACCGACGGCTTAACGTGCTCTCCGAGGCACGGGACAAGCAATAATTAACAATTCAATACGCACATAACCCCGAAAAATCATTGGTGCGCGCCGTGGATTCGAACCCGATACCCTCTACATGGCAGTCTGTTGGTATATCCACATCGCATTGCAAGAACCTTGTTGTTAAGTATAAAACCTTTTATGTTAGGAGCATGATGACACGGCATTACAAAGCGTTGCGCTGTATTACTCAATATTTTGTAAAGAATTTGTCAAGTTTATTACTTTATTTACGTGGGTATAAGTAGGTACTTGTACATTACACTCTTATCGCGGTGCTCTTAAATTATGTACTCTCATAAAATCTTGATTACTATGTCACTATAACCAGTACAGATCTTGATTACTATGTCACTATAACCAGTACAGTTAGATTTCAATTTTATACTCATATCAACCGGCTCTTAATATAATAAAAAAATTACCTCTTTGATGATTTTTTGTTTTCAAATAGTCCAGAAATGGATGAATGGTTGTTACTGAAGTAATAAATTACTGCGGGTGGCTCAAAATCTATTTACTGTTCGATATAAGTCCTTCATAAGGGTTCCCCTTATGAAGGACTCATATCGAACAGTAACCAGAAGGTATATCTTATACTTGAAGTGATAATGATGAATGTGCTGTTCATGATTTTATAAAACAGCATTTATTTGCAGAGAATGCACATCATTTATCTCAGTAGGTACCAGCTACAAAAAGCGACTCACTTCCATAACGTTGACTCAGTTCATCAACCTCTCAAAACTGATTATTATATGACAACCAAACAAAAATTCTTTTCTTCTACCTTTATCTACATGGACACAATACACAGTAGGTTTTATCAATGACAAAAAATGCGGCAAAAAATAGATCATTGTTTTGGTTGACGTTTTGACAAGATTGTTGTTATCTGCAGCAAGTATACAGCATTTTTTGTTGTTATCAGATCTTTTGTTTATCTGCATGTTGACATCGTGTCGGGTAGTGAGGGTAGCAGTATGTAGGGTAGCAGCACATGAGTAAATAAACCGAACAGAGAAACAGCTCCTTAAGAGCTTGTAAATTTGTTACCTGTTTTGGTAGGGTTGTCACAATAGGTTAAGACAAATCGCTTGTTCGGCATACGACAGATTCTGGATTGGACAGATTCGTGATTCGGCAGATTCCTAACTCGACAGATTCGTGGATTGGGCAGATTCTTGGACTCGACCGATTCGCTATACGAATAGCGAGTGGAACCAAAAAAGGCATGCACCTGAAACTTTTAAAAGCACGGAATAAAAAATTACATTTGTTACCAAGGACACGACAAAGCGACGTGAAGACGTGATTTATTTGACATTCCCAACGATACCACTAATAGTGTTGAATATTTTTCCAGTAATATTTTTGATCTATTTTGCTAATAAACATAGGAATCTCCTTTAGCTATTATGTGCCACTAGTTTTACCACGGGGATGGGTACCTAAAATAAATTTTAAAAGAAATTGTGTTAGACAAATTAATGTCTACAAAACAAATGACTATAAAATGATCAACCATCGATAGGGCTTACAAAAAACAGGTGCATGCGATTTTCAACCTTATTGACAATTCATGACAGACTTTTTTTTTGGTATTTTCTTGCTTTCTGACATTGATACGTTAAATTGTAATCCCTATCGATGGCTGATAACTTTCTGATAGTCATTAGTTTTGTAAACGTTAATTGCTTTTATACAATTTCTTCAATTTCTAAACTAATGAGTTCACGAGGATCCTCTGGGGGATCGGGCTAGGAGATCCTGGTGGACAACATGCAAACATGTTAAGTATTTCGTTGCCAACTTTGACAATATTTATTTCAAGATCGAAATATTCGCGATACTTTTGCTCGAGCAATTCAACAAATGCGATAAAATTGTCAAGAGGAAAAAACTAATTAAAAAACCAAATTGTACGTTACCATCGTTAAAATCTTTATAATGACTTAATTATTTCATCTTATATTATTCATACACACAGTACAATAAACGACCATTATTAATAATAAAATACCACGTTTTTACATTAAAATATTAAAACTAAGGGTTATTACGACGCACGTTGTTTGTTTTGTACGTTGTAGTACAAAACAAACAACGTGCGTCGTAATAACCCTGAGATTGTCAACTGCCTGTGCCTACGTAAACCGGTTTTTTCCAGTCTCGCCGCGTACACGACAAGCTGCCAGTGGTCACGCACACATGAGCCGCGTGCTTGTCGTAGTGCAACCGATTCGCGCTGTTGTATGAAGCTGTGTCTCTGTTCCGTTTATCTACTCATGTGGTAGCAGTGCGTGGGCGCACAATGTACCTAGTTCAGTGCCCACTTATCCAGAGCACATTCGTGAAGCTTCCGCTGCCGAGCACGCCTGACCGCGGCCACACATCCGCCATGATTATGAGAACATCGGACCGTTTCAGATAAAAACTTACTACATTATAAATATTTTTGTACGATAAACAAATATGTATTTCAAAACAGCAGCACTTTTTACGTTTGTTGAGGAATTATTTTATTGGTTGTTTTTGATTGTACGGGAATATCCAGTCCTTGGGGTTTTACCGCTATAGTGTTTGTTTCATACTGATAGTAATATGTATAAAATAATATGGAAATAATAAATATGTATAGCGATAAGCCCTATGAACAAAAATATGTCAGTTCAAAATCTGTCACTTCTGCGAATACCGACAAAATGCCTGCCCACTCTACTTTACTAGAATTATGAATGGAAATTTGTTCTATGTGTATAATATCTGCTACTCTATCAATGGGATAAAATGTAATAACTCATCTACTTTAAAAACGCGTAAAATGTTGCAATTTCGCTTCCACTGTCACAGTATGTGATACATTGTGAATTGCCCATAATGTGTCTTTCTAATCTTGAACAAAGGCATAACATCTGTATATATTTTTAACAAAAATAACCTACACAACTACTACTGTATAGAGACACCTTATACAGCAATTAGATTTAGAGATGGTGTCAATTTATATTTATTTATTACTACCTATACGTAAGGCAAGGAGGTCCGAGGTATACTATCTGTCAAGTGTCTTACTATTATATTTTAAAATACACTTAATACTTTTAATCTTTGCTCCACTTGGGAAAAACTTACTAACACTTTTGCCCGACCCGAGAATCGAACCCGGGAACTCCCGATCAGCAGACACATACGCTATCCACTGGGCCACGGATGCAGTCAATCCAGCTGTGTTTATAAATAGCTAACCATTTGTAAGGAAGTTAAAACTTACAACAAATAGGTACACTAAAACCTCCAACGAATCCCGGTACCTACCCCGGAGAAATGGCCAACACTACCGGATACAACGTTAGTCATCATTGTTTATTCACAATCAAATATGTTATACACTGTATTCATTACTAGCTGTAGTGTAGCAGATAGTGATTAAGTCATAATTATGCCTTGGTACCAATTTATTTGTGTTCAGTATGTCCTTCGCTTCCATATTATGTTTTATTGTTGACCGTCAGTCGATAATTTACCCCCTTTGCATATCCAACCTCACAAACTCCAACCATATTTACTCTACTTTCCTATTCATCACTTGTTTACCAACATACATAATATCATCTCTTCGCATAACATGTCCATGGCAAGTTAATGATTCTTCACCTTTTCGTCTATGGCCGCCTTTTTCAGACTATCTCTAACGTATTCATTTCTAATTCTGTCCATTCTCGCCTGATACAACAAAATTAATTTATTACTCAAATTTTGTTGAATACTTAATCACTAAAGTAGAAAGTGAGACTAGGAAAAAGAATACCTGGTGTAATATAATAATGGTGCCTACAATGCTAAGTATCAATAATAGAGTCTTCATATGTGTATAGACCTCGCAAAATGGATGAAACGTTGCAGAAAAGAGGACCACCCAGGCTGTAACGCGAGGGCCTCAGATCGCAACCGGGATATGACAATCATGGAACATTTCTTGTTGTTTTTGCAATATATATATATATATATTTCAAAAATATAGGCAGATGCCAAAAGCAAATCAGTGTAGCGGCTGCTGATGCTACAAATTATATACAAGGCACGCTATTGTGTAAACGCGGCGCAGCAGTCGTCTCCCCGGACTCGTATAGTTAGATGTTCGCTTGTAGTTTATTTATATTTAGTTGCAGGCAGTAGGTATCAGCAAAAGAATATATTTCTTATTCTGACAATATAACATTATTAATTAAGAAAAAAAGGGTGCATAGGGTTCCCACCAAGAACTTAGGGTCCCAAGCCAACCTCACCTGCAAGTGGTGCACCTGCCGATCAACGGACGAGGCTCTGGCAAACAAAATGTCCCAATAAGCGGCAATAGGCTCGCCACCTATTACGTGGGATCAAAACACTGGCGAAAAGTGGGCGTTTAATATGCCTCTGCCTACCCCTTCGTGGAGACAGGCGTGATTCTATGTATGTATGTATGTAAATAAATAATCATTTATTTCTTTACACAAACATCATTTTCTTATACTCTTGCATCAGTCATTAATCACTTTGACATTAGTTTCAATCAATCCTACCATGATTTTCTACACTACTGCTTGCTGAGAACAGTGACGACAAATAAAAAATATACTATAATATATAATAAAAGAAATCATCATTAATTAAATTTAAACTTATAAATATAGCATAGCAGCTAATCAAATCAGCAACCATTGCCTATCTAAATAATGATTTCCCAGGACATGATGTTGTAGCATGACGGATGTAAATGACGGTACGAAAACAGAAATTGATCAACTAAATTTGCTTTAAGGCGAGGTTGCAGTACAGTGCGTAGCTCGACCTCACCCCCCGCAAAAACAAAAACACGGCGGTGGCGTCAGCGAGTGAGCGGGGGGAGGGGAGGGGTGGTTCATGTGTGCGTGTGCCACAGCGCAGCGTAAAAAAAACCGTAGATGAGTTATGCGAACTTCAAAAGTGGCACATTAAAAACAGGCTAACTGTCTAATTTGGCTTTAGTCGCGTACGCGCTGCGGTCGGAAGCGCTCGCTCTTTTACTCGCGTGTGTGTACGTTACATTTGAAAATGCCGTCATGTGTAATGAGATTTTGCACAAACTATAGTAGGAAAATGACTAACAGTTATGGAATCACTTCTCATTCATGAGTATAACAATATTACAACGTTTTATTTACAATTTATAATACATTCAGTAACACAAATAATAGAGTGAATAAAAAAATTTGCATTTAGCGAGTGTAAAAAAGAAGCAGTATTGTGCGTGTTCAAAGACTAAAAAAACAAAGTATGCAGATGGGACATTCGTAATAATAAAATACTGATGTGTGTTTTTGTCAAGTAATAAAAGTGATTTGAGGCTGAATCAACACAATATATTATTATTATAGAAATACAAAACCATAGTTACAAACATTGACGGATGATCAAAGTCCATTCACTTGTTCTTGTTTTTCTCCTTTAAGTATTAAACAACTAAGTAGATTGTACTGCATAGTTTTCGCTGCCGACCCACCGTACCCCTGGGGGTATGATGGGTCTTTCAAAGCTTAACCGTACTCCCAGATAATATTGTTGTGTAATTAGTTTATTAATTTCAGTTCGTTAATTTCAAGTTCTACTATTTTGTGGGATCATTCCCAGTAGCCCTATTGAACAGTTCTATGATAGAACTGTCCTAATTCTATTAGCACAACTTGATGAGGAGAATAGAACTAATGGGATAAGTAATAGTAAATGTCCCAGTCTAGTTCTATGTAACTATGTTTTTACAAGGGTATTCAATAGAACTACTGGGAATGATCCGTAGTGTCACGACATCGCGCTCATATATCCGAATGAATATGTTTTGTAGACGTTCATTTGTTTATCCTCTCGAGCGCCCAAACGTCAAATGTCATTTAATCGATAAGCGCCCACGTCAAATTGAGCGGATGTGTGAAAGTTGGCGGGCAGCGTTTAAATGCCGATTTCGACGTTTATTTACTTCAGAACACTAATCAATACATATATATTTAGAATCTACATGAAATTTGCTTTATTATGTATATAGAATTAACTAACTTTGTGAACAAGCGTAAGTAATTCAAACGGTTTTATCAAACAAATGTGTAAAATACATGTTATTGTAGAAAAATGAATGTATTGACCAATTAGAGGCATTCATAGCGGTAGGAAAATTCTAATAATATTATTTGTGAGCTATTCTATTAATTGAAATACGTAAAATAAGAAATATATGGAAAAAAAAATATTTGGAAGCGAAATAGTGTAAGCACGCCTCGAAGTGTACTAACAGCTGATGAGTTTAGCTGACTGTTTGTTTTTACTGAAGTTGAAAATAAGAATTTTTATTGCATAGCTCTGTCAATCGTTTTATACGCTTCAAAATGGTATACATTGAAAAGAGACAAACATTGTTTTGGCGTTTCATTTTAACATTGAATGGAACAAGTACGAGACCACCGTATAACGGTCGGCGGGCGCTTATCGGGGGTAAAAGTGTCCACCGTAAAACGGTGGCGTGGCGCTCGAGAGGTTAATGTGTAAAACAAATGAACGTCTACAAAACAAATGAACGCCTACAAAACAAATGAACGTCTACAAAACAAATGACTTACAGAAAGTGATCAGCTATCGATAGTGATTGCAGAAAACAGGTGCATGCGATTTTCAACCTAATTGACATTAGTCAGAATTTATAATTTTATTACCGTAATATTGCCAGAAAGCGAGAAAAAACAAAAAAAGAAGTTTGTCATGAATTGTCAATAAGGTTGAATATCGCATGCACCTGTTTTTTGCAATCACTATCGATAGCTGATCACTTTCTGGTAGTCATTTGTTTTGTAGACGTTCATTTGTTTTGTAGACGTTCATTTGTTTTGTAGACGTTCAATTGTTTTGTAGACGTTCATTCGTTTAACACATTTTTATACATACATATTTATTCGGATATGTGAGCGTGATGTTGTGACCCTACCCTTGTAAAACATACATAGAACTAGTGGTAAATTTCCTATAACTGTTTCCCATTAGTTCTATTCTTCTCATCAAGTTGTGCTAATAGAACTAGTGGGAATGATCCGACAGCGCTAGGATGATGATGATGACGGGTCTTCAACAGTACCACAGATTATACCTACAAAGCATTATAACCATTAGCAGTAATACCTAAACGTTTTATTCTCTAATTTATCTCCTTGTTGCACTATATCATCGTACTAGCGCTTGTCTTCGCTTGTCTAAAAATACAAAAACGTAAGATTTTTTAATAAATGTTATGAATAAATCACATCGACTTTTTATTTCCCTACCGTAAATGAATTAATCAAATTTGCTTTCTTCGCGAGAATTCGCCTCGAATTGAATTTACTCAAGACAGACAAAATGATCATGTCGCATCTGAGTCAAATTATTGTTTGTGAAACGGTCAGCATGATGTCACAATGCGCCTCGGTACAGAGAGTATAATTATGTTTATCTCTTTTTCGCGCTTGCGATTAGATGTGCTATCTCACTTACACTTCTTATCTAATTCTTAGTGTGTCGTTTTGACATATTTATATTAGTGTGCGTACACTTTTCGCGATGCGTGCCACTCGTAAGCTCCGTCATGTTACCTTGTCAGTAACCTGTCTACGGTTTCTTACTAGTATGTCTATGGTTTGAACGATTGAGTTTGGAATACGAATTACTTTGTACTTTTGCGAAAACGTAAATGCGGGGGTGGAGGGGGATTTTGCGGAGCAACGACGTGCGTCCGCCCTCAATCACGCCTAGACAGGCACTGATGAACGGCCGGCGAGCGATATAATGCCAACATTTTGACTATTTTTTTTCTTGAAGAAAAATGATAACGAAATTACGAAATCTGTTTTTACCATTTATTTTAAAATAAAGAGCTGTTTCTATTGATAATACTTTCATATTAATTCATTATGGAATCTCTAAGCAGTACACGTTTAAAATTGTGATTTAGTGCCATGTTTGACATTTTTTTATCGAGCCAATCATTCCAAATCGTGTTTCTATATTTACGATTTACTAGAAGATATGTTCATCTTTTATACTTTAATTTTTATTCATTAAAAATATCATAGTTCATGGGACTTTCAGACGTTCAAAAATCTTAAAAAGTACTGCAACCTCGCCTTAAGGACGCGTTTACGCTTGTATCAAAAAACCACATATTTCCGGTACATTTTACGACAATTTTAGATAATAACTAATAAAACTAATGATTACGATAAATTGATTACTTTTTTATCCATAAATCAATTTGAAAATAAATAAAAAATATTTAATTAATATTAATGTAAAATCGATTCGAAACGGCCTCTTCAATCAAAAATAGGCATATACTGCTATTTTTGGGTACAATTTTCTCTCTATTTTAACATTTATTTAGATTTTCAAAGATAGAATAGGGTAGTAAATATAGTCAACTCAAAAACAATTTGATTTTTTTTTCAAAATATTGTAAATTGACTCAAAAAAAAGCAAAAAATCATCTTACATTTTTCTTCTATTTTGCTCGCATACGTGTGTCTTAATGTGTGGCAATAAGGTTCGTTTTATTTAGCCACTTTCTTGATTTATATATCCAAATTCTGCAATGAGATCTCAGTCTGCGCTTGAGCGCCGTCGGGAGTGGATTCTATGTCGCTTGTCGCTGCAGCCCGAAGACGAAAAAAGCAATATACGAATACAAAATATTCGCTAAAATCAATTTGATACTTCTCGTATTCTGTGCGAATTACGTACAAGTAAATTTCTTTTGTATAAATGGACATTATTACTTTATTTTCTCCGTTATGTTGAGTCAGGATATATTTCGGTATTTAGATATTATTTTGTTTCTTGCGTTGAAATCTGGTAAGATTATCTGGACTGATGGTATACCATCCCGTTCAAGTGTTGCGACTGGAACTCATAAAAGAGTAGACCTAGTTATGCCAGGTTGGGGCTCATTTTATTTGTTTTGGTGAGACCCTACGACTGGTACTAGTGAAGTAACCTTCCAAGGTTATTCGATGAGTCTTGCTGGTACTCATATGTGAGTAAAGCTACGCATGCCGAGTTTGGGCTCATTTTGTTTGTACATAAGAGACCCTACCACTGGAACTTATGAACTTATGTAACCTTCCAGGGTTATTCGATGACTCTTACTGGTACTCATATGTGAGTAGAGCTAGGCATGCCGAGTTTGGGCTCATTTTGTTTGTACATAAGAGACCCTACCACTGGAACTTATGAAGTAACCTTCCAGGGTTATTCGATGACTCTTACTGGTACTCATATGTGAGTAGAGCTAGGCATGCCGAGTTTGGGCTCATTTTGTTTGTACATAAGAGACCCTACCACTGGAACTTATGAAGTAACCTTCCAGGGTTATTCGATGACTCTTACTGGTACTCATATGTGAGTAGAGCTAGGCATGCCGAGTTTGGGCTCATTTTGTTTGTACATAAGAGACCCTACCACTGGAACTTATGAAGTAACCTTCCAGGGTTATTCAATGACTCTTGCTAGTACTCATGTGTGAGTAGAGCTAGGCATGCCGAGTTTGGGCTCATTTTGTTTGTACATAAGAGACCCTACCACTGCATTTTATAAAGTAACCTTCCAGGGTTATTCAATGACTCTTACTGGTACTCATATGTCAGTACAGCTAGGCATGCCGAGTTTGGGTTCATTTTGTTTGTACATAAGTGACCCTACCACTGGAACTTATAAAGTAACCTTCCAGGGTTATTCGATGACTCTTGCTGGTACTCATATGTGAGTAGAGCTAGGCATGCCGAGTTTGGGTTCATTTTGTTTGTACATAAGTAACCCTACCACTGGAACTTATGAAGTAACCTTCCAGGGTTATTCGATGACTCTTGCTGGTACTCATATGTGAGTAGAGCTAGGCATGCCGAGTTTGGGCTCATTTTGTTTGTACATAAGAGACCCTACCACTGGAACTTATGAAGTAACCTTCCAGGGTTATTCGATGACTCTTACTGGTACTCATATGTGAGTAGAGCTAGGCATGCCGAGTTTGGGCTCATTTTGTTTGTACATAAGAGACCCTACCACTGCATTTTTATAAAGTAACCTTCCAGGGTTATTCAATGACTCTTACTGGTACTCATATGTCAGTACAGCTAGGCATGCCGAGTTTGGGTTCATTTTGTTTGTACATAAGTACAAGGTTACTTCATAAGTTCCAGTGGTAGGGTCTCTTATGTACAAATAAAATGAGCCCAAACTCGGCATGCCTAGCTTTACTTCCATATGTGTACCAGCAAGAGTCATCGAATAACCCTGGAAGGTTACTTCATAAGTTCCATTGGTAAGGTCACTTATGTACAAACAAAATGAGCCCAAACTCAGCATGCCTAGCTCTACTCACATATGAGAACCAGCAAGAGTCATTGAATAACCCTGGAAGGTTACTTCATAAGTTCCAGTGGTAGGGTCTCTTATGTACAAACAAAATGAGCCCAAACTCGGCATGCCTAGCTCTACTCACATATGAGTACCAGTAAGAGTCATCGAATAACCCTGGAAGGTTACTTCATAAGTTCCAGTGGTAGGGTCTCTTATGTACAAACAAAATGAGCCCAAACTCGGCATGCCTAGCTCTACTCACACATGAGTACCAGCAAGAGTCATTGAATAACCCTGGAAGGTTACTTCATAAGTTCCAGTGGTAGGGTCTCTTATGTACAAACAAAATGAGCCCAAACTCGGCATGCCTAGCTCTACTCACATATGAGTACCAGCAAGTGTCATCTAATAACCCTGGAAGGTTACTTCATAAGTTCCAGTGGTAAGGTCTCTTATGTACAAACAAAGTGAGCCCAAACTCGGCATGCCTAGCTTTACTCACATATGAGTACCAGCAAGACTCATCGAATAACCTTGGAAGGTTACTTCACTAGTACTAGTGGTAGGGTCTCACCAAAACAAATAAAATGAGCCCCAACCTGGCATAACTAGGTCTACTCTTTTATGAGTTCCAGTCGCAACACTTGAATGGGATGGTATACCATCAGTCCAGATAATCTTACCAGATTTCAACGCAAGAAACAAAATAATATCTAAATACCGAAATATATCCTGAATCAACATAATGGAAAAAATAAAGTAATAATGTCCATTTAGGTATAGTATATAAAAATAAGAAACTTATTTGTACGTAATTCGCACAGCCAGGCCTATAACACATAGATACATATGTATCACAAAAAATTCTAAGTCTCAAAGTTATTTAGTTGAACTACATTTCCGCAAGTTACCTTACGTAGTACGTACTGTTGCCGCCGTGTCGCTGTAGTGACGCGTTTTGTACCTACTAATTTTGTAAACGCGTCCTTAAATTATTATGTCGGCCACGCAGAATAGGTAACATAATAAAAAGAGGACTAATCCAAAAAAAAACCTCGGGCTTGTCTTAGATTTTTAGGTCGTAGTAAGGCCTTGCTTGCCTTGTAGGTCTTAGATTGATATAAATGTTGTAGGTGCAAATAAGTACCACAGACACTACAATTGTAATCCTAAGAAAAACTTGGTCGCTATAAATTCAAGCAACAATCTATTATGATATTGCGGTGAAAGAGGTTTAACCTTAGAATGAGAGCTAATAGGCTATACAAAGCCTTTATTCGGCGTTACAAAAATTCCCCCTAAAATCTCGCCTTTTAATATTTTTGAATCTCTCTTTTTCTAATCCATACTTTAAACTCTATGTAACATTTCTAAAACACTGTTCTGACGCTAATCCTAGTTTATTAATAAGACTGCGGGGTCTCTACAAAATTTTCCAGGGTCACGGCGGGATACGCGCTCAATAGGTACATCTTGTCAATTGATTTTGGGTATTTATATGAGGAAAACGTCGATACTAGTGTGCCAGTGAAAAATGCACTCCGCTGCGCTACGCTATACATGCTCCAACCCTAATTCTATCTTTAATACTATTTCGTGCATGTAATTCTTACCAGACTCTGCCTCTGCCTACCTGGGACAGGGTTATCGCGGTAAGAAGTAGCCTACATAAGTCACTCTCCAGCCTAACTAGCTCCTCAAACTCATATCATGCCTATTACAACAATGCTCGGTTTTGATATAAACGAAGGGCAAACAAACACATTTTCGCATTTATAGCATTAGTAGGTAGATATTCTGTGGTAATAATATGTAAGTATGAATTAAAGAGTAAATATAAATTTTATGTAACCTTATCAAGTTTCAATAAAACCAATAATGGTAATAAAATCTTTATTAATAAAATTTTCATACTGTAACAATATTAGTATGTACTTAAGGTTAAATTGTCAAATCATTTCACTTATAATATAATTTCAATAAAATTTTAGATTAACAAGTAACATTATATTTTAGGAGATCGCGTCTCTATAAAAAGTGTATAGAATGACGCATCAGAAACGGAGTAAATAAATTAATTAAATATAGCTAGCATTATATGCAGAATTAAGCTCTTACAGCCAAATATAGCGTTAAGAGACTACTTACGCGGGTTAATCTTTTAGGTGACAATATGTCTTATTAGTTGTACAAGTGAGAATAGCACTAAAGAATAACGTGTAGTAGCTTTCGATTATTAAGTTACTTGACACCAATATCACGTGCAGTAACTACAGTGGCAGTGCGGGTGACGCTTGTCGTGGCATTGGCGGTCTTGGCTGATGAGCCCACCTTCCTAACAGTAGTCGTTGTCGTCGTCTTAGCTACACCTCCGTTGGCAAGTTGCTGGACGTCAGTATTAGTACGCACTTCTTCAGTAGCTGCCTGTTGTTTCTCATGAGCAGTCGCATTCTTCACATTTTTTTCAATATTCTGCTCAAATCCTTCCCTTCTAATGACTTCATTACTCTTTTCCTCAGAGCACCTACCACTCCGCTCTCCCTTCGCTGCATTTCTGATTATTCCATTCTCTACAGGAATCACTTCACTGTTTTCATAGTGTTCAGAATATCCATTTCCATCAGAGTTATCAATTGTGTAAGAACCACGGCGGACTACTGGTTTCTCAGGAATCCATACGATTTCCTGCGTCAGTGATTCTTGGTTATGAACTGGTTCAGGGGAAACTGTGGTACTTCTGACGTCATTGTCATGCCTCACTTGAGTTACGTGGGCACGTTGAATCTCATTGTATTCATTGGATTCTACAGTGTCTTGATTATTAACATGTCTATCTTCTACGACATTGTTCTGACGGACGACAGTTTTCTGGACTTGCTTGGTAACATCAGTGGATTGCGTAACTTGTTTCTCTGTAGAACGAGGTGTCTCCAATGGTCTCAGCTGTCCCAGTAAAGGCGAGTGCTTAATGCCGAAGGTTATTTGTGGCGTTTTGTTCATCTGGACCTAAAAAATACATAATTTATTTATTATTTTTAATATATGTGTATATTGCGTAAAATGGATTAGATACGATACATGCTTAACTTTTAAAATTTAATTAATGTCTTTTTACCTTTTCCGGTGAGTAGGTGCCAGGCGCGGGCATTCGCACGCGATCGTCAACCGGCACTTTATGACGACCCGAAATCGTGTAGACGGGAGTGTCTAACACTGACGGGATTCGGTAGGTATTCGGCGCTGAAAACCATTCAAAAAAGTATATTAATACGAGATTTAACATTTTGTATATTTATTTTGTCCCCCCACATTGTTATGATTAATTTCCTTTATATTTATTATTGATAAGGGTATTATGTGTTATCCTAGCCGTAATTTAGAAAAGGTTAATCGCAAATCAAATCATCCCGCATTGATTAGTTACCCACCATGCTTGTTATTTTAACTATACCATCTGTGAAACTAAAACTCACCAGGGGTATCGGCGAATTTATTTGTTTGAATTTTAATACCAAAAGTGTGTTGCGGTGAATAAGTCAATATGAATTTGTAACCCTTTTCGGGGTCATAAGCTCCTGGGGCTGGCACCTTTAGGCGCTCATCGATGGGTTCCTTATGTCGACCGGAAATCGTATATGATGGCGTTTCGACAGGAGTTGGAATATTATACGAATTCGGTGCTAGAATACATAGTTTGAAATTATATGATTGGTCCAATAAAGTTTTTAAATTGTTATTAATACTAAACTTTAACTTACCGGGTGTACCGATAGTCTTCACTTCATCCGGTTTGGTCCTAAACGTGTATTGAGGGGCATTGTGCAGCATTATTTTATCCGCTTTGTCAGGATTGTAACTATTCGGTGCAGGTACATTGTCTGGTTTGTGAGTATTCGTTTTAATCCTAAATGAATATCGGGGTGCGTTGTCTAAGAGAATTTTATCTGCTTTTTCTGGACTGTATGAATTAGGAGCAGGCGTATTATTTATCTTGCCATTTTCTATTTTAGGTCGAAACGAATATGATGGTGCATGTTCATGTAGAAGTTTGTCTGCCTTTTCTGGATCGTAAGCATTAGGAGCCGGATTGGTTGAAGGCTTGTCAGCGGGCCCTTTGACACCAAAAGTATATTTTGGTGCACCATCTAGCATATAGTCGTATTTACTTGGATCATATGCGTTTGGAGCTGGATTGTTATCTGGCTTGTGGAAGGGTTGCTTGGTCCTAAATGTATACGCTGGAGAACTTTCGTGCAATACTTTATCACCTTTCTCGGGACTGTATGCGTTAGGACCCGGTGTGTTCTCAATCTTACCAGGCAATCCTTTACCTGCAATCGTAAATCTTGGCGCTCCATCCGGTAGATGAGGATCATATTTATTAGGCGCAGGCACATCAAATACTTTAGGATCTTGGCCTTTACCGGATATTGTATATTTTGGAGTACTGGACGGTAAATTGGGGTCGTAAACATTTGGACCAGGAGTATCAGAAGGTTTACCAGCTGGTCCTTTACCAGCAATAGTATATCTTGGCGAATTACTAGGTAAATGAGGATCATAGCTATTTGGCCCTGGAGTATCAGAAAGCTTCCCATCATGTCCTTTACCAGCTAGTGAGAATTTGGGAGTATTATCAGGTAAATGGGGATCGTATGCGTTGGGAGCAGGCACATTAAATGATTTTATATCGTGAGGCCTACCTCCCATTGTATACTTAGGCGTCCCATCTATAAAGTGAGGATCATAAGTATTTGGCCCTGGAGTATCAGAAGGCTTCCCATCATGTCCTCTACCAGCTAGTGAGAACTTGGGAGCATCGTCAGGTAAATGGGGATCGTATGCGTTGGGAGCAGGCACATTAAATGATTTCATATCGTGAGGCCTACCTCCCATTGTATACTTAGGCGTCCCATCTATGAAATGAGGATCATAGCTATTTGGCCCTGGAGTATCAGAAGGCTTCCCGTCATGTCCTCTACCAGCTAGTGAGAACTTGGGAGCATCGTCAGGTAAATGGGGATCGTATGCGTTTGGAGCAGGCACATTAAATGACTTCATATCGTGAGGCCTACCGCCCATTGTATACTTAGGCGTCCCATCTATAAAGTGAGGATCATAAGCATTAGGCCCGGGAGTGGCTGAAGGTTTAGCATCGTGGCCTTTGCCATATAAACTAAACTTTGGTGTGCCATCCAGTAAATGGGGATCGTAAACGTTTGGGCCTGGGTTGTCATTTGGTTTCTCCGGAGCATTTTTCGGTCTAAATGTATACGAAGGTGATGACTCGTGTAAGATTCTATCGGCCTTATCCAAAGAGTAAGTATTAGGAGCTGGTACATCATCAAATTTTTGTGAAGGTCCTTTTCCTGCCATCGTAAACTTGGGTGCACCGTGCAGCATATGGATAGATTTTTCAGGTGCGTACATATTAGGAGCCGGCGTATTATCAATTTTGATTTCATGATCCTTTAGTCTAAAAGTATAAGAAGGTGATGACTCATGCAAAACTTTGTCCGCCTTATCAGGGCAATAAGCATTAGGAGCTGGCGTACTTTCAATTTTATCGGCATGGCCCTTGCCACTAATGGTAAACTTTGGAGCACCATCTAACATATGCATAGATTTCTCTGGAGCGTAAACATTGGGTGCTGGCGATTCACTCCTCATTACTATTTGCTCTTTTGTCCTAAAGGAATAAGCTGGGGAACTTTCGTGTAATACTTTGTCAGCTTTTTCAGGAGCGTAACTGTTAGGTGCTGGTGTTTCCGATAATTTAGTATGGGTGCCCTTACCCGAAATCGTGTATTTCGGTCCACCATTCAACATTTTCATTGATTTTTCTGGGGCATAATTATTAGGAGCTGGTGTTTGCTCATGTCTCTCAACGACTTCTTTGGAACGCATTGTATAAGATGGCGAACTTTCATGGAGTATTTTATCAGCTTTCTGAGGACTATAGTAGTTTGGGCCTGGTGTTACTTCCTGCTTTTCTGCCACGCCCTTACCAGCTAATGTGTACTTAGGACCATGTTTGAGCGAATTCAAAGATTTTTCTGGAGAATACATGTTAGGGGCTGGTGCATTATATACTACTCTAGTTATTGTTGTTTTAGTTCCAAATGAGTAGGCTGGTGACTTTTCTCTTAGCATCCTATCTGCCTTCTCGGGGCTGTAAGCGTTAGGTGCAGGAATTTGTTCAGCTTTTTCAAGCTTCATTTTTCTTGAAAATGTATTTTTGACTGTTCTCTGGCGTACAGTTGAGGTACCCTGAAATCACGATTAGGATTACTTCAGTTAAACGACATTTAAACACCATAAATATAAGCAACATCTACGTAGCACAAACTACTGATAATACACAATAAAAAATGTACCTTTTATTAGTTGATTAGTAGAAGGAATGACTGCATACGTACATAAGCAAACCAAAAAGGTATGTAGATGCAATTATAAATAAAGTATTAAAAAAACAGGAAGGCACATAAGTTTTTATAACACATACATTTATTGCTACTGATTTTATTAGAAGAATATTCGTAATAAATTTTATATACATCACAAAATAAATATCCTAAAATAATAGAAAAACCTCAGCTTTGATAAAGCGTGGCGATGAATGGTTGACATTGGAGTGATCTTGTTACGGTTGGGTGATTGTTAGTTGGCGGCGATTTCTTCTGGAGCGGGGTAATGTGCCGGCTGGCCCACGTATTGCGAATGCCGGATGCCGAATGTGTGCGCCGGAGCCCACGGCAAGTTCACACACACCTGCCATGTACCCACCACCCATGTTAGTAACTGGTATGACATCGTGAGGAATGAAGTTAACATGTTCATCAAAGTATGTGGGTACCTTAACATTAGACTCAAGTAAATGATTTGTAGCAACAAGTTGATGATGCTTAGTTTAGTGCAAATTTAGAGTTCCCAGACAAAAAATATTATAATATGTAAGTGTATTGTAATGTTCTGTTGTGTGTAATGGCTCGATAAAACTAGGCAAGAGCTAGTATCAATATAATATTTAATTTACAAATAACGAAGCTAGTCTTACGTAACATCAATGTACAGCCAAAAAATCTGTTTTAGAATCTACCAGTCCAGAATCTCCAAATAAGTATGTAAAACGGAATCATTTAGTTTATTGAAAAATCATTGTTTGATGTTTGATCTTTTACTGTCAATGCATCTCTACGCAATCAAACAAGTCGGTCGGTTGTATAATAATTATAATAAGAATGCCAGTTTGAAAACAAAATTTAAGAAAACCACTTCTTTATAAAAACAAAGTCAAAAATAAGTATTCAAGTTTTGTGCTCTGATAATATTTATAGCCACCATTTGAAACGAGTAGGCCAATAAAAAATATAATATCACGTAAATAGTAATTAAGATGTTGTTGGCGCTGATTTGAATAAAGAAAAAAGCTGTTTTCAATCACTAATTATTGTTTTTATTCAATATTTGTTAATCTTATACAGCACGTTTTGTTAAATCTGATATGTGTGTATTTGAGGCAGCTAGCAACTAAAGATTTGAGTGATATGTAAAAATTATGATATATTTATAATTACGAAAATATTTTAATTAATTTTGAGGAATCTAAAAATTCGTACTGAAAATCCTTAGCAGGTAGGTAACTAGTAAGTATATGTACAGATAATATGTAAAGATATTTTCCTAAACATAAATTAATTTGAGAATGAATTTTTAGCAGTACTTCGATATCAATTAGGTATAGTTGAATCTATTAATAATTATGCTTTTATAAAGAAAATAAATGTTCAAGATAGTTCTTAATTTTATAACCGATTTTAAACTAGGTTCTGCTGTATTATAATTTATTTATTATTATTCATTTAATGATATTATACCTACTTTTTGGGAAAACTTTTCAATTACCTGTCAAGCAGATTATAAAAATCAGGTTTGAAGATGTGAAGTCAATATGTTTTCTCGGACAAACGTAACGTCATCAAGACGCGCGAATTTGAATCCATCAATCCAAGTTAACAACATACGGTGAATTAAATTATTATTATTGGTTTAGTGTTATCATTGATAACAATCATCATCAGAGAGGTGGGAAAATTACGAACAGCCGTCAATCGTACAGTACCACAAATCATAATCAACATGTTAACATACAGTATGTGTTGCTTGAAAATATCAATCAATGTCGATATCAGTAGGCGAATAACCAAAATGTTTATTGCAAGTTTCACCCACGCGGTTATTCAACCCCAGTGCGGGCGTGCCCGACACTGACGAATATTTCCGCGTGGATTAAACTCTAGGACGCATAATATCCTTCTCATTTACACACAAAAATCCTAACAAACGCTGACATCATCGACATCGAATATATTATTATTATACAGTATATGTCAGTGATTAATTACAAGTGAGAGACCACAATAAAATTTATGAACGGGTTATTTTTCTTTATGAAATGACCACAGGACGAATCACGATGAGTTATAAATACAGATCATTCAAGGTTAGTGACATCATTGTTCATTGGATTTGATTGGTAAATAAATGGGTGAACTGTAGGTGATATTACCTTCTCAGGACAGTATACTCCGGGTCCAGGGACTGCAGCAGAAGGGTGCCTGAGCTCTCTTCGTGGCGCGATGGTGTAAGCAGGCGGACGCTTGTTGAGGGCCGTGGACGCTTTGTCAGTGGTGTAAGTGCCAGGACCAGGCAACGATGCCTTGTCCTCTATAACCTTCGCTCGGCCGGTGATGCTGAATGCTGGTGCAGCGCGTTTACCACCCTCTTTGGCCTCGCCGAGAACCGGTGGCATAGAATACGTGTTCGGCGCTGGAAAACACATCAATCACCAATTTAAAACAATATACGTCAAGGATCTTTCAAATGACTGTATCGCCTCAAAACTGACTATTTGCTGGGTAGGTACCAAACAAAAGCGATATAAACCAACATTCAAGAATTTAATATGGCGTAAATTATAAATATGGAGCAAAACATACAATGAATCACAAAATAAACAGATGAACGAGGCATCAAAATAGCGTTGACATCAAGCAACTAACTTGGTTACGACGTAACGCTCTTAAGTGACGATGTCTCACCTAAGCTGTTGAAATGAGAGATGATCTAATACGTAGAATAAAAAAAATTATAACAATGTATGTATATCTAAGGCATACCTACCTACGGAACAGAATATAACACTTATTTGCAAACATAATCCAATTTAAACGGCAAATAATATATATTTCTACAGGATACATACAGACTAATGGTTACAATAATTAGGTAGATACTATTCGAAAATAGTAATTAGACTAACCAACATTGGTAAAGTTAAAATACAGGGTTTTACCTCATGTAACGAAGTAGAAAAATAAGCGAACGAAAAAGTACAAAACATCGACATTGTGGCAGTATCGGCAACGGCAACAGGCGTACAAGCATACTCCTGACAAAAACGCAACATGTGTAAGCATATATTCGAACATTGCATACATAAGGAAATAAACTAAGCTGAAAATAATAAATCATGCTGCATAAAGTACATGTATCGAACAAGGACATGACCATACTTCTCTCGTACAATGTTGTATGTCGGTGCTATGACTATACTAATAAGTAACATCCAACCGCTACAGCAATGATAGAAACGACGCTAAATCAAATACAATCAAAGCTAAATGAAACTGGTTCGGATGCATGCTACGTGTGGTGAAACGGTGAAACCACCTGGCACTTTGCTGCCGGGCTGCGGTGGAGATACTCGGAGGCCGATGGAGAAGGCTGGAGCATGGTCGTATACGACCCGAACGGCCTTGATAGGCTCGTAGTCGCAGGGTGCCGGGGTCGGAGCGACCCGAGGCGGAGGCCAGCGTCCATGCAACGACGCCGCCGGCGCCGCCGCACGCCCTGATTGTTCCATCATGTGAGACAATCGTAAATAAACATATGACAACTACAACTATCAATCATTACGTGACCGCTGGTGTGTGACGCGTGAACCTCGATCTTGAATTCTAACATGATGTAGGTATATCATCCTCTTAGCGTTATCCCAGTTTTTAATCTGGGGTCCGCTTTCTAGTCTAACCGGATTTGGCTGAATATTAGCTTTTCCACGGAGCGACTGCCTGTCTGACCTCCGCAACCCGAAGGGATAGCAATATTCCATGGTTTAGACTAGTGTCAGTTTATTTAGAAGGTACTGACGCCCTGTAACGACTGTCAAAGATCTTCATGACAACCGGGACCGACGGCTTAACGTGCTCTCCGAGGCACGGGACAAGCGATAATTAACAATTCAATACGCACATAACTCCGAAAAGTCATTGGTACGTGCCGTGGATTCGAACCCGATACCCTCTGCATGGCAGTCTGTTGGTATATCCACTCGGCTATCGCTGCCTTTTTATTATTGATGTAGGTATATCATAGGTAGTAATAGGTACTATGTTTTAGTGTGTCCTTAATAAGTATCAAAATAAATAGTTTTCTGGTTCCTTCTTTCTATAATGGAAATCAATAAATACACATAATAGACGAGGCTGCCTCGTTGGTATCGCGGCATAAATGTGCGCGTGGGATTGGGAGGGTGGATCGAAATGTGGGTGTAATATTTACACCTCTGCCTACCCCTTCGGAGAAACAGGCGTGAGACTATAAATAAATAAAAAATAAAAAAGAGACGAGACTTGTGCAAAAGAAAAACAAATATTATTGTTGTTGTTAATGAAAAATTTACAAGCCCACCTAGTCCGCTAGAGCTACCATATATTAATCTTATAATATGTATAATTTGTTTGTCACTGCGGGACTCTCATGCGACAAAACTCGTCAAATGAAACCAGACCAAAACATACATATTCAGGTCAAGAAAACAAATAATGTTCAATGGTTCGATCATCTTCGTCTCACGAAAGGACGTATGCGAAAGGACGAAAACAATATGACCGAATATTATAATTATTACCTCCTATAGAAACGGTTTAACAGAAGAAAAGTCCTATTTATTGCACCGGTTATGGCATATATTGCAGCACAGTTAATTTCTGTATATAGCAGCGTTAAAATAAAATATCTGCATGTACCTCGTAAAAACAAGTCAGACAGGGCGGCCTCACGCATTCCTATTACGTATGAAACTGCGCTATATTATGACTGCCGTATGAAAGTTAAAGAGCCCATATATAACCATACAAATAATTTGCTTAATTAAGCAACTAAATACAATAATAATCTAATTGCGACAGAAAAAATCACTGCGATACCCAACAAAATGAGCTTAAACGTTCAAAACAAATAGTGTTAAGTTCAACATTGATATATTACCGTGAATCCTCTGTTGTTTCAGCAAATAAATACACTTCACTCGAAAATCTCTATCACTTAATAGCCTTAAAACAACTTGTTATGAAACAAGCAGTAGGTACTCTGTAAGAGTGGCGAGTGGATCGAAGTGGATGCGCGACTGAGGCTGTGTGGCGAGACAAGCGCCAGTCTCCGTCCCGAACACCTACACAACGACTTGCTGACTCACCGACCGCCGATCACCTTCGCATATACGGACTTATTTGGCGACATCGACCAAATGCAGCCGCACTTGGAGAAACTTAGTAACTGTTACATCCAATGCCACTGTAATTGACCAATTAAAAGCTTACAGATACCTACATACATAAGTGATAAATTCTTCCTATCAGCTTGATAATTCGCTGTCTGCTGTACATTGATTGCGTATATTTTAGCTTAATGTTAAGGCCAACCTATAAGTCGATCGCGAACTAAATAGGAAATAGAATTCAGTGACGATACACACCTATAATGGGAGCTACACGTTACATATATGGTAACAAGGCAAAAATGGGTAGGTAGTAACTTTCGGAGCTTAACAACATCAAGGAAACTGTAGCATTTAAACGTTAAATATTTATATATTATTTATATCTTCAATAATTCATGTAGGTACAACTTATTAAGCTAGACATAAAACTTCTCACGTGTAAGTATTTAACATCATCGTTTTGCCCATTTCAACTATTTTGTGAGATCCTAAATCCCCTTATTTTTTTATCTTCACTTAGAAATCTCTATGTATTTTTCCGAAATGGCTTACGCTTTATGGCATCGAGTTTCTTATTTACTGAAATAATTGACAGCAGAACGTATTTCAATAAACTTATTTAAGTCTAGTTACACTTACTTCTTTAATTTATATTAATTATTGTTCATACAATATAGTCTTGAGAACATTTGGGCGACCAAACTTCTTCTAGATTCATTTGACCTTATTACTCGTGTAAAATATGGACTGAATAAAGTTCCATGATTTGACTCAATCTTATCTGTGCCAAACTTATTATATTATACGTAGACTGATCCAAATTCTTTCTGAAACATCTCTCCCTAAATTCGATAGAATGAATGTTGAATTGAAATAAAATGCGCCCTGCTTTGGTAGATGTCCTTTTGTGTAATTTTATCTGCAGTAATGTTTTGTAATAAGACTAATAAGGCCTTTTGAGTGCGACACGCGAAATAGCTTCACATGCTACCGCAATGGTATGAAAGTCTAAATATTAGTTCAAATTAATAAGAGTCACGTAAATAGTTTCTGTTTAAACTAGGTAAGTTAACAAGGAGGTACAATAATGTCATATACTGCTGGCGAAAAACTTCTTCCATGTAAATCGAACTGCAGTCATGACCCACTTATGAATATAGTCGCAGCATGAATCACGCCGGGAGAAAATACGACCTAATATAATGAAATTCGATTACTTGATCGCTATAATTTCATTCCAACGAATAAATCTTTGAACTCGCAATGTACAGCATTTCTTTTCCTTTGGTACTACATTCGTTACGATTGAAAGACTAACTAAGAAAGTCAAAACATATGTCAACGTTTCTCAACAGAGATAAAAAAGCATTATAAGGTACATTTAATATGATAGTTAATCATTTAAGTATATGATCACAATTAAGTAATAAAATAATAATTTTAATCTGTCTACCCAATAACGAGTCTAGTAGTAGTAAGAAACGTAATTAAATCCAACATCTAAAATACAAATCCATTAGATACTGCGTATCTATAATTCGTGGGCGGCAGACTGTATAATTGCCCTCAGTAAGATAAACGGTTTTGCGCCAGCTAAAGCAACCCAAGCAATTATCCTGTAAACGACAATTGCGGACGCCTACCCACTATTCTATTATACGAACCAAGAACTAGTAAATTCTATTGCTCTCAAGACCTTAATATTGTAAAGTGTATACTAGAATCGTACACAATTGCAATTGTAGTCTGGAGGTAATGTTTCAGTAGTTCCAAGTGGGTGAGGAATGTGAGGATAGTAGCATCAATAAATTACGATAACTACCTATCCTATAAGACCAACAAGACATTTTTTTTTTCATTTAGACAAGATCATTTTAAAGTTCTTTTTGACTAGGACAACAGAATTAGAATGTTTGGTTAATGACGAATGATATTAAAAAGTTCCCAAAACGACTGTTTGACGCCCAAAATCATGTGAGTGTAGCAGAAAGACAATTTAGTAGGTATGTATGTAGGTATGTAGTTTCGACAAAATTTCCACTGAACACGCGACATAGTTGAGGTTTCGGAATCCATTGCCGCACGGAAGCCGAAGCAATTATGTCAACAGTTTTATACCGTGTTCTTACTTTAAATAAAGTGTCAACTCGAAGGGGCATTGTTTTTATGTTATTTTGGTCCGAAAATCATTCATTGAGTAATAAAACCTTGCCGGTTTCGGCATGAATGGGCTGATTCAATCGAGGAAAACTACTCGCAACTCTCACAGAATATTGGTATAATATAGGAGTATTGACAGGCTATTTATTGTCAACCTTTCCTCCGTCCGTTTCGGGTCGTTCTGTCCATATTTGCTTAAAGTAGGAAGCTTGACTGTATTTCATAAAGGTGCTATTAAAATACCGAGCGTGGATCGGATGGGTCTGGATTTAAATTACGCTGGCCCTTTTAGGGCGAACTCACATTGGACGTGCGCGTTCCTCGATCGGGCACCCGACCTATGCCCAGCGTGCGCTTGGCGTTCATTCTGTTGTACTAAGTGAACGCCGTGCGGATGCCGAGCGCAAGCTCGAGGAACGCGCATAATTGTGCCTAATGTGAGGGAGACCTTACTACGAAAAATGTACCACGCAATCTTGCGCAGCCTCGCTAGCTAATGCCATATTTGTGTTTCCGACTAAAATATTTAAATACACACCTCGTTTCCTTGCAGATTCTTAATGGCCAGTATAAGAATTGAGTTTCTATTCTATACCTACAGTTGTAGGCCTACCTAATTGCAGATCAACTTGCATTTGTTCCGTATCGTACAATTCTCACCTATCTGATCGCCGCTTCGCTTCGTACAATTTAAAAACACAGGTTTAAGCTGTTCATCATCATCATCGTCCTAGCGTTATCCAAGTTGGATCCTGCTCACCTTGGAGCCCCCAGCTTAGAGAGTTTACTAGTCTAACCAGATTTGACAGAGAGAGGGTCAATTTAAGCTGTTCATCATCATCATCGTCCTAGCGTTATCCAAGTTGGATCCTGCTCACCATGGAGCCCCCAGCTTAGAGAGCTTACTAGTCTAACCAGATTTGACAGAGAGAGGGTCAAACTGTTAACGGTGGTTTAAGACACGGCCAGTCTACTCAGCTACAGGCCTCTCTGAACTAGGCTATGTACTATCAAGCTCACCTTTGGCTGTCATTCCTTCAGTATTATAAGAAGCGGGTCCAGGTCCAGCTTTAGCAGCAGTGCCGGGAGGGTCGAGCTTGTGACCGAACGTGAACGCTGGGGCGCGCGCGCGACCAGACTCTGGCGGAGGTTTGCCTGCCAATGAAAATTATTTGAGATTAAAACGTGATTTTAATTACTCTTAATCCATTTTACATAGCAGGAACCTTACGTTGGAATGTTGGGATGCTACTGACGATTTTCAGTGGGTCAAAATGACAGAGTAGCTGCCGTTAGTAAAATGAATAACGTAGATAACAATATTTACTTTAAGTTTATACCATTCGCGTAGCTTATAAAGATTTAAATATATAAGACCTATCTATCATACTTAGCAGCAGAGATGAGCTAACCGCCGCCGCGCCGCTATATTCGTTCTAACCATAAATAGGATCAGAACGGATTAAATTATTGAAGTAATGACAAACAACCTCAGTATATTTTAGTCTTCAAGTTATAAAAAATATGTACATCGACATAAGAATATAGGTATACTTACAATCCTTGATCAATGTCAAACCATATTGTGTATCTCACGCACAGACTGAGCTCACCTTGTACAGGGTCAATGTTTTCGCCCACGCTTGTTACGTATAGCAATTACGACCGAATGTTACAATGAATTCGAAAGAAAGATGATATGAAAGTAATCAGAAATATATAGCAAGTTACTTACTTAGAAAAAAATATATAGCTGTGACTTAAATCAATAACGTTATCGCAGTACTTAAACTTATCACAACCACTTACACGTGCTTAGCAATCACGAGTTATATCAATCTATTTTCGATATTTTAGTACAGATACACACGGTGTTAGTTAGCGAATAACATTAACATCATGATGTCACTTTGTATATCAACAGAGCGAGCGAGCAAGGCCGGTTCTTGCGGTGCGAGCGATAATCTCACAATTCAAAACACAACCTCATTGGAGTGGGAGGGGTGACGTAATCTTTAGCGCGCGAGAGAATGAACAATACCGGTCGAAATAACGCGAAAGAAATGACCATACGTTGTTATACAGTATGTACACAGCCACGCAAATATACTTAGTACCTACTTATTAACATAGTATTACGTGTTATATTTTAAATAAACGATTCTTTATACGACAAAGTATTAAGTGGCTGATAGTATTTCCACCGTTTATTAATTCCATTGCTTGTGTTTGCTCTAAATTGCGTCGCACATATGAATATTTTACTCCATTATAATGTCATGCCTAGTTAGTCAAATTAGACCATAATATTATCATATACATGAATACATTTGGTGCGTTCATTTTACACGCAGCTTGAATATTTATCAATCTGACATCAGAACTATATTTAAACCACACAGTTGCAGATTGTTGTAACTTTATGACTTTCTACATGTATGTTATGAAAGCTGTTATCGTGAAGTGATTTATATTTTAAATAACAAATAAAATTATATTCTTAGGCATAACAGACTTTAATTTTTCGCCATTTTAACACCATGTTGTGATCCAGTTGTAGCTAAATTAAATTAAAATATTTGTTATTACTTGAAAGGTATTTTTTACTAAATTGGAAGCAGATGTTACAGACTCACTGTTTTTTACAAATCCAATAATGGCCTAACAATTTCTCATTTCACTCTTTATATGCACAGGCATTTCTGTAGAACCTCTAAAGCTAGCCATAACCAAACCTTTAAAATTGTATTCTACAACTTACCTATCAAACTTGGAAGAGATACAACAGCAGGTCCCGGGCTTGACGCCTCAGCAGCAATCGGTCCTCGGCGTTTAGTCGGAGTCCAAGGATTCTGGCGAACGCCCATCGATGCCTCAGTGCACGGGTAGAACAACGACTTCGTTACTGAAGATGACGTGCGCTCTGTCTTCTGCCGATACACGGACGGTTCCTGATGAAACATGACGAAATGCTTAAAATAAAACAGTCAACAAGAACACTACAGATAAGCGGCTCATCTTATTTATACCGAATGCCGCTGCGTAACCAGCAGGGCATAACTAATGCCTCCTATTGAAATTGCCGCTCCAAAGAAGCTATGAAAAAGTTAGACAAATATCGTCTACGGGTAAAGTTTTAAAACTTGTTCGATATTAGATATTAGTATCAAAGGAGCGACGAAAATGCATAAGAAATTTCCTTAGCTAAGACGCCAAATAATATTTGTATGAAATCAATCGATACATTTATAATTACAGAATTTATTGTTCTAGGTAATTACACACAGTTTAAAATTTCTGGTAAGTTTGCGACGAGGGCATTATCTTCAACAAGTTTTATTTATGGTAAAGTAATATTTACATTTCAACCCAACGAGAACCCAACACGTAAAAATTTATTTAGATAGCCAAAATATTTTCCTCTCGCAAATCAACCTCTTGAAATAAAATTAGTTTTATTTTCGGTCTACGTTTTAAAAATGTTAATATAAGAATATTAATAGTATTCCGTATTCTTAATCCGTCACCACACCCCATATCATCCCATGGGTGTCGTAAGAGCCGACAGAGGGAGCATATTATGCAGAGAACAGCACTGTAAGAGAAGGAAAACTTGATACAAACCCTATGCCAACCCGTTTGGCCAGCGTGGTATAGTAGGCCAATTCCTCCTTTCATAGGAGAGGCCTAGTCCAGCAGTGGACTGTTAAAGGCTGTTGATGATGATGATGATGAATAGTATTAATTAGAATTGAAAATATATTTAACGCATAAAATAGGTGATTTTAGATAGAATATGGTAATTTCTACTCATGCAAACATGTGTATACCTATACACTATGTTTTAATAAAAAATATGAAGATAAGTAATTTCATATAATCCATTCATAGTATTTATTTAAATTTTTCGTAAGATTTCTTTTTACGCAACGCCAATAATCGTTTTCGACATTATACAGGTACCTACATATATTTATAAATAAGGTTTTCCAAGATAGCGACATATGAAACGAACAACTTTAAGTTTGGCGAATATTCAAAAACTGGTTTGAGTTTGCATAAACAACAATTAATGTTGTTATGTGGTCAGCCAACGCAATACTACATCTGCCATACGACAACACTGAAGGCAACGATAGAAAATTTGGCTTGGACTTTACCAAATATGTTGGCATCTCAAGTAAGCTTCAAAAATTGGTAAAAAGTTCATTGATCTGCGAAAGATGCGTGAAAGCTGCGCACAATGAACTCAATGAAATCAACATGTAAAAATACTTAACATCTTGGCAGATTTAGTGCTCTTCGCCGAAATACCCGACTTAATAGATTTTGCTGCGTCAGTCATTTTTGCGATAGTACTAGGCATCACGAAAATAATTATAAAAACAATTCAATTAGGAAACTTTATGTATAATACACATAACAATAAAGTATTATAAAATCAATCGTGATCAACTGAAAGATTGTAAGAAGTTGACAAGTCTCATAAAATCTGACTTGTATGGTCTGACATTGACTTGCTTTTTATTCATGTACCAAATAGTTCCTATTACAATAAATTATACCTCCGAGCTATTTATTATATATTATCCTCCAACCTATTTATTATATTTATTATACTATTTTGAAGACAAGCTCTCTATAGTTTAATAAGCTCCTGGATTCTTCACAGACATTCGAACAACGAAAGTACACCCTTAAAAGATATAGTATAACTAGATGCAATTTTTGTATTGTGTGTTCTTTGTTTGTCTCAGCTGTAAATCGCCGCGACGTTTACAACGATGTATTTGGATTTTATTGCCTCCCATGATGACCATATTCGTCTTTATACAAGTCCGATATACTTCATAAAATAGGATTGTTTATGAGGCAAAATTTAAAACTACCAATACGCTACATTGGTACATTTTGATATATGTAGGTACGAGTATCTACGCTTTTGTACAGCTGTTTCCAGAGCTTTGTCAAATCATGATAATTCATGAGTATTTTGTAAAGTAGAAAAGGCTTGCTTTACACATAGTAGGTACTAGTTTTGCCCGTTTCTGCAGAATAGACATGAAAGTAGAATAAATGTTGTAGAAATGAGAGCACTGAGAAGTGTGTGTGGAGTGTTTTTGAACGACAGAGTAAAGAATTGTGTGATAAGAGAGTGTTGTGGGGTAAAAGAAGATGAAGTGAACACCAATGAGAAAGGTATGCTAAGATGGTTTGGACACATGGATAGGTTGGATGACGAAAGACTGACCAAAAAGTTATATAAGATAAGTGTGAGTGGGACAGGAAGAAGGGAAAGACCTAGACGGACGTTCTCTGACCAGATTGGAGACATCCTAAAAAAAGGATAGGTTAGAAGTACCCTTAACCGAAGAGCATGCAGAAGAATCGGTTCGGTTTGGAAATTTAATGGGACTGAATGAAGCAAGAGAGATATGTCAGGACCGTTGCAAATGGCATTCCGTAGTCTCTGCCTTCCCCTCCGGGAATTAGGTGTGAGACTATGTAAGTATATAATTATAAAGATTGATAGGAAATTGCACCTATAAAATTTTTGGACATTTAGCTTGTATGTAGGAGAAAAACTGTTCTTTAGAAACTGTTTTGCGTCCTTAAAAACCATCTCGTTTCGTTTCTCGAAAAATCCGAAACGACCCAGTTGGCGCGAGCGGAATTAGGGTTGCCAGAATATTTTTTCTCGAATCGCCTTGCTGGAGCGCGCGTGTAGCCCCAAGATAGCCTAACTTGTAGCCAACGGATAATATATTGTCGCCGACCGGCTAGAAAAAGCCTCAATTGTGCTAAATATCTGGCAACAATGACACTTCAGTCAGATGCGATCGTATCAACTCGGCTATTCTCGGAACAAAAAACAAACGGAACGCACTTCGTTCGAACGGGACCGCCACCAAGGTCACCAAGCTATAGACAAATGGCGCCAAATTTGATCAAAAACTGAATATTCGCATTCGCATTCGCATTCGCGAATGTTGGCAGCAGATATTCGCATTCGCATTCGCGAATGTCCAAAATATGACATTCGTTACAACACTATTACGTACCACACAAACGATGGGTGCGCGTATGTAGGTATTGTATTAAATTTTACAGGAATTATAAAAAGTTAGTCTGTATTATACAAAAACACGCATTAATTTCAGTTGATTCATTTGCTCGCACATACAGCCATAACATCCGATGGTGAGGATAGCGTCATACACCTATTTTGGTAATCTGACCGACTGTTTTATCGTCAAAGTAGAGAGAATCACTAGATTAAAAACTTTTATGGTCGTTAACCATACTAGTAGCCTCCACAAAAGCATCGATGAAAAATAAGTAGACTGAATGATCGTTTCCTTTACCTTGTACAGCGAGGCTAAAGGAAAGAGTTATTTTTGTGTGTATGTATCTGTAAATATGTATTTTCTCTTAAACTACTTGTCTGATTTTGGTGAATGAGGTCTCAATTTATTTATTACTGTTACGAGCTGGGGTTCGACGATAAATTATAACTCACTATGCCACTTAAACTGAACTTTATTTATACAAAAACACTATAACACTCACTTAATTTTCACTTCACTAATAAAACACACTATTCACACCACTAGAACAACACTAAACACTTCCGACTTATTTCCTTCGCTTCTTGTTGATCGCTTCGATATTCAATTGTAACTGTGTCCGTTCCGTTCGCTCGCCCTCTATTTATACTGGCCGGATAACATCACTAGCGCATTCTAGATGCTTCTACAAAACTGTCGAAATAATCTCGAACAGTCCATTACTCGATACAGCAACGCCATCTAGTACAGAGTAGCTGAATTACCTTTAAACCACCGATACATTCAATCTCTTCTAGTACCCCCATTCACCGATAGATGGCGTAACACTGCCCCCCTCTTAAACGTGTTCGTCTCGAACATCGTTGGACCCATGGTAACGAGCCAACCGGTCCACATGAACTATCTTCGGTGCACCTCGCGACCCCTTCTGGATTCGATAGGTGACGTCGTTCATCCTGGTAATTATGCGATATGGCCCGTCCCATCTGGCTTGTAACTTAGGCGATTTGCCTTTGCTTCGTACTGGGTTATGAAGCCACACTAATGATCCCTCATCGAAGCCTTTGTTGTTTGCCTTCCGGTCGTTCATCTTGTTGCGTAGCTCGGTCGCGTAATCCGTTATATTGCGTGGAGATTCTGGCGGAATACCGGTGATTAAGTCTGCTGGTAAACGTAATTCTCTGCCGAAATTCGCAAAAGCTGGTGTTACTCCTGTGGTTTCGTGGACCGCACTGCGATATGACAGAAGGAATGGTTGGATTTGATTGTCCCAATCTCTTTGTTTGCTCTCCACGACCTTCGCCAGGTACCTTTCCAGTGATTGGTTAAATCGTTCAACCATGCCATCTGATTGCGGGTGATAAGCCGTAGTCCTGGTTTTATGTGCACCCATCACGCGACAAGTCTCCTTGAACACCTCGGATTCGAAGTTCCGGCCTTGATCGCTGTGGATTTCCAAGGGTACCCCGAATCGACAAAAGACTTCATGCACCAGCTTGTCGGCCACTGTGGTTCTTGATTTGGGATTGCAAACACTTCAGGCCACTTCGTGAAGTAATCCATCACAACGAAGAAGTATTTGTTTCCATCCTGGCTCTCGGGAAACGGCCCAGCGACATCCAAGGCTATGCGCTCCCATGGGGCTCCCACATTGTACACCTTTAATGCACCTCTTGCCACTAGCCGCACAACTTGTGCATTTGCGGCACCAATCCTCGACGTCATCCCGACAGTGGAGCCAATAAAACCGCTCCCGGATCTTAGTAAGGGTCTTCTTAACTCCCATGTGACCTCCCGAAGCACCATTGTGATAGAGCTGCAAGACTTCCGGCACCTTAGTTTTAGGCACTACCAATTGCAAATGGCACTGGTTACCGCGAGTGTTTTCCCATTTGCGGCACAGAACTCCATCCTGGACAACCAAGCTTGCCCACTGTGCCCAATAACCTTTGGTGACAGGGCTCATTGCTGCGATATCACTCCATTTGGGCCTAGGAGCGCCTGATTTCTTCCATTCGAGAATCGGCTGTACGTCCTTGTCTTCTTGCTGAGCACTCTGCAAAGCTTCTTTCCATCCGTCACTCAAGTCCGTCTTCAACGTCCTCACTAACGCTGCCTGCTTCGCTTCCTGTCGGGCACAATGTTTGCGTTGGTCGGGGTAAGGCCTACACGTCAGAGCATCTGCGCTACGTTGCTCTCGCCGCCAGACAGGCACATCAGGCGACCCCTTTGGTGGAGACAGGGTGTCACTGTTCCGCTTACGCTTTGGGCAGCTCAAGCGGATATGGCCTCTTTCCCCGCAGTTGTAGCACCGAGGTGAAGAAACAACTTCCCTGATACGGTAAGTTCAATCCTCGTGACGCGCTGCTTCCACCTCCAGAGCGTAGGCTAAGGCTTCCTTCAGGGACTTGAAGTGCCCAAGTCTTACCGCTGCTCTAACTTCCAGGTCCCGGACTCCATCCGTAAACGCTTGTACGAGGTTCCCGTCAATAAGCGCAGGCGACGACTGGTATGCCTTCCTGACCAGCCTTTCCACCTCTAGAGCCCACTGCTGCAGAGTTTCTCCGGTGCGTTGTGCCCTGTCCTTCAGCTGAGCACGATACACATGTTCTAGGTGTGCGTCACCGTATCTCGCCTCCAGCGCCTCCATCAGCTTTTCATAGGAGACGTCTTGCCCAAGCACCTCCAACACCGTCAAGGCCTGATCACGAAGGCCCAAGGTTAGGGCGGTGAAGGCCTGTTCTTTGTTCCACCCATTCGTTCGCATAACGGCCTCAAACTGGACCTTGTATGCAGACCACGATGATGAGCCATCAAATAGTGGAATCTTAAACCAACGAGGCGAGGGCGCCACAGCTGCAGGTGTAACGTCGTAGGACCCGAGCCTACACAATTTCTTCTCCACTTCGGCAATACGGGTCTCGAGGTGATCATGTACACGCTTCTCAATGTCGCTGATACGGGCCTCGTGCTGCTGGAGTTCCTCCTTGACCGCCTTCAAGTCCTTCCCCACTGCGGCGCTGAGGTCCTTCATGAGCACCACCTGCTCCTCTAGGCGACGCGCGTGCTCCTCCTTGTCGCGCTGGAGCTGTTCTTCTAGGCGGCGCGCGTGCTCCTCTTGACGGCGAGCCTGCTCCTCCTTGTCGCGCTGTAGCTGTTCCTCCAGGCGGCGCGCGTGCTCCTCTTGACGGCGAGCCTGCTCCTGTTGACGGCGAGCCTGCTCCTCCTTGTCGCGCTGTAGCTGTTCCTCCAGGCGGCGCGCGTGCTCCTCTTGACGGCAAGCCTGCTCCTCCTTGTCGCGCTGTAGCTGTTCCTCCAGGCGGCGCGCGTGCTCCTCTTGACGGCGAGCTTGCTCCTCCTGACGGCGAGCCTGCTCCTCCTGACGGCGGGCCTGCTCCTCCTGACGGCGGGCCTGCTCCTGCATGAACGCCATCAGAGCCGCGATGTCGGGCACCGTCACGGAGTGTGTAGCGCTTGCAGGCTCCACTGCAGCCGCGGAGTCGCCTGGTCCACCAGGCTATGGAGAAGGAACGTCTCCGAAGCGTCTCTGGTCCAGGTCTTGCTGGCGCTGGTTCCTGGTACGCACACCTTCAGTTTCTTCCTTCGGCATAACCGGCATAATTTATCCCTTTCTTCTGACACCAATTTGTTACGAGCTGGGGTTCGACGATAAATTATAACTCACTATGCTACTTAAACTGAACTTTATTTATACACAAACACTATAACACTCACTTAATTTTCACTTCACTAATAAAACACACTATTCACACCACTAGAACAACACTAAACACTTCCGACTTATTTCCTTCGCTTCTTGTTGATCGCTTCGATATTCAATTGTAACTGTGTCCGTTCCGTTCGCTCGCCCTCTATTTATACTGGCCGGATAACATCACTAGCGCATTCTAGATGCTTCTACAAAACTGTCGAAATAATCTCGAACAGTCCATTACTCGATACAGCAACGCCATCTAGTACAGAGTAGCTGAATTACCTTTAAACCACCGATACATTCAATCTCTTCTAGTACCCCCATTCACCGATAGATGCCGTAACATTACTATAGTGCAAGCAAGAAGGAGATCACAGAGATATTAACGACAAAGTCGAATTAGTTAAATTAATATCAATTTGCCTGCTATTAGTTTTATTGGTCGATACCAAGGTTTTATTCGTTAAACTTAAATTACAGCAATTATATTTCCATCAACCCACCAACACACTCAACAACTCATTAATATACCGAAATACTTACTACAAAATTATAATTTTGGCGCGGTATTAACTTATAACGACAATGAAAGTTTCTGACGTCACTTTACTTTGCTAAACACATTGGCTAACACGATAAATACAATAGAATTATACTATTATCTTAATATTCTTAATATTCTTATTATAGATAGACTAGAGGACGCCAGCAGCTTCGCTTGCAATTTTGTTTAAATTTACCCGTTTTGGCCGATCCCGTGGGAATTTCGGGAAATTCCTTCTTAGTGCACCCCTACGGTCCCCAAGGAACATGCATGCCAAATTTCAGCTTTCTGCGCCCAATAGTTTCAGCTGTAGCGTGTCTGTCAGTCAGTCAGTAACGCAAGGATTTTATATATTAAGATAACCAAACACAAAGAATCGTACACATTTCTGTGGTCTTATATAGAATAGATTTGCTCATTTCGCAAACGCCAAGTATCGTAGAAAGCTGTTATTCCTTTTATAGCTTGCGTGACATAAACTAGAATGCATGAGAACCTACATTCGTACATTTAACCAGTAGGCTTTATAATGCACGCAATTTATTTCCCATAAAATGTCTGCATTCGCGTAATTTATTGTGTAGATAAAGGTTGCAAAATCGTGGGATAGCTTGAATTTTTTACAAGAAAAATAGAGTATTTATTTTGTTTCTTACTAATAATAAGTATCGTAGTTGATACATATTTTAGTCAGTTGTGGCATGTTTACTGTGGCCGTAGTATATAATGTAACGTAAACACAATATTAAGTATAAACTATCATCTTTCCGTTATTATTAAGTAGGTATAGTTCATGTAGTACTTGAAAACCGATTAGAATCGCCTAGGTTTTATGGTAAACACAAGGCTTAGCTGAATGTAAGATTCTATCCCAGAACATTTGACACGGCGGCGCTAGACGACCACTTACCTTCCCGCGTCGAGTCTAATACAGAGGGTCTAGTACGAGTTTTACACACGATTGTCACGGTGACGATAGCCTAGTCGACGGGAACAATTTCCATACATTTTCTAAAAGCGGAGAGTAGCGATCGATAGAGACCGCTAGGGGGCGCATTTAGAAAACTGTATGAAAATTGTTCCCGACGACTAGTCTATCGTCACCGTGTAAAACTCGTGCTAGACCCTCAGGACGGGCAACATAAGTATTATTGACCCCTTAAGGCATCTGTTTTTAGTGGTTTTTAGGTTTAACGTCGCAAGAAAACCTAACATCAATCCAATCGCTCGCATTCACGAAGCTGTTTTGGTCAATTGTTTAGTCGATCAACTAGGTAAATAGCTTTTTCGGACTTGTGTTAAATTATCAAAAGAATTGTAGTACTTCAGTAGTAAACTGCCCCTGGTCACTTGTCAAATCAATATCGATTAGCTTAGGGGATAATTAAATACTAAGTTGTACTCCCAAAGTTGTCAGGTTCCTAATAATTGGCTTCTTATTTAAATATTTAATGTTATTGCCTATTAATTAGGCAATATAAAATCTTTATATTTCCATGCACTCACTGAATAGATATTCTTTTATCTAAATAGCATGTATTTAACCTACCTATTATCGCGGGGTATGCAAATGTAAAAAATTAAGCTGGGACGACTAATTCACATTCAATATAATGCCTTATTTATTCATGGTTGACAGCTCTATATGTCCCTGACTAGGAAAACCAGTTTTCTATTAGTTACAAACATAGTCTCATGCTTGCGTTTACGAAGGCAATGACAACGCAAGTATGTCTTTAAGTTCCATGTAATGAGAGCCTCACGGTAAACTAATTTTATTATGTACTGCATAAAATGCCCGACTTCAATTACACAAAAACAGTTTTACACAGACTAAAAATTCTTGTAGGGATCGGTCATGCTGGATATTTTAAATATCAAATTAATATTTTAGTTTCTGGGTTCTTATTATATAACTAGCTGTTTCCCGCGGTTTCACCCGCGTCCTGAGGGAACTACTTCGCGTACCCGGAATTCGCAATTTATAGCCTAAGGTACTCATTGGTACATCAGCTATCCGCTAGTGAAAGTCCCGTCAAAATCGGTCCAGCCGTTCCAGAGATTAGCGAGAAAAACAGACAGACAGACAGGCAAAAATTGTAAAATTAAAATTTCGGTATATGTACCGTGTATACATCCATATTCCATATGCATTTAGTAAAAAGCAGTTATTTTAATATTACAAACAGACACTTCAATTTCATTTATCTTAATATATAAAATCCTTGCGTTACTGACTGACTGACAGACACGCTACAGCCGAAACTATTGGGCGCAGGAAGCTGAAATTTGGCATGTATGTTCCTTGGGGCCGCAGGCGTGCACTAAGAAGGGATTTCCCGAAATTCCCACAGGATCGGCCAAAACGGGTACATTTAAAAAAAATGCAGGCGTAGCTGCTGGCGTCCTCTAGTGTGTATATATTTTAGTGGCCTTTGACATCAGATATTATTATGTGATCAACCGTTATATAAATCCGTGCAGCCATTTAATAAGTTATAGTGCTTTTAAAAAATCAAGATACATACATAATTAGATATACATATCAACCCCGAAATTGACCCCTGACGTATTAAGAATACGGAATGTCACCACCCCACATCATCCCATGGCATGGGATTCGTAAGAGCCGACAGAGGGAGTATATTATGCAGAGAACAGCACTGTAAGAGAAGGAAAACTTGATACAAACCCTATACCAACCCGTTTGACCAGCGTGGTATAGTAGGCCAATTCCTCCTATTCAAAGGAGAGGCCTAGTCCAGCAGTGGACTGTTAAAGGCCGATGATGATGATGATATAAGACAAAAAAAATATCGAAAAATCTTGTTCGAAAGCCTAAATATTCAAGCCAGATTCATTACTTGACCTAGTTCGTCCATTTAGACAATTTTTAGTCTAAGGTACAATGTGAAGTCCCTAGTCACCTATAGGCCCAGTTTCACCGCCTCAGATAACTTCAAATTTGGAACGAAAAGTGTAATACTTAGGTATCAGATAAATTATTTTAACCGAAAATTATCAGACAGCAATGAAACTAGCTCATAACATTATGAACTAATCTGTGGGGAGGGCAAAAGATATTGATATAATATATATCAGTAGGAAAGTAAACAATAAAAACAAATAACAATTCGATAACACTATAAAATCCTTTCACAAATTATTATAAATTTAGAATTCCACTGTATAAAATTATTAATTAATTCTGATTTTTAACATGGAATAAGAGAAAGCGTGGTATATTAGCAAAAATGGAATTTGAAAGCTATTACGAAACATTGTTTCATTGATTCTTCTACGATTTCTTTACCATATATGACTTGTACCAAATGAGGATTTTCGCAAAACAACAAAATAAGTACCTAAATGTTTTCAAGAACGTAGAACGTAATGTTGCTCAGTTAGGTACCCTTATCGCTTGCTTATCGATGAAGGAAAACGTCGTGAGGAAACCTGCATGTCTTAGAGATCTCCATACCTAATGTTCTCGAAAGACATGTGAAGTCTGCCAACTCGCACTTGGCCAGCGTGGTGAACTATGGCCGTACCCTTCTCATAATGCGAAGAGGCCCGTGCCCAGCAGTGGGACAGTATAAAGGGCTGATGAAAAAGAAGAAGGTATCCTACATGACAGATCTCAAAAGAAATAATTTCGGCATTAAAACTCATGCTGTAATGATTTATTTTGATATAAATCTATCCTGGCTTAGTTAAGTTTTATTCGATTTACTTAATACAGATGATGAGTACTCATAGATACTATAGTCACTATAGAATAGATATAACGAGTTACGTTTATGAGATAGGTATATTGCTTTAAAGTTCACAGTTCCAAGTACCAACTAAAACGCATTATAGTAGATGACTATTTAAATTATTTTTACGACATATTTTATTAGTAAAGTCGTAATAAATAATTGTAGTAAATAATAATGTTCATATGAACCTTAAATAAATGATTGGTAGCGAAGCGATACCAATAATTTATCTAAGATCTGAACATTATAATTGTCATTCTGTATGATATAGCTACTGCTGAGCTTACACAATATTAGTGTTTCACATCTATACTATAGTTGAAGTCCGTTTGCTGACGGATTAAGAATACGGAATGTCACCACCCCACATCATCCCATGGGTGTCGTAAGAGCCGACAGAGGGAGCATATTATGCAGAGAACAGCACTGTAAGAGAAAGGAAAACTTGATACAAACCCTATACCAACCTGTTTGGCCAGCGTGGTATAGTAGGCCAATTCCTCCTTTTAAATGAGAGGCCTAGTCCAGCAGTGGACTGTTAAAGGCTGATAATGATGATCTATACTATTTCTACCTACTGTAAGATTTTCTGCCGTCCGCATCTATCTGCTGCCCGCGATCTAAATAAGATCGTCTGTCCACCTTGCGGAAGGCCTTCCTCAGTTGCCTTATCTGGTGATTGACTGCCACCCCAGAACTTATCTGTCTAACGGCCTCTGTCCAGTGCCATATAAACTTAAATTTTATGGAAATCAAAATATTTCTCGCACAAACATGATTTAAAATATCTAATAGCGCATATATAACTATAGTTTTACAAGAAAATAATTGGTTTTATACTTTATCTCATTTATACTGATGCGTTTTCGCACCGCTATCATAAATGACACAACCGTAATCATGCGGACTCTAATTAACTCGATGTACAATCTTGGCGTTTGAAATAGATACGAATTCCGAAGGTACCTACTAGCAACGAGAAATTTTCATAAGTATACTTTTTAAAGGTTGTTTCGCATTTTTAAAGACCCTTATTTTAGTAACTTCAATGTAAACTTCCATCTTACCCACGTACCCAAATATGTGTTATATTCTGAAAAACCTAAATTACCTCTCTTCGTCCTTAAAATAGTTTACTACAGATTCGTATATACTAAGGCTAACACTAAAACTATAGAGAGTTGCGGAGTCCAGTGCACTTTGCACATTATATTCCACCTATTTCCTTACCTTTGTCAATAATTATATTATTATGATTATACAGAACAGTATAGCATAATATGCAGAATATTGCAACAAGCAACAACTCTTCATTGTGATGATTGAGATGTACTTAATGATTTAATACGATTTTAATACATATAACCGAACCTCGTTCAAGTAGGTATATGTTCATTGTTTGTTAATCCATGTGATTAAATCGTCATTAATGTAATGTAAATTTTAGACGTAATGTATTTGAGATACAAGTCGTGTTTACCGAACAATAGGTATCTATCGTTGAATCAATAGCCATCGCGCATTATGTATATGGTCATACTAGTTGGGTTATTCATTGAAACGCCTTCACAAACCACCTACATGGGTAAAGCTGAGTGACAGGTACTGAGCCGATGATTAGTCTTGTTCCTACATGTTCATGCACATGCCACAGAAATTGAGTAATAATAATAAGGATGGGAGTCATAGGAAGTATGAAACACCAATTTCATCCGATGCTGCCTTGGTGACTAAGCTGTGGTTGAAAAGCTCACGAATCTTCTTATAGATGAAACTTACGTCAGATAGCTGCTTTGCATTGTGAGAAGAATTTATTTATTACTAGAGGACGCCAGCAGCTACGCCTGCATTTTTTTTAATTTACCCGTTTTGGCCGATCCCGTGGGAATTTCGGGAAATCCCTTCTTAGTGCACCCCTACGGTCGCCAAGGAACATACATGCCAAATTTCAGCTTCCTGCGCCCAATAGTTTCGGCTGTAGCGTGTCTGTCAGTCAGTCAGTAACGCAAGGATTTTATATATTAAGATTGTTTAAATGTTTATTATCAGTATATTGCCTCCCCTACATCAGCAAAATGATTTAAAAGGCAAAGTAGAAAGGAGGGCTGTCATTACAAAATTTACAACAAACGAGCGTGAGGTAAGCAGTCCCAACTCCCACGAGACCAACTTATGATATTTCAAGTTATTGTGAAGGTAAGTTAATTTTGCAAATGTTCATTTAATATTGCAAGCAATTTTATTGCTTGAAGAAAAAGGATACCACTTCATAGATAAAGGACATGAAGACTACTTTAGGCAACAGGCATTTAAGTTTTATAAATGCTGCGGTTGTGAAATTCTTACACTTATTAAGCCTCATTAGCCTTAATTGTGAATAATGTAGCCTGCTGTTGCATCATCGTTTAATAATTTATATGCATGCCATGAATCTTCATTTATCCCCTCCAAATATTATTAACAGCAGAGCAAGAAAGACTCTAAATCATGCTCTTTGTACGAGGGTGATACACACCAAACCAAACGTTGGTCATCGTCACGATCATGTGACTAGTCTCTCTAGATAACTTGAGTACTGAGGAGATTAAACACCTTATTAATGAGCAATCACAGCGACTTCTTGACCTGATGTCTCGATAAACCTTTTTTATTTTTATAAAATGACTTCATTTGTTTTGAATTTCCAATTTGTTTACATTGATAATGGAGAGCAACACTGATTATGTACCACATCTCTAAAAAACCCAGCCACTTTTTCACAAAGTAAGTACCTAGTTGTTTCGTTGCCAATGTCACTTTGGCAAAACAAGTAGAATACGTAAATGGTACCTACTTAACATACATACATAGACTCACGCCTGTTTCCCGGAGGGGTAGGCAGAGACTACCGAACTCCATATGCAACGATCTTTACATATCTCTCTTGCTTCATTCACTCCCATCAGATTCCTCATGCATGCTCTTCTGTTCACGGTACTTCTAATTTATATTATAATAATGGTACTTAACATTATTTTTTAACATCTGTCAGTACATATAACATTCTTGAGTTGGTGATTGACTGACAGACAAAGCACAGCCAGAACTATTGGGCGCATATATAATACTTATTTGCTCCTTGGGCGCATAGGTAGGTACATGTCAAACTAAAATTTGGCATGTACCTATGTTCTTTGGAGGTCATATGGGTGCACTAAGAAGGGATTACACAAAATTCCCTCGGGATCGGGTGGAATCGTTTAAATAGGTACAAAAAAATATGCTGGCGTAGCTGTGGGCATTAGGTTAGTTAGTTTAGTCCTGTATAAGTACGTGTTTATTCTCTCTATTTTAGAACATTCCATTGAACCTTTTTCGTTCTAGAGCGAAAATAACTTTGTTTTCTTTGTTTGTAGGTTTTTTTTAATATCTTGCAGTTTCAAGGCATTTTACCTATATACTTCGTCAAAAGTCCCGCGCGAACTTGTCCCGGTCATAATGTTTGAATCATTTTATATAAAATGAGTGTTTTCTAAGGAATATGATTCAAATTATTTATAACATCGCTAGTCCAAAGTTGAGATGCCCATGAATAACCAACTCGCAACAATAAATCCCGGAATTCCAAACTCATTTTCAATCATCCCCCGACTGCAAGTGGTGTAACCCACGCCTAATCATCAGGTCAAAGTATTAGCAGTATAAGTATTAACTTTAAAGTTAGTAAAGGTCTTATCCTTCTTATAAATACGCGATTTGAGACCTTTCACATAGATAAGTATAAATTCCTGTTCGGTTAGTATTTTTGTGATGCTATAACCACAAATACCTACAGGGCCCTGTGAAACCGTGCCTATATTAGCTAGAAGATGGCTAGAAGTAACGAAATAAAAGAGTAGCGATTTTACATCTATCCAAAACTACTTATGTAAGTATGTATGGGATACGAACCGATTCACAAGGCTCATTTTCATGTTCTGACTGTAATAAGTCAAGTAACAATGTCGAACTTTTATCATTCCAAGATGGTATTTTACTTATTTCAGGACTTAACAGTAAAAAACTCATCCTTAATTTGTAAACAAGTGCGATTAGTCATCCGTGCACTGTGCAGCTAAAAAAAAACAAATCAATACATCATGAATTTTTTGCTAAGCGCACGCCATGGCACAACTGAAGCTAAATAGGAAATCGATAAAATGCATGGCGAAATGCGCAATTGGCGTGTTTACCTGATGGTATTGTAACTGACAAATTGCTTGTTCTTATTAAGCATGATAATGATCTCAAATGAAGTAAAAAAGGACCTATAGGTACGTTAACGCTTATGTATAACCTAAAGGTACTTACTAAGTAATTTTGCATTTAATGATCTTAACGATGGCTGCGATTTGTATTGAGAGAACACAATAAAATAAGGGATATTTTTAATAGCGTATCAAAAATGTTATGTAACACACTTAAGTGAGTTACGCAAAAAAACTTTATTATTTCACTAAAATACTGACTTGCACACTAAAATACTATTTGTACACCAAATATGATGATCTTTTTACAAAATATCATTTGATATGAAAAGTTTCGTCCGCTCGGGAAACTTATCCACTCAGAAAACTTAATAGGTTATGACCCTGCTCCCAAAAATAGGAGCCCTGCGGAGCAGGGCTCCGTCAACTTAGCTTAGTGGTGCAATTAGTATTTTTGGTGGAAAATTAGTATTTTTGACTAACAGTTAAATACAAACCATAAAATAATGAGTTATTCATACTGCTTCTTTCGATAAAACTAAGTACTTGCTATGTTGGATACTTCTCGAATTAAAACATACCTTTACAAGGCTGAGGTAAAATCAGCTATAAATTTTAGCCTGTCAGTGTCAATGTAAAGTGCAATTTTCAACTTAACTTAGCGAAACCCCAGCCGCCTCGTCACGCATTCAATTTTAAACGGAATTGTTCATTTCTGTTTATCAACGCTAGCAATGGGGTAAATTCTATTTAAAGCTTTATTACAAGTAAATAAAAGACGTACTTATAGTTTGTTGATACAAAAGCGTGATTAATGTATTTATAACTGGGTGCGGTAGGTATACGGTATAAAATTCTCAGTCGCAGCACGGAGTCTGGAAATGTGCCTGGTACGACAATAGGCTCGCCCCTTATTACGTGGGACTAAAGTATATCTGGCGAAAAGTGGGTGTAGAAATACACCTCTGCCTACCTGTTCGGGGTTATAGGCGTGAGACTATGTATGTATGTATGTATAATTGGGTGCGGACCGGGTACAAAAACTTAGTAAATGTGGCAGCGAAACTTTTTAGTAAATGTCAAAGAAAGATAATCTTATTTTAATACAGTCCTGAACATGAAATAGTTTAACGAGATGCTCGAAATTCGAATCCTGTTCTGATTTTCCTTGTTCGGTTTTTTGCTAAGTCAAATCTCACACTTGCGCGCAATATCTCCATAAAATATAGGTACCTAGTTAGAATATTATCCTTTCACATTTTAAAATATAGATGATACTACTGACGAAATTACTTGGTGATCAATATACATAACCTAACATTTCTACATGAATGCCCATAATATAATAATATGTAATATTCTGTAATACGGTTTTAATGTATAAATAGCTACATTCCCTGAAAAGCCACCTACCTATACGTTTAAAAAGCGAAGTCGTCACCAGCTGAAAGAAAAGCTAATTCAGTGCCAGGTCGTACGAGTCACTGTCGTCGTGAAAAATGAATAAAATCGTATTTGGGCCATTCGCTGCGTCCCGAAGCCTTCGCGAATATTCAAACTTTCACATCGATGCTTTTTCTGTCATATGATAAGCTGTTTTATGATATTCCACTTCTCAAACTCTCGCGTGACAAGTTCTAAGATAACAATGTTATGAATAGTTGAAGTGTATCGTAAATCGCATGGTTATCTACGTGGACTTGTCTTGACTGACATAGCGCAGAGCCTGAATTACTGAAGCTAAGAATAGTAACAAGCAATTTGGGCAGAAGGTTTCTTTGTGACGTAGGAACTTACTAAAGAAAGACTTTTTATAGTACCACACCTAAGGCGGTTTCGATTTAATTAAAGTTAGTGGAAAGTTTAGTTGTCACGCCGCAGATTTTGTAGCTAGCGGCATAAAAATGGCAACAGCTAGTATAACGTAGTTTCTATTTTTTTGACAGTTTAGTTTATTATGTTCGTCTAGAGTGTCTAGACATAGGCATAATTGGATAGATACAAAGATAATACGTTACTATTAATTAGTTTGGCATTGAAAGAGTTTAGTTGTCTAGTCAGTTATCCAATAACAGTGTTTTATCACAGTGAGTGTTGTCTCAATTGAGCTCATTTGCCGATAACCTGCGCGGTGAGCCATGGCCGGAGGAGCATGCCGTCATCGACGATTTCGTACGTACGGACGCGTGCATTTTATTATAGCCATCAGGAAACATTTGTAAAGGTCAAAATGTTAAACTTATAAACCTTCACATAGCAAAACTAGTCGTCATTTCCCATCGATGCGAATATTAGGTCATTAGCCGTGCTTACATCAACAAGATAAGCATTATAATCAAATCAATGAACAAGCAAATGTTTTGATTCGTTTGCTCGCTATACGGAAGAAGCTTCGGTCACGTTATAGTGAATCTGATTCACGATAACTCGCGGTAAATAATAAACAAACAAGCGGCTGATTGACACATGTGTGTAAACATTGACTTTGTTACAAATTATAAAACATCGAAATATAGTTCGAATTTTTGCCATTTGTACTAGTATCATCATCATCAGCCTTTAACAGTCCACTGCTGGACTAGGCCTCTCCTTTGAAAGGAGGAATTGGCCTACTATACCACGCTGGCCAAACAGGTTGGTATAGGGTTTGTATCAAGTTTGCCTTCTCTTACAGTGCTGTTCTATGCATAATGTGCTCCCTCTGTCGGCTCTTACGACACCCATGGGATGATATGGGGTGGTGACAATCCGTATTCTTAATCCGTCACCACACGGATGTACTATACAAGTGCTGATTTTGAGAGGCAGCTTTGTTTAAAAATCTTAATAAATGACGACCCTTTGATTTACCGTGGTCTAAAATAGTGTAAATCTAGCTTACAGTCTATTTTAATTTAAAAAAATATTTTTATTTAGGTAGTCTTCTTATTTTGTGATATTGTCATGAGAGTTCTTATAGTCACTTTGCCACTATCGCGTTAATGTATCCCATACAAGTTATACGAGAGTAACTACCAGTTCTAACTACTTTATGTAGGCTGTACTAGACACTCTTGTAAATCTTACCCATAATCATACTTCCCACTCTTTACACGTTTTGCGTAAACCGGTACAGCTAGTAACAAGTTATAGGAAACTACACATACATACAGTTTAGTTTTATATCATCTGACGTCATTTTTACAAGCTTTATAATAATAATAATCATCTTGTACGTACACCAAAAGATAAATACAGAAAAAATACAAATAATGGTACTATGACTACAAAGCAATATCTTACAGGACGAAGGACATTTGAAATCTGAAATTTTCTAGCAGCTTTTGTAGTTACTCTATAAATTACATCTAGTGTGTACAAAGTAGATGTCATGTTAATATTTATTGTAATTATCCATGTTTACTTGTCCGTCACGGGTCATGATTTGTGTCATAATTACTGTTTTACATGCAAAACGTGATGCAGACACACCCACACTAACTACATATGTCAATGCTAGTAGCCAACATCATTCTTATAAGTAAATCAGTAAAAATACGCATTTTACCACAACTTTATGACGAAAGACTTCGTAGGTGATCACCGACTAATCAAAAATACTAAACGAAATTGTAGTTATAATAGCAAACCTGATTTAAATAAAATATAACAGTGACTATGGAAAAAACTTTAACAGCCTAAATGAAGCCGGTAGTTACTGTTTAAAAACTTGACTATATCGTTGATACCATTCATGCCATTGCCACGTTGAATCTTTGCGCTAAACAGAATGTTGCAGAAGAGATGAAAACTATAGGGCTTATGGTAAGGGATTTTTAGCAGAAAAGTGACAAAAGGAATATTACATTAATTGTCGTCTGCACCATGTACGCGCATTCCAAATAGAAATGACTGCACATCTGTCTGCAATCAGTAATTTCTACAAGATCGAACAGCCTGAAGAACTAGGAAATAAATTGAATATTTGACCAACAATCCTATTTCCTTTGTCTATAAATATTATTTGGTTCAATTTGGTAAAAAAATTGAGGCGAACTATTTAATAAACAAACAATACTTATATTCTAAGGAAAAACTAAAGGTAGTCACCTAATATGCTCATGCTAACTTTTCTGTTACTTTTAGCTACCTACCATCTAAAGTGTTGCTATAAACAGATTACCACAATGCCTAACTCACAAGCATTTCATGCTATTCACCAGCCTATTTACCAGTCGCATCTGTACCAACAATTCTATTATTTAAAGCAAGGCACTATTGAGCCATGTTCCTATTTTTATTTGTTTTCAATGTTTTAATTCATGTTGTGGTTGCTTGTTGTTTGCAGTTATCTTATTGCCTACTTTATAAAATGAAGTAAGTATATGAAGTAAATATTATTGTAAACTTTGTAGGTCATACGTAAATAAAGAAATGACCTAATACCTAACAATTAACCACCTAGTTTTAGACGCAGTATGTGTCGAAACATACACTGCGGTCATCCGCGTTAGCTTGACCATGACTTTTTGTTTTACCGTGTGGATCGATAGCGTGTGTCGTAGGCTAGCCAGGTCAGTGGTTAGCCTTTTGACATTTAAGAACTATCTACCGTAATGCAGCATTTTATCGGCTTGAGCTAGCTGGGCAAGTTTAAATCATAAAAAATATCTAGAAAACGTGATGAATACATTTTTTGAGACATATAACCAAAAGTTATAAGTTTGTCTTTTCCTGAGTTAACATTTTGAGCTATTGCTACTTTCTTCGTAATTATATCTCCTATAAGTGTTTAATATTTATGTGAAGTGGTTTCTATGAATTTTCATTTCAACGAAGATATATTATTTTCAATTCAGGATTTTTATAGTTTTAATAATATTGTTCTCATTGATAAGAACTCTAATAAAACAACACCTGTTCAAATACATAGTTGTAATAAATCTTTTGTTTCTTCAACATTTGAAAACAAACTTAAGTGCTGGTTTTGTATACAAAATATTTAAATTAATACAATCAACACCAATTTATACAGCTACGGCAGCTACCCCATTACTGGATATAGATGTCAAACATTTCAGGCAATATTGCCAACTATATTTTAATCAGCAAGGTGCCTGGATCTTTTGGTTTTTTTTTAAATATGATGGTATTGAACAGCTTACTTTACCTAAGTAAGCTGTTCAAAACCTTACCTAAGTAAGCTGTTCAATACCATCATACACATACAATTCAGTACATTCAATCTATTTACCATTTCCATAAGTTACCAATGTTTAAAACGACCTTGTTTCAATGTTTTTAACATCGATAGAGAATCCACATCGAGGAAGGTCGAACAGAAAACAAATCGTCGTATTAATAATATATAAATCATAGTATTTTTGTATTATTTCCAAGTCAAGTATTTCCAGTTGAACCAGATTTGGTAATTATTTTTAAACGGCCTTGGAGGAGGTGTGACTTTTACACGTTTTGCCATAATCATTATAATATTTGGTGTCTGTTGCGATATATTAAATTCACATATAGGTGCTTCAAGTATATCTACTGGCAAGCATTACCGATATGATAAATCGATGTGCACATCCATTTGAGTCAAAGAGACAGATTTATTCATAAGTAAAATGTCATTTGCACATGTAAACAGGTATCACGTGTATGCGAATCATTGACTCACCTGCTAAATCCTGCTGTGATTTCAAAGTAAATTGACGAAACAGGCGACACTTTCTTTAAACCGGATCTGTTATGTGAAGTTCGGGGTTCGTATATGTGAGATATTATGAGTCGCAAATTTTCGAACAGCGTTCACTGTCGTCGGTCCACGCGGCGATCGCTCGTGGCGGTGCACTGCGGTCGAATGTATTTAGATATCGTTTTGATGTGTCTCCGCTGGATTAGCTTTAGTACCGCGATTCGAGTAGGCGCTTGCCGCCGAAACCGGTCGCCTTGGTTACGGGACGCTACAACGTTTCTATATACGCATGCGCATTTCATGGAGTTATGAATTGTTGTTTGTAAAGAGCCTTAAGAAAGTTCTCGACTAGATTGATGCGTAGGGCCATTTAGGACAGAAGTCCAAGGTAGCGGGGAAAGCGGAGCAGAGAAACCTCTAACCAACGGAATGGCACAACTCTGCACCTTGCTTCAATTAGCAGGGATTTAAGGATTGCGCATGGGATTAGGTAATTCAAAGTTACAAACATTTTTAACGCGTAGTGAAGAAGCGGAAGACAAAGGCTGTGTGGTTTTTAGCAATGCCAAGTAGGTAGGTAGGTACGTAATAACATAATAACTTTTTTGACAGTTTTAGAGCCATACCGTTTCGCGTCTCTACCTATAACTTATTGGTTATCACCAACTGAAATGAGTCGTTCTGTGGTCGATCCATAGCAACAACCGACAAGTCTATTACTTGTACTAGCCCATATCTAATGCCAGCGACTCGCTACTTTGTAAAAAAGAATTTTACACGAATCATTCTGAGCCCTTGAATTGTAGTGACGACGGTGAGCCATTTCCAAAGGGAATCGTAGCCTATGTGACAAAAACCTTGTATCAAATCAGTGACATAACTATCTTGGGTGGATACACCTACTTGACACGAAAGCTGATATTTTACCTAAGCCATAGCTCGTATTATTCGTGTGTCACAATTTTCATAATACTGCGTATGACGAAGTAAATGGCTTAAATCGCTGAGCGGGATGTCCTTGTTAAGGCGTCTGCACCATATACAATTGCTTGGAGATTAGAAGCGCGTATCGCCAATTCACGCAGGATTCTATAATAAGATGCCCTTGAGCCCGTATTAGTGAGTCACAACAATGGACATCTTGGTATTCTGAATGAAAATACTCATACAACTTTTCAAATAATAATGAATTAATTTATTATTATGGATATTTGACAGTGTCGAGTTCGATCCTAGAGCAAGTTTAGTGTCTATTTCACTTTTGAGCACCGATTTCTACACGTTATTTCGTCTGCTCTTCCATTGAGACTTTGTTTAAAGAAAACTATAATACAAGATCATCTTGCACTTGAAAACATTTCAAATACATACTTCAGACTTGACTGGCACTAGGTTTCGGGACAAATGAATGCATTATCAAGAGCTATCAATCTGCCGATGACGATGCCGACGTTATTGGGATTAGCTGAATAAAGTCAAATTAAAAAAATATATATCACTGCGTTTATAGTGCATTATTTTCATTTTATTTTCTTCTCAACTATCTTTAACAAAAGACTTGTTTACTCATGCTATATTTTCAAGAGAGATATACACAAAGTAAATATTAATAAAGATGACTTTAGTATAAAATGTAGGCCTCACAGCCTTTATTTTCATACAAACCGCCGCCGTGTAGAAACGCCGCCAAATGCAAAACAGGCAGAAGAAGGGGCCTAGGATTAACATGCGACGCGACGCTGCTTGCTTTCACCATGACGGGATTGTTGTATTTATATACCAGAACCTACTTACTTACAACTACCTATTGGATTGCACGGATATGGCAATGGATAAGATTGTCGACTCGCAGCTACGACGTTGTATTCGAATCTGACCGATCTTATTAATAAACCTTCCTTAATATAGGAAGGCTTATATTACGTATGTAGACTTTATATTACAAATCACTACTAACATTTAGCAATATTTGTAAAAGGACATGGATAGAATCTTAAGCATATTTCTTAAGTAACGTCCCTAAATATCTTAGAAATAAGAAAGGTATTGAGTATATTACAAAGTAAACATATACCTCATTTTAGAACTGACTTTTTATTTTGATGCAAAAGTTTATGAAGTTGACTAAGGTATCTTATCTGTGAATTTGCAAAATTATTCACCGCTTAAGAAATTCAAGGTAGTTTCATATTGAACGATACAATATAATAATTTGACTTAAAATCAGTGTTTATATTTGAAAAATAGTTGAAGAAGATTCAAGGTCGGTCTGTAATCTGTATACGGAGCCTTGGATGAGGCATATGTTCAGCAGTGGACGTCTAGGCTATGACGATATCCCCCTCGTGGGATCTCCACCTTGTCGTGGTGGAGGGGCTCAGTAACCGTGGAATGGTCACCCGCGGTGAAGCTAAGAGGGATCCAGGAGGGGACGCTCCGCGTGGGCTTGGAGGGGCCTGCGCAGGATGCGTCCAACGGTGCGGGTGCGGGGGACAGTTCTGTCTGTCCCTCGCAGTCGGGTGCGGTCGCGGGAGGAGAGGCGTGTCGGTGTTGCGTTGCCGCGCGCCCTATCTCCCGCGACCAAATGGGGGCGCACCATTCGATGCGTCACGGTGGGGCCGCAGAGGAAGAGGAGATGCGGTGTTGCGTTGCCGTCCTCCCTATCCTCTGCGGCCGCTGGGCGTTTTGGCGGCGGAGTCCAACACCTTAATCCGTCGCCAAGGGGGTTTTGTTCGGGGCCCGCCTGACCATCTGGCGGGCCAATACCCGTCGGAGGGTGGCGACGAGTGCTTTGGTGATGCCCCAACCTCCGACACACGGGTACATGGCGGAAGTCGAGGTAGTTTTTAGTGGAAACACCACATACTCCGGCTCTTATTTCCCCCAAGAGTCGGAGATCCGAAGGGATTTTCCACCTCGTAAGAAAAAAAAAGACTATGATGATATCCGTATTTACCTACGCTACTTATGTTTCGTATTAAATTAAAAACCATACTTTCATCTCCAAAACTATGAAGCTTGATACGCTCATAACGAAACACATGGGCGAAGTTTCGACAACTTTTTATTCATGTCTCCGTCACCAGGCTGTCTAAGGAATATACAAGTTGTTTTGGCATAAACAAGTACAATACGTACATGGGCATAGTCCGTATGCCAGTGTTGCACGCCTCCACAATATGAATAGGAACACGTTAATATATTAATATGTATTTGGATTGCGAAGGCGGAGGCCCTATGACTCCTTTAATGTCATACGATATCACGTTATTTATATAGCAACAACACCACTAAGATAAAATCTGTTTCAACTTATAGTGACATTGTTTTATCAATATAAAATATAACGACGTAAATAAATCATTCTCATAGAGACGTATTTAGTCTTGTTATAGAGTGGGTACTACAAATAATGTAAACTCCTTTCGAGTGGTAATAAACCTAGGAATAGTTATCGAACACATCGACCACAGCAGCAGCTGAGATAGTCCAAAGAAATATTCTATGCAATGAGAAAAGGTATTTTACCATTGTAAAGTGACTGTATTTACGCTATTCACACCCATTTTAAGTATCAGATAGTGCTTAGTCTATAGGTACTGACTAATTTTGAAGGTTTGAAAATGTCAATTAGAATTTTAAATATTTTTTTATATCCCGTAACTACATAATTATGGTCGATTTGGGTAAAGAAGATTTTAGATACTTATTTACCATTGAGATCAAGTACGTATATAGCCTTAGTCCTGTTTTAAATCCTGTAGAACGAACCATTACAGCTATAGGTACAGTGACAACACTGTGGATAGCAAAAAAGCAAAGCACTGCTGCAGGTAGGCTGGTGCGGCTAATTTCCACTTTTCAGGTAAATGTTTGTGATTTACCATTGTTTTCGCACATTATTCAAGCCTTATATAATAGGTACCTACAAACATTACGGAGTTTAAATTAAATTAGGATTAACGTGTGAAAGTTTATGTATTGTTGCTATACAATATTAGGTAAGTAGTCGATGAAGTGATGAAATCATATATTTTTCTGAGAAGTGACTAACATCCACCGGTGCACAACAACTCCCTCCATATTCTCTACGTGGCGTCGTCGTAAAGAATATGGGGGGAGTTGTTGGCAAGGCCGAACCTTCCCTATGTGCAATGTGTGCGGCGCACACAGGCGCCAGGGTGACAGGGGCGCCGCGCGCCGAGATATGCGTTAATTATAACACTTATTTTCGAAAAAGGATGCCAAAAAAGGCGCTTCACAGATTTCGCACACAGGCGCAGTGGCGTAGGAGAGGCAAATAATTTTAGTTAGGTAACGACTAAAAAAAAAAAAAAACGGTCATCCGCCCTACGCACTGCATAGGCGCTTCATAGATTTCGCACACAGGCGCTGCATTGGGTCGGAACGGCCCGGGTTGTTGGGAACATTATATTTTCTGATAAAGAATAGTTGAAGTTGTGCTTTTTTCTTTATAAGGATGTTATATTGTTTTATGTAACGAGTAGGTGAAGTGCTACAACATATCTGTTATTAGATTTTGAGACTGATTTAATACGAGTTAAGACTGATTCGATACTATGATAATCAAAATGGACGCTATAAGTTTAAAAGTTATGTTTTTCTTTATAAGGATGTTATATTGTTTTGGATAATGAGGAGTTGAACTGCTACAACATATATGTGGTTTGATTTTTTGAGACTGATTTTAATACGAGTTCGATACTCTGCGAATCAAGATTAACGATTCGCAGAGTATCGAATATGGTTATGGAATAGGTTTAAAAGTTATGTTTTAATTTTTAAAGATGTCATATTGTTTTATTACTACTTGTAATTCATAAAAAGGTTTAAATTGTTGTTCAGCATTTCCCAAACTATGGGTCGCGATCGCGACACACTCGGGTCGCGAGCGTATATTGAGTGGGTCCTGAAGTGTAAGACTGAATGTCGACACCAGTCGACACCGACTGACCGAAGTTTGCCTCCTCTTTACGCCCTCATCCGCCCATCTATGCCCCTTTTTTGACAAAAAAACAGCTGAGAAGTGGGTCTCAAGATTGGAATTTTTGTTTGATGTCAGATACGAGATATTTCCTGGAGGCAACACCGATAATTAGCATAAAGGGATGTAATTTAGCAGTTAACCCATTCAGTGCCGTGCCCGCCCATCGGCGGGCGAAACGTCTTAACTGACACGCCAAGCCCGCCCATGGGCGGTTGGGTTTCAACCTCCGATATCTAAGCCAATAACAATTAGAATAAAGGAAGATTTTGTGAAATGATTCATTTTACTAAAATTTATTCGTTACCAAAACGGCCTGCAGATATCTCAGGTTTGGAAAAATGTCGATTCCGACCTTTCATGCCGAACCCGCCCATGGGCGGGCATAACAATTATTCAGGCTTTACCAACCTTTTGTGAAACATGATAATTTTATACTTTATACTTTCTCGATTGTAGTATCTGATACTAATATATGAAGCCGAAGAGTTTGTTTGTTTGGTTGAACGCGCTAATCTCAGGAACTACCGGTCCGATTTGAAAAATTATTTCACTGTTCGATAACCCATTTATGAAGGAAGGCTATATAACATCACGCTATGAGCGACGGCAGCGGAGCAGAAGCCTTAAATAACGCGGGTGTAACTGCGGGCATCATCTATACTAATATATATAAAGCTGAAGAGTTTGTTTGTTTGTTTGGTTTAACGCGCTAATCTCAGGAACTACCAGTCCGATTTGATTTTTTTTTTTAATTTTCAGTGTTAGATAGGTTATTTATTGAGGAAGGCTATAAGCTATATAACATCACGCTATGAGCCACGGGAGCGGAGCAGTAGCCTTCAATAACGCGGGTGTAACCGCAGGCGTCATCTAGTCAACCGTATGCCTCGGACATAGAGTATATTATTGCAAAAAGTATAATAATATGCAAAAGGAGCTTGCCGGCCGGTCAGTAGACAATAGGTAAACAGTAGTAAACTATTTTTTATGCGTCCGTGTTATCCTAAGCCAAATGAACCGTATAAACAAGGACATATTGTACTTTGTAGACATCTTTGTGGCTAGCTAAAACATAACAAAAGGATGCGCCGGTGCATCTCGTTCTTTACGTGATTCTTTGAAAAAGTCGTTTGATTTCTTCCATATTGTCGTCTTTACCAAATTCAGTTTTATTGCCTGAACAAAAGAAAGAAAATATTACATTATTACCTATAAAAAAGTGGAAAGATAAAAATTAAATTGTAAGCAAATTTACATTATGCATTTTTTTTACTAATTGAGTGTAGGGGTTGACGACACCTGACTATTGAAAAATGCACATAGATGTGGGTTTTTTAAAGACATTTTTGATTTCTTTACATATGTATTAGCTTAATTTTATCTGAAAGGCGGTTTTGTATGATTTTGATTCATCTTAGATTAATTAAGTGACAGTTCTGCCTTACCTTCATGCTCCATTACTATTTCAGCTAATAACCAATAAAACTGTCACAATTTTACCACAAATATCGCAGGAAACTTCACATACACGCTTTAAACACGATACAGTACATGTAAACTGAACATATCAAACGGTTCATGTCGAAATCTAGAGCTTCATGCCGAAAACGCCGATGGGCGGGCTGTATATCATACTATGGCGGCACCTGGGTAATGACGTTAATTTTCAGGTAGGCAGTGAATGGGTTAATAGATATATGTACTGGATTCTAAAAAAAACAGTGATACTTAATTTTAATTCTCTCATCTATGCTTAATTTGTTATTAATGTGATTTAAACCCACCTACTACTGCTACCATCAAACGGATGATAACGGAATTAAGATGACGTAACTCGGGTGGAGCTTGTACGTGATACCATCGCGGTACAAACATGAAGCGTAGTATCGGTTTCCCCAACGTTGTTCGCCACAATACACCTCCCATCGCTCTTCCGAGTGCTATCAAAGTTCGATAGATGGCGTGTAAGTCAAATTTAATATACAGCGAATGAAATTTCGTCGCCCACTAATTGTCTATTAGTGCCTGGCCGCGGCTCCGTACCTCCGACGTAGGTGTTGGTTATCGCAAGAAAAGGTAGCTTACGTCGCTCCTTAGGCCACTTTTTGTCTTTAAGAAAATGTAACGATTCAAATGCCAGCAACCCCTATACAAACTCAGACTCTCTTGGGCTCTGACGTACCTATAGGTACCTACTGCAGTTTAATCAAAATCTTTTGAATTGTTCTTGTGTGAAACAGTTACATACATCGAGTCATGCTTATAATTTCAATAGCACATATAGGACTGCCTACGTAGCCAAAGTAACACTGGTCCATTTCCACTGATGACAAAAACATATTAATTTGACTCCTTGTGAAATATGCCGATAATATCTTCCACGGCAAATCTTCATCTTCTTCAAAGAGATGGAATTTTCTAAAAAGACTTTCTTTATTGTTTTGAATTATCTACTGTGACAATATCAAATCTCGGCGCGTTTGAAGATATAGACGGAGTTAATAGGGTTTAAAATGTTCTGCCGCTTTTGCTCAATCTTTAACCACTGTTAATTCCTCGACAGCCTACAGCTAACTTAGTGGTTTCGAATACCTTAAGCAATTTTATAAATTAAAGACTTCTAAATGTTGTTAAAATATATTAAAGTATATCAAACATCATACATTTCCTCCATCCGTATAGAGTACGGCACATCATGCAGTGTGGTCCAGTTGACAGTGTGAGAGCGATCCACAATATCTTCCACCAAACCATCGCAATATTCGAACCATCGACGTTCTGCTACGAAGGCTTTAAATAATTGCTTTTTACTGGGTATCTGTAAGCGCATTTTCGTGTTGTTTAGTTTTTGTTACAGAACAAAATAGACATTTATTATTATTGTGAAACGTCTTCCCGAAAATTGTGCAATACTCTACGTGTAATAATTTTCAACAGATATTTGTGAGAATGCTGTAAGAATTCCTCTTAACTTAAAGAATCTTTATCCAGACTCATCGGAAATTAGATACATCTTAAGTACTTTTGATGAGACACCGTTTTCGCTGGAAATATTAATTTGTAAATAAGGAATCAGAAACTTACTCTTTTTTCTAAAAAGTGTTCAATTCGTGACCATATGTTGGCGGTATTCCGTTGCAGAAGCCAAACTTTCGGCATTAGCATGCACTCCACTGGCGTTAAAGCCACAATGCGTCGGTCCCGCATATTTTCGCCGATACCAAATGTAGCGCCTGGATTATACTGACATATCTATTTTCAATCACGATAACCACAAATTTTAGTCTGGCGTAGGTTTACCAAGTTATTAGAATACTACTATTAGGCCCTTCTCTCACGAAGCGACTCTCAAGCAATTTATGTTTCGTACGCGTATCCTACGCGTCGTTTGTTAGTAGCCGCCATACATATTCAGCTAGTTTCGCACACAACGAGACGCGACGACGACGCGTTTGATATCAGTCCGATCAGTCGCACGCTACCGTCTTGCTGGTCGCACGCTACCCGAGTCGTATACGCGTTGCATTACAAAATGGCGGCGTAACAAACTTTTAATATTAATTTTGTCCAGGAGGTTGAAAATCATCCATGTTTGCATAATTATAAGGTGCCAGAGTACGTAAGAAAAGATCTTACAGAAAAGGCGTGAATTGAGATTGAATAAAAATAACAATATGACGACTAGGTATGTACGGATGCACCCAGAATCTTCTTTTATATTTTCGTTTAATATTGTAATATAATTGGAATATAAATACAGAAGATTAGAAGAACATTGTCTTCATCGCTCGAGTCACTAGACATCGTCGTACGAATGTTGTTCTTCAAATGATAAAAAATAGTCGCATTTGCGTAGCACCGTGTGCGGAAACGATAAATCGAAGCATATCAGTAGGCGGCATAGTTTGCATCTCAGTCCCGTAGCATTTGAATAGCTTCGTGAGAGAAGGGCCTTACAAAAAGCCTTGTGCTGTTTTTTTCTGTAAGACCTAAATATCTTGTAGCTTGATAGTAGGTTGTAATAAAGATCTTTGACAGTTGTGATGGGGAGTCAATACCCTGAATAAACTGACTCCGATCTAAACCATATCGCTGTATCTTTAAATTGCGATGGTCAGACGGCAGACGTTCTGGGGCAAAGCTTAATAATGATGTTGAATACAGCTGGACCAGAGAATGGTCCCAAGCTCCAAGGTGAAAGTTTTGGATGAAACCGCGATGACTACTAGGAGGGTGACAATGATGATGATATTATAACGCCTAAAAATAAATATAGTACGGCCTTGATTGGAGTCAAACTCGACCGGGGAAGTACTACCCTCTCACAGAAAATCGACGTAAAGTAACAGTACTTAAACTGTTGCGTTTCGTTCGGTGAGTAAGAGTGCCGGAGGCCCTATCCTCTATTCCTTCTCCCTCATCCCACTCCTCACCCTATCCCTTTTCCCATCCCCAAGGGGCGACAACACACTTGTGACTCCTGTGATGTTTCTTGTGTCCATGGGCGGCGGTAATTGCTTACCATCAGGCGATCCGTCTGCTCGTTTGCCGCCTATTACTATAAAAAGAGAAAAAAAAAACAGAAGTCGACAAGATCGTGAATAAAACCTGCATAAAGTACGTCCGAAGATTTGCTGGCTCTTCAAATGCTAGTTTGATTACGCTGTACCTGTAAACAACAGCAAATTTATCTAATGTTCTAGTCATCATCATCGGCCCTGTATATAAACTATCACACTGCTGGGCACGGACCTCTTCTCACTATGAGAAGGGTAAGGCCATAGTCCACCACGCTGGCCAAGTGCGGGCAAACATCACCTGTCTTTCGAGAACATTATGGAGAACTCTTAGATATGCAGATTTTGGGTCTACCTTTTAATGCAGAACTTTTTTCGTCATAATATTATTTTGCATAATAACGCATAGCATAATCTTCATTTCGCAGAAAGTTGTTGGGCATACACTCACTTATCATAAATTCGAAACTCATAACTTTGTTAGTCCGAATCATCTTTAGACATAAATTTCATGTCGATTTTGCGGCGATTCGTCAAAAGTTCTGCCATGTTAAAAGTATGCCGTTGCAAATTCTGACATGTAAACATTCTGCCAATCAATAGTTACGCTAAATAATTTTTATGCCTTAAAAATATTCGATTAAAGAAGATTGTGCCAAGTGTGTTATGCCAAATAAAATTCTGAGTTTCAAAATTCTGCCAAATAGAAGTAACCCGCAGATTTCTCCACGATGTTTTCCATCACCGTTTAGCAAGTGATTATTAACAATTAAATATGCTCATAACTTTGAAAATTCATTGGTGCGCGCCAAGGACCCTCTGCGTAGCAATCCGTCGATCTCTCCACTGGACTATCGCTGCCATTAAAATAAATGTTCTAGTAGTACTCATTCATTATGAAGTAGTAAATGAATGAAAAGATACCTCACTGATTCACGGTGCACTCGATCTGTTGGCGGTAATAATGTTTCCAAATGAGCAGCGGATTTTGCTTGATCATCAGTAGTCACTTCTTGCTCGTCTTCTTTCGAAGAGACGGCTTTCACTTCGGGGTCAACATTACGTTTAGAGTATCGTTCTGCACTTGGTGCGTTTATGCTGGCACGTTTACCCTCTTTAGACCCAGCACCGAAACTCTTCATAGTAGTGGTTTTATCAGTCGCAGCTAATGACGACGCACTCACAGTTTCAGATTGTTTCCCTATGGCTTGACTGCCATCAATATTCTTAAAATATTGATTAAATTCGTCATCTTCTTCTGTTTTAGACTCCTTAAAATCAAATTTGAGTAATTTAATTTTCATTTACAATTCTTATGCATGATTTTATATTTGATAACTATTTTAAAACCACGGAATTCTACATTCGAAAAGTAGATAGATCTGTAGATTTTAGATTAGTTTTTGACAGTTTTTGACATAAGCTCCATACAAAATATGTCAAACACGTCAAAGCTAAAATCTACAGATCTATCTATAGTTCGAATATTGAAAATGGCCGTAAGTCTCATTCGGCTTTTGTAGTGGAAACTACAGATGATTACCATATTAATGATAAAAAACCATGTCTGGGATTTTGACATAGAAAAAGTAGTTAAACATTGGCTTGATTAAGGTTCTAGTGTCCTGAATGTAAAATTTGATGTAATAAGAAATCAATAAGTACATGTGGATCGTAGAGCGAGTAATATGTGCGTCCCAGGCGCTCCTCGCATATAACTTGTAGTCTCTCAATCATCTGACACTGTCCCGACAGAACGAAGTACGCGAAATTCGGGATCCCTTGGCCATCACCCAGTATAACTTGATTTCGTGAATACAATCTCATTTTAGCCATTATACAACCCTCGCGTCGAGCGACCTGCAGCAAAAATAACGTCTTGGATGACTACGAAATAGGTAATTTACTTATACATAGATGAAGACTGGCTGTTATTAAGATCTTTGACACTGTTATAGGGAGGCACTACTTATTAATAAACTGACACTAGTCTAAAGCAGTCTAAATCATGGTTATTAACCATAAAGCTAACCCTTTGGGTTGTGGAGGGCAGACAGGCAGTCACTCTGTGGCAAAACTAATATTCAGTCAAATCCGGCCAGACTAGAAAGCGGATCTCGGGTTCTGAGATAACGCTAGGAGGATAATAATAATGAAGAATATATACAAGTAACAATACCTCATCTAGAGCATCAAAATAAGTAAAGAATGACATGGCACGACGCACTTCATCCCATGAAGCTTGTATGGTTGCCTGGAGAACGTTCTTAAAATCTTCTTTCATTAAAGCGAGCAGTTCACAATGAGCTATATAAATATTAATAACAGGTTAGTTAGATAGTAACCGTTCTTTTGATAGATCAAACGCATTATAGCATTTAAAGGTATACTTAAGGCTAGCGTCCACTAGGCTCGCCGAGCCGAGCCGAATCGAAACGCAGAAAGTCGCCTCCTATATATTTGTATGAACCTGCGTTCATTAGCGACGAGCCGCGGCCCGCCGAATCGAATCTACCGCGCGCATCGCTCGTCAGGCGAATTTCTGCGGCAACGCGTTTCGACTCGACTCGGCGCGCCTTAGTGGACGCGGGTCAGCGGATGAGTGTAGACGGGACTACATGGCGTAAATACCTACATAAAAAGTAATCGAAATGAAAACTCAATTATTATGACTGCCTCATTAGTCTCGCGGCATAAATGTGCGCGCGGGATTGGGAGGTCGCGGGTTCGATTCCCGCTCAAGTCAAACATTTGAGTGCATGAACATGGATGTTTGTCTTGGTCTGGGTGTTTCTATGTATAATATTTTTGTATTTACAAAAAAGAATATGTATGTTTATCCATTATCTAGTACCCATAGTACAAGCTCTGCTTAGTTTGGGACTAGATGGTGTTGTGTGAATTTGGTAAAAAAAAATAAAAAAGATGTACCCGGTACGGCAATAGGCTCGCCCGGCATTACATGGGACCTGAAAATTCATGGCGAAATGTGGGTGTAATATTACACCTCTGCCTACCCCCTCGGGGATACAGGCGTGCGTCTAAAACCGAATTATGATCATGATACTCATTATCATGACGAGCAGCGTAGACAAAATATATGGGAAGAAAGAATAATGAACGAATTTGAAACAAGAACATAATCTTCGTCCGAGCTATCTATCATTGAAAACACAAGCACAACCTACAACAGCCAGTCGCCGGATAAAATGCGACTCGGCGCGATTCGACGCGGTTCGGATGTAGTCGACGCCAGGCTTTAGATGCAAGTTGAAAGAAAAAGAAAGTAAATAACTGTTATAGTTTCAAATTTATATGCTCTAGAGAAAGCAACTAACGAGACGACATCATCAATCTCAAAAACATAAAGAAGTTTTGCGTTACTGACTGACCGACAGACAAGCGACAACCGAAACTACCAGGCGCAAGGAGCAATTTGGCATAAATGCTCCGTAGGGAGCATAGGGGTGTACAAAAAAAGTATTGCCCGTTTACCATTAAAACAATAAGCTAGGCAGCGATAGCCTAGTGGAGATACCAACAGACTGCCATGCAGAGGGTATCGGGTTCGAATCCACGGCGCGCACCAATGACTTTTCGGAGTTATGTGCATATTAAATTGTCCATTATCGCTTTTCCCGTGCCTCGGAGAGCACGTTAGGCCGTCGGTCCCGGTCGTCATGAAGATCTTTGATAGTCGTTATAGGGCGTCAGTTCCTTCTAAATAAACTGACATTAGTCTAAACCATGGAATATTGCTATCCCTTCGGGTTGCAGAGATCAGACAGGCAGTCGTTCTGTGGAAAAGCTAATATTCTGCCAAATCCGGTAAGACTAGTAAGCGGACCCCAGGTTGAAACCAGGATAACGCTAGGAGGATGATAATGATGACCATTAAAACAATAAATGAGTACTTACTGAGGGTCGTACAAGTTGCAGTTCTAGGAATATTGTGCAGTAGAGATACTTCGCCGAACATATCCCCAGAATGCATGACTCCAAGCTCCACGGAGACATCCTTGTTTAACAGATCATCGTACACCATATGACTGATCACCACGTCGCCCGTAATAATGAAGTACATAGCGACTGCGTCGTGGTTTTGACGAACTATAACACGATTAGGACCGTAGTACTTAAAGTACGTCACAGCCGCTAATTTCTTTTTAACATTCTGTCAACAAGAAGGTGAACAATCAAGATATGTTTGTGTAATAATAATATAATTACATATTTTTTGCAAGTTACACTATCTTTATATAGGGTTTATATGAAGTTTTCCTTCTATTATCTATCAGTGTTGTTCTCTGCATAATATGCTCCCTCTGTCGGCTCTTACGACACTCATAGGATGATATGGGGTGGTAACAATCCGTATTCTTAGTCCGTCACCACACGGGATTATCATTTTTTATGTAAAAACTAAATTATATGAATTAAATGTTAGAAACATGGTTATATTTTTACAAAGTCGTACGTTAGGAATGCGGCATGTTACGCATATTGATATTTTATTATTACGTATTTTCCTTTTTAACATCTCACACATGGACATTTGATTAAAAACTAAACAGAATTTGTACTATGAAACAGATTACTGATAAATATTCAATCATTCGTGGTAACGTAGTAATCAAAAATGAGTATTGGCCTCCGACAGTCCGACACGAGATCTCTCCATCTTTCTTTTTATTTTACGAATTCCTGCTAGTTCTGATAAATAACTGATAAACATACCTCTTTGTGTTTTCAAATACAAAGATATTACAGATAAGTTAAATCCATACACAGAGCAAGTCATCATTCTAATCACACAAAAATTTGTCCCGAGTGGGAATCGAACCGATCTCCGACTAAGGGCCAGTAACCACTAGAACAACAGGCAATCTTAGAAATAGTTTTCATTTCTTACATTAGGATACCGCTTGAAGCACTTGAGCCCACCGATGATACGATAAATATACGACTTCTCTTGATCAGTTCGCTCTTTGGCTGGTTTATTCAAGAGCGCTTTGTCCTGTCAACATTAAATGGATGTCTTTGATTATAAAGTCAAAGGGAGTCGTATTTAGTCGGGTTTAATGCATTAAGCAACAAGACATTTTTACGATAAATTAAATCGTTTACCTAATGGAAGGAAAGAGGAACCCACCACGCACCCTCGGATTGAATACCCCAACTATTGCAATAGAAAAAGGTTACACACTTGTCAAAAGGGTATTAGAATGTGCGTATTGGAACAATTAGAAATTGTAAAGCGGGACAAGAATACATTACTGAACGATCAAACCAACTTTAACGGGTCCCCATTGCTGAATATATTCGCATACCGTCATAATGACGTACATCAGTCGAGCGGCGGAGGGAATTAGAAAGTACAATCGTTTATAAGACACGCTCACGGTAGGAAAGCGCTCAGTCGTTGCCCATCGCTCCTGAGGATGCCTCGTGCAGAGGCGAAACACGTGTCGAAGAATAGTCGGCGCATACAGCGGGATACTGCAAGTCAGGTATCTTCCTGGAACCCATACCATTCCTATATCCCTTATCCTTTTAGAGGAGTTCGGTATTGTCAACCTTTTTCTATTGCAATTGTTGGGGTAGTCAATCCGAGGGTGCGTGGTGGGTTCCTCTTTCCTTCCATTAGGTTACAATGGAGTTCCGCCAAGTAACGCCTGATTCAATCAACTAAATCGTTTACCGTTTAAAATCATTACTATTTTGATCATGGAGGGGAAGGACGAGGTATAATAAAGGCCCTGTGGACTCTACTTAAATAATTCAACATTACCGCTAAACTCAACAATTGCTTCTTCTTTGCTCGCATCGCTTGCGCTACCCGTTTCTTCACGTCTTCAACTCCTATATACTGTTCAGATTCCTCGTATAACCAATACGCATTCGCCAGCGCCAATCGACCAATAGCACGAAATCGGCATTTGGCTCGAAACTTCATTTTAAGTAGCGTCTCGGGATCCTAATAGTAATAAAAGGAATTGCCATCAGGTTTGTTTGCGATAATAAAACGTAGAAAAAGGTGTTCAATAGTTATGCTCTTCATAGTCGCGGAATAAAACTATTGGAAAATTTCGGATCTGATGCCCAAGTTGACCATGAGGTATGTGTTGATCCACAAGATCCAGTTACCTAGGAAATCACGACAGCAATGCAGAACGTTCATTTTTACCTGTAGAAAATAGAACGCTAGTAGATTTAATAGAGTTATTGAAAGTTAGGTATGCAGGTAGGTAGGCTAGGCCTAATGGCGCCGAATGACACTTGGAGAGCCAGGATATAATAATAATCATATGTCACTACATAGTACAAAGTCTGCCTTCTGTCTGCCTGTCCCTATGTATGCTTAAATCTTTAAAACTACGCAAAGGATTTGAATGCGGTTTTTCTAATAGATATAATGATTCAAGTGGAACTTTTATATGTATAATACATTTATATGGCGGTACAAAGTTCGCCGGGTCAGCTTGTTTATTTATAAATTAAACATTAGCAATGTAATATTTCCATACCATTTCTTTCTTCCCATTCTTCCCTTGTGCTGATTTACGTTGCGGGCCTGCAGTAGCCATTTCTGGAGTATTTTATTAAGTAACTTCACAAAACAAATATATTAAATTATAAAAGTAACTGATATTCTATACAAAATTATATGTTATACAAATTACACAACGTTTTACAAAAAACATAGTACACAATTATAAAATTATTTACAATCTCTATGAATCAGCCGAAAAATGACAGAAAATGTGACACCATAATTTAGAGATTTTCAGCAAAGATTTTCAGAAGATTGACATTGTGCTCAGTTTTCTGTACCATAATCAAGACTTTTTTGAAAATAACTTCTTAGGCTAACACCTCTAAATGCGTCGAAATGCGTGTTCAGATTGTATCACTTCCGTGTCACTTGCCCTACCCGATCACCGTATCCGTGTCGCCCAAGGAGCTATTATTCTAGTCACAGAGTACCTTTTTATAGATTCTAGTGTCGCCCATATAATTGACGTGTCACGATACGCGATCATAATACGCCCTCTGATACGAACCAACCATGTCGAGCAGTAATTTTTCCCACCATCAAAGGATACGAGCATCCATCGGGCGATATGATATGGAGTAAAATTAAGACAACACAGGCTAATACGATACGATTAAAGATCCTGTGATGCGGACGTGGCAACTCGTCTTGCGGCTTACTAGCTAATATTGTATGACACACTCGTTCCACGATAGACATTTCTACCGTCATCATCATCAGGCATCCTTGCCTAAGACCAAGAATCAAATAGACTCGACATTTGCGTACACCCGTAAAGGACGGACATAGAGTACATCCTGAGTTGGTGTTACCAGATGTTGTAAATGTTTACCCTACAATTCTACGAAATACATATTAACTTTTAAGTAACATTGTATCAAACCTGAATTATAATAATAATATTCTACCACATTCACACAACACCATCTAGTCCCAAACTAAGCAGAGCTTGTACTATGGGTACTAGGATAATGCATAAACATACTTAAATACTTTTTCTTATGTAAATACATACATATTAAACATTGAAACACCCAGACCAACACAAACATCCATGTTCATGCACACAAATGTTTGACTTGTGTGGGAATCGAACCCGCGACCTTCGGCGTAGCAGTCGTTTACACTCCCGCTGCGCCAACCGGTCGTTCCGGGATTGAATACCTTACCAGACATCTGAGAACGCGTTCTCCTATAATTTTTAATCAATTTGGTATTTCGATGAATTTATGAGCTAACTCGAGAAGTTCCATCAATATCCGTTTAGGTATTTTTGCAACGAATAGTAACAAACATCTATATAATATAATTTACAGCCCAATAAAAAAATAAAAATATAGCTAACCTCACAAGGAGGTTTAAATCCATCCGTAAGGTGTGACTGTGCGATAAGTATTTTTTATACTTAATATTATTATGTATAACAAAAGTGTCGAATATGTGGGACTGGCTTCACTCGCCAAATAAACACGAGGCTCTGAGTTATATATCTTTTATTATATTATTTGACACTCAACTTTACTGACCTTTGAACAAAATTAATTTTGTATACAAATCTAATCTAATCTAATCTTCTTTATCATTCGAGAATGATTCCAAATAAGTACCTATTGCGGGGAGTTTTCCTAAAACACTTTTTTTCAAAGTGTTTAGAGCATACTCTTGCATATTTATTCGGATCCCAGTTTTCTCCTTCTGTTGCACGTATCCACAATTATTTTTGGATCGTGCAGTCCTTTGGGGATCTATAAACAAATAATTTCATTACTACAAAGAATCGGAAAACAAATTAAATAATTAATCTTAGGTTCATATGAAACTAAGTAAACCCAAAATTTGGGTAATTTCCCAAACGCTTCAGTGGTATCCCTAAAAAACATTTAACGCTGTAAAATTAAAAAGTATCGATGACTTTTGGCTAGCTCAACATTCAACGACCTATTAAATTCGATTGTGTAATACTAAAATCGCGGTGATAATAAAATAGCATTTTTTGGTTTATTGATGTAATCTAGAATTTATTTCCTTATGTAATAATACGCTATTTGTATCATTCTGTCAATATTTTCATGTATAAATAGATATTATAACTAAAATATCGTACTTACGAATAAATGGTTATGTTCTCACATTTCCGCTCACTATGGCTTTTACAGCCTAAAATGTAACAAATCACCATAATAAATCTGAACCAATGATATTTTCACTAAGCATTCACAATTAATAACAATAATAACACAATTTTTCGCGGAAATTATCGAGAGCTCAAACGTTTGTTGGTCACAATATTCAGTTGTGACCAACAAAAAAAACGAAAACTCTGACAAAGACAAAAAATGCTATCTTTGTCTCTTTTACTCTTATGTATTTCTGTATGTCATTATCTCGGTCTGTCACGGTCGTCACGGTATTATTATTTGCTTGTCAAATCCATAGAGATACATCATCCTAGATCCTTGCATACGCAGTTTCATCAACCAGTTGGTAATTCCAAAATTAGTTTTTGTTCTTTGTACAAATTGTGGTATTCATTCAGTTATTGAGGATTCAGAGCTTTTTGTAGACAATTTCGGCTTTTAGTAGGAGCCAAAATTAAGAGTTGAGTCAAAGAAACGTAAGAAATCCAGGGCTAGTAATAAAATATATTTGATACATAGGTAGGTGTGTCAATGAATGGGGTGGATAGCATCCTCATTCGAGCTCTGAAATCCCTTTATGAGGATTCTAGACCTTGTGTGAGGATAAACGGGGCCTACACTGACTGCTTTACCATGAAGAATGTGTAGCGTCGCCGTGGCTGTTTAAGCTTTTCATGGACAGTTGTTAGCAAGATTTAAAATTTTAAAACATAATGTCTGCGGATTAAGGATAAATGAGTTACTCGTCAAATGCCTCCTTTATGCTGATGATTAGGTAATAATAAAAATAAATTTTAAATTCTTCAACGGAGGATTTGCAGGAGCTTGTAGCAATCATGCATGGTGCATTAGAGAGGAAAGGAATGCAAGTGAATGTAAGTAAAACGAAAGTTATGGTTTTTGAAAAGGAGGAATGTATTACGGCTTGTAATGTTTTGATCGATGGACAGGGAGTGGAACAAGTGAATCCTTATGCAGGTAATAGAGTGAATGGAGCCCTAAAGGCGTTTATGAATAGCCAAAACGTGTCCAAAAGGCACGTTTGGCTGTGCATAGAGGGGTGTTAGTGCCTACCCTTAAGAATGGTAGTGAAAGTTAGGTATGGCAGAAGAGACTTGAAAGTAAAATAAATGCTGTAGATATGAAAGCACTGAGAAGTATGTGTGGTGTATCTTTGACAGACAGAGTAAAGAATTGTGTAAGATGTAGTGACAAGCATCGAGAAAGGCATGTTAAGATGGTTTGGGCACATGGAGAGGATGGATGACGAAAGACTGACAATGAAGGTATATAAGGCCAGTGCGAATGGGACAGAACGAAGGCGAAGTCCTAGGCGGACGTTCTCTGAGCAGATTGGAGACATCCTAAAAAAAAGGACATATCAGAAGTACCCTAAACGGCATGCATGAGAAACTTGATGGGAGTGAATGAAGCAAGAATGTCAGGATCGTTGGAAATGGCGTTCCGTAGTCTCTGCCTACTCCTCCGGGTAAGAGGCGTGAATCTATGTATGTATGTTTGTAGGTTAGGTGTGTGAATGAAACATGAGATACACTTTATGGATACTTTATTACCAAATTCTATAATAGATTACAGATAAAAACAATTCTATAAATTAACAAAACAATTAAACATAGAATATATTGATAAGATTAACAAGAAACATTTAATAATTATAGACATTTATTATGCTAATACTCTTAAAAAAAATAAAAACATCTTAAAAAATACTAGATATCAATCATTTCCTCCATACGTATAGAATACGGGACGTCATGCAATGAGGTCCAGTTAACAGTGTTAGAACGAGCCACTACATCTTCAACTAACTGGTCACGGAACTCCTGCCATCGACGTTCTGACAGGAAAGACGCGAATAATTGCTTCTTAGTCGGAATCTAAAAAGAGTAACACTATTAATATTTTTCATAAGTTAAGTCACAACATATTTGTAGCAGGCTACCTTCTTGATGTCCTATTTCCCCTCTGTATTGTACGAGAGAATAAAAGAACATAAAGAAGTATTTTGGCGCGATACGATCTAACTTATGTAACTGATGTCAAATGGAAATATAATCATTTTGCAGTCGTTCGTTATTCAGTACAACAATTTGAGCCAGTTATAGGCTTTGTTGATTGCTTAATGCTCTTTGTTCCATGGATTCTAAGTATTCATGTAATCTGTTTACATCCCAGTCTAATTTACCCATTATTCTATGTCCCCTAATCAGAACATCTACAGACTTGATGGACGTGACGCTATAACAACTTGATAACAAACCTTTTTCTTAAGATAATATTCAATTCGTGTCCAGATGTTGGCAGTGTTCCGTTGCAGAAGCCACATTTTTGGCAGGAGCATGCAGTCAACGGGCGTCAAGGCTATGATGCGACGGTCACGCATGTTCTCACCAAATCCAAACGTTGAACCAGGATTGAATTGGCAAACCTAAATAAAAGCAAAAACAATAATTTTCTACGGGTTGTTTTCTCATAAGTTTAATATTTTTATGAATAAACAAAAATAACGGTATGTGAATATAATTATATTGCTTCGGAAAGAGATCTACATCACCGCAACTCGAGCCGTTCGAAAGGTACTAATGTCCAAAGAGATAATGCATCCGAAGTTTCGAACCAACTGAAGCGACCAAGTCATAGCGCTGCTAGGCCAAAGCTGGGCGCAACTCTAATAGCTATTGCTAGATTCTTTAAGCTACTTTAAATGTTAACCCTTATGTGCGCTTTTCGTATTTAGGTAGGTATGTGGTTTTAAAATGTACCTGCATGAAATAGGTCCGAATATCGGGCGGCACAATTTTCTTTGAGTCAATGCTAAACCTGTAATCAAAAACGTAAAATATATCTTGTAACTACACAAATTATGTACCTAAAGTTAAGAGATCGATGCTATAGGCAAAACGTAAACATAACCTGACGACATGAGTCGTAATAAGTTATTTTACGAAAATCGCTTAACGTCGTGGTTGTGGCCTTTTTCTTTGACAATTCATAAATATTTTAATGTTCTTAGCGATCAAGCGGTCAAATATTTGTTTACTTTTTATTCAATACCTTATAGAGTCGCGATGTTCTCCTGGTGGCAATATATCCTTTTCCAGTGGTACACTGTCGTTTTTCTCACTTTCCTCCGGTGCTTCCTCGATCACCTGACTTTCATTACGCAATGAGCTTCGTTTCTGTGTGCTTTCATCACCAGGTGTAGACTCAGTAGCAGCTACGGATAGCTGAACACTTGGACGTGCACTCTTAGTTGTAGATGTTCGATGAGTTTCAGAACTATTTGAAGCAGCTGGCTTTAATATACTGCTTGGAGCTCTAATGGTTCCGAAGCATGTTTCTACAGGAATTGCCTTAGATTCAGCATCAATATTCGATGGTTTACTTTTAGTGTTATCAATAGCACTAATAGGAGCACTACTCTGATTTAGGTTGTAACCCGCAAAATATTTTGTGTCAAAATCTTGTTCACTTTCTTCCTCTGGAATCTAGAAATAAAAACGGATCAAAAAACAGAACTCGTAGCCAATGTTAGTATGTATACTGTGAAGTAACTCCTTACATATGGATCGTAAAGAGTATAGAACGAGTGTCCTGCTCTCTTTATGGTGATCACTTTTAGAGTCTCAATCATCTGACAGCGACCTGATAAGATGAAGTACACGAAATTAGGTACACCCACGCCGTCGCCGAGAAGGGTTTCGTTTATAGCGTATGACTTCATTTTGGCCACTATACAACCTTCACGCCGAGCAACCTAAAAGATAACAAGTGTCATGTACATTGCGCTAAAATATACAACCACGCTTCTATAAACATATTATAGTTGTTGAATAGATCAGAGGACTAGCTCGTATGGGCGCCAATGTAAAGCATGCGAGTCCTTCACCAAGGGCAACATATTGTATTTCCATACATTTTCCAAAAGCTCCCCTGGCTTATTACCTTAATCGCTAGGAGCACTTTAAGAAATTGAATGGAAAAATGTTTCCACCGTTTGCGAGCGACTCAGTCTGAGTAGGTCTAGCCCGCCCGAGACAAAACACCTCGTAAGGTGTTTCCTCGGTTCGTGTTAACGACTGCCACCCATCTCAATGCATGCTTCCAATGCGATCCAGATGCTAACGCTTTGTTCTGGCTTAGAAGCTATAAACTTTTACTATTACGAAGGTGGTAGCTAATAAAGTATTTTTACCTCATCGAGTGCATCAAAATATGTGAACGCAGACATAGCACGCATCACGTCATCCCATTGTCGCTGCACTGAAGCCTGAAGGATATGCTTAAAATCGTCTTTCATTAATTGTAGCAGTTCACAATGCCCTAGTGACGGTATTCAATTATTTAGGTATTATATTATTATTGCATCGAGCAAGCTTACAGCTAAATAGAATCCATCTATAGAGATACTTATGGTGTTATTTTAAAGTACCTACGGTAACCATGGTGCACCAACAAAGCTTAAGATGTTAAGTGGGTTACCAAGCGACACTATTTGTTCGATACATCGGTCGGTACCTAGCGTTATATCTAAATCAATCCTATGATAAATGAAAACATAACATAACGATAAAGGTATAATAGTAGATCCATACCTATACTATAAATGTGAAGGTGTGTTTATTTGTCCTTCTTTCACGTCACAACGAAGCGATCAACGATCTCTTTATGTGTGGATATGGTTAGGGGAAGTAACATAGGCTATATTTTACTGGAGTTACCTACTCCTCCATGGTTGAAGCCATGGGCGAAGTCTATTCTGTATATCTAATCTAATATCTATAAGAGCTTGTTTGTTTGGTTGAACGCTCAGGAACTACTGGTCCGATTTGAAAAATATTTCCGTATTAGATAGCCCATTTATGGAGAAAAGCTATAGGCTATAACATCACGCTATGAGCCACCAGAGCGGTACAGTAGCCTTAAATAACGCGGGAGTAACCACGGGGTCTGCCAACTCGCACTTGGCCAGCGTGGTGGACTATGGCTTTACCCTTCTCATAGTGAGAAGAGGTACGTGCCCAGCAGTGGGACAGTATAAAGGGCTGATAATGAACCACGGGGTCATCTAGTCTAAAATACTTGCGTAACTGACTTGCTGACAAACAAGCCCGAGCCAAAACTATTGGACGCAAGAAGCTGAAATTAATTTTTGACCATAGGGGTGCACTATCAAAGGATTTTCCAAAATTCCGACGGCATCGGGTAGAAACAGAAAAGCATTTTGATAGGATAACGACATTATCCTACCAACGCGTACCACTAAAACAAAATAAATGAGTTCTAACCAACGGTGGTACAAGTCGCTGTTCTGGGGATATTGTGCAGTAAAGACACTTCACCGAACATGTCTCCTTGATGCATAATACCGATGTCCACGGACACATACTGCTGCAGCAAGTCATCGTAGATCATTTGACTGACCGTCACATCACCAGTCACTATGAAGTAGAGAGCATGTGCGTCTTGATGTTGCCGAACTATCACACGATTTGGTCCATAATACTTGAAGTATGTTACAGCGGCCAATTTCTTTTTTACGTGCTGTAGGCAAAAATGATGTCGTAAGATGGTGATTCGATGACATCAGTAATAAATAAGATTTTTTTTAAAACCTGATGCTGCGAGTCAATGCACTTAGGCTGCTATTGATTCAGATTTAAGACACGTATGAAGGCCACTTTTATTTTGGCGACTATATCTAGGTACGTTTGATCGCTATGCCGACATGATGTTGATGAAGACGAAATGTGTTACTGACTCGAGTGTAATTGAAACTAGACCATTGAACTCAACATCCGATTACAACCACTGGTCGAAGCCTCTGATATTAGGTATCTAGTTGCTAAGCTAAGCTGTAAACGATCACCAATTGCTAAAATCGTAATTGTTTATTTAACTGGAGTCAGATGTGTTCTTTTTGAACCTGGTGACCTAACTGATATGTCCCAATTTAACGTTTGGAATTTGGATACATTTGATTGAAACTAACCACTGTTTTAGACGATATTAACTAAACTAAATGCAATATTTGAGGGAACTTGTGATGGCTTCACTCAATTGGTCCAGTCTGCGGTCAGACAGCGGCTACTGGTGGACTGGAGTTTGAATAGGCTTGTGTCCTAAAATGTAATTAGCGATTGATTCGTTCCTTTATTAGATGTTAGACTGAAATAACAGATTTTTTTCTTCAAAAATCGATCAGCAACATTACCTACTAATTACGGCTTTTTAAAAACCTTTTTGAATTTGACACGAAAACGCTGTAAACCATCATGGCGGTTGAGTGATAGTGATATCACAAAGTCCAAAACAAAACAAACCGTGAATGAAGTCTGGTCTGATGTACCCACTTTTATTTTGTTATATTCGATTTGACAGGTAGAAAGTTTGACATTTTAGTTGTATTTACTAATAAAACGTCAACAACATGAATGGCGGATGTACTGTTTGACGTAATGCTCTCTGATTGGTGTTCACTGTCACAAGAATAAATACATTATTTTTAATTTTAGAATCCTAAAAATAACATAAATCTTACCTTTTTATAATAAATAATAAACTTTATTGATATCTTAAAATCATAATGAATCTATAGATACTACAATCAAACCGATTTATTCTTAGTGGACAAAAGCCTATTGTTGGACATAGTAGTCTAATTATATAAGGTTTGGAAGCAATATCGAGTTTCCAATACCGTATACTTACCTATACTTTGGTCTTTTGTTAAGATGATTTATAATAACATTTTTTAAACTTACATTAGGATACCGCTTAAAACACTTCAGACCGCCGATCATACGGTAGATATATTTTTTCTCGGCGTCAGTTCGGTCGACTGCTGGTTTGTTTAAAAGGGCTTTATCCTGAAAATAATAACATACTCGAAAGATGCAATATGTAGATCCAAGAGGCTGATCAATTCCGCATACCTTCACACAAATTTGCAGTTGAAGTTTCTATGAAGACAAAAAAAGAAAATCCAAGAGCTAGAAATTTATTTTTGTAGGACTACAATTTGTGGACCATAAAACCGCAGCTGAGGTGGGCGCGAAATGCCCATTCACTACGTCATAATCGTAATCTGTGAAAAGATAATTTATTTTTCACCGTTATACTCAACAACCGCTTCTTTTTGGTGACCCCGCGAACTGCTTGTGCCACTCGTCTCTTCACGTCATCAACTCCTTCGTATTCGTCAGCTGCTTCGTTCATCCAGTAAGTATTGGCCATCACCATTCGTGCGATCGCTCTGAACTGACATTTCCGTTTGAATTTAATTTTCATTAACAATGCAGGGTCCTAAAACGCACGATATTGACAACAATAATGAATGAATCATAGTATATGACTACACACGTGCCTAACGCTAAAAGGAAAGTAGTAGTAGGTACCTATCTATAGGTGAGTAGGTACCTATAACTAAGAGTTAGAAGATGACAATCATTCCAATTCAACAAAGCTAACACAGCTCTGTTGAATTGGACTGTCCCCTCTTACCATTATTTTCCACGTGAAAGGGACGGTTTTAAACTTAGCTGTTTTGACTTGCCACAAATGGGCCGAGAGCACTGAAGAGACGAACTAAGCTTATCTACTAGTCTACCAGTAGGTAGTAATAATTTCTTCTGTAATGCTAAGAAAGCATGGATAGAGTTAGAGTTATCGCTTATATTGGACTACAATACTCGACATATTTATCAGCAGCAAGGAAGTCGCTTAAAACCCTTAGGCCTTTACGAGTCATAAGAACTGTTTACACAATCAACATGAAGATATAATTTACCATGTCTTGTTCTTTCTTATTTTTCCTATCCATGTTGAAAGTTTATCACGTTACTAAAAAATTAATGAAATGCTTAAAAATAGTACAATTACGTATTCAAAGACTAATTAATTAAATAAAATTTAATAGCAAATAATTATTATGTGAAGAAACCACTTGGTTACACAAAATAACTGTCACGTTACCATAAATTAAATTACTTGTCAAGTGAGGCAGTCGTTTTTTAATTATCATATAATATCAACTTGTTTAAAAAAGTTTATGTTATCCGGGCAAACGAAGTATTTCTCCTTTGCTGTGTCGACCATTACGCGATAAAGAATCGTTACAGAAAATAAGTGTTGATACCAAGGGTTGATACAAATCGTAAAAGATTGAAAATATTGAAAACCTCGTCTGTCTGTCTGTTCTGTTTTCTGTTAGACGAGACGTAGGTTTCTTGGCCATCGGTGCCTGTTACCGTCAGCTGTTGGATATAGGCCTCTTCAAAAGCACGCGATTGAGCTTGCTCTTCAGATCTTCGTGTTCACTCGGCTTCGTATGTTACAACGGGAAAGACGCATCCGTCGAAGACGTTTGTCTTCAATCTTTACGGTATGGGTGACGCAGTGGCGGCGCTAGGCGTCGGCGAAGTCGGCGACCGCCGACGGCCTCGCGCCTGAGGGGGCCTCGCATTCGGGAAAAAGCTAATGACTTTAATTATTTTCGAACACGTGCGTGACAAGATCTGTGCTGGGTGAAAATTGTTTGAATTGTCATTTATTAATTCATACATTATTTTAACTTTTTTTTTTACTACAAACTAAAGGGCGGGCCTCGCCATATCATCGATTTAAAGGGCCTCGCGAACGTGATGTCGCCGACGTCCACTTGTAGTCTAGCGCCGCCACTGGTGACGTTTTCGTCACCAGTGGCGGCGCTAGACTAGAAAAGACTTCACGGAATTTTCTATATGCCGCCTGCTGATGCTGCCCAACCAACCTGTACTTTTGCACATAATCTTATTTTTATGCAAGTTTATCCGGAGACAGTTGTGCGTCGTAGAATCAGCTAGCCTGCTCAGCATATATATAAGTCCTGCACGATTTTATCCAAGTCTGCAAATCTTAGATGTGAGAGGTAGGTACCTAAATTTTAATACACCGTTCTTTCCAGTGCAGCGTCTTGGATATAACTTAAACAAAATTAGTGAATAATTTCGGGGCAATAACGTCTCACTTTCTCTCTCCTCGATGTAGGTGGTTAGGTTCATGCTGCAGCTTCTATATTTGGACGGTCATACCCGCGGTGTCATACATACCTCTCAGTACTTGGATGTATCACCAATCAACTTGGCACTGTTGCAGTGTTGCCAGGATAGACCAGATTTCAATAGAGGCAGAAGCCTTCTTATAGTCCACAAACGTTAAGCACGTGGGCTGATTATATTCTTCCTTCTTCTGTATAATCTCCCGCAATGCGTAAATGTGGTCTAAGGTGCCTTATTCTCCTCGAAAACCGGTCTGTTCGATGGGGCTGAAACTTGGCAAGACCACGCGTGTGACGGTTCGTGTTGACCCTGGAGAACAGCTTACATACGTGGCGCAAGAGAAAGAGATGGGTCGGCGATTCTTCAAGACGGTTCTGTCTCCGTTTTTGAAGAACAATCGACAATGTTGTTGCTCCACGCCTTTGGAGTTCTCCCCAAGAAGAGGACAGAATTGAATATACGCCTAGCCTAATACTACGAACTAGCAGATCTTAGTGCGACGATCCACCATATAGCTCGCCGTTTCAATGCAGATAGGTACTTACCTACTTTGTGTATAACTTTAACGCACTGCGATGCCTGAAGAACTTTCATGTCCATTTTTCTATTATGGGTTATGAATTCCGCAATACCTTTGTAAATCCTCAAATTACTTAATTACCTAAAGCTTTATAGTTAGGTTACCTACTCTACAGGGTGTAAAAAGACCCTTAACGAAAACTGAAATCCCATGTTGTACCAATCACTACGAACATTTTTTACTTCGGCACCACACCTGGGAAATTACGGGGTCAGGAGACATTGAGGCTCAAAGTTAGTATGGAATTTTTCTAATTAGGTACAAAAATCGATGCATTTACCAATATGTTCTTTAGATGCCCTATGACCCCATGGATAAGTAGGTATTTCGAGCATTGCACGCGCGCGCTTTTAATTGCGGTTAAAAAAAATTTTAAACTCAAAAAAAATCGTTTCCTAGGTATTATTTTTGGTTAGTGTGACTTAGCATTATGTCCACAACGAGTAGACTTCGGCTTGGTGATGGGTCTTGTGATACCCTGTATGTAAAGAAAACTCATTCAATAAAAATTCTTCGTATGAAGCTCACGCTCACTTTCATTTCATCAACTAGGGATAGCTATTATCTTCTAGATAAATGAGAAATTAAGACGTAATTTGTATGATATTATCTGCCAATTAAGTAACTTAACTGAAGCTTAGGCCCGTTCATCACATCTAATCCGCTCGGAAAAAATGGCAGAACTTTTTGTGTAGGTAAGTACCTACTTATAATTCAATGGCTTCATAGATAGGTAGTCTGAAATACAATTGGAGAAAGTGGGTCACGCTGCATTTCGAAACTCATCAATTGTGTTTTACACTTCGTTCAATCAAATATTTAATCGAAGGTTTAGGACAGGAATAATGCTGACGTGATGCGCAATTATTTTAAACATTAATTAAAAGGAATAAAGTCTAGAATATGATGAAATCAGAATAATATCTATGTATGATTCTAGACACGTCCACAGCTGAGGGTCTAGTACGAGTTTGCACTCGATCGTCACGGTGGACGATAGCCTAGTCGACGGGAACAATTTCGATACATTTTCTAAATGCGCCCCCTAGCGGTCTCTATCGATCGCTACTCTCCGGGGTGCTTTTACAAAATGTATGGAAACTTAATAAGGTTATATTTCTTTGGTGCTACCCATAGAGATATAAGAATAGAGTGGCAGAGTGGGGCCAATTCGTGTCCGCCGTAGTTCAACCTCTCTGGGTAGCACGCCAATTCACGCCATTGCGCAATGTTGTGCATGAACTGTTAGAGAGAGATGCAGGGGGCCTTTAACTGAAGCGTTCTCTCTCGCACCGACGGACACTCATTGGCCCCTCTCTGCCACTCTGTCCTTTATATCTCTATGTTATGACCACCAAAACTTGTACATTGAATTGAGAGCTGTCAAGAGTGTCAAAATTAGTAGTGATCTGTGAAAGAGTCGTACATGGGCAACTTGTAAATTTCGCCACTAGAGTCGTTAGAATCTTAGCATCACCAACATATTACTGAATATTTTTTATTACTTTATGTTATACTACTTAACTTTCTTTCCTCATTAAAATAATTTAATTAAATAGGTACGTAGATCTATATGTGGGTTTAGCGGGAGTTCTTCGCGGGAGTTTTTGATTACACAAAAAGCCCACCATAAAGGTGGGCTTTTTGTGTAATAAGGGCGGCTAGCTTCTTGTAGGTATGAGGGATTCGTATCGTAGAACTACTGGGGTCGTGTGTGTTGAAACATCTGCTCACTGAATAAAACCTTATAATAACTGTCCACAAACATAACATTACACAATTACACAGAAATATTGCAGTTAACATCAAAATTAATCGCCATTAATTTTACGAACGACGCGAACGCAGAAATGTTGTTCAGAGCGAAAACGAGCGGGAATCCTGCTGGCGGCACGCGCGGGACGCGCGCGTCGCGATTGCGTAGCGGCTCGATCTGCGCTACGATTGGTCGAGACGTCGCGGTTTTCGCGCGAAGACGAGTCGGCGAGAGCGGGAAGATGCGATGAGGGATGCGTTTCGTTATTCGCGTCTGTTATACCCTCCCCCTCCGAGTCACTTAAACGTCCCGTAGATGGCTCGGCACAAACACTACGAGAACGACGGGGCCGTCCATGAAAGCGCCGAGGCTGCACTGGAGCTGAGATCTGACCTAACGTGTTACGGTAAGGCTTCCAGTCAGGAGCATGAAACTTTCCTAACAGCTTCGAATCCAAATCAGTGACTTCGTAAGTAGTAGGACTAACTATTTTACTAATGCGATAGGGTCCATCACGTTTCGGCACGAACTTACGGGTCCTACCCTTAGAAGCGTCACTAAGCAGATGAGTGGTAATAAAAACTAAGTAATCCACCTGGTAACCTACAGTCTGTCGGGTCTTGTCAGCTTGATTTTTTCGAACATCCTGTTGTCGTTCTACACTATCCCGGATAACATCCCAATTATCTAAAAATCTACGGAGATACGGAGTGATTTGGGGAAGGAAATTCTCTTTATCCAATATAGCCCGCAAATCATGCTGCACATCGAATGGCGTACGCATCTCCCTAGCAAACGTCAGCTGGGCGGGACTAGCTCCTGTAGAGGAACAGGTGGCGCTGTTCATCGAGAACCGTACTGACGATAAAAACTTAGGCCACATACGGTAGTTGTTTTTAACTAAAATTGACTTAAAATACGTAAGTCCCGGTTCTTCCGTTCGGCAGGATTCGCCTCGGGATGTTACAGCGGTATCAGGTTTTGGTGGATACCAAAGATAAACATGCACTGTTGCATGGTGGCGGAAACAAATTGGACACCGTTGTCTGATATGATACGGCGTGGGAAACCATACCTGAGGAAGTACTCGTTGATGAGTACAGGCGCACATATCTCAGCGGTGGCTTCTGTCAGAGCAAACAAGTCTACCCACCTCGTGGCTGTATCTTCTACTAAGAGTACCCATTTCTCACCATGTTCGCCTTCTGGTAAGGGCCCGAACAAGTCAATGGCAAGTACTTCTCCACGCTGATTGAGAACAGGTGTCTGCAGGAGTCCAGCGGGCTTCTGGTTGGATGCCTTATAGCGCTAACACTCTTCACAGATCTTCAAGTAATCTGAAATGTACTTACGCATCCCAACGAAATAATAATTTCGGCTGATCCGATTGTAGGTTCGCTCGACCCCTTGGTGACCAGCTGTGGATGCGTCGTGGAATTCCTTTAGGATCTTCTCACGCATGGTAAGCGGCACGACGAGCTGTGGCTGTTCAGTGTCAGTGTCAGGGAGGTACCGATACAGAACATCCTGGTTCATGATGTACCCTCAACCTAACCACTGAGTGTCGTCAGGTTCCTTACCCTCAAGGCTATTTATGATCTTCGCAACCTCGGGATCATCGAGCTGTTCCTTGAGGAGTTCTGCGGAACTAGCCCTGGGTAAGTCCACGATTACACTACAGACGTCACAGCTTTCTACATCGGCGGCGTCATCACACTGAGGGCACTGAGGTCGACTCAGGGCGTCAGCCACAACATTAGCTTTCCCTGGAGTGTACTCATATCGGATATCGAGGGCCTGTAATTTCATTGCCCACCTAATGAGACGTCCGTTAGGCGTTTCTAAAGTTAAGAGCCACTTGAGGGGCTGATGGTCACTCTTTACAACGATAGGGTGCCCATCCAAATAGCCACGGAACTTATCGGTTGCCCAAACAACCGCTAAGGCCTCCCTCTCAGTGGTGGTATAATTCCTCTCGGGAGGAGTCAGCAAACGACTTGCATATTCTATATGTCTTTCCTCAGGACCATCTCCCTGTAAGAGAACAGCTCCTAAAGCATGGTTACTAGCATCTGTTCTCAAAACAAACTCTTTAGTGTAGTCGGCTTGGACTAGTATAGGTGCCGAGGTTAACTTGTCCTCCAGAGCCTGGAAAGCTTTTTGCTGTTCTGATTCCCACCTCCAGGGCTCATTCTTCCGCGTTAAAACCGTCAAAGGCTGGGCCACCTGGGAAAAATTGGGAATAAACTTCCGGAACCACGAACAGGTCTGCAAGAAAGACTTTAAATGCCTTAAATCCCTGGGACTGGGCATCTGAAGGACTGCGTCCACCTTAGGCCCCTTTCTGACTGGGCGGTGCGGTGTTGGTGCGGCATCTGTATGCTGTATACCGTCAGTATACTGTGTTGGCCAGATCTCCCTAATTTATCGGCTTACTGTCGGTAAGTATTCAGACGCGTTTGTGCCGTCACCGTGATATATAAATATATAAAAGATGTATAAAATATATAAAAGATATATAAAAGTTCGTAGATATATAAAAGTTCATATTTTTCCACCTCAGCTACACAAATAATACACAAGGCTTTTTCATTTGCCATTTTCAACGACGTGTTGCGCGTTCGGTTTTTCGGATTCTACTGGATGGCCGTATCGCAACGCAGTATACCGCAAGTATACCGTCCCGCTCTCGTACAGCCCGCGCCAATCAGGATGCGTGTAAGCAAATATAGGCGCCCGGTAACGAAGTCGTAAAATTTTTACTACGTGTCATTTACTGCGCCGATACCGCACCGCCCAGTCAGGAAGGGGCCTTAGTGGGATCGGGTTTGATATCGTCAGGAGTAATATTGTGAATCAATAGAATTGAATGTACATGGATGTCAGTATAATACACAAAACAAACTGCATCCAGTAAAGACTGACAGTAAGAATGTAATAATTTTTTCAGACCAACTGGGAGTGGGTTTAGGGAGCTTAATTGATCATTACACTGAGCAACCAGTACAGAACTTTTGTTCACCTGGAGCTCAGTCTTGTACCCTAGTTGATAAGATTAAGAATGCCGACTTGAATGCACAAACTACTGTCATCATATTGTATGGTGACAGCTCATTAGTCTCCAAAAACAGTCTCATAGAATTAACAGACTTAATGATAGATGTTAGCACAAAAATAGGATGTAGCTTTATTATTTGTGCATTGCCTTATTCATATGCTCTCACAGATGACCAAAACAGGCAGATAGGCAAATTAAATCTATTATTGTACAATAGGACATGTCATAGTGACTGGATTTTATTTTTTGACACTAATATTTTTATTAGTAATTTCTTTTTAACAAAAGATCAAGGAGCAAGTATACATGGAGTGATAGCTTTAAGCATAAACAAGAAACCTATCGTTATTTCTTTTTACTTGTATAAAATTTCATATGTGTAACCGAGACAGATGTATTGTATTTATTACCTCTTGAAATACTCATGTCGCAATTTTTTCAAAAGAAGAAATGACTGTCAATAGTCATGTACTCATGCATTAATCTTTTATTGGTATTGGTATATAATTCGGTATGTAGAGACAAGATAAGCATTTGATTAAGTAATATACCAGTAGTATATTACTTTACAAGCTTTTATTCAGAGTATAGTACTTAGGAGCCTACAAAGAAACAAATACTGTAAAAAGAGAGGTAATAATAAGATATGATTGATCATATCTTATTATTACCTCTCTTTTTACAGTATTTAGGAAAGTAATTGAAAAAAAAGTCTAAATAGTCAAAATCATTTATTTATACCACAAGGTAATGCACACGATAACTGCCCGGCAGGTCTGATACTATATGTATTACCAAAATGGGATGTACATAGGCGGAAACAGTTAACATTTACGAACAATATTTTTATCCTGAGTTCCAGAAGTGCAAGCCATGTTCACTCTTGAAGCTTTATTATCGCTTCTAAAAATAAGGTTTCGTTATTCCGGACATTTATGAAAATTACAACACAAATCTGTTTATGATATACCTACATATATGTATATATGATTACTATAGTATATTTCAACAGTTGCAATGTTGGTATTGATTGATAAAAATACAAGTTAATAATAATAAAGTAGAAGTACAAACCTCAGTATTAGATATCTGGTTAGTAAAAATAGTAGGCACAGCATAAGAATGCAAAACTTTTCTTTGAAATCCTTCTTGATAACAAGCAGACACAAAATCAAGCGAACAAAGTTTAGAAGAATTAGACTGTTGCCATTCTCCCTTTCTCATATTTCGGACCCAATTTAGTTTTAAACCTTCATTCCTTGGAAATCTACAAAAAATCACAATTAATAACCAATTATTCAAATTATAATCTTTCAGAAACTGGTTTTCTAACTGACAATTGTATTACAACACTATCCTCATATTTTTTATCGAAATATTTCTATTATATTTATTTCATTGTGGCTATTGGAATAAAAATATGTGTCAACGGTGGTCATTATCTTTATCTTTAAGTATAAGCTTTACAAATATCATTTTAGAATTAATACGGCAGATATCTACAATTTTACTTATTATGACTTACCGGTGGTAAGATATTTTTTGACCATTTTCGGTCAATAGTCCTAGTTGACTTTTACATCCGACGGCATTACAAACTATGGTCATTTTTTACTGTTTAGAAGTAGTCATATCTACAATTGTAATATTTTGTAGGAATTAAAATTGCAATTTATTTCGACACGGCTTTCACTCCAGCTGGACGAACATCGACATGATAATTATAACATTTTTCTTGGCATATGTCTTCAAGGCTGTATAAAAGCTCTATGGCTATCATACTCGAACATATGCAGTTTTGTAATTAAAGAGAAAAGAGATGCATATACGTTTTCTACTCATTTTGAAATGCTCCCTCCATGTATACTTGCTCCTTGCAAAAGATACTATGTATCTTTCTTATGTACATAGGCGACAACTTGCTAAATTATTAGCATTTAATTTATATACTGACAGGAGTACTACTAGAGTACTTAAGAATTTGGTAGATAATAGTTATACCAATAGTAGTATTGACACATCTATTAGTTTAAACTATTAGATGAGACAACAGATAGGCTTTCATGTGTTTTAAACTTAGTTCATCAAAACATACAAGGCCTATCTGGCAAAGAATTAGAAATAGATTTATTTTTAAATAAACATAAGATTGATATCTTATGTATTACAGAACATTGGTTGCGAGGTGACCAATTAATATTTAACAATCAACATTACTCAGTTATAAGTGCATTCGTAAGAAAGAAGGCTATTCGTGGTGGCTCTCTAATATATGTATGTAATAGTTTGAAATGTAAAGAACGTAAGGATATAGCTAAACTTTCTATCGAGCGCACTGCTGAGATTTCTTGTGTTGAGCTTGAACAACATATTATAGTGTGTGTGTATCGACCACCACAAAGCGACTTTACTCAGTTTGAAAGCATTATTGAGGATGTCTTAAAACACATAATTTCTAGTAGGAAGTCTATAATCGTATGCGGCAATTTTAATGTCAATTTGTTAGAAAAATCACCAATTTGTACTAGGTTAGTTAGCTTATTTAGGTCATTTAATTTAAATGTTTTGTTCTCTGAACCAACTAGAATAACATCACATTCGTCTACATGCTTAGATAATGTTTTTTGCAATTGTCTTTATTTAAGTAAGGCTGTTTTAACTGACTTGACATCGGATCACTGCGGGCAAAAGGTTGTAATTCCAACTAATACAACCCCTAAAGTACAAGAAATTACATGTAGGCCAATGACCTCTGCTCGCCTAAAACACTTTAGTAATGATGTTGCTGCCAAGATCGCCAGTATTGACTTAACCGTTGATGATCCTGATGAATTATATAAATGCTTATTTAAAATTGTTAATGATGAGTACAATAAAATTTTTAAACTGAAGACGTTTGCAAGGAGCATTAAAGTAAATTTTTGTGATTGGGCAACAGTAGGTATATACAAAAGTAGAGCTAGGTTGTATGATCTATATGGTATGAAGAAATACAATTTTAATCCTGAATTTATTCAATATGTTAGAAATTATTCAAAGGTTTTTAAGAGGACATGTGCTTTAGCCAAATCCTTATATTTAAGCAATAAAATCAAAGAATCCAAGAACAAAATTAAAACTACTTGGAGCATTATTAACAATGAGACTGGTCGAGCTAAATTGGTAGATAACAATTATGAATTAAAATTTAATGGTGAAATTATTACTAGGAAAACTGATGTTGCTCAGACATTTAACAATTTCTTCATAAACATACCAGTGAACACAACCAGCTGTCTAGATTCATGTCCAAACAAAGCAGAAATGTTGGTTAGGGGCAATGTGAATGAGTGTGATGTGCTTTTTAATTTTAAATATATTGACACCAATGACATACTGAAGGTATTCAAGACGCTCAATAATAAAAAATCTGTTGACTTATGGGGCATCTCTGTTAAACTTGTGCGACAAATTATTTCTAGCTTAGCTCCATATTTATCTGCAATATTCAACAGATGCGTAGATACAGGAGTATTTCCTGATCTAATGAAACACAGTAAAGTAATACCATTATTCAAAAAGGGATCAAAGAGCGACCCTAGTAATTTTCGGCCAATTTCTATCTTGCCTGCTATTAGTAAAATTTTTGAAAAGATTATTTTGCATCAACTAGAGAGCCACTTTCACACAAATAATTTATTTCACAGTGAACAGTATGGCTTTACTAAGGGTCGCTCCACCGTTGATGCCGGTGTAACTTTGTTAAAGCATATTTTTAATGCTTGGGAAAACTCGAAGGATGCCATTGGTGTTTTTTGTGACCTATCAAAGGCCTTTGACTGTGTGGAACATAATACGCTTTTACTTAAATTGAAACTTTATGGTATTAGAGATACCGCACTCAATCTTGTTGCCAGCTACCTTAATGATAGAATTCAGTATGTAGATGTTAATGGGAGTAGGTCTCTAGGTTTGCCAGTAGGAATGGGCGTTCCACAGGGCTCTATTCTCGGTCCATTTCTTTTTTTAATATATATTAATGATTTGCCGTTCTTTGTACAAAATTTATGTGATATTGTTTTGTTTGCCGACGATACGTCACTAATTTTTAAAGTTGATCGTAATTTAAGTAACTTTGATACCGTCAATAATACTCTTGCACAAGTATTAGATTGGTTTTCGACAAATAATTTGGTACTCAACTCAAGCAAAACCAAATGTGTTAAATTCTCTTTGCCTAATGTCAAAAGTGTTCCTACTAATATAATTTTAAATAAGGAAACAATTCAACTAGTCGAATCAACCGTATTCTTAGGTGTAACTTTAGATTGTAAGCTTCAGTGGGGCGCCCAAATATCCTGTCTCGCAGTAAAACTTAGTTCTGCAGCGTTTGCAGTTAGAAAAGTTAGGGAATTCACAGATATAGATACTGCTAGACTAGTTTACTTTAGTTATTTTCACAGCGTAATGTCTTACGGAATAATGTTATGGGGTACAGCTGCTGATATACAGACTATTTTTGTCATTCAAAAAAGGGCCATACGTGCAATTTATAAGTTAGGTGCTAGAGATTCTTTACGTGATAAATTTAAAGAAGTAGACGTATTGACAGTTGCATCGCAATATATATATGCTAACTTAATGTACATTAAGAAAAACTTAATTCTATACCGCAAAAATAGTGATTTGCACAACGTGAACACAAGGAATAAGCATAAACTGGTGGGAACTAACTACCGTCTACATAAAGTTCAGAACTCATTTGCGGGGATTGGTATACGATTTTTCAACAAATTGCCTCTTGAAATAATGAATTTACCCATGCACAAATACAAACGGACAATTAGGAACTTTCTTTTACAAAGGGGTTATTACACTATTAAGGAATTTTTAAATGATAAGACACCGTGGGGATAGGCTTAGGCTTGTTTAACTCACGATTATTTTATTTACATGTTAAGTGGAGGGGCCTCGTGAACACATGATTTTTTTTGAAGGATTTGGATATTTTTATGATTTGTTGAATGTAGTTTAACATTATTTATCTCTGATCATATCATTGTTCACTTGTCACCTTCACAAAATTCTTTCTACATTTGCATTCCTTCACGCGTTCCACTAACTTATGTTAATAATAACGATCTGGAAAATGGAGGTAATTGGCGGTCATGGTCAGTATACCAACAGATTGTTTCTTACTGCTGGTTCGTATACCGTTGTCGTCATGCTCACTAAAATGTCTTTTCTTGTGGTGGCGTCGTGTGTCGGGTCATCCCTGTCCCTCTAATATGGCGAGAGGGATGATGGCTGGCACATGCGTCATACTCGTGAACGGGTGCTACTTGCGATGACTGGTCGATGACGGTCTTGGGGGCTGGTATTAGATTTTAATATTTAACTGCATCATTTCCATCATGGTTCTGATCACTTTCGCGGATTGCCTGCATTATTAGGTATATATAATGTAAGTGGATGCTCCTGTTTCACCATGTCTATTCTGAGGCTAACCAAAAGTATTATGCTTGAGTATTATGATGTACAGTAAATATATACAAATGATATAGAAGGTGTAACAGTTGCAGCACCTTACAAAATGTAAATTGTGTATAATGCAAAACCTGGCTTTGAAAAAGAGTGACCGTGAGTTTTATTGCCCGTTCTTTCTCATGGTTCTACCTATTGCTTTGCGAACGTGGCAGTAAATGTAAATGTAGAAGCATACAGTAATAATGTTTTAAATTTGAGTATAAGTAATTATTTTATAAATTTATTATTTTGACGTTCATAAGCGTCACATTGTGACCCAAATGAATAAAGGATTTTGAATTTGAATTTGAATAACGTGTCCCAGGTAATTTATCTCGGGGCGAGCAAAGAAACATTTCGCTCGGCTAGCCCGTAACCCGAACATACGCAACCTGTCGAATACCTTCTGCAGGTCTTCTAGATGGCTATTGAAATCCTCTGAAATTACCAGAAGATCATCCAAATACGCTAAGAGGACTACACCTTGCAAACTAGCGCCTGATCGGAACCGATCGATCAACCGTTGGTAGGTAGATGGCGCGTTCTTCAAACCAAACGGCATACGCTTAAAGCGATATGTCCCAAACGGTGTCACGAAGGCGGTTTTGTCACGATCAGCTGGAAGGACCTGTACCTGCCAGTAGCCTGATTTTAAATCGATAGAGGACATAAAACAATGACGTTTCGTCAACTGGAGAAGCTCATCTATGTGCGAAAGAGGATAACTATCCGTTTTGGTGATCGCATTTAACTTGCGGTAATCTACGCAAAATCGGATGCTATTGTCCTTCTTAGGGACTAACACAGCTGGAGACGTCCAAGCAGACTCGCACTCCTCGATAATATCATCCTTGAGCATGTTGTCCAGTTCAGTCTTCATCAGCTGTTTCTTCGCAGGTGTGAAGCGATAAGGCGGGACAGAGATAGGTGGATGGTCTCCAGTGTCTATACGGTGTTCCGCGTACGGCGTTGGTTCTCCCCCTGGTCTGAAGATATCATCGTTGTGCTGTAAAAAGGAAGCTAACTCCTCACGCTCGGGAGAGCTCAGCATCATTCCCTCATCCTCTCTCAGGATCTCAGTAGCACAACAATTCTGAAGACCAGTTGGATATTCGTATTCCAAGTGGTAAACCTACTTACAACCGTTAAAGCGCCATGTGGAAGAACCAAAGTTAATTTCCAACCCAGCTGCTTTTATAAAATCAATGCCCAACAAAGTATCAGCGTAGGTGGCATCCGGGAACACATAAAAATCAACATTAATACTCTTACCTTTAATCTTCACCTCCAGGGTAGTTGATAACATTCGGCGCGTTGGTGCTAAACCGTCGTCGAGCTTAACACGCATCGAGCACGACGTGAAAGGCTGATTAAGCTGTTGCAGCAACGCGTAGAGTGAAGAACCGGCAATAGTACCCTTGGCCGCGGTATCAAGTAGGCCCCTTCCCTGGATACCCAAAATCTCGATACCCAAAATGGGCCGACGCAATACGCCATTATGCAGGGAACCTATCGACAAACAGGTCAATGACCTCTCATATTGGTCATTTCCCGTTACCACAGACATAGATCTACATAGATAACGCAAATGCATGCACTTCGCGTGTCTGAACTCCGACCAAGCGTCGAGCTTGGTCGCCACTAACTTCAGTCCCCGCGCGTCCGTTTTACCGTTAAGTAAACTTGATTCACATTACGTTGCCGCGTTTGCTTCGGACGTTTGATCTGACGTTGTGTATTAGGAGACGATGAATATCGCACAAGCGATACTGTCGCGCTTCGCTTCGACTTCGTGATACAGGCAACGTCACAGTAGGTATTAAAAAGTCGGCACGCTTGGTTTCAATACAAATCGTGATAGTTGCGTTATCTATGTAGATCTATATCTGTGCCCGTTACCCTACCGGATTCACAACTTTTCCGGGGTTTTCCCGGAAAATTCCTAGTCACCCTACTGGAACTGGAAATTGCCGGGGTTTGTCTCGGAAAATTCATGGTCACCCTACTTTGTGATGGACAATGGCAAGAGACGTTTTTACGTTTAACATTAGGATTATTAACACATAAATCGCGATCGCTAGGGGAATTAATAGCATACTCGTTACTATTACTACTAAAAGTATCAACCATAGGAATCACTGATTTGAATTCACAAAGTGTTTGAGTAAAGTACTTCGTCTTACCCCTCGTGGATGACTTACCGGCGTCATCTGCTGCTGCCGCTGTTGGGCCTGCAGGGGTCACCGACCGCACGAGCTCGAGAGCGCTAAACGTTTGCCGGGAATTACATTTCGCGCAATTGCGTCGCATTACCCCGCTCTCGCCGCACCCGTAACACGAAATATTACTCGAACGTAGTTCAATATTGTTTATCGGTTGACACTGATCACTTTCACTTTTATGTTCGCGCGGGGCAGCCTCCGTAGGCTTATCAGCTGTAGAACGGCGAAAACCCGAGGGTCGCTGTCTCTGTCGCTGCGATGAGGGCCGCGCTATCGTCGCTGGGGCGGCCGTTGCCGGCGCTGGCGACTCCTGCGGCGCGCGGTGAACTGCTCCAGCTACGGCGGCGGCGCTCTTTGAAGTGCCGGCGCGCGAAGTTTCCTTAGTAGATTCCTCGATACTCCGAGCCATTTGGAGTAGAGTACTAAAATCGGAAACTCTTCTCGTCGTAATCGTTTTCGGATTCTCACATGTAGTAATCCATAGATCATGTCACACTTGACCTTTTCACTAAGGTCGCCACTCGGGATTCGCGCCAAATGTGCGCGAGCCTTAGCTACGAAAAGCTCCGTCGACTCTACTCCTTGCGGCTTCGAGAACAACTCTAGATAGATCCTGTGAGGAGGTCGGCTGTCACCAAAGGCGCTGCGCAGATGCTGTAGGGCTTCGCCCCAAGTGGACACGCTGGTTTTCATTCCCTGCCACCAGGTGGCTGCGTCGTTTGTGAGAAGCATCGATAGGGCGCGAATAGCGTTTTCCTCACTAATGTTCGCGCAGTCGTAGGCTTCTATCGCGTCAATGAACCCGTCCAGAGATTCACTGGCCAATCCACTGAATCGAGAATGGCACCCGGCGAAGTTTCCTGACATGGGGGGCGGTGCAGGTGAGACCGGCGCGGGCGTAGCCGGCGCGGGCGTAGAACATGGCGACCGGACTTCGAGTACTCTGGTCAGCAGACGCTCGAAATTGTCGGCTTGTGCTTGCTGCATGGACGTCATCATCGAGGCTAGGTCACTCGCTGTAATGAACGCCGGCGGCGGCGGCGACTGCTCGGCCGCGGACGTGTTACGTCCCGCAGGCCTTTGCGTTGGCGTCATTTCTTCACCTTCTGAATTCATATCGAAGAATTCCGTCTGACGGCGACATTGCCTTCTAGTACGCGGCATCTTGCACACTCGCGAACACACGAACACAACACAGTTTGTAGCCCACTCGTTGGGCAGCCATTATTTAGCGGGAGTTCTTTATGGTGGGCTTTTTGGTTAATAAGGGCTAGCTTCTTGTAGGTATGAGGGATTCGTATCGTAGAACTACTGGGGTCGTGTGTGTTGAAACAACTGCTCACTGAATAAAACCTTATAATAACTGTCCACAAACATAACATTACACAATTACACAGAAATATTGCAGTTAACATCAAAATTAATCGCCATTAATTTTACGAACGACGCGAACGCAGAAATGTTGTTCAGAGCGAAAACGAGCGGGAATCCTGCTGGCGGCACGCGCGGGACGCGCGCGTCGCGATTGCGTAGCGGCTCGATCTGCGCTACGATTGGTCAAGACGTCGCGGTTTTCGCGCGAAGACGAGTCGGCGAGAGCGGGAAGATGCGATGAGGGATGCGTTTCGTTATTCGCGTCTGTTTAGGGTATATTTAATTATATTGATGAGCCAATGTTACCATCATATTTTATTTCAACTTTACCTTGGGCAATACAGAAATAGTTATCTGTGGACATGATTTAACAATTTTTGACATTTCATTAAATGACAGATGCGTCGGCATATTATATTTGTTGAAAGTTGAAATAAACTTGGTTACAGCAACATTCAAATCAAATTAAATTGTATAGGTATTTTAAGTTTTACCTTGCACAAAGTCAAAATGGTAAGCTTCAATAGCAATTACATAGTAAGTGTGACGAACGAGAAATATCTTGTCTATACTTTTAAATATTGTGTATTTCAGAGTTTCGGTCTACCATCACTGAAAGTAAAGCCGGAATATGGCAGTAACATCAGGCCGCAGGAGGGTCCATTTGGTGTCCCAGACCCACTTGTAGCTGGCCTTAGCGCCACCAAGGCCAAACTCGGTGTTTCACATCCGCTAGAAGTATCAGAAAGAAACGTAAGTACACCATGCGTAATATGACTTACGGCCAATACTCAATCTATCCATGGGTTTGGAGATTCGTTATAATTCTGTACCACAAATGAGACTCAATACTTTATAGTTTATACAAAGGTGACACTAATTATTATTCACATTAAAAAACAACTATCTATTGTTCTTACATTAGGAGCAGAGACAAAACTGCTTCTTAATTATTCAAACTTATAAGCTCATTTCTTGTAATCTTTTAAATAATACTTTAGAGTGGGTGGAGATATTTCAAAACTATGCAGCGCAGAGAATTTTCTCTATTATCAACATTGTTCTTAGTCTATTAACAACATTGATCTTAGTTTAAATTTAGAGGCGGCGATAGCCGAGTGGATATACCAACAGACTGCCATGCAGTGGGTATCGGGTTCGAATCCACGGCGCGCACCAATGACTTTTCGGAGTTATGTGCGTATTGAATTGTTAATTATCGCTTGTCCCGTGCCTCGGAGAGCACGTTAAGCCGTCGGTCCCGGTTGTCATGAAGATCTTTGACAATCGTTACAGGGCGTCAGTACCTTCTAAATAAAACTGACACTAGTCTAAACCATGGAATATGGCTATCCCTTCGGGTTGTGGAGGTCAGACAGGCAGTCGCTCTGTGGAAAAGCTAATATTCAGTCAAATCCGGTTAGACTAGAAAGCGGACCCCAGATTGAAACTGGGATAACGCCAAGAGAAAGATCTTAGTTTAAATAATATTCAAAATCATGGTACAAACACAACAGTAAATTCATTGTTTGTTTGCATTCATGTGAGTTGCATACAAGATTTTGTTACTTAATTGATTTTGGGCATTATTTAAAAAAATGTTGGCTATTTTATGTTGATAATTTAATTGCAATGAAAAATCTGCGCTTAACATTACACTTTTGAGCTTTTGTCCCTTTAGTTTATATTATGAAGTTTACCTGCACAGTATCAGTTACTCTTCAACTGGCTGCAAATATTAATATTCATTAAGTTCATCTATGTCACAAATGTATAAAATTATGCAAAGTAAAATAATTTCTTTGGTGCCAATTAGTAAAATATTACTAAGTAGTTTTAGACATCATTAAATTAATCACTTTACAAATTGAAAGTTATTAATTGTGCAAAATTTATTCACATTCATTTTACAATTTACAGTTTCATTTAAATCAAGAAAGGATGAATATGGCTATGCTGAGAAACATTCAAGGATTACATGCACCATTGAAACTGACAATGGAAATGAAGTTCACTAGTAAGGTATGTAATTAAAATCAGAAATTAACTTATAGTAAACTGACCACCATCGCGGCAAAATCAGATTTTTCAAAATCTGCAACCCAAAGATTTAACCACATACCATGGCTTAAGCCGGTGTTATATTCAAGGGGCGTGCCCAATGCTACAAAGAAAACACATAGTGGTGACACAGAATCAACTCTGGCTAGTTCATACAGTTTGATTCATTTACATTTGGCAGAATGTTTTTTTAGAGGTTGTAGGTACCCTTGACTGCAGTCAGTACTAACCATAGCAACTGTCATTGATCTTCATGACAATTAGGACTGACATCATCATCAGCCCCTAACAGTCCACTGCTGGACTAGGCCTCTCCTTTGAAAGGAGGAATTGGCCTACTAAACCGAGCTGGCCAAACGGGTTAGTATAGGGTTTGTTTCAAGTTTTCCTTCTCTTACAGTGTTGTTCTCTGCATAGTATGGCCCCTCTGTCGGCTCTTACGACACCCATGGGATGATATGGGGTGGTGACATTTCATATTCTTAATCCGTCACCACATAGACAAAATTAACATAATCATTGTCAGCCTTGTTTATAAACTGTCCACTACTTGGCACAGCACAGACCTCTTATAGAGATAGGAGACAGGTGACGTGTGGCTTGGCAGCCTTAACATGTCTTAAAACTTAAAACAACATAAAATATTAATTTCCAAATATTTTATTTTAATAAGATTTAAGAATTCGAAACTGATTATTTAACCTAATAATTCCTTTCTGAACATTAGAAATATGTGATGTCACACTGTGCAGCTGTGATAAAGTTGTGGTAGTTGTCAAAACATCATGAATGTATTTAAGGAAGGCCCATAATGTGTAATCAGAATTGTACTTACTTAGAGCCATTGTTTGCATTAACCAAATATTAAAAAATAATTATCAAAATTACACACAATTTTCTATTTCCAGATTGGTCACCTTCCCTTCCTCCAGCGGTCTAACTTCCAGAATGATGTCTTGACTGGTAAACACCTTGATATCGGCTTTGAAGACATTCTTAATACTCCAGAGTTCTGTGAAGTGGCTGGTCAACCACATGCTGTTGTTGAGCGATCTCTTGGTATCCTCTGAGCTAATTTAGTTTTGTCATTAATTAATTATTTGGCATATTTTTAATAAAGGCTAAGTTCTAAATAGCGCTGTATTTTTGTTGTATTATCCCAAACTTAATTTTTTAACTATCTGCCTGCCTTCCCAGAAAAAAATGGAAATACATACATTCTTGTCATTTAACAACACTGATCAAAATATAGTCATGATTATCACAAAAATTTGTCCTGCATGAGACTCGAACACGCGATCACCGCCAGCCGCCTGTTATTACTACTTGGGATTTTAAGATTTATGTCTCAACTATTATTCAACTCCTCTGAATTTGATTTAATCGGCTAAATAAATAACCGAAAATTATCGGAGAGTGGTGAAACTGATCCTAAATCTCAAATAACCGCAGCTATTTTAGAAGATCGGTGGAATCTCTATAGAACAATTTTAGTATCACGACATCTAGTGACAAACCTCGTAACTACGTTTGCGTAAACAAACTGCGTTGGTAGCTGTCCAAACACATTACTGTTAATATGCTTCTCGTTCCTAGATGGCAGTGGCAAGCCTATTTTGAACAAGTAGCCTTTGAATAAAGAAAAATGTTTTTCACCACAGGAGCTCAAACATGCCGCTTTTGCTGCGAAACAACAGTGAACAAAACGCGATTTTGATTCGAGCGTGAGGCAAAGTAGCTTTTTAATTTTTCAATCTTCAGTGCCACGAATTGACATTGTTCAGCCACAAATTTGAAACATTCGAATTTTACTGTGCTCTGTCTCTTTCAAATGCATATAAAAAGTGAGTGAAAAAACAAACCCCTTCGAATTCGAAACTCGATTTTGGAATTCGACCTCAAAGAAAACACCTACGGCAACGCAAAAAAAAAAAGAAATTTGTAATAAAGAAATTACTTTTTAGGGTTCCGTACCTAAAAGGTAAAAATCGGAACCCTATTACTAAGCCTCCGCTGTCTGTCTGTCTGTCTGTCTGTCTATCTGTCTGTCACCAGGCTGTATCTCATAAACCGTGATAGCTAGAAAGCTGAAATTTTCACAAATTATGTATTTCGGTTGCCGCTATAACAACAAATACTAAAAATAAAAAAAATGAAAATATTAAGGGAGGGTCCCATACAATAAACGTGTTTTTTTTCGTATTTTTGCTGAAAATTACTAACGGTAACAGGTAGACGCTTACAATTTTCACGGAATATGTAGTTGTATATTACCTTTAATAAATAAATAATTAAATTAAAAAAGTAAATAATAAAGGGGGGCTCCCATACAACAAACGTAATTTTTAAACAATTTGTTACTCGATCTTAATAAACAAGTAGAAACTTAAAAAATATTTAAGTATATATACAACAAACGTGATTTTCTTTTATAAATGATGGTACGGAACCCTTCGTGCGCGAGTCCGACTCGCACTTGCCCAATTTTATTTTATAATTATGTTATTGTTTACATGTTTAATTTATTATTGGATTTTAATAAAAATAAGTCTAATTAATAGTATAAAATTAGTATTTAACCAATACATTTTTATTTAGAATTACAACAATGATACATTTGAAAAATAAACATCAGGGACGCGGTATTAAAACGCGATTTAAAAAAGTAGCGGGAATAAAAATTTCGCTGATGCTGATACAGTAGGTACCTATAGCGTAACGTGTTAAATTATATTAATATATAAAATAATCTAAAAAGGAAAAAGAAACGTGAAACTAGCGATGATGACTGTACTTTAGTCTTTAACACCAGAAGAGTTAAATCAACAAGTGATTATGCATAATTCAATCTATTCCTGTTAATTTCTATGTCTCCTAAGTAATAGGTATGTGTTCTCACTGCTGTGGTGAAAAGTTATGTGTGCTACACGAGAGCAAAGTTTTTTGTATCTCGTGCTGTTGAGTCCCTCACCACGCTCAGGATTCTAACTTTGATTCACTCGCTACGCTCGTGAATCAATCATAGAATCCTTCGCTTGCTCGGGACTCAAAATCAGCACTCGAAACAAAAAACAACTTTGCTCTCTTGTTGCACAAATAACTATTGGCAAGCAAGAGCCGGAATCACACATAAAAAACAGCGACAGCGTAGTGGAGATATCAATAGACTGCCATGAAGAGGATTTCAGGTTCGAAACCACGGCGCGCACCATTGACTTTTCGGAGATATGTGCGAATTGAATTCTTATTTATCGCCTGCCTCGTGCCTTGGCGAGCACGTTGAACTATCGGTCGCGGCTGTCATTAAGATCAGATACGAAAAAAAATGTTTTTAATAATTGCAATTTATTTGTAAAAAATAATAGCGATAGGCTAGAGGAGAGACCGACGGACTGCTACGCAGAGGGTTTCGGGTTCAGACCTACGGCACGCAAACGAGAATGAATGTAGAGGAAGCGCGTGAGGTTTGTAAGGATAGAAGCAAGTGGCGTTCTGTTGTCTTTGCCTACCCCGACGGGGAAAAGGCGTGAGCATATGTATGTAAACGGTGCAGTGGTGGAAAACATCGGGTGGCAACCTGCATGTCTGAGAATTCTTTATAAAGTTATAAAAATACATCTAAAGTCTGCTAACCCGCACAGCCCATACTTGGCCAGTGTAATGGACTATGGCCTAACCCTTCTGCTGAGAAGGAGCCTTTGCCCAGCAGTGGGACAGATTCTAAACAAGACTGATAATAATGTAATCATTATTTTGCACGGCAATACGTAAGAATTCGTTATTTTAATTCTCAATGCTAAAGTAAAGCAGCGTCAGCAGTACAGCTGTAAGGACATTCGAGGTATCTATTGCAGCAGGAATGACATGGTCTGACGGCTTCTTGACGCAATGCCATCCATGTAACAAGCTATACAGTGGGTAGAACGCTAAAGTACCTATTATCTTACGCTCTATAACGGGTGCTTACACATTCATACTTGCCTACCGCACTTATACTCGGCAATGTTAGCTTATTGTCTAACTGCTAGAGCAGCTCCAGCAATCCATAATTCTGTGTTAGGGTTGAAGCTAATTTGGATTCGAGTGGGCTTGAACCTGATGGAAGGTTTTATCGAGTGGAACACTCTGTGGAAGATGCTTTAGGGACGTGGGGAAGCTTGATTCATAACTCTAGCTTATTGACATGATTGTAGGTACTTACCTACCTATTCCTTAATCTGGGGACCTAGTCTGAGTTTGATTTCGGTACATTCTTCTATACATTTTCTAAAATCGTCCCTAGTGGCCAGTTGGTCATAACACTCATAACTGAATTACTTAGGTACTAAACAACCGCCAGGGGTGCTTTAGGAAAATTTAGCTAAGGAAAAAGTCCTGCTGAGTGACCCGAATGCGATCCATTCGTGTGGTAACAAGCCTCCTTAATTTAACTGTCTCGATGACCCATCGGTCGCAAGGGTGAATCTAAAAGGCCCTACAGAAAACATCTAAGTCTTCCCATGACAAACTACTTGTTAGTGTTACCTTTGACAAAAATATCCTGACCAACGTGAAACCTTCTCCAAACCAAAGTAGGTACCTAAGCGAATCATGTGATCGATTCCTGGTTAAGAGTCAGATAGTTGGCGTTGCCTAAATTTCTTACCCTGGAAAGACCGTAAGATCCGTTGCCGATGATGCTGCGTCCGAGCTCTCTCCAGTCACATCGAATATCCCAAGCCACTGGGCTCGTGAATCATGGAATAGGAATGCACTTGCCTGATTGCGCACACATTTGTGCACTATAATACGAGTAAGCATGTCACGCGTAGTTGACGCGTGCGTGTTGAGTAAAATATTGCTTTAGTATTTTCTTAACGTTAGGAACTAAAGCACTGTGAACTTATATTGACCTGAGTTCTCGGTGGAAATCAACAGACAAATTTGTTTGTTGGTGGGAACGCAAAACCCTTTCGTGTAAACGAAGTCCATTCCGCTGGCGGTGGAAACGGGGCTAAAGGCTCCAACGCTCTCATTCAGTAGGTAGGTAAAGTGTAATAAGCTTTAGGTGTACCTATAGAAACTGCTAACATACATCGATATTCGGTAAGACATATTCTTGCGAAACCGCCAAGACTAGGTATTGGATTATTTTGAACAGACAAGTAACTAGTGTAGGTGGGTACGTACATACCTATTATGTAACGAACGAAGCATGGTAGTGCCCACACCGAGGTGCGTCGAGCGAACCGCTTAGGCTCTAGGTACTTACATGTTTTCGAAGCACTTCTTCTTCCTTTTAAAGATTCCTAATTTGGATTATACCTACGAGATAAAGGATTCGTATTCGATATAGTATATTTAGGTAGCATGTTTATAAAAGACGGAAGATAATGTGAAGGAGATATTGAAAGTAGAGCTGCTGGTGGTATTCGTGTGAATGGAGCGCTGTATGGCCTGCCTTTATGAACAACAAGTGACTTGCAGGAGTCTCTGTCTGCCTACCCCGATGCGCAAAAGGCATGTGTACCTACCAAATAAATCTTTTTTTTTGGAATATTATGTAAACTTTAGTGCTCTTATTGGAAAGTTTCGATTGCATAGTTGTATAGATTTTACTTGGTGTGGGTAGAGTTTGTGGAATTAGGGCATGTACCTAGAGCTTGGGCACGCCACCATCGTGACGGTAATTAGGTAAATCTCCTTCTAGGAGAGTAGCTGTAGAGACGTTACGCCTTCCAGCTTAGGCAATTTCACAGGCCGGGAGGATGTCATGACTGCGGAAGTTGTCGCGATTCTGTCGAAGGAAGTGAAAGATCTTGGAACATCGCCGCTTCTGTGTGGTTGTCATGATCAAGATGAATGCAGAGCAGGAGAGGCTTTTCGCACCCTCTCGCCAACCACAGATCGGAATGTAGAAGTCGTCGCTTTCGATGACCTTCAGCCATCGTAAGATATAAGCCTGTGGATGGTGAGGCCGCTCGTCGTACGCCGCTAGACGAAGGAGGCAGCGCCGACTCCACGTGCGCCTCCGTAAATAGTCAACTATAGAGCAATTCCGCAGGACAAGACTCACCACCCGGCGAGTGGTATTCCGGCCGGGTCGCGTTAAAGTAGATATGTATGGTGATGGATATATGCATGACCCCGTCGAGAGAAATTGTGAAGGCTGAATTATGTACACGTAAGTACGATGTAATTTTAGTCTGACGTATCTTGTACGTTTTCCGGGAATTTACGTATAAGGTAGGTAGGTAATCAATTAAGTTTCCCTTTTTCCCGGGGATCAAAAGTTTATCCACACTAATTTAAGTAATAAAATAATTGTACAAGTAGGTAGGTATTTGTTTTGCGAATGCGTCACTTATCCGCGAGTTCGTGGTCTACGTAACCAGTTCAACGTAAAAAACGCCACGTCGGATGTTTAGCTTCTACTTACCTACTCCACAAAAATTTACGACACAGAAAAGCCCTCTATATTTATTTACTTATATAAGAATCTTTCTCTGATACGAATATAAATCTACTCGAGACTAATCTACTTAAGCAATAGGTAGGTATATAAACAATGCTGTGTCTTTTTATAAGTACCTTTTTTTATGTCAGGTTGGAAAATCCTCATGGAGTCCCTTCGCCCTGGGGGGGAAGGACGAAGGGGACTGTGAGACTCTTACTGACTAAAAACCAACCCGTGCTCCTCATGTACCCATGTGTCAGAGGGTTGGGTTTCACCGAAGCATTCCTCGCTACCCCCCGACGGGAATTGGCCCGCCAGATGGTCAGGCGGGCCCCGAACGAAACCCCCTTGGCGGCGGATGAAGGTGTTGGGCTCCACCGCAAAAACACCCAGCGGCCGTAGTGGATAGGGAGGACGGCAACGCAACGCCGCATCTCCTCTTCCTCTGCGGCCCCACCGCGACGCAACGATGGTGCGCCCCCATTTGGTCGCGGGAGATAGGGCGCGCGGCAACGCAACACCGACACGCCTCTCCTCCCGCGACCGCACCCAACTGCGAGGGACAGACAGAACTGTCCCCCGCACCCGCACCTATGGACGCATCCTACGCAGGCCTCACGCAAGCCCACGTGCAGCGTCCCCTCCCGGGATCCCGCTTAGCTTCACCGTGGGTGAAAATCAAACCCACGGTTACTAAGCCCCCCCATCACGACAAGGTGGAGATCCCACGGGGGGGTTTTTATAAGTACCTACCTATTTATTTTTTTGATAATGACAAGTAGGTAGAATCTTCTAACCTCTATGGGACTGGCAGGAGTTGTAGGTAGAATGCGGAATGGCTTTTACCTTGTTTGGAGTGTTTTGTCACCTTGCTAACTCGTACCTACGCCGCTGGTTGACATTTCATAATCTCTTTCATAATAATAATCATAGTCCATTGACTGCACGGTTGGCGTAGTGATTTAAGAAACTGCGCTGAGTGTTGTGGGTTCGATTTCCACACGAAACAACACTTTGTGTGATCCATAAATTGTTGTATCGAGTCTGGTTGTTCATTGTGTCCGTTGGTTGTATGTTTGTTAAGTCCCCCGCAACACAGGATTTATTCCTAGTGCGGAAGTTGTCTTTTAAAAAAGAAAGAAAGAAAGAAATGTTACATTTTTTTGGGCTTAGCGTGCATTATTCAGATAAGTAAACTAGAAAACCCATTTGTACCACTCTTTTCAAGCTGGCGGCCGCAGGACTATGGCTGCGACGCCACAAACTTGGATTTAACTTTACACTAACCTCCTCTTGCCATCTATAAAATAAAATTGCGTCGTCTGATAAGTGCAACCCCAAATGTAACTTTTCAATGGACTATGAGTCGTCAGGTAAAATAATTCATACCGCTTAGTTGAGAATTCAAAATGAATGAAATGATGTCGTTATGAAGTACCTACCTATGTATAATTACCTATATAAAAAAGTTTGTGATTATTAGCATTAGGAAAGTGTTAGGTATCCATCTTATGGCTTATAATTGCACGCCCACATACTTCCCTACTTATATCAATATGTGACCTATAGGTAGGTACATGTCAAAAGCATAAACCTCAAGTTACGTCACCCTAGTCATAGGTCGAATAAGTACTCAGATGCTATAGCTCGAAATAATACCTACCTAAAGTCTACTTTCATCGAAATATACATATATTTTTAGTACCTCAACAGATATCTTTCTAATGAACAATTTATGTGGTCCGGCCGCCAGGCAGTGCTCTCTGGCCGCGCCACCTCAAATTAAATAGAGTATAATGAACTATTAATACATCAATATCCTGAAAAAAACTACCTAAAGAGTACCTTGCATACGACAAATATGGTCCATAAACCCCTTTAGTCAAGGAGTTATTGGTCGTAAGGTATACTCTGCAGCAAGTCAATTTTACAATATTTAATATTAACTATTCATTAACCCATTCTTGACCACTGTGCCAATTTGGGAACAGTTAATAAAAGAGGGTAGATAAAAAAAGTTTTGGCAATAGTTAATATTGTGTTACTTTGTTGTGCAGTCGAAGGTGTGTTCATTAGGTAAACACATCGGATTATAATAATTTGTTCAAAAACTTTCGTTTTGGATACATTCAAGTTCGTTATCCGGAGGACACTACAGGTAAGTGTAATTTTGTTCTTACTTTTTATTACAGATGATGAATATCGTAAATATTGTTGATATTTTCGTAAAATAGATACCTAATCTAACCGCTAAAGTTGTTTTATTACAGGTATTTTACATGTATATAAAATCATAGTGACACTAATATTGGTGTGCCAATTTGGGTACAACGGCTACAAGTGTACTAAAACTCATATTATTTACAGAATCAATATGAATCGCAAGCAATATTTTACTGGTAGTAATGACTTCAGGGGCTTAGAAGAAGCTATCAGCACAATAGCTGAGGATAGTGACGACGGCTTGGTGTATGATTTAGCCATCATTCCTCCAGAACCAAGCGTTGTGACTGACGAAGAAGAAGGAGATGATGATGTGGCACCTAGTACGTAGTAGTAGTTTTTGTTCGCAACGTGGGTACTCTGGAATCCGAGGATAGCAGTGATGATGAACCTTTGGCTGCTAAAAGGTCACGACCTTCCTTTAGATCGGCCCAACCAGAGCAGCCCACTGTCCCTGCGCGCCGACAGTCATCCAATCTGCCCCTTTGGCGAAAGTGTTCACCTAAGTACTCGACCACCTTTGAACAAACTGACGATATAATAGCTCTCGAAAATCGCGTCAAGCAGGAACTACGAGGTTTGACACCCGTTGCAATATTTGAGAAGCTTTTTGACGATGAAGTATTTACAATGATTGCTGAGTTTAGCATGTATACACCAATCAAAATAATCGGCATAACTTTATTGTCACTACTACAGAGCTGAAAACTTTTTTGGGAATACTGATATTGTCGGGCTATCACAAACTACCTCGTGAACATATGTACTGGTCATTGGATGAGGATATTGGTGCTGCAGCGGTGTCAAAATATATGTCCAGAAACAGATTCAGAGAAATAAAACGCAATAAAATTTGCATCTTGTAGACAACTATGATGCACCAAGTAAACTAGACAAGATGTTCAAAGTTAGAAAAATCAGTGACATATTGATGAAAAAATTCATTGAATGGGGTGTTTTTCATGAAACTTTGTCAGTTGATGAATCCATGATAAAATATTACGGCCACTATCCGGCGAAACATTTCATTCGGTGTAAACCTGTATGATTTGGCTACAAGAATTGGGTTGCAGCAAGCTCAAGCGGATAATGCTATGCCTTCGATATATATTGTGGAAAGTCGACTACCGCTACCACGGAGCCATTAGGTACTAGAGTTGTAAAAAGCCTGCTCAACAAATTAGTCACAAATCCTGCAAATCACAAGGTATATTTTGATATTTTTTACTATCTGCGATCTGCTGTGTGATCTACGGCAGTTAGGAGTGCGATGTGCTGTGTGCCATATCAGAGGTAGCTGGAGTTGCAAGAAGTGCATGAAAACCCTATGTATTGAAAAATCGTGTTTCGCAAATTATCACTCATAAGGCGCCGTTGTGCCAATTTGGGAACACCACTGAAAATTCATGAAAAATATCTTCTTTGTTTTCTTTTGTGATTCTATTTTCTCTTGCAGCCACCAATTTTCAATTAATAAAAGAATTTTGAAAATCTGATCTATAGTTTTGATTTGGCCAGTAATGGGTTAATCAATTTAAATAATAGTACCTTTTCTCTACTCTTCGTTGATACTTTTTTCTCTCAACAAACTATTCATTTTGATTAATTAATCTTTAAAATATGTGACGCGGCTAGGGAGGATTACTTTCAGCAAATTTAATGAAATATACTTTATTTCTTTATGTCAACGAAAATTGCGTAATAAGTACTTTATAAAAAGACCTGGACTACATCTATAAACTTTTATTTTTATTACCAACAATGATTTAAAAAATGGTGCGCTTTTTTGAGAATAGAGAAAATGTAAATGACTATAGACAGATACCTGCACTTCCAGCGCTATCAAAAGAGCTGGAGATGGTTTTAAATTCCCGTCTCTTAAAATGTTTCGAAACTCGTAACCTATTAGCGTCAAATCAGTTTGGTTTCAGATATAATACTTTTACACAGCATGCTGTAGCATGACTGGTCGACCACGTTGTTGAGAAATTAGACAAACAGAGCAAATGCATAGGATCAGTTTTAGACCCTCTGTTGCTATTGGAGCTACCTAGATATTGCCGGTGGATGCGGTCATGTACTTAGAATCTTCAGGTATTAAGTATTTATCAAATAGAAGCAGTGTATAATTTATTCTATTGTAAATGACGAAATACTCATCGCTATCCCCAGGGTTCTATCTTGGGTCCGACTCTTTTCCTTACCTATATTAACTTCCTCAGCAAACTCCAGCTACCTAACACTGTAATTTTCACCTATGCTGATGACACTGCTATAGTCACACATGCCGACAATTGGTCCACAAGCTAGCAGAAAAAGCTCTTACTACTGCTATGCACTGGCTCTCGAACAATCTCTTAACCTTAAATTTAATCCTCTTCCCAGCTCCCAATGGACACTTGCCTAACGGCCCATTCGTGTAGCAATGACTCGCCAGTGGCCTCATGTGATTGTGTTCCTGTTTCTATATCGGCATATATTAAGAAGCTAGCAGTATAATATATTGACAACCAATGAAACTGGCAATGCCACCTCGAGAAACTTACTGATAGTACACGTAAACTCATTTATATCTTTAAAACAACTATGATAATCTGCACCTCCGGACACTTTTAGAACTAGGTTTATATTTCGCACTATGTCAATCTCTTCGGGATATCTAAAACTGTAGGTATATGGAGGTGTATCCAAGACCAATTTCCTGATTTTGTAGAGGGCTCAAACAGTTTTAAAAGTAATGACCTGTAAACCATACAGATATCCAACATCTGTGCTATATAAGGAATGGGAAATTCCAGCCAGCTTTTTGAGGCCCAAGCTGTCCCAAAAAAACACAAGAGCCTTAGCTACGATAAGCACTTAATAAATAAACGCCGCCATTATCAAGTGTGTCCATCCCAGACGTACGGAACTGAAGCTGACCCCAGTAAATAGAGTTCCTGTAATACATACCCCTTAAATAAATATGCCTGTAAAATTACCGTTTATATGTTGCAAACTCTGTCTTACACGATAACCGAAGACCTACTCAAACTCTTGAATTTATGATTATAACTATTAATTCCCTTGTATAACCAAATTCTATTTTTTGTTATTATTAACATATATATTTCAATTCAATTATTTTACAACTTTATACTTTCTTTCTTTTTCTTTCTTTTCTTTTAAAAAAGACAACACCCGCATTAGGACTTAATCCTGTGTCGCGGGGACTTTACAAACAATCAACTAACGGACACAATGAACACCCAGACTCGAAACAACAATTTATGGATTACACAAAGTGTAGTCTCGTGTGGGAATCGAACCCACAACACTCGGCGCAGTGTCAAGCGGCAAGGCGGCCGCTTAAACCACTACGCCAACCATGCAGTCATACTTATTTGTCTACTAGAGGACGCCAGCAGCTACGCCTGCACATTTATCCGTTTTGACCGATCCCGTGGGAATTTCGGGAAATCCTTTCTTAGTGCACCCCTACGGTTCCCAAGGATCATACATGCCAAATTTCAGCTTCCTGTGCTCATTAGTTCTGGCTGTAGCTTGTCTGTCAGTCAGTCAGTAACGCAAGGATTTTATATATACAGATTTTTTGTTAAATTGTAAATTCAAACTCATATAATTTTATAAAGTGTATTATTTTCATATATATGTTCCTATATATTAATTATTATATAAGCAAATACCTACTATATAGGAACTTATTTTAAATTGTCTTTCAGGATATATACCACGTACCATTGTTTGGAGTAACTGATATTTCGGCACTGTTGCAAGCGCCATGTTCACGGATGTACTGAGGTTATTGCGGGTGGATGAATGTGGGTCTACGCGCTTTCTTACTCGTTTTTTGCGTACAACACCACTATAACTGTTATCGCTATAGCAGTGTACCTACCCGATCACGACGTACTACGCTCACTACGTCAGCTCGCGGTTTGAGTCTTTTCGTTTCACGGGTTTTACATAGACTGACCACTGGATGCTAGATAGTCGACAGTTGAAACCCATTCTCTCTATTGAAACTTTTGAACTTTTCAATTTCAATAGCCTCCCTAACCATTCGAGGTATGTAGTGTCGTTCTGTCGAAAGCAGCTGAGGGTTGTGTAACTCAATCCAGTGGTCGGTACCCGAGTCTAAGAGGTGTTGAGCTATGGCTGACTTATGTGGCTCGTTATATTGCGCTGATGTGTTTTTTATCCGGCAAGAGATTGTGGGTTTCTTTTGTCCTATATGTATACCTACTGTATACACCTATATAGGAACTAAACTATATAACTTACTGTAATACTGCACATCTACATATTAATTTGTATTAACTGTTAAGTTTCTAATAAGTTTTATAGTGTGTGTCATTGTGTAAGAATGCGCGCTCTGGTACCCATAACACAACTTAAATCTTAGCATGGGCATAGATAAATAAGGCATGGGTGCCAGCGGTACCAGTTTTCAATATAGTGTATAAGAAATTGGTGAGTTTACTTGTGTAACTTCTAGTTTGTGTGTTTTTGGTGTAATCAGCTACTATACTTATTATTTTTATCCTTCCTGCGCGCTGACTAATTTCAAGACAAAAATCGCTTATTTATTTATTAACATCTCTCTCGTGGAGCAGCAGTCACAAGGTATTGTACAAAAATCTCTTGGTGGACATTCTTCAATACTTTTAAATAGGTGAACATCTTCAGAATGAGTCAACCGGCCTGTCCGGATGGCGAAATGAGTGGGGGAGGGCCCACTGTACGGCATCATATGCGTCGAGGACCAAAGGGCTCCAAAGGTTAGGAGGTGCCTCAAAATTATCTCTGGCCTTGAGCCAGCACTAGTCCAGTTCAGCACCAATCTTAAATATAAGTATTGTAGATAGGTAAGTCTAGTGATGAGTGTTTAGTGTTCCCTCTATCTAAACCACAGTTTTATCTATCTGCTATCGGTAGACGATGCGCCGACTCATTACGGGATCAACTAATGACGAAATTTGACGAGCTCTGTACAAACCAGACAAATATTTGAAGTATGTCTATCAGTAGGTACCTAATGCTTTACCAGTTTACTTTTTATTTCGTTGTAAATAAGAGTAACATTAAAAAGTATGAGAAAATTGCATCATTTATCATTCTAGTCCTTTCGTCAAATACCTACCTACCGTCTTCAGGGTGATCCATACTGATATTATAAATTCGATGCTTTATGTAGGTATGTTCCGTTTTCACGCCAAAACGGCTGAACCGATTTTGTTGAAATTTAGAGATATATTGGACCATGGAGACGGACATAGGCTACCATAAGTTGCAAAAATTAACCTGGGAGGGATTGTAGGGAGGGTCAAAGTCTGTAGGGCACAAATCTAACTGTTGGAAGTAAGAACGCATGCGCTGTGATAGGTATTGAGTGTATCTGTCAGTACTGTCGCGTCATACATATTATCATATTAAAGTACCTAAATATTAAAGTATTCGTACCCATTCGTACCGATACCAATCATTCATCTAAGATTCGTAAGTTATAGGTACCTACGATCGCCCATATCAACAAAAGTTACTTGCAAGTTGTATCTAAATCGATGAGCAATAATTTACATTACTTTGCGGGCATTTACCCAAATTATAATATTTTCGTTATTTAAAAAGTGAATAAGCATTAATATGTTCTCATTTTATCCCATTCTAAAACTAATCGTATTTCGCGATAAGATCGCTTTGTTTTAAGTTCCTTATTTTAAGTCATCATCATCCTCTTAGCGTTATCCCAATTTCAATCTGGGGTCCGCTTACTAGTCTAACCGGATTTGGCTGAATATTAGCTTTTCCACATAGCGACTGCCTGTCTGACCTCCGCAACCCGAAGGGATAGCGATATTCCATGGTTTAGACTAGTGTCAGTTATTTTTTAGAAGGTACTGACACCCTGTAACGACTGTCAAAGATCTTCATGACAACCGGGACCAACGGCTTAACGTGCTCTCCGAGGCACGGGACAAGCGATAATTAAATGATATGAGAGGCCTAAATCCAGCAGAGAAATCCGAAAAGCTGTATAATGATATATAACTCCGAAAGGTCATAGGTGCGCGTCGTGGATTCGAACCCGATACCCTCTGCATGGCAGTCTGTTGGTATCTCCACTAGGCTATCGCTGTCTAGTTCTTTAGTTTAAGTATGGCAACCTTTTAATTGATTGAGGTAGGTACATACATTAAAGTATTTTCTTTCTAACTATCTATGTGTCGCATATAAACTAAAACACATAAACCGTGGCCTCAAACACTGAACCTAACGAAAGCCAACATAAGTAAAGCTACAAATTTTTCGATATTTTGGCAGGATTTTTTCATATTTTCGATATTTTCATATTTTGCAGTTGTGTTTCTTTCTAACTTTGAAACCGTCAACGATCTACGTAGCAAATATCTTCTGTCTTTATGAGAAAATGATTTTAATAACAAAGTAGGTAATCGTCTTTCTAATCATCGAAGCTTAGCTATTATCTGTTTTTAGTTTATTTATTTATTACATTGCACGTGGATTGGCTTACAGGCAATTTCTCTACCTTAAAAGTTAAAACCATCCATTCAGTGCTAAAATAAAGTGTTCAATAAATAATTCACTTTGTCCTGTCCTTAATCCGTATTTATGTACAAAGTTGTACAGACAGATCACTTTATAAGTCCTTGTTTTAATAATGTAGCACCTGTAGAAACATATCTATAATGAAGTAAAATATATCTATAATTTTTAAACATTGCTTAACCTGTTTTGCATTGCAAGAGCACGTGATGACAGTCAAATTTATAATTACTTACTACTTAACATTCAAGAACTCTATTTATATTTTACTACACGTCAACATCAACAACTTATTTTTTAATTATGTTTATTTCTTAGTGGCATTCCCATTGATGTTCTGACAGGACGTTCTCATAAGATTCAGCTTCGGTAAGATGTCAACTAGAGTTAGATGGTAATGCGGAAAAGTGGCCACTGTTAGACCGCAAACACTGAATACAGATTTACATAGAAGCGCATTTCTCAAGGATTTCGTGTGCCGATTCCAAGTGGCGACTGTCGCCAGTGTATTTTGTAGTTGGCGCCGTTGGCGGCGCTGGCGTCGTTCTCCGTCTCTCTTGCTCTCGTAGTAACGATAAGGTTAAGATACACAGGAGGAACGTTCGTCTCTCTTGCACTCGTAAAGACAGCTGTCACAGCGTGACTGCCACGCCGCCAAGCGGCAATTTGGGTTACAGAAAGTTTGTCTACAGAGCGCCCATAAGAAATGCGCCTCAAGCCGCAAGTAATTGAGCAGCTGACAAACTGACAAAGAATGGTCTTCCCTGTCTAAGTATTGGTCTGAACCCATTTAGTCGAAAAGACAAGAAAAGCAAGTGCAAAAAAAACAATTAAAGAACTATAAAAGAATAAAGACTGCTGTTATTATTAATCCATCTTTAGCGAAAACCCCTAGCAAAACCAAACTGTCAGTCAGTCAGTAACGCAAGAATTTGATATATTACAGATTATTTTATGACAACGTTATGTGGTCGGTCTCGGTTGTCATCAACTAGTTTATCTAACCATAGGATATAGTTAACCCTTCGGGTCGCGACGATCAGACTGTACATGACTGCATTAATACCGTATATATTAGAAGATAAGCTAATATTATGTCGGATCTTTTCTGGAGCTAGTCTTCACCCGTGGCTCCGCCCGCGTAGAAGTCGGTTATCGCGGTAAGGAGGTCTCCAGTCTCCTATCCCACTTAGGTATCATAACATTGCACCGATGCGACGTAGAGGAAAGCGAAACAAAATTATAGTATGACTAGACGATGCCCGCGGTTACACCCGCGTTATTTAAGGCTACTGCTCTGCTCCCGTCGCTCATAGCGTGATGTTATATAGCCTATAGCCTTCCTCGATAAATGGGCTATCTAACACTGAAAGAATTTTTCAAATCGGACCAGTAGTTTCTGAGATTAGCGCGTTCAACTTAACAAACAAACAAACTCTTCAGCTTTATATATTAGTATAAGATTTGCACAATGACTCAAACATAGACAAATCTACTTTCAAACACATGTCTCAGGGACTTACCTATGTAAACTAGGTACTTAGATATCGAGAAGATCCATTTTCTGTTCAAAGATATGAAAGAAAATGAAGTGTGCTGTTTAAATACGTGTGCAGAATGAAAATGAATGATTTGACGAGTAGGCATTATGCGAATCTTTTTTGACTGGTAGAGTTCTAATAAACACCTAGGTATAAGAAAGAAGAAAGGACAGGCAGAGGCTACCTATACAATAACTTTGCCTCCGATTTGGAATGATTGCTGTAAATTAGTACAGCCAGTGCCGTATGTTAAAATGAACTGGCATAGAGTATAATTTATATACTTGTTTTAACAACGAAGTGGATGTATGCAGAAATATGTGGGTAAGTAGATAATAGTAACCCATGACCATATTAATACCGAAAAGTCTTGGTAGTTGTATATGTAGTTACCATGATTCAAGCTCAGGTGCAGTTTCGTTCTGATGAATTGTCTCACAGTATCTTATTTAAAATCAGCCACAATCCTAAGCAGTTATCATATAGTAATTGACTCTATAGCATCTTCCTAGCGGTATCCCAGTTGCACTGCATGTTGTTGCATCTCGGAGCCGCGTATTAGTCTAACCGGATTAGACAGAATATTAGGTTTTCCACAGAACGACTATCTGACCGCCGCAACCCAAAGAAAGAGCATTATGACAGCTGGGGCCGGCGGCATAACGTGCTCTCCGAGGCACGGGGCAAGCGATAATTATCAATTCAATATACTTAACTCCGAAAAGTCGTTGGTACCCGCCGAGGATTTGAACTACACCCTGTGTTTAGCAGTTTGTTGGTATCTCCACTAGGTTTTCACTGCCTTTGTAGCTACTCTTATTGATTGATTCCATAGCGTGAGTAGGTAATCAATCTATTCTGGAATTGTAAACTAAATAGGTAAAAAAATACAAATGACCAGAATTTTTTCTTTACTATACTTAGGTATAAGAGAAACAAGGAAAATTGTTTTTCTGTTCTCCCGGAAAATCTCTTTTCCGGCATTTCTTTAATAAATTTCCTTAAAGCAACAAAAGCGACTTTCAAAGGTTCAAGGTTTATAGAGTGGCATAGTAGTCCCTGCGCGTACAAGCTTCACGGTGTATATCGTTTCGTAAAGAGAAACAAAAGCGACATTTATGTGTCAGTTGAGGGAGCTCTTGTGCGGAGCATGAGAGGCGAATAAATGCGAATAAACGCGAATAAAGGGAAATAAATCAGTAGTCGCGTTGACGCGTGGTGTGGTAACGAGCCCGCGGGGAGAGCTGCCGCCCGCGACAAATGGCCGCCAGGGAGATGTCGCGTCTCTCCCGCACACCATTACAAACGACTACAGTTACCATGACGTACCTACTCCTCTGATGGTTTAGAACAGGACAATTTGCTGTTGTTTCTTGTAGGTACCTACTCTTTGATTAAGCGTTTATGAAGTTACACGCGATACAGGATTTATAAAATGCTGATGTTTTTTTTACAAGGCTATTGGCGATGCTAAGATTCTAACTAGCGACTCTAGCGGCGAATTTGGCGCCTGCCCCAACGGCCATCGGTTCTTCGCGCTATGTGCCCTGCCCATTGCCACTTCAGCCTGGCTATTCGGCCTGGTAGTACAGTACATACATATGTATATTATACTTTAGAGGTGAAGTCTTTTTAAACAATAGATATGTACGTTTAGAATTTTGTCCACTTCTATACGTTCACACGTTCAGTTTCAATCGTGATTACATTGTTCTTGGATAAGAAAATAGTATCTATACCTACAAGTGCCCAACCTAAGTATATATAAATTTCCAACAAATAGCCGTTTGCCGATTCTATAATCCGATAACAAGTAAAACAAACCATTATTGTTTTAAATAATTGGAACATGTCTTGTTGTCCACAGTTCATGGTCACCCTACGAAATATGAATGCGAACCGTTTTGATAGCAATTTGAAATTTGATCCGGCTGCCGTTTGTTCTCGATGCAAATTATTACATAACTTATTTATGTTTATGTCGAACTAAATCCATAATATTAATAGGCGTATTGTGTTATATATCCGTTTCTTTTTACTTTAGGATGGTGGAGGGGAAAATTTATTAAAAAAGATAAATTTGGGCATAAGGATGTTTATTGATTGCCAAGGAGGAAACAACTCTGTAGTATCTCAGTAGGTATTATACACTTGATGTTGGCAACACCAGAGTGTTCAAAATGTTCCCCATGTTCTATATCGATGGCCTGGTAGGCCCTTGGGTCTTATTCCTATAGCTTATACTATTTAAGATCACATTTTAACGTATCATTGCGGAGCCTGTGATTATGTGCTGCCCTTTGAAAGCAACGCAAATTAATCTGGTAGATATTTTCTTGAGTGCCTCCGTGGTCTAGTGGATAGCGTATGCGACTGCTGATTGGCGGTCCCGGGTCCGATTCCCGGATCGGGCAAAAGTGTTACTGGGTTTTTCCGAACTCTCAGTAGCAGCACGGAGTCTGGTGATGTGCCCGGTAACGGCAATAGGCTCGCCCCCTATTACGTGGGGCCTAAAAATTCATGGCGAAATGTGGGTGTAATATAACACCTCTGCCTACCACTTCGGGGATATAGGCGTGACTCAATGAAAAAAAATATATTTTCTAACAAGTTCACTATATGCCTAATTGTGCCTAAGGGTGGTGGCATAGTTAGGTAGATACTCACCTTTTCATTACTTACGGCAATTGTTGTTACAAGTCCGGGTTACACGTTTCTGATAAGGTAAATAAAATAACAATGTACCTACCTACCTTAAATTAGAAATAACTACCATGATTATGAGTAGATAGATCTTACTTATTCTATCATAAAACATATAAAATATAATTATTTTACTGCCATTTTCTCGTTTCGTTGGATACACTTCTATATTTTTGTGTCATCTTCATAATATTTATTTCCGAAATAATTTTGTATGATTGGTCACGATTTCATTAATTAATCACGAATCGGCAACAAAATGTAGTTACATGAATTGTAAAAGTAGTAAATGTAGATAGTAGATAGTAGAGCAAAGTGGAAATAAAAGTAAGAAACAAACGGCTCAATTTTCAATAGGTTTCAATATTCAATCTTTCCATGACAGAAGCTCCATACAAAATATGTCAAATAGTCCGAGATCCCAGGGCCGCCAGAGCTTATTTATTGTCTCAGAAACGAAATGTACAGAATAATGTAGTGTTAGTATCTGCTATGAGTGTACGCATACCTACTTGCTTGCTTGGATCGTGGGTAAATTTTTTGTTACGAGGTGCTAAAGGTCCACGGCATAGGTACTAATTATGTATTCTGTGTCCATCCACGGGAACAATTTCCATACATTTTCTTAATGCGCCCCCTAGTGGTCTCTACCGATAGCTTTGTAGATATTTTGGAAACTTTAAAGAGTTTAAAGCGTCTGGTGGTAAAAATTACCGCGAAATGAGCGCGACAGTATTAGTTATAAATTTTTAATAGGTAATATTTTCTAAAACATACCTACATAAAACTCAGGACTGAGAATTGAAGAAAATTCAGTAAGTACTATTTTTACCTAACTTTAGCACCTGGTACCTAAAAATTAGGCCACGATCTATGCTAACAAGTATGTGTACACTCATAACACATACTAACACTACATTATTCTGTACATTTCGTTTCTGAGACAATAAGTAAGCTCTGGCGGCCCTGGAATCTCAGACTAAAACATGAATCTCAAAGCTCCAAATCCACGTATAGATCGAATATTAACTTTAGAGTTGATCGCGGCAAGACAATAGCATTTTAATCAACTGCTCAAATTAATCTCCTCGTGTAATTTTTCAGTCACTGACCATCAGAATATTGATTTATCTTTGAATCAAAATCATCCTCCTAGCGTTTATCCCAGTTAGAACCCGGGGTTCGCTTTCTAGTCTGACCGGACTTGACGGAATATAAGCTTTTCCACAGAGCGACTGCCTGTCTGACCTCTACAACCCGAAGGGATAGCGATATTCCATGGTTTAGACTAGTGTCAATTTATCTAGAAGGCGCTGGCGCCCTGTAACGACTGTCAAAGATCTTCATGACAACCGGGACCGACGGCTTAACGTGCTCTCCGAGGCACGGGACAAGCGATAATTTAAGCAACTTAATAGAGCATTTTAATCAACTGCTGGAATTAGTCTCTTAGTGTAATTTTTCAGCCACTGACTACAAGAATATTGATTTATTTTTCAATCAAAATATGAAATCAATATTATACATAGATATTTCATGTAGAGTCTAATTTTTAGTTTTATGAAATACGGAATTGGTGGACCCCACACGGTTTCGTCGGTTAAAATTGACTTTGGTCTGATCATGTTGGCATGTGGTAATGTAGGAAAACTTTATGGAAACTCTTTCCCTGATTCTGCTGTCTGATGAGTGCTATCTAGTTATTTTCAGGTTGCGGGTGAACTTTCATGGCAAGCGTACCTAGGTACTACCTACTCCATCCTCATCCTTAACCTTTTATGCTCTATTAAAATGGTGATTCAGCGGTGAATAGTAACGGTAGGCTAGTGAGAGCAAGCTCTACGGACACGGTGGCTTTGCAAAAAATGGAAATCCCTGCCGGTGCTCAACTGGCCTGAATACCTATTTCATATCCGTAGGTACCGTCGGCGCCGCACCATGTTTTGTGATGTGGCAACTATTTGTGAAAACGCTGCGAGAGACTCTAGCATTACTTGGACTGTTCATCACCTAGCTACGAATATTGGTAGGTAGTTTGAAAGGTTAACAATGTGTCAAGGTGCCCAAAAGATGACCGATTACAACACTCGTATGGTAGTAACTCGTAAGGCAGCAAGTACTTTGCCAAAAATAATACCAAGTAAGTATTCAAATAATTTAGAACTAAATTTTTTGTTAACTATAAATAAGTACAAGACTTATCATATTTATGGTGACTCTTAAATATTATTGTAAGTGAAGTGGGTTCGGTCGCTTGTTTACCTACCCTCACGGCGATTTTTAGGGCAGTCATGAAAAACAACAATCTAATCCATTAATTAATGTAATAACGTTGAGTGTAAACTTGTGTACGTAATAACCATTGAACAATAATAGCTAATAATAGCAACACTAATAAACGGGAGTCGTTCGCAAACAAAACATAATGGTGGTGACACTCTTGAGAAATCAAAATGTGGTGCTTTAAAATGATATGAAAACAATAAACATAAAAGCTGCAGCGCATAGTGATTGCTGTGAATTAATTAAAGTGGTTTTCATTAGGATCATAAAAGTGCGTCGTGATGAGGCGAGCGAGTGCGGCGTGCGGCGGCAGTGCGCCAGCCGCCATGTTGAATGTGCCGAGGATCGGCGGCCGGCCGGCGGCAGGGCGGGGCCTTGATCGCAGATAACAAAGCTCGTTCTCCGCACTCCGGCCTCCGCACCGCTCGCCGCCACCATCTACCTGCGCTACGCTTATGTATCTACGTAGCGCTAGCGCCCCGCGACCGGCCCTTACGTCATCGCATGATCGCACTAACCACTTCATTACATGACAATACTACATTACAAAATAATAGCTAACATAAAATAACGTTCTACCAAAATGTTTATATTTCAAGCGGCGGAAACAATCTGGTAAGTATTAGACTTGTTAATACATTTAAACCACCTATATAATTGGTATTACGTATCAAAGTCATGTGTTTTAAGTAGACACATCTCTGAAAATGATATTGAGGATTAAAGCGTGCAAATAAACGACGTTACTGAACACACAGGCTCAGTTTACCTTCTTAGACGAACCGGCTGTATATAGCGATTAACTACACACACAATACATTTGAATGCGTTATCTCGCGATAGATGCCAGTCGTACTGTAAAACCCTTTTACGTAACACGTGATGTGGACGTGAGTGATTTACAGCGTCGATCGAGACCACAATATATCCAAAGTTTACTTTAGACAATCCGAGTCCACCCTACACAATACTTCGGATAATTTATTTACACGCGACGGGTAAACTTGGAACCTTTATCTCTTTGTTGGGGAATTTTACGTAAAGATAAAACAGATAATGTGTTCCTTTATGTGAGTAATCGAGCGGTCCACCCGGGCGCCTCATGGGGTTACACTAATAATGTATGGCTCGGACGTAAAACTGCGTTTAGAGTTACAATACGTGGCCGTAGCCACAGATATTAAAGTTTTCCTAGCGTTTATAACATTGACAGATAATCGTAAAGAATGTCTTTATCGTGATAATAAAACGCTTAACTCAAACGTAGATCAGTGATAACAAAGATAACTTTGTGGATTTATACTTGCGGGTATCTTGTGAGTTAGATGTATGTACCTACCACGTACTAATTACGTCTGTCTATTGTGCATAATTACGTTGCTAAGGCTAAGAATGTTATACAATTATAATAGGACCTCTTACATTATGTAATCTGTGCTGACGCGATTATTCCTTGCATGATCAAATTCTGTCGATCAGTTAGACTGAAATATCAAAGAATTTAAGTAACCTGAATAGTTATCTGTCGTGACAAACTCTATGCTTATAAGACCCTTTTTGCTGTATTCGTGTAAACAAACATTACCAAAATTGACCCATAAATGGTTTGAAAATTGCTGGTCCAATTGTAGGTATTATATTTATGTACCTAATAAGTTTGAGTCGAATCTAAAACTGTAATAGTCAATAAAGACTTAAAAGAGAATCAATTATTAAGGAAATTAGGTACCTACCTACTACAGTCTACAGTACTAATCCCATCCACTAGATGTAGGGGAAAGGTGTACGAGATGATCCATTGGGGGAAGATGATCCTTTTATATTGCAACGAAACTAGTAGTGCCACCTAATTGTGTTTACTGGTAAAATGTAGTCCCTAATATTCCCCCGCCTTAGTCAATCGTAGTGGCGCCTTGAGCGACAGTCAAATTTTTTGAGGACGAAAACAGAAATTTCGCCACATAGACTTATAAAACCTAAATACGAATAAAAATATATCTTCTGAGGTTTTTATAAGTCTATGTTTCGCCACTGTGATCTAAGGTAAGGTTGTCTTTGAGATTGTGTAATGTGTTCTAACGTACTTTATTGACGTGGTTGATGTATTAGTTAGCTTTGTATATTACTCTATTTTGAATTTTTAGCAGCATGGAAACAGTTGAAACCACACATGTTATGTTATCGATCATTGAATAAAAAAGTTTATGTTGGGGCAAGATGATTATGTTACTGGTGTACAAGACGATCCGTGTGGATCATCTTGTACAACGTTAACATCATCATATTGACTATGTATTACAGAAACATTTAAACCATTTGTGTTATTGTTTTTTTTAAAGCGATTAGAGCGGTTTCAGATTAGCGTTTTATACGCGCGTATAAGCTCGTTTTTAGAAGCGCGTGTAGGCGCGTTTAGGCGCGCCTTTCGGCACACGCGCAACTCGTACGAGCGTTGACACGCCTCTAAGCTCGTATAACTACCAACCGTCAGAATCCATGTTGACACTGACAAGACGTCACTACCGTTTCGAGCGAACACGCCCGTTTACGTGAGTCTGGTTTTTTGAAGCGCGTAATATAGCGCGCGTGTAAGCGCGTATGCAGAAACGACCGTATGCGCGCAGAAAAATACGCTAATCTGAAACCGCCCTTATCCGTATGAATTCACATGTGGTTGGTGTAAAGTAACGCCAGGAAACAGGCGCTTAGAACTATACATTTTTATTTTTATTTCATTTATACTTATTTGTTAAAATTGATAAGGATTTTTTTTCCGTCATGTTGATTTTGAGAAGTTAAATTTGCTTGACTAGATTAGCTGTTTTAGACGATAAATTATTTACCTATCTACTTTAAAAGATTATTTAATGTTGTTAAATCTTTACTTGACCACAGATCTCATACAATGTGATTATTGTTTCCTTCTTTAATTATAATGGAGAACAGACTTGATTAAAGAGAGTAAACCCTAATTATGACTTTATTCAGTTAATTCTGCTATAACCTATGATAATCTCAAATTTAGTGGGTGCATATGGGCACATGATCCTGGGATCATCTTGCCCCTACCGCAGGGATCATTTTGGACACCGGGGTGTACAAGACGATCCTTGCATAACGTTTTAAAAAAACGGTGTTTATAACAATAAAACATTTAAAAAAATATTTTTTGAGTATGACAACAATTAGATAGACAAATTTCCTACGGTTAAACGTATTTATATCTGCAATAAGTAGAATATCATTTATACTACAAGCATTCTTCCTTAAGGGAATCGTCTCGTACACCTTCCCCTACTTACCTAATAGTGACAATGCCAATTAAACTGTAGTTTTCCTGTAGAAATTAGGTACACAGAGTAGGTACAATATATAATTTCATTCATGGAAATGTAGAGACTTTAGATATTTCAGTCTCTGACGGCCTTTATACAAATTTCATTCCATCTATTCCATTTAGGTATCTGGAACATAACGCCTATCCAGAGATGGTTCAAATGGGTATGAATATTAAAAATCTTTTTTAAGTAGAAAATATAGAGACTAGAGATAAAGACTCCAGAGTTTCAACTTTCAATAAAATTGAATTACCTAGGTACCGTAGTAAATAGGTAGGTAGGTATCTCCAGTAGATACTTAGGTAAGTACTATAAGCTTTTATACTGCAAATCTTAATTTAGTGTCCAAAAGATATGGGAAAACTAAAAACCATCATCAAATATGTATGTTTCAAATATCATACATAAATTGGAAAAAAGCTCAGTTAAGTATTATTATTAAGTAAGTATACGAAATACTTGTAAACATAAAGTAATTTTTGTTTTCATTAATTGATTAATTACATTATTTATTTAGCTACATCTTCGAAGATCTGTACTAAACTAGTATCAGCTTCATAAATTCAATACCAACCTACCACAGGAAGATGATATCCGTATGATAGGTTGACGTTGGTACAGAATTTATGAAGTACCAGTTTAGTACGCGCCAGCTGGAATATATCGTTACTAATGTTACAATTAACCGTAACATAATCCATTACCAGAATTACTCATTTAGACAGTCATAAACTATAAGGCAGTGATATGAGCGTAAAACGTAGCTCATACATCAGGCAGAAGTCAGTGAAGCTTCGGCCGACGAGGATACGGTAATACGCAATACGTGGTCTTGGTCGTTATGTAATGTTAGAATGTTAATTTATGTTGTGGAGCAGGAGTCGGACATGTGCGGAGTTCACACGGGCTGTTGATTTACAAGTCGGCGCGGGTCGGTGCGGGTCGGTGCGGTGCGTGACGCGACGACGCGCGGCTCGGGCGCGGCAGGTACGCGGCCGGCCCGACTTTATAGCGGAACTTTAATTTACGACCGCTTTAAATTACGTGGATTTACTGCGCGCCTTTATTGGCCCGCTATGAACGCCCCCTCCACACCCCACACTTCCAACTCCCCACTTTCCAGTCTTGCCCTACCTCGCCACGAACTTCTGCTTCACAAGTGCATCGCTAAAACTGCATAATTTAATACGCCATAAAACTGATAGCGAATCCAAACTACCTAGCTCGTAAATCCGGTACGAATTCAGTAGCATGCATAAGCACGGCCGCATGAATCACAAGGTAAATAAATAAAAACTTATATTTGCTGCTAATTAGTTTTTATGTGCGGAGCGATGGTCGCGTCGCGATGTCAGTAAACACAGACGAAGTGTAAAGACAAGCCTCGTGTAAAGGTGACCGGTCCATTACTTTCATTAGATGAGTCATGCACTTATTTCCCCTTGTTCTAGCGCCTGGGACGTTTTGATCCTCTCGCTGGAATGTCTCAAGCAATCGTGAAAAGCTCTGTCCCTCAGTGCGCGGGCGCAAGGCCACGTCACATCCGGCATTATCTTCCAGGAGAAAGCGGATGCTGAACGTTGTCGGCGACTTCAAAGCGTCGGCGCCCTTTGTTGGCATTCCATCTTAATTGCTGTTGCAAAACTACCTACGTTTATTACTTCGTAATGAAGTAGAATTATCGGTGAAATGCGTGCGCTTTTAGACGGTAAAACAGTTTCAATTGCCTTATAATATAATTAACAATCTTCTACGATAAGATAATTAATCAAATTACTGCATAACTGCTAGGCACACATGGAATCAATAATATGGTAAGAAGTATACCAGTTCAACATACATAAGGCCTTTTAAACAAAATGATCTTGAAGAGAATATACCTACCTTTGAATACGACAATCTATCATGGTATGACAGACCGATACTTGATATGCTAAACAGAACTCTGTATGCACATACATTATGGAGATCCCACGATTCACTTTGTTAAGTATATAAAGGTTATATAGTAAGACGTTTTTTGCTCTCGTCTGAACTATTCACCTAATGAGAGCTAAGTCGTGTAGCCGTGTCCTGAGAAGCATTTAATGGCTCCGGCCCACGGCCCGGCTTTTAACTTCTAATCTAAGCCTATTAAACATCACGAAACCCTCTCCGATTTTTCGTGAATGCATTTCCAAGTAACCAAGCCGATATAATTGTAAAAAATAAAACTTGGGACGGACAACAAACACGTTTTACCTAAGCATAATTTGCATTCGACTCATTTTCGAAACGTATATCTTCTTTGACTGTCGTTATATTTAGTATCCAATTCCAAGGGGTTTGAAGCTTAAAATGACGTGGCACAGTATGGCGTATACATCGTTTTTGTATAAGGATTATTTTTATAGCGTTGGCGGCTGGGCAGTAATTGGAAGCGAGGATGCGCGGGCGCTGTAAAGCGGCAATTGACCAGAAAATAACGAGCTCCGGCCCGCGGCTATGCTTATACGCACATATGCCTTTTATATACAGCTGCCGTGTGGCAACAACTTTATTGTTCTTCTAAAATATTTATTTTAACAAATTAATAGTAAAGAACAATTGTATAAGTTGTTATGAATATAGTTTTTGTATACAGACCTAATAATTGGCCGTACTCGAGACTCATAATTTTTTTTTAATTATATGTAGGTATGTACCTGCCTACACATTAAAATCACGTAGTTAGCGTAAATTGAAAAAACAACTATAAATAGTTAACTAAACTTCTTACGAATCTGGACAGGAAGCAAGGTAAGTAATAAGTATGTAGGTACATTGTGCATTTCCTCTGTGTGTTGATCCGTGGATGCCGATAGAGTAAGGAAAACAAAAACTCGAAGCAAATACTATCTTTGCGAACAGATAGAAAGTTCGAGATCAAACCCTTTACCCATATTCAATGCCTTTCAAACCTCTCAAATCCATCTATTGACTCTCAATGCTATTGTGACGCAAATCATGAGAGGCCTAAATCAACATCCTTCTAGCCTTATCCCAGTTTCAATCTGGGGTCCGCTTACTAGTCTAACCGGATTTGGCTGAATATTAGCTTTTCCACAGAGCGACTGCCTGTCTGACCTCCGCAACCCGAAGGGATAGCGATATTCCATGGTTTAGACTAGTGTCAGTTTATTTAGAAGGTACTGATGTCCTATAACGACTGTCAAAGATTTCATGACAACCGGGACCGACGGCTTAACGTGCTCTCCGAAGCACGGGACAAGCGATAATTAAATGATATGAGAGGCCTACAGCAGAGAAATCCGAAAAGCTGTATAATAATTATTTATGATGCACATTATTTTGTGCAATAGTGCTAGACTCGAGATGATTTAGTACCGTTATTAAATAAAAATTAATTCTTGTTGGCCTGTTTTTAAACATTATTTAATTTTAGGTGCTCGTCTTGTCATCGTGGTAATCTGAAATCTAGTTCGATGTTTAGTACCTATTAACTTTATCTGACTTGCTTATATTTTTGCGAAGCATTTGTCACTAGAATTATTAAGAGCAAAGCGTTGAAAGTCATTAATAAATATCAGCCTTTACGGGTTAGGTATGCCTGTAGATGCTCTGAAACGGAGTATATCTACGATAAAGCTTGATGATATACTTAGTTCCTGCTGTATGAAGGCTTTTGATATAATTATGTATAATTATATAATTATTCTGCTTACCGTCAATTACGGTAGGTCGATTACATGATAGACCTGCCATAATCATAGCTACCGTGATTATTCAGTTACATTGTTGCCTATCCTGTTTAAAATAAATGAAGAGATTATTCGCTAAGGCCTCGAAAGACACCTGCGCAAAAGGAACTCAAAGTTCCTCTGAAAGAAGAAGTTCCTCTGAAGAGTTAGAGCATGAACAAGCTAATAAGCTTAAGTAAGGTATCTCGATCAATAATGACCGGTACAGTCAGCCGTCAAATATAATTTTACGCTACATTTCGCGTAAGTCTAAAATTGTTTAAACTAAACGTGTCAATTGGCTGAACATATTTGCTTAAGAAGCAAACAAATCCTTGAGTAAAGATCTTAACGAGCGACACAGGGTAACTTCCCTGACATCCCTCATTACGTTGGTCTCAAAAAGAACGCTATTTACTAGGTGCAATTTAGAAGAAGCTCACACAAATGTAGGAATCGTCTGAAAAACGGTAGGTGGTTAACTGTTACAAATATTATTGGTATTAAGTGAAACTTACGTTATTTATCGCTATAGGAAGAGAAAGTGAACACTTTTGCTTAAATGGAACTGAATATGCTTTTCAAAGAGCGCCTTAACCAAAATAAATCTGGCCACTCTGGTTTAGGGTGCAAGAGTAATAACGGCCCAAAAGTTAATTTGAGTATACGTATAGTTCCCTAAATACACACGGGCTGGGTATAAAATTAACGCCAGCCTTTAGGCCCTATATCAAATAAATAAACAAATGTAGAACTGAGACATCAGACTGTCGTAAACAGCTCTAACAATTCCATCGTTCCATCCAAGAAATAGGACTTGGAACCCGGGGTACGCTTTCCACTATAACCAGATATGAGAGAATATTAGCTGAAGCAAGGCGCCGACCATTCTTGTCTTCTTCCCTGACTCTGCAACTGACGTCAGTAGAATCAGCTCTACATTGATAAAAAAAGTGAAATTGGCTCGGACTCCATAAAATACTGACATCATCATATTCAACGCTTAGATACAGTTAGTTTTTATATCATAACCCAGTTACAACCTTAAATATATTTTTTTACCGAAAGCTAAAGTCCTCACAATAATATCCGTGACTTCCCTTAATTAATAATTTCAACATGAAACAAAATGAACACGTTCATTTTCTTCACGGCTCTCTTTTTCATATATCTTACTGAATGATAAACCTTGCAGTAAAATCTCGATTTAATCGGTATTGCATATGCACTACACATAATATAATAGATATGCACTATACTATTCCTACTTTCAAATAAGTATTGGAAATCGTTTTCCACGCAGATCGGTCTCTTAGACCTAATAAAATTAGATATGATTCTGATATCAGCATCGACTTAATAGTCAAAGTGACTAAACCTCATGTACCTAAACTATGTATGCCGTGCGGTCTTCACTAATTGAATTATTAACGTGTTATAACTTTAGAAACTTATAGTTTCTTAGGTAGCTAGTAACACAGACGCTAAGGTATCATAAACAGTGTAAAGCAACTTACAACCTTTGATATTTCTTTAATTCTCCAGGTAGTAGAGCCTCGCTGATTTCAGCACGAATGGGCCGGCTCGACCGGGGAAGTACTACCCTCTCACAGAAAATCGACGTAAAGTAACAGTAACCAAACTGTTGCGTTTCGTTCGGTGAGTGAGAGTGCCGGAGGCCCATCCCCTATTCCTTCTCCTTCATCCCATTCCTCCTTCTGACCCTTTTCCCAACCCCAAGGGGCGGCAACGCACTTGTGACTCCTGTGGTGTTGCTTGTGTCAATGGGTGGCAGCAATTGCTTACCATCAGGCGATCCGTCTGCTCGTTTGCCGCTTAATTTTATAAAAAAAAAAGAGAAATTAGTAAGTATGAATCAAACTGGAATATTATTATGTTGCAGAATTATTCAATTAAACACAAACTACAAGATTTCGTAATTCACTTATGTACTCTCCATAAAACAATTTAGAACTGGTTCTAAAGAAAAATCTCGTGTCCACGGCACGTTAACAAGTGTAAATAAATGTGTATCAAAATACGATCCGTAATGGTTATGGACTCACTCTGCGAACGAATAGAGGAGTCCATACAACTCAATGATGATTCCATAAATTTATACAGTGCACAATAAAAAGGCAGCTCGGAACAAAACGGCGTCACCTCGTTTTATGGAGTGCCGTACGCGGTAAACGCACCAATCATTGTTCCGGACTCGCCTACTTCTAAAATAACCAGCGGCGTCTTAAGTAATTACGTCCCGTGAAATTGGAGAATGACCAACTTTATTGGGATTTAGCGACTCAATATTGGATCCGATTAGCTGCGAGGTAAACGCCGTAAACAGAGATTCGCCTTGACACAGATGACTCGTCTCGCCGACAGACGTAACTATGTCGGCGCTCAGTTCACGTACCACCGCTAATTAAACACCAATAAAAGCTTTATTAAAATGACCAATATGAATGCTTTAGTGCGTACATTTACGATTCAGAGTTACAAAATTAATGTAGCAATACAATAAACTAAATTTTTGAAGCGATATAAATTTGTCGTTCGATGTAGATTGAGACACAAACTTTATTTATTGGAAACGTTAACGTCGTTTATATTATCGACATTTAGAAGAAGTGATATATAGAAACATTTGAATACTTATTATGCAAATAAGTAAAGTTTGTGATATCAGTAGCGATAATATTTAAGAAATTTCATTTATTTACCAGTTAAATACACTGTGTGAAGCTTAACTTATCCATGTGGTGACAGATTAAGAATACAAGTGTCATTACACCAGTTCATTACATCAGTGTCGCAAGAGGCGAATAAGAAAATACAAGAAGCAAATAGTATATTTCTCAAGAGATGGAAAACTTGACATTAAGCCCTATGCTAAACCTGAACCCCAAACACCTGGCCAGTATGGCACGTTAAGCCGAATCCTCCTTTCGTGGCACAAATAAGGAGATGCCTTTCCAGGAGGACACTATAAAAAACTGATGATGACGCTGAGTACCAGTGAAAAATGAGGAAAACCAAAATTAAACCAAAAAATCATTGATTAGCTAGGAGCTATTTTGGATCCTATTTTAGTTGCAAATAAGAAAATATAACATTGATTTTTTACCTCCACACATATTGAGCACATATAAGCTAAGAGAGAGTTTTCCCTCCACGTAACTATGTAGTTGATATACCTAGATATAACATTATAGGGTGACCTAACTATGCATACCTACTTAGTTTTCTATGGTACACTTATTAATTTTGTTCGGGTCCTGATTTTCTTATTTAGTTTTAGATACCGAATCATACTACACAAGATGTACCATATTAGGTACGTAATTGTAATTATTTTAAAATAATTATCCTGTTTCGCGCTTTAGATAGAAACTTGAATGTGATTCCAGTGTACGTTTCCTCAATGTTATTTACGAATCAGGTATTTATCTACAACTAATCTATTAAATAATAACATAAAATGATAGTGACCTTGCACTACGAATCAGACATTAGAAACATAAAACGAATCTTTATCAATTTAGTTCCTATTTTGATAAATAAAAATGATTCACTTTAATAACCTCGCTGTCAATAAAAGTATACACACTCCACAACAAACATTATCGTAAGGGACATTGCAGAGAAGAACAGAACTAACAGTAGATATTATAGAAAAGCTTTCTCCATTCTGCAAATTATATATCGAAGCTTTACTCGTCCTGAAATATTATCATGTACCTATACAAATCTGAGTCTTATTTTGGCGAGGTTAAAAATGATATTAGTTAAGTATACTTACTCCTTATATAATTTTTAACTTCGATGCATCAAGAATTGACTGTAAAATTATAATATTGTCTATGTAGAAAAACTTCGAAATATCGGACAGTAGAAACATTAAGAAAGATACGTGGTACATAACCCGAACGACAACGTAAAACTAAAAAAATACACCCATTTTGTGTACGTTGATTGAATGTTAGTAAAAACCACTGAGACACTGGATTTATTTCAAGTGCAAGAGTTGACTTTCTTTTAAATGTTAAAGTTCAAATTCCTATATAAAACTGTCTTTATAAAGTAGCTATACTAATCTAAAGCAGGTTTAGGAGTGGTAGCGCGTAGGCGGAGCGACGCGCGGCCGCGGGGCGTGCGATGCGACGCGACGCAACGCGACGCTATCCATTGCTCGGGCGGCGGATTACACTCGGACAAAGGCACACATGAAAAGCGCCGCCGAATCTCCTTATCGCACCTTATTGTTTGCTGGCCGCCCGTAATATTGCCCGCTATATATCAGTTCACATGTCCACCCGTGCATGTGTGTGTTTATGTAATGATAAACTTTTAAGTACGTATTACAAATACTTTATAGTGGTTACGTTAGATGAAATTAGTGTTCTCGAGTGCCCCTGTTGTTGTATGAATTATTTAATAAATATTAGATTTGTTTTGTAAATAATGATGTTTACTTGGTAAATAAGCTTTCTATTTATTTTGACACTGACTAGCACAAACATATGACTTATATACGTAATCACATTCAACATCATCAGCACCGCACGTAAACTGTCCTACTGCGGGGTACATGCCTCTTCTCACTATAAGAAGGCTTAGGCTATCGTTTAGTACCCTAGGCAAGTGCAAGTTGGCTGATTTCACATGTCTTCCGATACAATTACGAGGAGCACTCAGTTATGCAGATATCCGCAGGATGTTTTGCTTCGCCATTTAGCAAGCGATTTAAGTCATTGTCAAAATTTCAGGACAAAACGGACAATATGCTGTCACTTTATTGTCCGCTAAGTAATTTAGAACGTTAGTACGATAGGTCAGTACACTATTTTTAGGTAGCGCGAACCTGAAATAGATATTCGTTTACTCTTCGATAAAATATTGAATTAACTCCACTTGCCACCGAGAAAGTCTGGAAATGTTCCCATGAATATTTGTTTTGTCTCTTGTAAGTCTTGTAACTTATTATACGGCGGCCAGAATTAGGCTATCCAATTTCTGCTGTAGCCAAATTACTTATTCGGTATCTTGTCCGTGTGGTGACGGATTAAGAATACGGAATGTCACCACCCCATATCATCCCATGGGTGTCGTAAGAGCCGACAGAGGGAGCATATTATGCAGAGAACAGCACTAAGAGAAGGAAAACTTGATAGGTACAAACCCTATACCAACCCGTTTGGCCAGCGTGGTATAGTAGGCCAATTCCTCCTTTGAAAGGAGAGGCCTAGTCCAGCAGTGGACTGTTAAAGGTTGATGATGAATGAATGATCCAATATACGGAAAAACTGCTTTCTGTTTCTCCTCTAATATAAAGTTATTATAATAGCTGTAAAATTGTGTATAATTTATTTGTGTATAAAAAAATGTCCTATACTTAAAACTTTTCAACTTTTACAAACTTACTCAGCGAAGGGCGATTAAGTTTTTATAACGTGTGATATTCATGTCAAATAACTGAGTAAATACATACGAGTAATAACGTTAAGAAACCGTAATAAGTACTAAGTAACAATTACAATGTAGTGTGTTGATATTTAATTGAACCCCACCGTTGAGTTTCTTACAACACAATCTTGGCATCTCCCGCTCCTTGTGACGTTGCTTAATCTAATTAAGGAAAATTGAGGCTAACAATGAGGAAATAACAATGCAGCTTGTTATACCTTACTTACAGCTCTTACACAAGTTCATGAATACAACATTGTAGGTAAGTGAGAATTTACCGGGCACAAAGGGTAAAGGGCTGAAAGGTAGCACCTTCATTTAGTTGACAGTCCGTAGATAGACACATTAGACGCCTGAGATTTCACTTACAATGGAACATTAATCAAAATTAAACATATAAATAAAATGAGTTGTTTTCCCATGAAAATAAATAAAATAAACAAATGTGTTCAAACACAAACAATAGTAAAGTAGTCATAATTTAAGGAGATTTATCTATAGTCATAAAAAAAATATGTAGGTACTATTCGTTGTATTACCGCAATCAGCATCACATTGAATTTTATTGATGAACTGATATGGTGCATTTTTGTTGTAATGTTTCTAATATATCTGCTTTAGGTACTATTTGATAATTGTTTATTGTTTGAAGATGTTTAAGGATCGAAAATATGGAAAATTGCAAAGAAGAACACTAATTACGAGAGTTTTCTCTACTCAATAGCCTCTTAACTCTACCTACTACAAATTACTACATAAAAGTAACAGAGAATTCTACCTCACAATAGGCAAGGAATACCAAAATTATGCTTCATTTGCGTATCGTATTTCTTTTAGGATAAAGGAAACTTCACCCGTAGCTAGCTAGTATACCCAGAAATGCCCTTAAAATTATGCTAGTTCAAATTCAAATGCAAACTCATTTATTCATATAGGTTGCAGCGGCGTGCTGTCCGTATCATTGGGGATCCAGAGGCCACTAAGACTCTTGAGTCACTGCAATTACGCAGAGACGTGGCCTCAATGGATGTCTTCTATCGCATTTATCACGGTGAGTGCTCCGAGGAGCTCTTTCAACTAATCCCACCCTCTCCTTTCCTATCCCGATCAACACGTGCTGGGTTAGGGTGCCACTCTTACACGGTAGAACAGATACCGTCACGCACCAAATGGTTCGGCGCCTCTTATCCAGCCCACGTGTTTCCCTCCAGTTATGATCCTGGGTCCTTTAAGCGGGGCGTGAAAAAGCTTTTCTCAAGGCCGTCAAGGTCATCATGCCATGATGCCATGCTGACTGCTGGGATGATGGCCAGCACTATGGGACTTCACTGACTGCTTAACATCAGGCAGCATGGAGTCAATTTATTCGGCAGAAAAAAAAATATAGGTTACAAAAGCAACTCTTATGCACGTCATTTCTTTTCTTACAACCAGGTTCGGGATGGTAGGGCTATGAGAAGAGCCTGGAAGAAACTCATGGCACTCTTTTTTTAAATCGGAATCTTAATCTTACAATTTGTGGTAGCTGACACAGCCAAAACACTTCGCGACACTGATTAGAAATAAATGGATATGAAAAAATATGTAAATAGTACAACAACAAAACACTATAGCCACAGCAGTATAGATGTATCAGCAACCAATAGGTTAAAGCATTTTGTAAAGGTCATCTAATCTAATCTAAGTGAACAATGACTTGATCAGGGATAAAAACTGATAAACTAGATTTAACAAATCATAAAAAATATCCAATTCCTGCAAATATCATAAGTGTTCACAAGACACCTCCACTTAACATGTTACTAATTAAAAAGAGAGTTTAATAAATATATTACACAGTCATAAAAAGAACAATAATAGTGAATTTATTGTGTTGTTATTACTTGTCATCTAGAAATTCTTTAATAGTGTAATAACCCCTTTTTAAAAGAAAATTCCTAAAAGTGGTTTTAAATTTGTGCAGAGGTAAATTCATTATTTCAAGAGGTACCTAATTTGTTGAAGAATTGTATACCGAGTCCCGCAAATGAGTTATGAACTTTATGTAGACGGTAGTTAGTTACCACTAGTTTATGCTTATTCCTTGTGTTCACTTTGTGAGTCTTTGTGCAAGTCACTATTTTTACGGTAAAGAGTTAAGTTTTTCTGAACGTACATTAAATTAGCAAGTATATACTGCGATGCAACTGTCAATATTTCTACTTCTTTAAATTTATCTCGTAAAGAATCTCTAGCACCTAACTTATATATTGCGCGTATGGCCGTCTTTTGAATAACAAAAATTGTCTGAATATCGGCCGCCGGCGCCGTACCCCATAACAGTATCCCGTAAGACATTACACTGTGAAAGTAACTAAAGTAAACTAGTCTAGCAGCATCTAGAGCTATCAAGCATAGAGCCCTGTGGAACGCCCATTCCCACTATCAAACCTTGAGCCCTACTCCCACTAACATCTACATACTGAGTCTATACTGAGTCTTCTAGTTGTCACGTACACACGGAACACACACAATTTGCAGTTCTAGACTTATAGAGACTTCGTAAAAAATGATATGCGTATCAACCTCACCACAAGGGATGCTGAAGACCATGCGAAGTGGATAAGATATTGTAGGAAAGTGGACCTCGGGCTCCAAGGTCTTCAACCGCAATCGGGTAAGCGCTATGATGATGATCATGTATTGTTCTAGTTTAAAGTCTGTGTTGTGATGAGTTTGTCTTAAGAGGGAGAGGCTAGGCGACATTTTTCGTTGTAAACACCACAGTCAACTTAAAACTTTGCATAATTGTGATTAATCTCGAAAATAAACATTTACAGTCTTATTAATGAACTAGGATTAACGTCAGAACAACTTTACTCCAAGACCTAAGCCAAGATTAGGCAATTATGGTATTAATAAACTAGGAGTAAGGACGGAGTTAACTATTCATAATTTACTCCGGGAATAAAAGTTACTCCGCGGAGACCCATGGTTTAACGCTGGAGCACAGAATTGTAAATTATACCAGAAGGAGCGATCGCTTGTCAAAGTGAAGCCAAACGACTCTGCTCAAAATGAGCGTACCGGGCGTTACGTCATTCAAAACATCACATTACGCTTACATACTTTTAATTTTATTAAGCCATCGTGAAAAATTTATAAATGTAAAATTCTGCCAAATATACCCCTATTAAAAAAAGATTCGATCACATTTTATGTGTAAGTAGCATATTCAATAATTGATTAATAAAATATTTCATGGATAAAATATATCAAAATTATCATAACATTGCTGCGCCATTTTGTGAGTGTTGTCAGTGTGTCCTCGAACGATTACCCCATATTGAGTAAGGATCATAAAATGTTACCTATTTTATTTAATATAGTATTTTCGTAATGATATTGCGATTTGGGTAATTTTATTTAATTGTATTAGTACTTAGTAGCGTAATTTATTGTTGATCAAATTATTGTTCACGTGAAATCACGTGTCACCTTTCTAGTACCTACCTATCCCAAATACCTTCATATGTACCTAACATATAATAATATACCTAATTTGTTTTTGTTGATTTCAATTCAATTTTTACAACAGTTAATAAGTGTTTAAATCAGTTATCACTATCAGTGGCTAGGTATTTAATTGATCGGCTGATTAAACTTGTTTTCTGTGTCAAATATATTTCTATACATTTTATAAAATAAAGTTCACGCTGGCTGAGCTGGGGTCAAAGCACATGAGTAGATAAAGTGTGGTACTTAGGTACATCCCTACTAATATAATTATAGTAACAGTAAATATTTAAATCAGATATGATATAATCACCAATAACACATACTTGTCAAAATAAATGATTCATTACTATTCCATTCTGTGATTTAAAAATAAACAATAGCTTAATAAGGTAACACGCTTTACGTTTCATAATTTTCCCGCAAAGCAGGTGAACTGTTCTTGAGGTGGCAACACTGGCGAGTGTGAGGAAGTGACGTCTGCATACCCAATGACATTTGACCGGCTACACTCCGCGTTGAACAAATATGACAGATGACTCCATCTGGATAATTCAAATCTGTGCGCTGGAGTAAGCAAGGAGTGAGCATCTATTTGTCACGGGGTACGGTAGACTAGATCGAAACTTTACCTGAATACTAAAACATAAAAAATAAAGATTTCGAGTCGACAACATATATCCGCAAAATTCGGATTGTCGAGTATTTTGTTAATTTCTAATGCTTCTGACAATATTAGAAATTATAATAATAAAAAAAGACAGAAAAGTCACTGTCACCGAATAACAGTCATGTTGAGTATCTACTATGTAGTTTGTATACCATGTGTAAATACTTCTTGCAGTTAGATATATTTCTTATCGGTTTAAACAGTTTGTTTAAACGACTATGATTATTTAAGTATCCGCCTATTATGAGAGAATTGTGTTACTTCGAATTTACGCGAGCGAAGCCGCGGGCAAAAGCTCGTAGATTTATATTGTATTTCCAACTTTCATTGAGATTTACATACATAACCCAAATATATTTTCACATTTGTTTGGTGTTCGTTAGAGTACTTACTAGTATCTGATTTTGTAATTTTATTATTGTGGGTTAAAATTAATGGAGATTATTTCATTGAAGATTGCCAACCAACACAAACGCTTGCCCTTGCAAAGGGTAGAAGTTTGTACGGCACAAATTTACCTCTTGGAAGTAAGAACGCATGCGCTATGATAATGGAGTGCGCTGTGCGTATATCTGTCAGTACTGACATATCATACAATATAATGTCATATTGTGCACGGTGATTACATTATTCGCATATATAAACTAATAATTATATAAGTACTACGCTTGAACGGCTGAAACAGTTTTCCCTACTAATATTATAAACGCGAAAGTGTTTATAGATATTATTTATTAGATATTATATTGGACATGTATTGGAACATGGCTTTGACATTTGACTGTATGCAAGGCGATGTTATTATGTAGATATAATACTAGGTATATAGTGTCATGAATACCTACTGACCGAGCTACTTTGTACCCAATAGTTTCTGAAGTCTTTAGAATAATACGCGCGCGAAGCCGCGGGCAAAAGCTAGTTGTCAAATAAAAGTGTTTAATAAAAAGTTTTTATTCGACCAGGTCATTTTGTTCATTCGTTTTACTTTTAATATCAGTGGGTTGCCATAACGTATACCTTAATCTCAGGGTGAGAATAGTATTGTTACTCCGAACTTACTTCGTATTTATTAATACCGTTATTAACACGTAGCTATTCCATAACTAATATAGAATTAACTACCCCTGGTGTTACTTTGGAGTAAGAGAAGAATAAGCATTTTTTATTAATAAGACCGTTTCAGGCTTAATCATGACAGAGAGAAGTAACGTTATCGTGTGCAAAACTTTCAGAATGCTGCATTCAGATGTGAGTAAATCAGCACACGAAGTTTGCGATTACATCAACATGTAATGAATGTATTTTCACTACCAGGAGGGAAATTCAAACAAACGTGAAATTACATTGTGTGTAAACACTTTTTAACCAATATACATACAAGAAATTGTCTGCTTTAAAAAAAAAGGCTGTACATAACTACATGTGTGCTTAAAATATTACACGGCAGCTAATCGGTGATATAATTCCAGAGAAATATACTGGAAGACTCATCTGTATTATGGAGACCTTGGTATAGTACACACTCCTTGTTATCACGAGCAAAAATATGCATTACTTTGATATTAGAAGCCTGCAAACATCACAGCCAGTTTCTGAACTACAAACTACAGTTTGTGATTGTTTATAAGAATTCATTTTAAGAAATTGACGGATCTATAAATGGATAACAATAGTTAGGTGGGTATGGATAGGTAGGTAGTAGGTAGGTACACACTTATACCGTGGAATCACACGCAATCAATTCGTTAGTTTTGATGTCAGGAATTCTATTTAATCTCTGATCAACAATACAATTTAGATGAATTAGAATAAAATATTTAATGACTGACTCTACAATTACGTAATGTATGTATCTACTTCAATTTATTCATTCGAAAGTATCCCAGCACAGTATATCGCTCCAATATCGCCGTTGCTTAATAAACTCTACCGAAAGTTAAACGTTTAATAGTTTCTTTAGTAGCGGTTCTATATATTGCGTATATAATACATAGTACATAATATTATACATTTGTATATATCTGTGTTGTAAGGGCTGCTCACGATTTGCAATTATAGGCATTGATGCAAGTAGTCGGCTTACACGCGCGGGGCGGGGCGCCCCGGCGCAAATTGCCCGCAGTCAGGGAACCTGGCTAACTACATATTTACAGCTTTTTACGACACATAATCGCTGCTCTTATTAAAATTTAAGTGGTTTCCTTTCCTGACGTAACTATGTACTTATTAATCAATCTGCACGCTTGATAGTAAATAGCGTAGGTATATGGTAAGTATGGCATATCTCTAGCACAATCCATCGACGTCAACCAGCGTTTCGGCAGCCAAAATCAATATCGCGCCAAGGCAAATATGAAATACCTACTGTTTATCGCAAGCCATAAAGAATATAATCGTAAGGTTATTTATTGAACAAGATGGCGATAAACTGTAATATACAACGTACTTGCTTCAGTTTTAATACCTATTCTACAAAAATACACCTACTAAAATATTATTCCTAGGCGCTGGTAACAACTAAGTTCGACAAATTAAAATTAACTTTCGAATTCCTACTGTTTCACTATTTGATTTGAGATCATGAGAACTAAAATGCCTTATGTGAATAGTTTCCTATTGAAATTAAGGTCAAGGAAGATCTATTTTCATTATTCTTAAATGGTTGGCTCACTTGGCTACAAATCTGCATCAATTATGCCAGCTTTAAGACAGTTTTAAATTTGAAAATGTTTTTATTTAGTTAGGACCGCTTTGGTTCCCAGAGCCTAAATAATATCATGTTATTGAGATGAATATTCAGTTTCATTTTGTAAAGCTGTTTATTTATTCAACATATTGCGTAATGAAGAAATAGTATTGTTTAAATGACAATACTAGATACAATAAAATACGAGAGTCTGCGTTACAGGTTTATCCATAATATTTTTAAAAGTATCCTTGCTAAAATCCTACCACCTGTAGGAACCTACAGCCATGTTCTCAAAAGTTTATTACTTAAAAATAAATTGCTTAAAAAATCTGTGTTAGTTAATCCGACGTCTAATTTGTTTGTGGACTATTACACGCATAAACATTAACACTCTGTATTCTTATTTCTTTGAATGCTCACTAAAAAGATTATTTAACTTGAATGTAAATAACAATATACAATTATCTGCCCCAGTGTCTATATCAGCCGGCTTCCCCGCATTGTATTGTGGCGGCATGCTTTGTACAATTACTACACAATAGAGGTTTTACATAAAGGAGGATTTTCCTGCAGTTCGCAGCTTGGAAACAATAGGGTTGGAACTGACGTTACAAATGGGGCGCACTGGATTCCTAGGCGGCGAAGAGTAATGCAGGTAGTCGCTTTTGTTTTGTAATCTGTTGGTACATGTACTCTGAGAACTTAGTCCTAATGTACATAAAAATACTTTGTGTTGATAGCCGCGGTCAAAGATGTTTAGAAATGTTGTTTAGGTAGATACGATTTACGCAAAGTCGTGTGATCGTTGTCGTCGTGTGGAGAAACGCTTCTGATTCTTAGCGTATCGATGATATTTTAATTATATATATCAGTTCTAAACTTAGCTGTGTGTATGATTTTTATGTAGCGCCCATTAGTAGCTGTAAAGTTCAAGTATTAGGGCACGCATGACAAGATAGTAACTGTCTAATTGTTTTAATTTATTTATTATTAAAACTGCACTGCACACAATATCATGTATACATAGTCCCATGTCCTGTTGAGCCTGTCCACTTTAAGAAACCGAACGTACAAAGTAAGCAATAGATTGGCGGCAAGACTGCTTCCAATGGTGCAAAAGTCAGCGAGTGAATAAATAGAGCTAAAAGTTTTTGAAGCAAAAGCCTTTTCTATTAGGTATATTGCTATTCATCATCAACATAGAGTCTTTCGCAATCCACTGCTGGACATGGGTCTAATTGACCTAATTTGAGTCACAATGACATATTGGGTCAATAAGAGGATTTAGATATTTTTGTTAACCGGGAAAATTGCAAAGAATATCTCAAACTGCTTCCTAACCCGTCCTCTCCTTTTAATGTCATACGCTGCCTATTCTGTCATACTCACTACCATGCTGATGCTTTTATAAAATAACTTTCTTTGTCTGCCGATCTATCTATGCATAGAAAACTTAATACTGCCGTAGTTGTATCAACTCACAGGGTAATATGTAGTTTTTATTATTCGACTGTCCTGTCTGTCCCACTTTAGGGCACAGACCTGATCTCACTTATCAAGCTTAGGCCATAGTCCACCACGCTAGCCAGGTGCGAGTTGATAGACTTTACATGTATTTCGAGAAAATTATGGAGAACTGCAGGCTCTTAGACATGCAGGTTTCATCATTATGTTTTTCCTTCACCACTTAGCTAGCGATAACTACCAATTTAATACACACTAAACTTCGAGAAAAGTCATCGGGGCGCGCCGTGGTATGGGTTTGAACTAAAGTCTTTCGGCATAGCAGGCTGGTGGTTTCTCCATTAATCTCGCTGCTTCTTCTATAAAATTTTCGTCAAAATATCTTCTCTTTTGATAGGAAAAGCCACAGCAGTCTTTACAAAATTCGTTTATTTTTGTGTCCTGCTCTAAAATACTGCTTGATTTGAAATCAAGACCATACGTGAGTTTTACTAGGATACTAAAATTTAAAAAAACTGATATAAAATAAAAATGAGCTTCTGACTGAGAAATTATGATTTCTTTACTTCGTACAATAATTGTTAGCTTATGATAACGCAAAAGTAGTCAATGGATTATGGTTAGCCTATTAGGTATATCTTAGCTCTGACGCTGTGTAAATCATCTGCTAGAGATGTATTGCCTATGATGATGATGATGATTATATCCTAAAAGGCAATATTCTAACTCACCTTCGAGTAAAACAGAACAATGGTAGTAGTTAGTTCATATACTGCTATAGGTACTATCATACATTAGCTTGAGGAAAAAAAGGCTCATAAGGCCAATTCGGACGTATCAACGTATAAACTACTAGATATGGAAACTTGGCATTTTGCACATAGGTACATAGGTTTCTTGACACGCTGCCTGCGTCCAAGGGCAAAGTTATTAAAGTTTATCTAAATAAAACATGCTGTAGCAAACGCGGACGCAGTCACCGGTGAAAATTACTAGTTTAAGTATAGTTTTTTTTGCCGAAATATCGGCTACTTACCAAAATGAAGGCACTTGGAATTAAACCCATAGGAATAGTAAATAGTAAAATTTATTATAATTTGCAAACCTTGACTTTACTCACAGAAATTGAAGTGATCTTAGACAGAATAGAGCAGCTATACCCGTCTTGATTGCTTCTCACGTCTATGTAAGACGTCTCAAATTTATCTAAGTAGGTATTTTTACATATTGATGTGAATAGTATATGCTAAGCAGTACCATACAGGTTTCCACAAGATATATTTCAATATGACCCAAATAACAATAATAAAGTAAAGGTAGGCACTACGCAGGCACCGCTCAGCTACGCTTATTGACCGAATCGTGGACAAAGACGTGCCTTTACGAGCTCGTAAAACTGTCTATTGTCCAGCCCAGCTCCGCACAAAACTACCCGCCTGCTCATTGTTAATACTTAAATAAGATATCCATTTTTTTATTGTTTAGCCCATTACGGTTTTTCGTTTGTACATATTTTGACTCGGGACGCCCTTTAGTATGATCGGCCTTTGAAAGATGCCGCCTCCTTAGTTTTTGCAAAAAGATCACGTGCTAAAATGTTGCGCCTGTTTCCGAACGACTTTGTTTTCTAACGTGCCGACATTGTTTATTATTGGCAGTTTTAACTTACTTTATTACAAACAATAGATAAAATTACCGTTAAACCGTCTAGCGCACCTTAGAGATGAATAAAAAAGCGTAACCCTAGTAGGAACAGTTATACTGCAAACTTCGAACACTTTCTTATAGTGCTTGTTTACAGATTTTAGCGATAGACACATGCTTTCTTTTTAAGAACAGAGGCCTTACTATTTTTTTTTTTTACTTTGGTATCATTTTACACTAACTGTACCTAGAGTTTGTGAAAATGTTCCCTTTTCTTACCTGAAGATTAAATTAAATATTATAATATTTGCCATTTAATCCGATGTTCAATAATACTTTATGGTGACTTTATAATCTACTCTAAACTTATTACATACCTAATTCATTATTGATATACTCGTATATGGTGGTTTGGCACAAAAATGCAGTTCGCATGATTTGTAGAGCAATGTTTTCTATAGCACTAGTACTGTCGGTACTGAGGGTAGAATTCAATCATATTATCTCATTTGTTTGTGTTGTGCAATCTTGTTTTTTCTTGGTAATTCCAAAAATTCAGGTATAGGTATTTCGTTTAAACCCCCTTGGAAGTGTAATTCTTGATAGCTGAGTGCCAAAACACAGCTACCGTGTATTTTATACCTTTAACATTAAGCAATATGTAACAATACTCTACTTACCTAACCTAGTATAAAATACCTAGCCAGGCCTCTTGTTTTGAGTACCTAGTGTAGGTATATTATTTGGGAATATTTAGATGTGTCTAGAGCCAGGTCCTACGCGCGGTATATCCGAGGCCGCAGATGGTACGTAACAGTTTTAAGAGGCCCTTGTCTTGTCTTTTGTTACTGTTATTAAGTATAATACTGATCAGTAGATCAGCAGAGCAACGGCAGGCCCAAGGCAGTAAAGAAGGGTGCGGGGCCTCTTATGTTACCTACAGTCATGCGAAGAAATGGTAATACCTTTTAGGTACAGAACAATAAAATTCTGTACCTAAAAGGTAAAAAGCGGGACCCTATTACTAAGCCTCTGCTGTCTGTCTGTCCGTCTGTCTGTCTGTCACCAGGCTGTATCTCATAAACCGTGATAGCTAGGAAGCTGAAATTTTCACAAATTATGTATTTCGGTTGCCGCTATAACAACAAATACTAAAAGTAAAAAAAATAAAAAATATTAATGGGGGTCCCATACAACAAATGTTTTTCTTTTCGTATTTTTTGCTCAAAATTACTAACGGTAACAGGTAGACGCTGAAATTTTCACAGAATATGTAGTTGTATATTACCTTTAAAAATAAATAATTAAATTTAAAAAGTAAATAATGAAGGGGGGATCCCATACAACAAACGTAATTTCTAAGCAATTTGTTACTCGATCTTAATAAACAGGTAGAAACTTAAAAAGTGTTATACATACAAGAAACGTAAATTTCTTTCATAGATGATGGTATGGAACCCTTTGTGCGCGAGTCCGATTCGCACTTGCCCAATTTTTTTAAAATAATATGTCACGAAAGTATTCTAATGATAACGAAAAGTCCTTATGTAGAATAAATGAATTTAAACTTTCGTGGTCATAAACGTTATGAAAACGTCCCGCATTATTCCGAAAGAGAATTTACACATATTTTTTTTTTTCTAATTTGGCAATATTAAAAAAGAAGGCGCATCACCTTGCCTACTCGTAAGTACGTTCTTTTTTCTTTTGCTGCCTGTCAAATTGGCTCTATGCCGCCTGATCTTAAATAGGCATGGAGTCCCATAGTAAAGGTCATCGCCCCAATATAAATATGGCATGATGATGCTGAAGACCGTGCGTAGTGGAGAAGATTCAGCCGGAAAGCGCACCCCGGGCTCCTAGGCGTAGGTTTTGGAACGCAACCGGGACAGCGCTAGAATGATGATGATGACCCACATCTTGATGGCCTGGAATACAGCTACTTCACGCCTCTACACCTCCTTTGAACCCCGGATTACCGGGTCCTTTAAGCGTAAAGGACCTGGTATTGCTGGGATCAAAGGAGGAAGGTGTTTTTTGTTGCTTTAGGGAACGAGGTCTCTATTAGAATGAGGCTCCGAACTGAACTTTACCTAGTATGTTTTCAGTGATACAGATAAGGCTGCCTTTTGTACCTACTCTACTTATTGTATAAGATTTATGAATATGCTTATATTTGAGTAAAATAAAGTGTTGTAAATGGTTCATGAGATAGAGCCCCTTGACAAATGAACAGCAAAGGCTTAGTATTAGGGTCTCGTTTGCACCCTTGGGGTACGCCCTAAAACGTATTCCTGACAGATGTTATTGTGGGAATATCTAATGACCCGTATATACAAAATTTATACTGTTACAGTAACCTGAGCATAATAAAAAAATCAAAATTTACAGATACCTAGTAATATTAATTTATACAAATTTTTATTAAAATAACATTTTTAAAATAAGCAAATATTCAACCTTTTTGGCTACAACTCTACCTTTGCAGCTATTACACCACAATGAAATCTGAAGTTACCTATAGAAAGTTCGGTATATTTTTAAACTTGTAGCAAATTCTGAATGTATATCTACAAACGTTTGTACAATTTTTTTTAACAATGATGTAGAAAAGTAAAAGTTAAGTTATAAAGTTTATTTGTATGTCTACTTACCAACTACTGCAACTGTGGATATAAGACTAGGTACCTACTACCTTTTAGTATATATAATATATTTATATATGACATAACGACGGCGGCGCGGCGCGGCGTCAGGTAGGCACCTACACTATCGATCGACGAAGTTTCGACGTATTTTACAGCCGCCCATAAATTAAAACCGCTATAAATATAAATCTTGCTCCGCGTCAAATCGCATCACATATTCATGCCCCGCGTTATTAAAAACCTAAATAACCGATGCCACTCCAAATGTAACCTCTTTTTTGTACATAAAAAAAATGTGATTGCGATATCAATCATTATATGCGTGATGTTTTTGGACAAAATCTGGACTTGATTATGAGATGACGATGTGTATCCGCTTGAATGATTTAATTAAGGTTGATGATAACTTCATTTTATGGATTATGTACATACATGGCGTTATGGTCTTATTATTTAGGTACTTAAATATTTACAATTACTCCGTCTCCCTGACTATTAGGTACCACTGTAGCATATTTTTATTCAGCCCATGATAACGAAATGTTTTAAAAAGCTTCGTGACAAATCATAGAAAAACTAGCTTCAAGTACCTTTAAAGCGAATAAAGAATCCGTCCGTGTAATAACGGATTAAGAATACAAAATGTCATAATTTTCATGCCGGCGACTGCCGTAGGAGGCGACTGAGGAAAATCCACAAAGCAAATTTTTGCGCAGAGTCGGATAACCCAATACAAACTCTACCAACCCGTCGTGTCGGTAGAGCGTGCTAACTTAATCCGCCTATTGACTTAATATTATTGTGATAGAGATAGATGATATAGACTGCCTCGTTGGTCTTGCGGCATAAAAATGTGCGCGTGGGTTTGAGAGGTTTCGGGTCTCATTCCCGGGTCGGACAAAGTGTTATTGGGTTTTTCCGTAAGGAAATTCTCAGTAGTAGCACGGAGTCTTGTAATGTGCCCGGTACAGCAATAGGCTCGCCCCTTATTCCTTGGAACCTAAAAATTCATGGCGAAATGTGGGTGTAACATTACCTACCAGTACTAGTCTATAAAAAAAAATATTATTGTGAGTTAAGTTGAAAGATGTCTACATCCAACAATGAATGTATGATGAATCAATGGACCAAAATATTTGACTCTATTTTTATTTCGAAATGTCTGGTTAAGTAACTAGTGTGATATTATACCTACACAAGAAATTTTATGGATATTAAAACATAGAACGACGAACCGACAGCTCATTTATTATTCAGTGTGAATTGCAGATGTCTTAACTTCTCAAGGAAACTTGTTGGGCGAAAGTAACAAATCCGACTCACACTGTATATATTAATGCTGTTTATAAAATTCTAACGAATTTATTTGGAACGTATCATTTTAAAATATTTGGATCAAGTAAATAACTAAACTACTAGACATGGACCGTCTTCTATTCTGTTTTAGCACTCTTTGATGCGTATGCAGACCGAAATATCTCTTTTCTCCGAATTTTCGACTGCAGCTGAAGTGAGAGTCCGGTTCAAATCACATTTAGTCCGTCATATGTGTACGTACAACTTCGCAATCATGTAGCTTTATTTTTCTCTTACACGTACAAAATCCAAACGGTAATATAATACATAATTATGTATTGTAAAACCAGCCTTATGTTTTCATAAAATGTTTTAGTTAGGTGCTTTATTGGATAGAAGCGTAGAAGCAGTTCCTCAAACAATGTATTGGATATAGGTACCTATAGGTATTTCTTCTGCTCGCCGCCGCTTCGTCGTTTCAGCCATTTCAGAAATGCCGACATACCTACATACTTGTGTAAATTATCGTATTTTATAATACTCTTATTATACTTACTTCATTATCCAGCCAGTTGGTACAAAATCACACTTCGTGGGTTAATTCTACGAAAAATATTTAAAATAAGGTTAACTAAAACGTTATATTCGCTAAAGCAGCGTTTTGTTCTACATTTCTGTATATGGCTAAGAAGTAAAGAATAAACATTGGTAATAAGCAAACTAACGTGCATGTACTAAACTAAGAAATTTATTAATTAATCATAGAGAAATCACAAATCAATTCGATTGCAATGCCTTAAAAATTTTCACCACGAACTTGTATTGGTTTATAAAACCCGTCCCATAATGCCTACATTGTATAACAGTACATATAACATGATGATCATACATAAAAACAAGAACTTGGTACCTAATTTATTCGATACCTAGCTGCTCCTAATAAAGATCGTAATCAATTTAAAATTTATTCACACAGAACGAGTTTCCTTAGATTTGGCATCTGAAAAAGGTACCTACATGTTGACGATCAATGATTATGTTTTAGGAGCAACGACTTAGGATGTCTTTAAAATACATAATTGCTAATAGATATTTTAAGAATGTTAATTTTACATAATCCTTATCCTTTTGTACATGTTTATAAATTATAAAAGTAGAATACTGGCAGATGTGGCAGAAGTCTGTCCTTCATTCCGTAGGACCATGTTGCCAATGCACAAATATCCGAAATGTGTGTGTAAAAAGTAGCCTGAATTTTGTTTGCATATGATATTGTTAATGTTAATGATGATATGTGCGTTTTCTATTATAGTAATATTTCTCTTCATGATGAGCCTACCGCAATTGCTTTTTTAAGTAATAGGTACGTGATGAAATTCACCATTTGAAAGGCAGCTGCATCGCTTCACTAAAGAGATTTTAAATGCTATAATAAATATTACCCTGGCCAACATTAAACACGTATCTAGTTAGAACATCTTCATAAGTTACTGCCTCTTTTAAGGTGATCAGTTCTATTTCTTTAGCATAATCTCACAGAATAGTAATGTACTTATGTATAAGTTTACTGTGGTAAATAGATAAAAGAAATATTTTTTTCACAATTTACTTTCACACGAGCGATCCCTCATGTAGTAAAATTCAATAAAAATCATCACCATATACCTACATCATTGAAAATTCAAGCGTTACTAACATATACTGTACGAGTTTATTCTAGGTTCGCCGAAAAGTTATTCAGTAGGTAGGTATACCTACTTATATTCACTCATATAATTAGGTTTATATCACTTCATTATTCCTTCAAATAGCGAATAGGTACTTAGAATGTATTCTCAGTCAGATAAGTCACAGGTTAATTTATTGCGTGATAATGCACTTTTTTAGTAATCTATAAAACAGTCATCCATAATTAAGTCTCTTAAATCAACTGAATGAATTTATTAATACGGATTAAAGTTTTCTACCCGTTTATCGATACTATTCCTTTCTTAGCTATTTCAAACTTTGATGAATAAGCACTGATCACTAATGCCGAACACATCAGTTGAAGGAAAAGTAGGTAATTTTACTTTTTTAATCTATGGGTACCTAAACATGATAAGATATTCTGAACTATATTTGTCTCAAAAGATGCTTTGTTGCAGCAGAATAAAGGCGATTAAAGATATAGGCGAGAAAGAGGGCTTGCTCTTTTTATTACCTAATGCCTATCTGGTTTCATAAACATGGCGGCACAACCAAGGAAGCAAGTAGGTACTAATGCTGGCACAAAATATCTTCCTGACTGAGCGCCCTCTCGCACCCGGCTGCGTATTTACAAAGGCTATATTATTTGCCTCTTTTCCGCCGCCCGTCTTGCGGCACCCATTGCGTGACGATCTTCGCCCATCGGCTAGGATGCATCCGGATCACGTGGCCCGCCCAATCCCACTTTAGGTTGGCAGTCTTCCCCGAAAACGATAGCGTGACGATCTAGACAATTTTGACAGAGACTGGCCCAATTTGGCAGAAGATAGGGACGCTTGGAGGAGTGTAAGAGAGACCTTTGCCCAGCTGTGGGACAACATAGGTTAAATAAATAAAATAAAAAAAATATATTATTTGAGTCACGAGTCAGACTCTAATAGAAGAGCTTTTGTTTATGCATATTACACGACAATACCTAATCTATCTCAGTAAAAAAATTGATTCAAATGGATTAGCTTTTTGTCTTGATATTTTCAAAGAAAATACACGTACAAAACCTAGTACAGTATGATTCATATTCACTCAAATAGATAAGCTTTTGTCGAGATAATTTCAAACATGGTTTTGGTTTGTTAGGTGCGACTGTACGTAATTCAAGTAACTAAATAGGTTATGTTAGGTTCTCTTTTGACCCGTAACCCAAAAATAGGAGCCCTGCGGAGCAGGGCTCCGTCAACTTAGTTTATTAAAAACTGTTTAATTGGACATAATGTCTACTTACCTACATATTATATTTGTGATATAATATAATATATACTAAGCTGACGGAGCCCTACTTCGCAGGGCTCCTATTTTTGGGTTAAGGGTCAAAAGAGAACCTAACATAACCTATTTAGTTACTTGAATTACATACAGTCGCACCTAACCAACCAAAATTAGGCACTAGGCACATTGTGGTCCTAAACCTAGTCCCAAATTGAATAGCATTTGTTGCTGCAATGTTAGAATGAATTTATCTTACAAAGTCTACGCGATTTCAGTTAATTTCTGTACTAGAATAGACTAGGGTTTCGTCAAGTTTTTGTCAAACAAAAGGTAAGCCAGTTCAGTTTGCACTTTCACTCTAATAGCCTTTGTAAATACGCCACCCGGCTAAGACCACTAAGTAAGTTATTGATAAGTCTGCTCCTTGTTGCAAGAATCTGGACATCGCTCTCATCGCTTTTACTCACTCTTATAATAAATACATAAGTGTAATTTCTGCTAAAAACGGTGATACTTACAATTCAGTCTCTTTTGTAAGTGACTTGTAAGATTTTATGTTTTTCTTTGCACGTAATTACCTGGAGTGCTCCTCAAGCTTCCCAAAGGATTATAAAGTGTGACATTTGCCAAAGTAAAATAAGCCAAAGCCATGTTTTTATAAACATGAAGATTATAGAGCTACACTTACTACAGCTTAAAGATTGCTCTATGCCTCTATCTCAGTCTTCAGGGCTATTTGGCTGTGAAAGCCCGATGAGTTCGAGAGCTTGACAACAAAATTTTAAGAGAAGTGCTGTAGTAAATTTATTTAATTACTAGACTTTGCCCGCGGCTTCGCTCTCGTTAAATTCGGGGTAGCACAAAACTCCTTCATCGTTCGATAGTAATTTTCGTTTTAATTCTGTTCATATGGACTAATAAGAAATATAACCGCAAGAAGTATTTAAAACATTTCTGTAAACAGTATTTTTAGAGATCCGTAGTCAAAAATGGCTAAACACGGAATCCTTATAGACGCGCTATGTCTGTCTGTCTATCCGTATGTCACAGCCACTTTAATTATGCTGAAACTATTCAGTTTACACATTTGAAAATTGGTAGGTAGATGTATTCTGAGAACCGCTTTACGCTATAGAAAATAAAAAATATTGAATATTAAGGGGGGCTCTTCATACATGGAACTGATATAGAAAATGGGTCGTTAAAAATTACTTTGAAGTTCCTGAAACCATTATTTCTCAAAGTCAATCGTTTGAAAGATATACGGTTCCAAAGTGTTAAAATGGATGTGTACCTATGTCCCTCTAACTCTTAAAGTAAGAGAGTGACAAATCTAAAAAAATATATGCTGTAGATCGTTATAAAAACTTCCAACGAAAATTAGTTTGAACGATATGTAGTCAGTAGTTTTTGAAATAAAGCACATCTTAAAAACCGCAAATATAGCTTTGTCGTTTATACAAATACTATTAATAGTTAGTCGAAGATAATGGCTATTGTAAGTGGATGCCTCCATTACGAAACACTTCATGAGTGAGTCTGACTCGCAATAGCGAATAGCTTTTATAATGTTTCATCCTTGGTGTTACTTGTAGACGTTTGCCATTACAAAGCTTTATTTATTTATTTGTTTGTTTATTTATTTAGGGCATATTTACAGAGTAAACGTAAACATTGGTAAAAAAAATAATTCAAAACAACAAAATGCAGATGCTACTCTAATTATAAAATATGCACAACATTCACATAAAAATATGACAAACAATAATAATTCAATTAGGTTATATAAGAACTTATATTATAAAATTAAAATGAAAATAGATAAGTTATGAGCTATGTTTTTTCAATATTTTATGCTTGAAATGTCTGGGATTGTCATTATAAATGTCGAGGCTTAATCTTCGCCAACAGTTATTATACGAAGCAGTTTGCCTAGTTATAGGACCGTATAGACTGATAGTTTGAAAGCTTTGGTGCATTAAGATTCCACATTAACACTTAACAGGACTGGAACACCAACGTTCAGTCTCAAGTTGCGTGAAGGTACTCCTGATTATTGTAAGGAGTTCAAAAACTCTGTAGGGTACGAAGTAACTTGGTCTGTATTCATGACATTATCTACCGAAAGGTGCTCAACAACATCACTTTGCATACAGTCAAATGTCAAAGCCATAGTCCGATATATCATTATACACACTTTCGCATTTATGAGCAGAGAATATTGGTTCAGCCGGTTTAGCGTGAAATCGGTACATACATACTACGTTTTCGCATTTATACCTAATATTAGTAGGGATTAGCCAAGGCTGTTACAATAATTATTAGTTTATATAAGTAAGCGAACGAAGTAATGACAGTGCATCAAGCAGTGCACCATATGACAATGTATAATGTGACAGTATCACAGTACTGACAGATATACGATAGCACATACAGCGCATGCGTTTTTACTGTCAATAGGTAGTAGGTTTGTCCCTACAAACTTCGACCCTCTCTAAAATCCCTCCCAGATAGGGTCGTAGCATAGTGAAAATTGGCAGCTATGTGTAATTCTAATGACAATGCAATAATATGGTACTGTTAAATTGATCTGATGATGGAGCCGGAAGACATGAACTGGAACTTCATGATGGAAAATCGTATCATAGCTGTTTTGGATTTCTTAGAAAAGTCTTGTAATGAACTTTGGCCACGATTAGGTTTCAATGTCTGATGATGAAGCCGGAAGATAGGCACTGGCATTCCATGATGGAAAATCGTATCATAGTCGTGTTTGCACTTGCGAGAAAGGCCACGTAATGGACTTTGAACACGATCAGGTTTCAAGGTTATAACAGCCCAATTATATATTGTAGACCACGCAGTGGTCTAGTTAGGGTCCCGTACTTTTGCGCCTGGAAAGTCGTATGTGGCCCTCAGTAGAGTAAAATCACTTAATGGTCTCCTGATTGAAATGCTAGATTGTTATAAGCTGACAGATAAAACACCATGTAATACAGACGCACAGGCGAAGATGGAGACGATGCGGGCTCATTCGCCTACTTAAAATTAATGTATAAATGTAAAAAAATATTTCGTTATCAAAGATCAAAAATAATAAAATAAATTAATAGTTTAAAACACATTAGAAAATTACGCTTTTATACATGCACGAAAAAACAAAAAATAAATTATGGATCGTTCAAATTGTCTCTATTTCTGGGCTGAAGAACTATGTGTTTTTAATTATAATAAGTATTTGATTGTAAAAGCGTGGGGCGCTGGAGCAGGAAAGACTTTATTGTTAACAAATACTAATACTACCTTCCTGGCGGAAACTGCATGAGGTCGCACAAGAGCATAGCATTTATGCCGCCAAAGGGTTACCAAAGGGAACCAAAGATATCTCGTCCACGAACAAGAACTCTACATTTTGCCACTGTTGAGGCTTTACCCTTATGTACTTCATTTCCTGAAAGTAGAGGCGTTAAAAATGTTGGTGAATGTCGTCTTCCTCGCTGATGGCGCATGTTTTGTCTGAGTTCGACAAACTGGAACCTTGAACAAACTGTTTAATGTAGAGCCACTTACTACTCGTGCTGCAACTCCAGTTAGAGCGCCAATCTGTGTAACCTGCTTCCGGTAACATCTGTTCACTTGATTTTTGAACAAGTTAAACAAGAACGTCTTTCCTGTTCCAGTGCCCCACGCTTTTACAATCAAATATTATAATTAAAAGCACATAGTGTACACATCAGCCCAGAAATAGAGACAACTTGAACGATCCATAATTTATTAAATAGGGAAAACAACTTGTCAACAATATAATAAAATTAGGTAAGTCTTAAATTTAAATAAAACTAATAATATATATGTACAAGAGTTGAAAATTAAATTTAGAAAGCGTCATAAAACTTATCCACAGGTCACGCGCTGCTAGGTAATTAATAACTATTTATAGAAATACATTTGTTAAGTGACTAAGACTAGATTTTCTGCTCACTGGATTTACTCGTAGGTATTTATAATTAATTCAACGGCGAATAAAAATGTTTCTAAAAACATGTTTTTTGTTCATAGGTATCTTCCCTGAGTTGGCTGTATTTTATGCGGTATAATAAGGTAGTCAATTCAAGAAATATGCTTGATATCGCAAAATGAGAAACCGTAATTATTCGGTGGTGTGCAGGAACGGGATCAGAGAAATGTCAGTGCAGTGTGTACATTACTCTCATTAGAATGTTTATTCTTAGATACAAGATTTCAGCAAAAGTAGTAGGACTAGTAGGAACATAATTATGTAGAGTTAGTCTGTCTCTGCGCCAACACTGCGCCAAGAAGTCTCTACACCACACATGAGCCCATATAAAGCCGAAGTCATCTGTAAAAAAAAATATAAAATTACCTCCGTTAACGGAGGTAATTTTATAATGTTCCTTTGATTTTACTTTATATACTTTTTGTTTTCCATATAAGTAGGTACCTAACTTAATTTGGCACAAAAGTTATAAGTATTTTCTCGCTATTTCATTAGGTCATTACATTACTCTTTATCTTATAGCTTTCATAACTATTTAAACAAACATATCTGAATGCTTCTATTGGTCTTGTAATGAACATTATTTATTTCTCTTGTTTAAAGTTGTGACTACCGCGGAATATGGTATAATAATGAGAAAATACGATGGCCGGTCATAAATAGATGTGAGGTTTTAATTAATGAACATGTCTGAGTTGAGTGAAGTTTATGGTTTGGACGCGCGGGGGCGCGGGAGAGCGCGGACGCCGGTAAAGCTGACGCGCGGTACGGCGGCGGCGGCACGCTTGATATCGCACGGTCTCGTATCTACGACTTGTGTGCCTACATAGACAAGATATGGCCATGTGACGGAGCGAAAGCTGGATTAAAAATTAATTAGGCGCTTTCATGTTCGCCGATAATCCAGACTTTATCAAGATATCAAATCAACAGGATTAAACCCACCTAGTTAAATGTACCTAATGCACACGATAACAACTGATTATTTATCAAATTGTTGTTCACAATTGTATGCTATATTTTACATCGTCAAATAACTAGACACATCAGGAAATCATTATTTAATCGGCGGTAACAATTAGGCAAAAAGTGGACGCGACTAGCGAATCTAGGCGTCAAGGTTGTACGTAATTTATGAGACGACATTTCGGAGCGTTTTTAAGTTGTATCGACGTACTACTCGACCAAGCCAACTAGACGAATGTCAACGTGATAAAATTCAACATAATTCAACAATTATAATCCAGAAATTATTTATCGTAACGTGCGAATGCGGCGTGTGAACGTACAATGCGCCTGCAATCGGTACTAGGAATTTCGGGATTATATTAATTGTTGAATTATGTTGAATTTTGTCACGTTGATATTCGTCTAGTTGGCTTGGTCGAGTAGTAACAGATATAATTGGTGGAGGCATTTCCGGCACGAGGTTTCTCAGTGTTTGTACTGTTTAATGACGTGTCCGATGATTTAATGGAATGGGTACACTAGGTACACGTTCTCAGCATCCTCCAGTTAGGCGTGACGTGTTAACGACCTGTGAGATTGCTGTCAAAGGGCAAACAAAGCCGGGGTGAGGACAAACATGTGAAGCTCTGTTTGCGTTGCGCGAGGCCTCTGTGTGGAGAGCGCAGCGGCCACGCCGCGCGCCTCGGTGGTCGTTTACCTAACATTTATTTACAACACTAATGCTAATCCCCACAAAATATAACTCTAAACATTGACTTGCCTTTGTAATCGGTTATCAGGCGATTCGAAAATAAATATTCTAATAAAGTAGAGATACTGCTTGCACATCAAGTGATTTGGTCTGCTGTTATTTCGTGTAATACGATATTCAAGTAAATTCTAGTATAAACTCACATACCTAATCGTTGCCGTTATCTTTAACATAATTTATGAACATAGTCTGCGATAGGTACGTTCTTATGAACTAAAACCGCACAAAAGCAAATCTACTCTAAACCAGCATTTATTTATTTTATTAAAATTAAATAAAATAATTAAGTATAATCTGAGTAAGTAATTTACTAAGTATATAGTAAAAATTAGTAGGAATAAAATATAATAATCTAAAACACAAACTTTAAAACGTAATTTGCAGTCAAACGTCTTTCTGTCATCGAAATTGTCAGTAGGTATTGGATTTATCTACGAGAGACCGAATTGCTATAAGATGTAGCTAACCTGTACTAATTAAGATATCTTTATTATCTAATAAAATAAATACCAAAATACGAATAGGTCTCGTCAAACGTTATCCGCAGACTAATTGTCGACAATTCTTGCGCAGTTGTACCAAAATCGCGAGTCTATAAAAAATTGTGCCTAAGTGGTAATCATACTTGTATGTATCTATCATCATCATCATCAGCCTTTAACAGTCCACTGCTGGACTAGGCCTCTCCTTTGAAAGGAGGAAATTGGCCTACTATACCACGTTGCCCAAACGGGTTGGTATAGGGTTTGTATCAAGTTTTCCTTCTCTTACAGTGCTGTTTTCTGTCGGCTCTTACGACACCCATGGGATGATATGGGGTGGTGACATTCCGTATTCTTAATCCGTCTCCACACGGTATCTATATATACTTAGATATATATTTTTTTGGCGGTGGAAGCTGTAATTTGAGATGTTGCTTGGGGATGGCGTGATGCACTAAGAATGGACTTTCTAAAATTCCCAAAAAATCGGGCAGAAAATGTTAATTTAACAAAATGAGCGTATGCAGCTGCGGGCTTCTTTTAGTACTCAATAATATAATATATGCTATTATAACAGTGGACTGTATTTCTTGAAATAATTCAAGAAATACAGTCCACAGTTACAATAGCATCCTGAGTCAACTGGAGGATATTAACCTATATGCTGGCACGGCTCACGAATGCCTTGGGTCAAAATTTATGCCAATATAATACCTAAAGCAAAAGGGTTTTCTTTTTTGTTGAACGCCCTAATCTCAGAAAGAACTGATCCGATTTGAATTATCATTTTTGTTTTAGAGAGCCTTTTTATCGAGGAAGGCTACAGGCTTTATAAAATCACGCTATGAACCACTGGTGCGGAGCAGTAGCCTTAAATAACGCGGATTTAACGAGCTCACCTTGCCTAAATAATAGACAGCTGGACAATAAATTGATCCCTAAGTTCAATTGGATAATATTGATAATTTTCAGTTCGGTCGTCTGAAATGGACCATTTTCAGTTTGGAAGGACGTCTGTTGTGTTAGCTTGTATCGCTCAATATGTCTCTAACAGAATTGATTTTTGGAAACACACACAACAAAACATCTCATCAATATAGATGTATTGATGCTTATTGCTCAGGTCGAATATTCTATGCGACGAGATGAACAACATGGTTTCCGGACCAAGAAATCAGTGAATGGTAATTTACTGACTCTGGCTGAGTACATCTCTTATCGTCTTGATAAAGGGCAGCAGGTTGTACTCTACTTCGATTGCCGGAAGGCTTTTGATATGGTAAATAATTACATATTACTGTCAAAACTTTGTTCCTTAAGGTTAGCTCCAAGACTTCTCACCCTTGTCGCTGATTCTATGTGACCGATAACAGTGCGTCAGGTTAGGAATTTATGAATCAAACCCCTAACACGTGCGTTCTGGTGTGATTCAGGGGTCTATCTTAGGTTTTTTACTATTCCTTCTTAAGGTTACGGACCATCCTAAAGTTCCAACTTCTGCTAAATGTTTACTTCATGCAAACGAGCTAAAGTTTAATTTTTAAATTCAAATTAACACCGAAGACGATTATTCAGCACTACAACGTGACAATGACGCTATTTATGATTGGAGCGTTGAAAATAAAATGAGTGTCAGGCAATAACTTTTAGTCTGAGGAGGCACCCCATACTTTTTAACTACAAGTTGAATATCCAAACGATTACCAAATTAGTAACCATCAAAGATCTCGGTGTCACATTCTACCAAATATTAATATGTATTCCATAACCATATTGACGCTGTGGCTAATAAATCATTCCAAAGTTTCCAAAAATTAAGATTCGTACTTAGGAATGCCTGTTAAATTTCAAAATGTTAATTACATAAAACGTTTTTACAATGCTCTAACCCGAAGTTAGTTGGAAACTAGCACTGCTGTCTAGAATCCGCATGAGGAAAAAAATACGCTCATACTTGCAAAAGTACAAAAAGCTATTCTCAGATTTGTGTATAAACGTATTAATGATGGATATTATCCCTATTTATACCCTACTAAGGTTTTGCTGGGATCCCTTGGTTACAACAAGAAAACCTTACGATCCAATAGTAACGGAGTATGTGTGTTCCGGGGCAAAATAGACTCATCCGATCTTTTGTGTCAGTTCTCTCGGCTCTATACACCTGACAATTACCACCGCCAAAGAAGGCATAAGTTTTTTCAGTACCTATATACCGTACTCTTGCCAGAGCTAAATCACCTGTTCCACGTATACTCACTGCATTTAATGATCTACTGAATTCCGACGCATCTACTGATCTGTTTGGGATGGATGGGGGAAGATTTTGTAGGTGTGTCTGAAGTTTAGAATTAAAGATTAATCTCGATCTAAAGATAATTTTGTTTTGTTTTAATTAGTGTCATTGGCCAATAGCTGTTCTAATTATTAAATCATCTAAAATCTCTACTTTATGAAGGAAACCTAGCAAACTATAGGTCGGCTGCATTTTGGTTTGTAACAATAAATTGTCATTAATAAGTATATGACAATCGCGTTTAAAAGACTAGGTATTTGAATAGGTTGCTACTACGACTACGACTACTTCATATGCCTATTAGGTATACATAGCACATAAGTATATTCAGTATCACAGGTACGCTAGCTTCATTATCAGAAATTATGTAGGTATGTTATTATAGCGAATATCCTAAGACATACAATAATAAAAGTGATTTATTTTAGGAATTCCCATGTGATAAGTGTTTTTTGAATATAAGAACGGTAAATATACAAGTCTGGCAGGAAAGATAATTGTGTTTATGAAACAAATAATACAAAATCAACATTTTTCAGTAAGAGACGGAGTCAAACTGTTGTTTTTAAGTATGGACAGCCGCATTTGGAATGTTTTAAATTTAGTGGAAGGTGGGCCAGTACCACCTAACGTGTCGACATGGACTCATCATACTACTGATAGTTTTGCATATGTTTATAACAGAACCCTAATGTTAAAATTGTTTGATTTTTACCCAAAGGCTGAGGTTACCCATCTTAAACTGGCATCTGCAGTCCGTATGGAACTTTCGATTTGGCAAGTTAGGCACTTTTGTTGATACCATTGTGTTGTTTTATAGATCTCACTCATTCGTGACTTGGAGCGAACGTGTAGACGATTCGGCAAGTTAGGCACTTTTGTAGATACCACTACGTTAGTACTATTAATTATTCTGTGATACCACTGTGTTGTTTTATAGATCTCAATCATTCGTGACTTGGAGCGAACGTGTAGGCAATTCGGCAAGTTAGGCACTTTTGTAGATACCACTGTGTTGTTTTATAGATCTCACTCATTCGTGACTTGGAGCGAACGTGTAGACGATTCGGTAAGTTAGGCACTTTTGTAGATACCACTACGTTAGTACTATTAATTATTCTGTGATACCACTGTGTTGTTTTATAGATCTCAATCATTGGTGACTTGGAGCAAACGTGTAGGCGATTCGGCAAGTTAGGCACTTTTGTAGATACCACTGTGTTGTTTTATAGATCTCAATCATTCGTGACTTGGAGCGAACGTGTAGGCGATTCGGCAAGTTAGGCACTTTTGTAGATACTACTGTGTTGTTTTATAGATCTCAATCATTCGTGACTTGGAGCGAACGTGTAGGCGATTCGGCAAGTTAGGCACTTTTGTAGATACCACTGTGTTGTCTTATAGATCTCAATCATTCGTGATTTGGAGCGAACGGGTAGGCGATTCGGCAAGTTAGGCACCTTTGTAGATACCACTGTGTTGTTTTATAGATCTCAATCATTCGTGACTAGGAGCGAACGTGTAGGCGATTCGGCAAGTTAGGCACCTTTCTAGATACCACTGTGTTGTGTTATAGATCTCAATCATTCGTGACTTGGAGCGAACGTGTAGGCGATTCGGCAAGTAAGGCACCTTTGTAGATACCACTGTGTTGTTTTATAGATCTCACTAATTCGTGACTTGGAGCGAACATGTAGGCGATTCGGCAAGTTAGGCACCTTTGTAGATACCACTGTGTTGTTTTATAGATCTCACTCATTCGTGACTCGGAGCGAACGTGTAGGTACCTAACCGTCGGCCTGGCTGTCATGAAAGTTGACGACAATCCCTAAAATCAGTCGTAAAGTACTCTCAAATATATAATTAACTTTATTATTATATAATTAAACCGAAGAATATCGTAGCTCTACAGGCAAGCTAATATTCTGTCAAATCGAATTAGACCGGAAAGAGTCTCCGGATTTCAAATCCAATGCAAAATTGAGATACAAACGGAATAAGGATAGGATTATAATAACGATGATACTTAAGTAGATTTATAAAAGTAATCCTCGAAATTGAGATCACAGTTCAATAAGCATAACTGCTCTGACGATACAATAACTATTCCAAAAAAACTAGAAGCTCCATTCCCATGCCAAACTATTTCAACACGTTAGGAGTTTCTTCGTCCACCTTAAACTTATGTATACTAGGCATCATAGTCGAGTTACAATTAATTGTGCAATACTAGGTTTTGCACTAATGTGTGTATGTGACCTACCTAATCTTTTGTTCTATCTTATCTATATTATAATGTTCAAACTGGCACTTGCATACCTACATAATTTAAGCCCGTCTATCATTCTGTCATTCACTTCCAATTAATGCAGGTTCGGTGATAAAATTCAATTTCAGCCTTCAAGTTTTAGGACTACAGAGTTAGACTAGAATAAAATGATTTTTCCATTTTCGCTCCTTCAAATGAACCATAGAAAATAAAGATTGAGATTTGCATAATAATATAAATATTATAAATAATACATAAATAAATAATATAAATATTATTTATTTATGAACTACTGAATTAAAATATGTATAATTGGATTTATACAATCGCATACACACATATACACACTTTGCATATCATATACATTTAAAATATTTTTTGTTCTTTATTTTTGTCCTTAATTTCACGATTTGTTGTATTCTATTTTGCCGTGATTTTGAATGTAAATCGTTTATTTCCCCCCACAGGACAGGCTATGCCTAGTGTGTGGGATAGGAATGTTTTATTTTTGTAAGGCTCAAATGGCAATATAGTTATTTGTGCAACAAGAGAGCAAAGTAGTTTTTTGTTTCGAGTGCTGATTTTGAGTCCCGAGCAAGCGAAGGATTCTATGATTGATTCACGAGCGTAGCGAGTGAATCAAAGTTAGAATCCTGAGCGTGGTGAGGGACTCAACAGCACGCTGCACGAGATACAAAAAACTTTGCTCTCGTGTAGCACACATAACTTTTCACCACAGCAGTGAGAACACATATTACTTAGGAGACATAGAAATGAACAGGAATAGATTGAATTCTGCATAATCACTTGTTGATTTAACTCTTCTGGTGTTAAAGTACAGTCATCATCGCTAGTTTCACTCATCTTTTTAGATTATTTTATATATTAATATATTTTAACACGTTACGCTATACCTACTGTATCAGCATCAGCGAAATTTTTATTCTCGCTACTTTTTAAAATCACGTTTTAATACCGCGTCCCTGATGTTCATTTTTCAAATGTATCATTGTTGTAATTCTAAATAAAAATGTATTGGTTAAATACTAATTTTATACTGTTAATTAGACTTATTTTTATTAAAATCCAATAATAAATTAAACATGTAAACAATAACATAAAAAAAGTAATTTCTTTATTACAAATATCTTTTTTTTTTGCGTTGCCGTAGGCGTTTTCTTTGAGGTCGAATTCCAAAATCGAATTTCGATTTCGAAGGGGTTTGTTTTTTCACTCACTTTTTATATGCATGTGAAAGAGACAGAGCACAGTAAATTTCGAATGTTTCAAATTTATGGCTGAACAATGTTAATTCGTGACACTGAAGATTGAAAAATTAAAAAGCTACTTTTAGTCACGCTCGAATCAAAATCGCGTTTTGTTCACTGTTGTCTCGCAGCAAAAGCGGCATGTTTGAGCTGCAGTGGTGAAAAAGATTTTATTACTTTTCTTTCTCATACATCTCATTTTATATACTTAATAAATAAAAAAATATAAAAACAAAATATATAAAATGGGGCCTCGGAGACCCACCGGTATCGGGCACAGGGACCAAGCTACCGGTGGTTAGGGCTCCAAAGAGAGGAACCTCCGTACGATACATGTCGCGTCCAGCAACTACTGCCTTCTGTTAAAGGACTTGATCCAGCCGTCTAACGAGTGCCTCTTGATGTGGTGGTCGAGGCTCTTGGCAAAAAGACCATTTACGGTCACGACTATCGGTACAATGATCGCCGAGTCAACATCCCACATATCGACAATCTCGTGAGCCAGGTCCAAATACTTCATTTGTTTATCTTTTTCGGCTTTCACGAGATTCTCGTCATGGGGTATAGTGACGTCGATGATCATTGCAAGCCGCTCTAATCGGTCTATCACCAGTATGTCCGGCTTGTTAGCCACAATAGTTCTGTCAGTAATGATAGACCGATCCCAATACAGAGTAGCACGACCATTTTCAAGAACTGGGTCGGGCACATACCTGTAGTACGGTATTTCAGAGTCGACAAGTTGGTACATTAAGGCAAGTTGCTGGTGGTCAATCTTATTATTATTATTATTTGGCAAAATGTTTGGTCTTGCTTTCTCATCTCTCCTCGTTAACCGTACTGTAAACAACTTGAATAACAACCATTTGTAGATTTCATAACGCATAACAGTCATACTCATAACAGAACCCTTATTTACTGAAGTTATGAGCGTATTAAATTTAATTATTAATTATAGCTTGCCCCGTGCCTCAGAGAGCACGGTAACCATCAGACCTGGTTAGCATGAAGTTCTTTTAGATTCGATTTGGAGAGTCAGTACACTTAAATATACTGACTCAGATCTATGATATCGCTTTGGGTTGCGGAGTCGCTCTGTAGAAATGCTAATTCTGTCATATCTGGATGATTAGAAAGCGAAAATATCTTAGATGGAACCAGGATAGGTAACGCAAGGACGATGTCACAATAGCAGATAATTTTAAAATCTTTACAGTGAATTAACTGGGTAAGTTTTCAACATTCCTATACTTAGATAGTTATCAATGTGAATAATTATGTCATAACAAGTATTTTTTGGACTCTACACCCAATTCTGAGCAGATATTTTATCGAATAATTTCAACTTCTAGTTTATTTTTTAAGTTAAGCCGTAGACTAGTTTTGCAATTAATATAGATAACAATTAAACTAATTTGAAATGGAATAAAACCGTTGAAATAGGTATATTCATAGTGCAATGCTGTAGCGATATGCAGACAGAGTTAATTAAAAGTAGTACATATATCTAGTTTAGCGAGAGTATTCACTTGCTAAAGTAGATATACTTACATGATTGTATAGTCTTACATAGGTATTCAGAAGTATTGTGAAATTAAACATTTTCTCACACATGTCTAGGAGACTAAAGAATATAAACTAAGTAAATAATGTGGTACCTACATTGCCGTCCGTACCTCCCTGCGAAACGTGCGATATTAGCACCTATAATAATATTTTAAAGGCAACGTTACTACTATGCTAATCTTAATATATAAAATCCTTGCGTTACTTACTGACTGACAGACACGCTACAGCCGAAACTATTGGGCGCAGGAAGCTGAAATTTGGCATGTATGTTCCTTGGGGACCGTAGGGAAATTCGGGAAATCCCTCCTTCGTGCACCACTAAGGAGGGATTTCCCGAAATTCCCACGGGATCGGCCAGAACAGGTGAATTAAAAAAAATTGCAGGCGTAGCTGCTGGCATCCTCTAGTGTAAAATATAACTTCAGTGTCACTGTTTCATTACGCAAATTTTGCCCTCAACGTGATATTAAAATGAGAGCACTTATGGCACGAAGACTTTGCTGTGCACTTGCCATGTTAATTTATTAAATTACCGGCATGCGACGCTGCTAGCGGTTCCTAATAACATAATATTATTTAATCATAAGCTACCGCAGGTGAATATGCAAAACTAGAGAATACCCGTAGGTACGCCTGCACAATATTTTTATTTATCCGTTTCGCGCGATCCCTTGGGAATTTCGATAAATCCACTCTTGGTGTACCTACCTCTACGTTCTCCAAGGAACATACTTACATGCCAAATTTCAGTTACAAGATTTGGCTGTAGCTTGTATATCAGCCAGCAAGGTTTTTATATATACAGAGAATAAACTTCAAAGGCATGCTCACTGCGATTCTAAATCATTTAACCGCTCAAACAAAACAAGACAAAACAACGCGCCACAAAGTCAAACTGATTGGAATGCACGATTTTCCTGTGTATAAAATCCTGCGTGAATGTCAGTGGGAAGGACATGGCCGGGCCGATGATGCGGTGGGCGGCGAGATATGAGGACCGGCGCCTTTGATACTCCTCTCAAAATGCCCTCAATAAGCATCAGTTTACTCTGCGTTTAGCGCATTCACATTCCTCCCGCGCATGCCTGGAATAAGCTCTAGGGCTGGCGCTCAATATAACACGAACTATTTATAAGTAATACCTGTAGAAATTTATGCTTTGCTGAATTTGAAATGGGAAAATATAGCGTTTATTGCTTTTGCGACCTTTTTTACAATAAAGAACTGTATGTATTTGAAATTTTGAATTGCGATTATTGATCAAAACATTAACTAACATAGTATTATGGGTTACTATGACAATGGCACCTGTTTTGTCCTCGCATTGACGCATTCCTACAGTTTAACATACTAAATATTAACATAATTAAGTATTTAAAAGGTGCTATGAAACAATTCTGGTTAGCATATCAGCCTTTTTAAACAAGGTTTGCGATCCGTTATTATGCGATAGACATTTCCGAGATATATTCATGGCAAATAGGTAAGTGTCAATAAAACCGATTGGCCATTATGTTGCCAATATTAATATAATAAACAGAAATATGTTAAAATGTATACCTACTGTTGTTAGTGTACCTTTTCATTATTATTACCTTTCATGATCATGTCTTTTGAATGAAGCCTTTGGGTCAACCCTGCAGTTGTTTTAGTTACTGACAGTGATGTTAAGTCAGTATTATGGGTCTAATTTAAAAGTAAGCGTTTATCCAACATTACATTACTTCCGCTGCACTCAAATATTAAAAGTCAACGGTTGGACGTTCATTCAGTTCATTCATAGATAATTATTGTTTCGTGCCATTGAGTTGATTGAGTCGACGACACATGCTTTGTGAACTGCGTGTGGGGAACCATGAATGTCAATAATAGTGACTACAACCGCTAGACCTTATCTAGCGGTTGTAGACACTATATTCGACTTAAGTTGAAATCGAAGATTAAACTCCCAGCTGGTCATTTTGTCCACAAAAGAGTTTTGTTTTATAACGTTGAGCATGTGTTTCTCATACCTACACGTTTTAAGAAGACTCACATGTAACAGACGAACGATGAAATCAAGTTATATTTTTGTTCTACTTCCAATTTCATAATTATTTTGGTATTTACTACTTCCTAAATCCGTAGGTACCCATCACTATGAAATTCGCTTGAGTACCTATGTGTGGAATGTGTAGATAATTAGGTACTCGTGTCCTAAGCACAGACATTTTATTGATCTAGCTTTTGTTTTGAGTGCCCGCCATTCTGCATCAAGTTTTAAAATAAAAAAGGTCTTAATCTTTCATTTAATAGCCTAGCTCTCGTCGGTGGAGCAATTGCCATTGCTTTCGGTTTTCTGCTCGGTCTTTGACCTCTTGATTCGACCCGACGCCAACCTTTTCCTTCAATTGTGCCACATAGTCTCGTCGAGGCCGTTCTCTTCCTCTTCTTCCTTCGATTTTACCCTTCTAATATTATTTTGAAGAAGTTGTCGCGTCGTATCAAGTGGCCAATCAAATTACTTATTTATAATTTTCTTTATTAAAAGCATTTATTAAGTACCTAGTGTCACGACTTGACGAGTAGGTATCCGATATTACAAAGCCGTCACTGGAAAATCCATGCTTGGTAGGTATAAGCATTTTAGTGCTTATTATTTATAAAAAATCAATTATATTGGTAAGTATACAATGCAACTGACGTGCTACTAAATGGCGTACCACAAACCAAATTAGAGTGAATGTAACAATGAAACAATCTAGCATCTACGCCAAGATTGCAACTAGCGGTAATGCGGTTACAACTTTGCAACAATTGCTAATAAAGTTCTATGCACATTCTGTGTAAGTAGGTATACTGTGTAGGTAATTATGTATTTTTGTACGTATTATGCATTTGCTTGTTTTAAGTCCTGCAGTCCCCTCAGTAAGTTTCGCAAAAAGTTGTAAGTAGAAACAAGCAAGTATCTATTCCACTGTGTGAGAAGTAAGAAGCCTTCATCCGCTTCTGACGAAGGCTTCTTCACCGCCGTGAATGCAGGACTTAAAAAAAACAAATACATAAAACGTACTAAGGTGGATACATAGATTGACTCTTATATGGTTAGAGTACCTACCTAATTCATGATGAATCTAAGACATCTGTATAGGTAGGTATCTTAAATTTTTTTGACTGACGGACAAGGCACAGCCAAAACTACTGGCTGCAAGAAGCTAAAATTTTGCATTTATGTTCCTTGAAGACCGCACTAGTGCAATAAGGAGGGATTACAATGTTCAGAAAATCCCGCAGAATCGTGCAAAATCGGTTCAATTGAAATATCCCATAATATTACATTAAACCTGTTTCATATAATTCTAGTGGCAGAATAGATAGCAATCGAGTTGCTTGCCGACTAAAGTTAGGAGATGGTAGATTATATTCATGAATTTCAATAATTATGTTATGCACATTTATAGCTAGGTACACAGTTAAAACACTATGGTAAGACGTCAAAAACTTATTCTTAAAAAGCACCCCAAAACTGCTGAAATATATACACTAAGTAGGTACAGATATAATCTATTTGAGACGGATATAGTCTCATCCAATTCCATCTTTCATTCCAACCAGTCTGTTATGTAAGTACTTAGACACCAACAGAAGACTGAGCCCCAGATTGTCATCAGTCATGACGTCTCAAGTCTATTTAGACTTTCCATTTGTAGATTGACTTAGAACATTTCTTTTAAGCCAATCTACAAATGGAAGTGTCTTCTGTGTGCCACACAATAGCCTATTAGCTGCATCTGCAAGAATACTCATATTTGCCGCTGCTCCAGTAACTACTACTAGCAAAAGTTCTCCTGATGTATAGAGCAAAATATGCCCAATATAATACTAAGGCAACAGTAAAAAATATAGGCTAATATTAAACGTGGGAGCCCTAGCAGAAAATAATGGCGTGCTGTAGTGCAGAAATTCAACATAGCCACCACGGCCTCTCTCTCAAGAGTGCCATAGATAAGAAGAAGAATATTGAGCTTGTATTGTGTACAGAAATTCAATACTTGCATGTTACATAAACATATAATGTAGAAGCCGTCTATTGGAACCTTATTTGACATGGGCATTGATGAGGGCATGGCATAAAATAAACAACACATTGCATCCTTGATCAATTCAATACTTACTTATGTAATTAACATGAAATGCACACAAAGAAAGCTATCTCTAAAGTGAAGCATTTTGACAAAGTAAACATATTTTTCAAGAAGTACTTAATCTTTCGAATTACGTAGATAGTGTCGCTCGACGTAGATACCATGAGAAGAGTCATCAGAAATGGATATTTGCACTTGTTCCATTAATGTGACATTTATATCACTTCTACACAACAAACGAACTTTTAAGGTTTGCTTTGTTTCAAAAACTTATCTGCGTAAAGTTAAACGTGCGCAGTTTAATTCCGAGACTAATCGCAATTATTCAAACAAGATATTTAAGGTAATACCGCCTGTTCGTTGTGCATACAGAACAAACGTTGATCAGGAAAATGATACAAGGAAGTGTAGATTAACATGAATTTATTTAGTTTATCAAATGTGTTTCGTGATAGTGCTGCATAAATTCTAACAATTCATGTGTTCACAAACATTTCCCTTTTTAAACATCAACAAGCACAAATCTTTTAAAATTACGTCACAAAATGTAAAAACGGAAACCGAATACAATGATACGAACAAAATGAATACTGTTAGCACCACTGCACATAACTTCACAAAACAAAGAGTAAACGATCTCACAGACTGGGGTTTCATCAATAAATAATATATTGTAACTTTCGTTTAACAAATCAACTCAATGAAAGTCTTACTGTTTCAATCAGCAGACAATAGAAAATTCCTGCGAAGTTTTATAACACCCACACTATAATAATGTTTGTTAAAGACGACACCGCTTGTGAATTTAGTGATATTGTTTACCGTGTAATGCTATAGAAATTGGCATAAGAATAAATTATTCTAGTTTTAAGCTATTATTTACAGAACAATTACAACTAGGAATAATCTCATTCAACGTAAAACCTATTTGCACCTACTTCTCAAGGCCACAAATGCGATGATTGTCATCATGCAATTAAGACCACATTTCATTGCCGTACATAAAGTACTTACAAATGAGATTCGCAATGAAAACTGATGCTTTGCGCCGTAAAATATAATTATAAAAAATGAAATACAAACAATGAAATGATTTTTGTAACAAAACATTATGAACAAATTACAACTTCACTTTAACCACAAAACTCACTGGTAAAGGCACTTGTAGCATTGAGAAATAATAATTAACCGTTTAAAAATAATCAATTTAATAATACTTAATTGTAATAATAATAATATAAAAATATAGTATTCTATATTTACAGTCAAATGACAAAATTCAATCATTACATTAATATGTACCATATAAAGAAATAGGGTACTGAAATAGCTATAAGGCGTGAACACTTAGATAACTAGGATTAGCACTAGAACGAAAAGTAAATGAACATTTCTGCTGTGAAGCCTATTCAATTAATAACGGATTTATAAAACTGTTCAAGAGTTAATTTTATTCCATAGTATCTTATTAATGTGGAAGTCTTAACGGCAGAAAGTTGGTTAAGTGTCCTTACAGCCATTAGGTAACTATTAATCGAATAGTACCTAAGAGTATTATAGTTTGACGGTTCTGTTCGCCACGCGTATACACGATTGCACTGAAATCACTGATTTTGTCGTATTAATGATGCACTGATATCGGCCTGCGGGGCCATTGTTCAAAGTTCACCGATCAGTCACTACGCGAAGTTGTCACTGTGTTCGCAGTAGTGTTGAGGTCACAGGAGTGGAACGGGCGGCACCCCTGGAACTAGAGGCTCGGGCACTCCTTGTAACACACCCTGGTGGTAATGGTGATGGTGCATCATCCCGTTCATCATCTGCTGGTGGTGTAGCATCGTCGCGTGGTGCAACTGCGCGTGCTGGAGCGACGCATGATCTCCCTTCTCTTTCATCACGACCTCCTCGCGTTTCTTTACCTGTTTGCGTTCCTTAGCGCGTCGGTTTTGGAACCAAATTTTTACCTGCGATCAAATAAAATTTTATGAGCCTTTTGCAAGATGTTCAAATGTAATAACAATCATTCATTCATCATCAATTCAACCATTATAGGTACCTATTATGTATAAGCCTTCTATATGAATTTCCTATAAGTAGTAAACTTTGCAGACCTACCTAATCAACATTAGACTGCAAATCAATTGATCTTTCTTTCTTTGACCGAAAATTCACAATTAGATCAGGATTTGAACCACATTATGAAAAACAATAAACGATTCAATATCGGAATACTTTTTGTTCGTAATGGCGTGAACAAATAATAGTACCTACTTAATTCCAATGGACAGTAAAAATTTAGCAATAAATTAATTTTCTAGATGAGTTGATTATTTTTTTTATTTTGATGATTAATCTATTCTTACCTGTCTTTCAGATAGTCCGAGGCTAACAGCTAGCTCTGCTTTGCGTCGAATGGTGATGTACCGGCTGTAGTGGAACTCCTTCTCCAATTCAAGCCGCTGGTGATCACTGTACACCACTCGGTATTTGTCCTTCGTGCGCGTTTTACCTTCAACAAAAGATACATTACACATTATTTTTCGCACTCTACATTAGTACCTATTACATATCTTAGAGGAGAAATGTACTATACTAGTATCTATCAAACGGGTCTCAATTGCGTAATTGTTAGAAATTAAAGGTAAACTACCGCCAACGCCGGTTAACCTATGACCATGGTCTTCCGCTGGTGTAATCCATACCGAAACCTCGGACCAAATAGAAGCTATTCCACCTTTATTTCAGGTATTTCAAGTAATTACGGGATTGAGACTTACATATGACATCGATATAAGTATGCGTACAAGTCACGAAATTTGAAAGAATTTTCCCCTCGCCTGGTAAAGGCTTGTAAAACGGACCAAACAAAAACAAGTCACGACTTTAGTGAGACATAATTCGTCGATTTACTTCGTGAAAGTCCTTTATATTCTCGATGTGAGTCGCGTGTAATGTAGGGAGGGCCGAGGTACGAGGGCACAAATCCCGAGGGCTCGATAAGGTAAATCCTCGCGGCTGGGATCAAGGGGTGCCGCGCGCTACAGGATTTACTCGCTCATACTCGAGACCACACCTTGTGACGCTCACAAACCTACAGTACGTATACACGTATATCTATATTTATTTAATCCGGAGCATGAGAATTTAAAAAATATGCTATTGCTATGAAAGTCGTCGTATGTTGGCGAACCGTATGATAGCAATATTTTTGCAAAGAAAATTAAAGCTTATTAGTTTATATTATTGTTATACGGTAAATTACTAAAATAATGATAAATGATGACATAAGAAACTTAGGTCAGTTTAGAATAGCAGTCTTGTACTACAGCAGGACTCTACCAGTCTCGTAGAGCCTTGTTAGTTGTAGTAGGTACCAACGTAGCTAACCTAATCTACTATTTAAAGCTATAATTGAATAGGCTTGACAGAGACAATTTTACAGATTATTGACATAAAGTAGCTAAATATATTAACAGCTTTAGGTCTAGAATTAGCACTTGATATAGAGCTGCCATCACCTTAATTGCCGACACCGGATAAAAACGGCAAAAATTCGGAAAATTTGGGCGAAATATGGATTTTTCCCCGGTCACCTCTGAAAAAGTACCATTTATCGCTTACCTATGAAAAGATGGATTTCCCCTGACAACAAAAGTGTCCGGACACTTTCAAAAACCCCGGCCGGACGGGCCCCGGACGCCCTTCAAACTAGGACAAATCCGGAAAAATCCGGACGGATGGCAGCCCTAACTTGATATAACTGGCGTCAAAGACCACAGTACCTAACAACTTGCCACCATTATTGAAAAGTAGAGAAGATTATTACATTAAATTGCCGTTTTTGTTTCACCTTCTGAATACTATTCAGGAGGAGAAACAAAAGCTAATTAAATTCTATACATATTTTTGGTTTTCAAAGTAGGTACATACGTCTCAGAACACAGCCACCATTTTGTTGGAAGGTCATTGATCCTCTCGCAAAAATTATAATTTGAATTTCGAGTTTTAGGTTGCCAATAGGTATTGAATGACACAAATCCCAATGTTAGGATTGATTACAGACCGGTACATTTTATAGGTAGAGATACAAAAGGTAAATGCCTAGGTCGTGACTCGTGACCGTAACGCATGCCCAAAAGGAATTGAAAATAAAAAACTGATTTTTATTTTTGACTGGTTTTTACATTTCGGTTTTACGACACTAATGTGGGCAAATAGATTATACATTAAATCTGTAAGCAATGGGGAATTCTGTGAGACTTTTTAAAGTGTCGAAAATGTTAATTTTTGTTTACAATTTTTATCTGTGGAGTAGATGTCTCAACAAGTAAAATTACCAAGACACGTATATGTACATAACACTAAGACAGAGGTGAGGTGTCTGCGTGTTAGCATACGGAGTGTGTAAATATCCCTTATCTCGGTATTAAGAACTCCATAAATTTTGTTTGTCAGCGTGAGCGATTCTCTTTGGAATTACCTACTAGCTACGTAACATTGAGGCAAATGTCACAATGTATTATGCCTAGTGATGATATATATCCTTTGCAGTCTACATTGAGTACGCCTAGAATATTCTTGCGTTTACGCGAATTTAACCCATTTATTTCTATTGGCCAAGGTTCAATTACTCGTGCCACATAATTAAACTGATACAAGAACGCAAAACTTAAACTTAGGTACATTTTTCATAACTCTGCCAAATAACCAAATGATTTAAATCACAGCACAATAGGATAGCCTTTTACGCCATTCACAAATAATCCTTACAATTAGGTATCCTATCGCTGGTCTAAACGCGGACTTTGGGAGCATAGGTTGGTACATGTGTCATCCTCACACTCATCCGTTACAAAACGTATTCATATGAAACTTTACAGTGATAGGTATAGCTTATAGATTGTAATACCAGCCACCTTTTGTTGCGATAACCGACATCCAGAAGGGCAGAGCTTCGGACAGACCTTAATTTAGTTATCGACAAATTTTAATTAATAATATTTACATTTGCTTTGTCATTGCGATAAAATTTTCCAGCAGTAAACTCTAAAAATAATACCGAAATATAATAAAGTACTTACCTAAGTATTTATTAATTTTATATAAATAATATCACAAGATTGCATTTAGGCATCATATAATATTATAATACCTATATTGTACGCGCGAGCGATATTTATAGCCTATTAATAAAACTGTTGAGATTGTCTTTGGATACTACAAGGGGTCACAGACAAAGTGCTGACATGTTTGCATACACCTTTCAACCTATCAGATAACTCTTTGAATCTCGAATGATACAAAATTATGACTTAAATAAATTTCCGGTCTAAGAGGTAAATAGAGGGATGGCATAGCCGGAGAGGCAAACAGCGCATCGCATCTATAGACTTTTGACGATGTATTGTTGTAAACGTTTCATAATTTGAAAACACTATTTTACTGGCCCTAGAATCTAGGTTGTTTTTATCTAATCTCTATCTACATATATTATGTTTGTCGCAATGATAACAGTCAAATTATTTCAGTTTTACTCCGTCTATTCCTGCCTATCAATATTAAACTTGATGTCATTATTTGATCCAGAGGCAGCTAAGGTCGAACTCTAGGATATAGGACATTACATGAATAAGCAATAATTGTCAATTAAGGTTTCAAGGGAGTATTACTAAAAACTACACGAGAGTATAAGGTATATTACCAGTTATCTTAATAGGATCATTTCGCCTGTTCGCGTCCATTTAGTGCAGTTGGCAAGTTTGAAGGAGAAAATAAAAATGTTCCAGCAAATTGATGCAATGAAAAATGTATGTATTTCATTCATTATATAGTCTATTTTAATAATAACTTTCAGTTTTGTTCAAAACTTGTTGTGTTTTTTTTTAAATAGACAAACTTCAAAATATGGCATTTTACCCAGTTTGCGTCCAAAAAATCCAAATTGCGTCCACCTGTGGACCAGTTCGCGTCCACCAGCTTAGTCTTAACAATATCAGCTTTATAATCCTTCATATAAGGGTGATATTGTTAAGACAATCTAAAGGAAGATTGGCTTTTAACAATTTCTACATTTAAGATTAAAGTTATAAAAAGTCTACATTATTATCATTATTAAATCACTTTATAGAAACTATAAATAACTATTTATTGTTCTCAACATCGATGGAACTTAAAATCAAAGATAAAAAATAACGATACATGTTGTCCAATATTGTGGTCTTCGGAATAGCATAATTTTTACATAATTATGTACATATTTGTCTTATCGATTTGTTCTTCTCACGAATATCACAAAACGCTTTCTTTATTTAATCATCTTTTGTATTTTTTTTCCTTCTTCTTTCTTGTCTCCTAAGAACTCATCTTGAATAGAAAAAATATGGAATAAAAGAAATTAAATGTAATAATTCAATTTTAAACTCAGTCTTAATCAAAAATGCATTTTAAATTATAAAAAATATACATATAGAATGTATTTATGCGATCATTTCTATTTCATGAAAATTTGGACGCAATTTGCTATAATATTATTCCTTGCAGGTATAGCTTGCGTCCACTTGTGATCGATTATTATATCGATTGTATCTTTTATTACAATCATAATAATGTGGACGCAAATTGGTCATTACAATTGCATACTATTAATATTAAAATAAATAAAATCCCAATTTCTCTCTCATATTTTAATCACATAAAAATAAACAACTAAAGAAATCATAAATAGACGAGTTCGCGTCCATTGTGGACGCAAAGTGGAAGTTTTATAAATTCGGTGGTGTAATTCGCGTCCACCTTATTTTAATTGTTAACTATAAAAAAAATAAGCTAATTCATATTTCATACTATTCGTCTTTTCATTATTAATGTCTAGAAACAGTTATGTATCCTATAATTCACATAAAACAATAAAATACTTACCGTCAAACACGCCGCTGCACACTATTTTTTTATTTATATCCCGCGCATGTGCACTCTTTTGTTGAACAACCGAGATTAACTAATTTTTTTAAACAGGATAAGCTGGGCGCACGGAACTTTTGTCTATTTGTGCGTGTCTCTTATACGTCGAGGTATTGGTGATACTGACTTTTCATTTTATTAGTGTGTTAGTATATTTATTTCCGAGAATTTTTCAAGGGAGGTCCGCAAAATGGACGCGAATAGGGGGGTGGACGCGAACAGGCGAAATGACCCTATATAAAATCCTTGCGTTACTGACTGACTGACAGACACGCTACAGCCGAAACTATTGGGCGCAGGAAGGTGAAATTTGGCTTGTTTGTTCCTTGGGGACCGTAGGGGTGCACTAAGAAGGGATTTCCCGAAATTCCCACGGGATCGGCCAAAACGGGTAAATTAAAAAAAATGCAGGCGTAGCTGCTGGCGTACTCTAGTCAACTCTAAAATGTCATCTTACAAATAGATACATTAAAATCCAAAAACACAAATAAACGCCGGTTGATTGATTACAATAGAAAAGATAGTTAAAAGGCACATTTGACCCGCTTTTATTCAAATGATTTATTATTTTATCTCTATGAATACAACCCCACTCAAGTCTCAAAGGTTGGAATGACAATTTTATAGTGTAACTAATAAAGTAAATAGCAGTATTATCATGGTAAGATTTAAGCAGAAAAATGGTTGTTTGTAGTGTGTAAACAGTACGGGCGGGCCGCGGGCGCGCCGGAGGGCGGCGAACGTGTTTAGTGAAGTTATCATGGACAAATAGCTGCATAGACAAGATAGAAGATAGCCTGACAGATAAACCACACAATGTTACACTGACTGAAACAGCAATAAAACATTTCAATTGTATTAGATATGGACGAATCGGCATCCACCTATTTCAAATGATTTGTCATTAAAAATAAAGATCACAATATTTTTTTGAATAGGTACAATGATTTTAATTGTACGACGCCGACGGTTCATAATATTGCAGTTCGCAGTTCATATTTAGGTAGGCCACATCCTTAAATTTAAATTACTATTATTCGTGTAACTATCACCGTTATTTAAGTATACCTAAGATTAGAAATACCTTAACGTGATAACGCTAGGCGTCATTAGGTATCTTGTTTCAACGTTTTGCGTTTCAAAAACAAAGGATCCTTAGCTTATTGACAAAGTTTATTTTATATATCCTTATTTTATCGTTTAGCATAAATTACATATTAAAGAATACATGTAATATACTAACGTAGCCACATAATCGATAGATATGTCATTAAAAATGAAGTGTCCGGACCTGACTCACCAAAGAGCAAACTGACTCACTTATTAACTGACACGTCGACACGCAGCCCAAAGTAAAAACTAAAATTTTGGTTTGTATCTATCATTTATGATAGGTATATTTTGGTACTTTTGATTTAGAAGGGAAATCAAAAAGCGATGTGCTCGTAAGTCGTCAAGTACCCTATATTTTAAAATTTAGTGCAATTAAACATACCTAATTGAAATTATAGGTATCCCATTTTTAATACAATCAACTTTATTGCGCATTTTCTTCCAGTCCTTTTCATATACTTAATTATGTCCCAGCATGTCTAGTATTAGGTATTACTGTAAGAGCCCTGAACTACGGTAAGTACTAAGATTAGCAATAAACTTAAGGATTTCCCAAATGTGAACAGTAAAGGTCCGAAACTGCAACTAGAGTGCAGGTAGGCAGGGTTCTACTAAAAACTGAAATATTATAAAGCCAAGCACCGTATGAAGTCAGCTTTATGTGCCAGCTGTGAAAAAGAGCTACATTGGTATGCAGTATGCACGCTACATAAGCAGGTGTAACTATATATACATAGGTAAGTAAAATTTATCATTTGCCTGAAAATCCTATCGTGCATATAATCCGTTAGCGATTTAATTTAGCTCCGTTAATCACGCTTTATGCCATGCTATCTTTAGGTTTAAATATTTCTGTTTCTCATTATGAACTGTATTACAGTTTAAGTAATAAAATTGAGACTGCAGTTGGAATAAAATTAACAGAATGTTATGAAGTCACCAAACTATGTAGGTAAATTAATGGCACACTACATTCGGTAGGAGGTAGGAGGTAAAGTAACTATCTCGGTAGATAGGTATCTAGTGCATCTACAAATCGATGATTTTCAGTTACTTGCAAAACTGTTCTTTGTTTATGTACCTACAGTCGAACAAGTTCCCGCTAAACCACCATGAGGCGAGAATCGCTCAGCAAGACATTGTCGCTTCCAGTGCTATTTTACACGCACATTGACACTAGTATGCAAAACCAGTTTCTAGTTTGCCTCGACTCTATGAGCGAGCCAAGGGATTCTTTTTTCAAACTACTCCAGCGCCGACTTGTTTGATTGTACCTACCAACAACCCACGCGAAGCTTATAATTAGAAACATGGATCTCTACATATCTGCCTATGCCGGAAAAGCTAATGCTAAGCATTTAATACAAAATGTAAGTTCATAATTATTTATGTAAGGTCATCATTATCATAAAGAATGGTGCATCTACCTACCAATAATTAAATTTGACTGTAAAGAAACAATGGAAATGTCAACGACATACTTGCCGAATGTCATAGTGACGACACCGTTTGATAAACAAGGGATTACACGTGTATTAATTTATCGATCACAGCGGATTGCTTGTCGTACATACAGGGTTTAATTGTAAAAGGAAAACTATTAATCGGCGGTTATCAGCGTCGGCCGGCTTTGTCGGCGTGCCGAAATCCCGCTTCAGTGAACGGTCGATATCGCGAGTCGGTCGCGATAGCGGCGTCTTTGAACATACTAACACGACATACACGTCATATCACGCAGTTGCCTTCTTATAAGCGCCTGTAATGCGTTTTTGATGGACGAGGGCGCGCCCACTATCGGTTATCGCGACGATAAATACTTCTGAAGTAATATAGAAGCCCCTTTTCAAGATGAATCTGATCTCAACCAGACAGCTTTCAATTTGATTTCTAGGATTGTGCCTTTATCTGTATCATGTACGTACATATAAACAGTCTTACATCGTGTAGAAGCATCGCTACGAACCCTGTATTCTCTTGAGGGAAAGGTACCGGAGTTTGGCCGGAAGGGCTCGCGAAGGGGCGGGCCGTAAAGTGACTCGGAATAACTTTATATCCTGTTTTACCTCCACTTAGGGTTCGAACGACCCTTACAGAAACGATAGCGTGCGTGAGGCCTTGCATGTCCTTGAAGTTCGTAATAGTTAGGTACTTAAATACTAATTAATAGCATTTGTTTCTTGATACATAATATACCTAATTATGTAATTTAGTATCTAGTATAAAGTTTTATATTGCATTATGTGTTGTCACAGCTAATGTCCAAGGATTTTGCCTGGGGCCCTTTACATGCTTTAAGTATAATATATAGGAGTGAGAGAGAGAGAACATTCAAATTGTGACGGTTCTATTTATTTATTTTTTCCTTAATAATTATCACTCATTTATGTTGGTGTTTAAACTACACGACAATAGAGCAAAGTAAACAATGTTGACGCAAATCACTGAGTTGGAATGATTGATCGCAGAAAGTTACATAATGTTTCAACTCTAGTGTAGACACGCACAGAAAAACTCTATTCAAAAGAAAAAAAGCTACACCCGAAACGGTCGGAACTAATATGAAATTGGAAAGACAGATCATTTGGCTGATAATGTATAATTATTGACGCCTCCAAAACCGCCTACTGTTCACGCCCGGTTTTTTGCAAACACCCGCTGAGCGGCTACCGAAAGAACAAGAGAGAGCTTTCAACACTATCCCATTTGACAACCATTCAAGCTTGTGAACCAAACCTCATTTGTCAAGTTCGATGTATTTATCGGCGCGTGAAATGTCGACAGTTATCTCCCGCCGAGCGGATCGGCACTTGGGATTGGTGAATGTTGACAAATAGAGATTTATCTCTCCGACTGTCCCCTGGTTTATGCAAACATAGGCGCAGAAGATTTTGTACACAAAAAACTGGTCGGGAACATCGCTGTGAACAGTGTGAACACAAGTTAACACAGCCACAATACAAACATGTCTAACATGTGTAAACTTGACATTGTATTGATGTAACGTACCGTAATGCTTGCATAACGCGGACTAGTATGTAAACTATAAAATTCGCGTGAAATTATTTTTCTTCGGATTCATGCGGTCTTTTAAATTGCATGGAACGTTTTTACTTTCTGTGTTGTAGGTTGTAATTAAAAACGTCATGTTTGACTCTTCGGTGGTAGTGAAAGTGAGATGTCTACGTATTGTTTGTTTTGACTGCACGGATGGCGTAACATTATGGTGGTCGCCTGGCCACTTTTCTATGTCAGCTTTGGTGAATTGTAGGTGATCCCCACGCAGGAAAAAACCCTATTCAACAAACAATAATTGTTCACACTGTGAAATTGAGTTTGTAAGGTGTGTATGTTTCTCGTACGAGAGCTGCAAAATAGAAAATGGTTCAAACACCAAGGAGAGTCAAAATCGAATTACATTCTCGTTTGTTGCAACTTGGCATTAGATAGGAATACGGACAATATCGAATTGCGGTCGGCGAAGTTGGCAAAGATTTAACTTGTTCACTTCGGTCCCGAGGGCGCCGTTCGCCATGATTGTCGCCGGGACGCCGCCGCGGATTAATTGCCGCTCTGCCGCGCAATGCACTCACTCCCAAGGCACACGTTAACACACTCCCGTTCCAGTAAACGCAAAATAACATAAATTTTATGCTCAATGATAATTGCTGTGGCTTCACAAAATTGTTCGCGGATGGGGTGCAGAAACAATGTTACGAATTGTGTTTATTTAAATTGTAATGAATTGTTAACACACTAAAATTTAAAACACTAAAATGAATGGAATGATTTATACTCCTTGCCTTGCTAATTTTAAGAGTCGACACATTACGACCGCTATGAACCTATTATCAGTCCCATATGTAATTTATAAGTTGTGATTTCTTATTGGCTACCGAGATTGTATAAAATATTATTACATACCAACTGCCGACATTTTCTAAAAAATAATAATTAACCTTTTCTAGTCATATCTTTACATGTTTAAGTTAGAAATAGTTAATTATATGTATCATCTACATATAGGTATCATTATATTATGATTAACTTTAGGCACAGTTGAGGCACGGTTGAGGTATGGACAAGATGTCGTACCTTACATTCGCCTATTCACCAACACTAACATCTTCAAGCGATTTTCCGCATTAGGTTTGTTATAAAATTAATTATTTTGCACAGTAACGCAATAATTTATACTTATATATTTCTAAGACTAATGGACTCAGACTGGATCACTTCTTAACGCTCTACTAAAACTAAATTGATATTTGATTATAAATTATTTCCAATTTGAAATAATAATGTTTATGTTTAACAAAAATAAATTTGTACGATTTTATAAGCTTATAGGTATTAATAATTTGCTTATAGTTATAACGACATGTACCTAGGTATATTATTCAAACCAATTTCTTTGCTCCGTAGCGCTACATAAAATAATATTTTGAAGAAACTGCTGCAGCTTTATAATAATTATGAATATTCAATTAACGATATAAGTACGAAATTGCAATAACAAAGACAACCTTTTTTGATAAAATAGCAATACCGAATAATTATCTAAAGGTCGTTGAATGTTAAAATTTGACTCTACATTAGGCGAATGAATAAATAATCATAATATTTGCAGCAAATATAATATTATCATAAATGTTTATTCGTTTTTAAATTTTATTACCTAATTCCAGATCAACTTTAACCGGTTGATAGGTACTAAACATTGCTGTCATTTTATTGTAGCGTAAATATTTATTCCTGTAATGATTTGTCTTTTCGCACACAAAACCGGAGGAAGGAAAAGAATGTAATCTCGTTCTCGCGAGATCTCGGCCTTTTTAGCGAGATTGATCTCGGTCGAAAAAAGGCCGTCATTTCGCGAGATTAACAAGATTGCACTCTAGCATAAAAACATCTTATTCGAAGCGCGGACTGACACGGACGGAGTTACAATCTTTTGGTAGCGACACTAATCAAAAATGAAATGAATTTATACGAGTTCGAGGGGTCAAAATGCATACTTTTACAGTTCGTGGATGTCTGCCTGAGATCTACAGTACCAACTAGCGTTGAATCCGAAAGGGCCTTCTCAGCGGCTGGTTATCTGGCCATAAAAAAGCAGCCGTTTAGCAGACGATTCTTTGGCCATTTTGTGCTTCTGAAGGCAACTTTCAAAATAATTCATAATAGTTTAGTGAACCTAATAAAAAATAAATAATGTCTTGTGATTTGAACTGAACAAATCTTTCATTTGGTTGGTATATTTGTTAATTTTATTAATCTGTACCTAATTTCTAATAGTCTGACTAATTGATATATTTCGTTAATTAATCTGTAATATCTAATGGATTCACTGACTAGATATAGTTTTACTTAGTTGATAATAATATCTCAGTTTAATAGTTAACTCAACATAGATACAAAGTTTTTTTTTTTTTACTTCTCGTTGTTTTGTTTGTTATAAAAGTAATGTTTTAGTAAGTACTCAAATATTTTTGTTTGATTTAAGAAGCAGATACTGGTTGTTTCTTTCAATTGTTATTATTTTGATAGATCCGTCCGTAAAAGTTTATTAAAAAATTATAGACAGATACATCAAACAATGTTTGATGCACATTTTCACGAATTGTTCAACAGACTTTCTATTGAAAAATTCGTGAAAATAAATGTTTATCTTATAATACGAAAGGTTATTACTATCCTAACTTATTCAAATATTGCGATTATTTGCAAAAAAAATCATACAAAACTGCCAATCTCGCGAGATCTCGAAATTGGCGAGATCACGCAGTACTGTTATTTATAAACTCGCGAGATCTCGCTTAGGCCCGAATCTTGCTAGATTTTCATTCCCTTAGTAACCGCCCGTGCTTTGAACCTTCTCTATACATTACAACTGAATTGAATATTTTAAGGCTGAAAGTTACAATATTGCGTAGGTATCTGCCATGAAATACTTAGCTTTTTACTATATCATTTGTTTTAAATTAGGCAATGTAACATACAAAATGACTTAGGTACCAAAATGTTATTTAGTTAAATTTATTATTTATGTGTAATATTAACTGAGGAGCAGGCGAACAAAACCGGACTTGTCCAATAAACGATTTTTTACAGGAGAGCGAAAAATGTGAATGAAGCTAATATAGTTTAGTCAGAGTTCTGATTTTTAGTACATGCAAACTAGATAGAAGTACAAAGACGTAAGTACCCGTTTCATGTTAATCAAAAAAATGACCAGTCGCTTTTTTATTATTATTTTTGTAAAGGACAAGTTTGGTTTTGTTCGAAGGTTTGGACAACTCCGGTTTTTGATTGAAAAGTTGCTGGACAAGTCTGTATTTGAAATGAAAATCTCATTATATCAAAAGCCTTGATAAAAAAAATACCAAAAAAATCAATAACAAAATCTTGTTGATCGGGCTCACAACAATCGCATTCTTCAACATCGGCATCAGCATCGTCATCATTGACGTTATTTTCTGTAACTACAGCAGTTAAAGTAGGTATGATTGGAAATTAGGTATGGTTTTGAACCATTGAAGTTCAGGATTTTCTGTTCTCCAAACTGCTTAGCCAAGATTTGCTCCAAATCTTTTTTCTTCTGCTGCTTAATCTCATTCACAGCTGAAAGTCTTCGAAGAAGTGATGGGTGGTTCTGTGATGATTTTAATAAAGATACCGTGTTGAGTTCGTTTTCAGGACTGTTATAAAAATTTTACACTTTTAATAAGAAAGCAAGACTCAGATCGGCTCATATTTCTTCCTCTAAAACCTCTGCCTCTCCCACGACGTTGACAAAATAGGTTGGTGCGATACCATATAGAAATATTCGTAAATTTTAATGGACAAGTTACAATTTGTTTGAAAATCCTTCAGCATGAAAATATTTGTATTGTTTTAGTCCAGATTTGATTGAAAATCTAAATAAATTAAAATGTTAGCCTACTTTTAAAAGGACAAGTCCGTTTCTGCATGAAAAGGCAAATTTACATCTTTATTTTGAATATGAAAGAGCTGGAATTGATTGAAAATCTTTTGGTAATGCATAGATGTTTACTTTCAGAGGTATATAAAAAAAGAAAAAAAATTGTGATACGTGGACAAGTCCGGTTTTGTTCGCCTGCTCCTCAACTATAACTAAGCTTAAACAAAACTTAAATAACATAATACATATAATTATACCTACAATGTGCTCTTATATTATATCTAGTTACTTAAAAATAATTTTATTACCTATCTTTTATATAAGTCGTTGTCATCGGCAGTAGATCTAATAAACAAGTATTACAATAACTATTTTTGCTGTCTCCAACAAGGTCCGTGATGATCTCATAGTTCATAAGTTACATCTATGTTCACATTGTGGAATGCAAATTAATTTTAGGTATTATTGATACCTAAGTAGTTGTACCTAAACTGTTAATAGTCAAGGGTTGTAAAATAATTTTATTGCGAAATATTCGATAAAATAGGATGTAAATACTGAGCATTCCGTGTGGTGACGGATTAAGAATACGGAATGTCACCACCCCATATCATCCCATGGGTGTCGTAAGAGCCGACAGAGGGAGCATATTATGCAGAGAACAGCACTGTAACAGAAGGAAAACTTGATACAAACCCTATACCAACCCGTTTGGCCAGCGTGGTATAGTAGACCAATTCCTCCTTTCAAAGGAGAGGCCTAGTCCAGCAGTGGACCGTTAAAGGCTGATCATGAAATACTAAGTATACGGTAAAAAATGTACTTAGCAATACATTGCGTCTAACTGTACGTTCCTATATATTGTAATTGCATGCATAGTAAGATGCCAGATCTGACTTTTGCCTACTTTGGAACGATTTAGATGCTTTACGCAGACTAGCAATACAGTACCTATTTATCTCACTATTCCATAATAAGGGCAATCAACGTCATCGTCCTAGCATTTTTCCAGGAAGTAGAGCCTTGCTGATTTCATTGCATGAATGGACCGGCTCGACCGGGGAAGTACTACCCTCTCACAGAAAATCGACGTAAAGTAAGTTCCTAAACTGTTGCGTTTCGTTCGGTGACTGAGAGTGCCGGAGGCCCTATCCCCTATTCATTCTCCGTCATCCCACTCCTCATCCTATCCCTTTTCTCAACCCCAAAGGCGGCAACACACTTGTGACTCCTGTGGTGTTGCTTGTGTCCATGGGCGGCGTAATTGCTTACCATCAGGCGATCCGTCTGCTCGTTTGTCGCCTATTATTATTTAAAAAAACGTTATCCTGCATCACAGAGTTTCGCCTCGGAGCCAGGGGTCCGCTTAGTGGTCTAACCTGATTTGGTATAATATTTGCTTTTCCTCAGAAACACTGCTCTGAATTCATTCAGTACGGGGAATATAAACATTTGTTGTACTTATTATGTGTGTTAATTAATATGATTGCTATAACGTTAAACTTATATAGAAACGTAATAAATCTTATACTAATATATAAAGCTGAAGAGTTTGTTTGATTGTTTGTTTGGTTGAACGCGCTTATCTCAGGAACTAGGTACTTACTGGTCCGATTTGAAAATTCTTTCAGTGTTAGATAGCCCATTTATCGAGGAAGGCTATAGGCTACATAACATCACGCTATGAGCGACGGGAGCAGAGCCTTAAGTAACGCGGGTGTAACCGCGGGCGTCCTCTAGTCTAATATAAAAACGTAATAAATCAATAATTTTCATAAATATAAATGATAATTTTGGGTTTTTTTGTTGAAGTTTCTAGGCCATCGGCCCTCTTACATATACAATGATATATTTAACACTGGTAACCTGTTTGATAAATAATGGTGAAACATGCCGTCAGTAATAGAAGCGTCTTCCGATTATTTATTTATATATTTTATTTATGCCCACAGGGTTTGTGTACAATAATATTGCTCCTAATACACTCATCTCCATCTACGTCTCCGTAATACAAAATTACAGAGACGTAACTCCTTTCTTGACCACATATTCTGTATATGATCATTATGTGATCAGACCACCTAGACCTAATACGACATTATCTTTTCGGATATATCAACTAGATTGAAACTACTAGGTAAGACTTAACGCGTTACTCCACCTGACCATCTTCATTTCTAAGGACTAAGTGGAGGACTAAGTGCTGAGCCTTGATGAACCCCTACTCTTACTTCAAATACCAAGAATAGAAATATAAGAATTTCGACTTTAGTGCAGACGTTCTTATTCAATAAATGAAATCTAATCGTGCATCGATTCTTTTGATTTCTACTTAATATCATAATTAAAACGCAAAAATAATTTATGTCTTGTGTAAGTCGAATATAATAAAAGTATTTACATTATTTCAATACACACAGTATAGGAATAATGGAATAATCTGAGCAATATCGAACGATTCTCTAATCGTTTCCTTAAGCCGCGAGATAAAGACATCGCCGGCTATCAAGTGAATAACACAATAAATAAGCCTTCACAAACTTAATTGTTAAAAATAAATCAGAGTTTTTTATACTTGCCTTAAAAAAGGTTTTGTTTATAGGTACCACCGCGATTTTAGTTAATTACTTGTTTTTCCAGGTACAATAATAGTAACCCTGGAAGACAACATTTTGTAATTCGCAGGACAAGTCAAAATATACATGAATTTAAAACAGAACCTATGTAATTAATTTGAGAATATGCAAAAAGATTATTTTAATTATTTAGCGAAACTAAGTAGGTGATGTATGGATGAAATCAAAAAGCTAGAACAATTTCTATGGTTACGGAAAAATAGTAAAGACTTCAAAACGTCCGTTACTCTTTCACGCAAAATTACTTACTGTTTTTTTATTTACATTTATTTTTTATTCTTATTTTTTCTTTTTTTGCTGTTCTATATTTATGAAGTTGTATGTATTATTATTTATTATATGCATGTAATTTATGTAGTTTTATTTTATTGTACATACATAGAGGCTGCACTAAAAGCATCGGGAATGAAATATTTCCACTGTGCCTGTCATATTAAAATCATTTTAATTGAAAACTCCTTGGTTTTAAAAATCGAATACCATTTATTTATTTAAAAAAAGTCTTGTCACAAGGTTTTGTCAAACTTGTTTAGTCGTTGAGAAAATGGAATTGACTCGAGAAAATTCTAGAGCGATGATTTATTATGACTTTCGAAGTGGTTTCACACAAAAACAGTGTGTTGACCGGATGATTTCTGCATTTGGTGATGAAGCCCCATCCAAAACCACAATTTATCGCTGGTTTGCTGACTTTCAACGTGGACGTGTCAAGCTCAGTGATGATCCCCGTCAAGGTCGTCCAAAAACTGCAGTCACCCAAGAAAACGTTGATACTGTGCGTAAGCTGATTGAGGAAGATCAACATGTGACATACCGCGAAATTCAGGCAACTTTAGACATTGACATGAGTCAAATACAAATAATCTTGCATGAACAATAAGGTGTAAAACAGTTGTTTTCCCGATGGATACCGCATTCGCTCTGTGAAGAGCAAAAAGCGGCTCGAGTTACTTGGTGCGTCAGAACTCTAGAAAGATTCCACGCAGGATCCTCAAATGCTGTATACAACATCGTATCAGGTGACAAATCCGGGATATACGCGTACGAACCCGAAACAAAAAACCAGTCACGAGTTTGGGTGTTCGAAAATGAGTTAGAGCCAACAAAAATTTTTCGTTCACGGAGTGTTGCAAAAAAAATGGTGGCCACGTTTGTCTCCAAAACCGGCCATGTTACGACTATTCCTCTTGAGGGACAAATACAGTTAATGCAGAATGGTATGCTAGCATTTGTTTGCCACAGGTCGTTTCTGAACTCCGTAAAGAGAACTACAACCGCCGCATCATCCTCCATCACGACAATGCGAGTTCTCACACCGCGTACAGAACAAAACAGTTTTTAGAGCAAGAAAACATAGAATTATTAGACCATCCGCCGTACAGCCCCGACCTTAGCCCAAATGATTTCTATACTTTCCCTAAAATAAAGAATAAATTTCGTGGACAGAGATTTTCATCACCTGAAGAAGCTGTGGACGCCTACAAAACGGCCATTTTGGAGACCCCAACTTCCGAATGGAATGGTTGCTTCAAAGATTGGTTCCATCGTATGGAAAAATGTGTCAAATTTCGCGGAGAATACTTCGAAAAGCAACAAATACATATTTAAATAGTAATGTTGTGTCACTTCCTTGATTCCCGAAATTTTCAGTGCTAATTGTGTTATTTCAACAGTATTTACCTTTTAAGACGATCTTAATGAAAAAATGTGGTGTACGGATTTTAATACTTTTGATTAAGTTTAGCCATGTTTTTGCCGAATTTGTAGCAACGGGCAAAATATTGTGTTCAATAAAAACTGTGCCTATGCTATCGATAGAATGCACTAGCACCGAAAATGATAGTAAGCTATAATCGTGAAAGTCATAAAGACATACCTATTTAGGTATATCTGCATTTTGGTTGTTTACAACACTAAACAAGTCAAAAGTGGATTAGCCGACCTCTATTATGTTTATATTTTAAGCATTTTTACACGATGAATCAACTGAACACACAAATAGGGAAGGACGGTCTTTGTTTCATTTGATACATTATTTATTTGTAGATTAGCACCAAGAGCCAACTCTACGTGAAAACAGCTATAATATTTCTTTTGTTAGATAGGTACGAGTTCAGACTTTAGCAGTCCCTACCTAGATAGTCCGTCCGTCTTTACGACCAAGGTCTTAACGGCAATTGTAAGTATCAAAACTATAGATTATTCCATAACAAGCAAAATGCATGTTAAATAGTTTATACCTTTATTTAAATCATCATCATTAGAACAGCCTAGAGACCACTGTAGGACATCGGCCTTCCCCAAGGTTCTCTATTTAAATATCTTTATTTAAATATCCAACTTGTTTTTTTTTAATTAATGCGCGTTGTGAGGAAATAGATACATAAATTTAGAATATTACTGAGTATAAGTAATTACTAATTATTCATCTACAACGTGCTCATGTTGATCGTGTAGGTAACTGATTGATCGAAAGTTAAGATGTTTTGCTTCATGCGTTTGGTCACAACCACAGACTAACTCCTCTTACTTGTTCTGGTCACAACGGTGATCGTTTACCTGCTAAGGCCCGTTTCCAAAATTCTATGTAGGTACCTACCTATCGATGAACTTGGCTACTACACAGATATGTATTAGCATATTTTGTTTGGAGCTTATGTCAAATATCTTTTTGTACTAGTTGCCAAATCAACTGGGTTCCTATGATAATTTTATTAACAAAAACAAACAATCCATTTTGCCTTCATTTTAGATACCTGCCTATTTCCATAAGTAAACACAAACACAATTTGTGTAAGTCAATCACCTAAGTATGATATTTGGAGAAGACAATTGCGAGATCTTAAAGCACCTCTTCTGCAATAAAGATAAAGAATCCAAGTCACTTTCATAAATCGTTCATCGTTTTAGTTATCCTTTTAAATATTATAAACCTGGCTACTCTGGTTGTTGTTTAGCGTAAACGCCTGATAAGTAAGTCTTCGCTTTAACATTTGTCGTAAAAAATATTGTGTGCGTTTCGACGGCGCGGCCATGACGTTATTTTTTTTTTAAATTAAGTTAAGATTTTGTAAAAAATTGTAAAAGTAGACTCCCAAAACCATAAATTTGTCAAAGCTATGGTTAAAAAGTTATAAGGGTTTGAACGTGGCCGCGCCATTGAAACACTCCGAACCGCGCGGCCACGGAGATCTTTAAAACTAAGCATTGCCGAGACCTGAAATTTTGGTAAGTAACAAATTGAATTTGTAATTTTTTTTTTAAATATATAAAAAACCCTGAGCTTATATTTTAGGAGCTGTAAGACTAATACGCCATGGCCGCGCCATTGAAACGGTGAAAAACACATTTTCGCCGATATCTCGCTGAAAAAGCAACGCAGACGTCTGAAGTTTTTTGTAAAACCTGGATGTGAATTTGTCAAAACTATTAAAAATGAAACAAAAAATCCTAGGTCTATATTTCTGGAGCTATAAGACTAATACGCCATGGCCGCGACATTGAAACGGTGAAAAACACATTTCGCCGATATCTCGTTGAAAAAGCATCGCAGACGTCTGAAGTTTTTTGTAAAACCCAGATTTGAATTTGTCAAAACTAGTAAAAATTAAACAAAAATCCTAGGTTCATATTTCAGGAGCTGTAAGACTAAAACGTCATGGCCGCGCCATTGAAACTGTGTATAATATAACACAGACTAATACCAACATATAAATCGGATTTGATTACACCACCTACTTTAATAAACTAAATTGACGGAGCCCTGCTTCGCTGGGCTCGTATTTTTGAATTAAGGGTCACCAGAGAACCTAACATAACCTATTTATTTCGTGATCATTTACTACATTTGGTGTTCGAATACAATTTGAAGTGCAGTCGTGACTAAAATAGCTAGCACTATTGTAATTTTAGACTTTATTTTTCTGGTGTTAAGTACTTATATATTTTTAGTTAAAGAATTTAGGGTATCAAAGCATTTTAAGGTGGTCATTATATTTAACCCTATTTTATTTTACTTTATATCAATACTGCCTTCCTAATTTTGTTATTTATATTGAGCATATAAATTATGATATAGGACAAAAAACAGTTAGGTACCTATTCTATACCCGCTGCAAACATAGATAAATAGTCGAATAATAATATACCTATGTATCCAAGAACCATTTTAGATGCAGTTAAAGGCCTTGCCACACGGCACAATTTTACGTCCAACTTGACTAAATCACTTGATGAAATCGTGACGTGTAGACGCCAGTCGTCCAACTCAAGTTCATCGGGTGGGCGGTACCACCAGATTTTAACCAATCGGGTGGACGGAATAAGAATCAGTGATTTGATTATGTCGTGTAGACGGGCAAAGCCAATTCGATTGAAAATTTGATCAGTGGTAAAATTGTGCCGTGTGGCAAGGCCTTAAGACGCAATGTGATTTTTCACATTGCGTCTGTCGTCGTCTTTTATAATATTTAAGTAGGTATATGGTGAGATACTTTTACATAGCTACCTAATTATTTATGAATATTTCTCTTTAACATAATAAATATTAACATGACGTTGAATTCATTTACCTATTAAAACTACATCTGTTCGTTGATCTTATGTTATTTCATTTGCGCGTAATTAATTAAGAAAATTAATTACAAGAATTGCTGCAACGTAAAAAAACATGTAAAATAATTTAAACGCAAAATTTATTTTTTAAATTATTATGTACCTACTTACTTACAAATCAACATGGAATATTTTATAAAGTTTTGCAATAAACCAACATAATATCAAGATAGGCAGGTAGGTACCTACTAACACTACTAACCTATGCATCTTTTGCGTCTGCTATGACATTTGAATTCAAAAGGCATACCTAAACAAGTTTTGCATCGAATTTACCTGTTGATGAGAAACCTAAAATTTTATTTTTGCTTTATTATATTAAATACATAAAATATTTCAGAAGTTGTTTATGGTTATACCGTATTGACACCTTTTTATTAACACTAACAGGGTCTGAGACATAACGTGTTACAATGACGAATTTGCTGACGATTAGGTAGGTACATAAGTTTGTAACTAAATAAAACATTGGAAAATCATTAACGAATAACAAACGTAAAATTACGTTAATACCTAATTGCAAACAACTGAAGCCGATAGTTACTTTATTGGTCAATTAACTACACGAATAAAACAAGTTTAATATGTAAATAAAAATCATATAAAAACCATTAAAAGTCTGTTTTTTAAGTACATTCTAAACTTAAAGGTAGCACACCTCACTGAAAATAAAAGTTAATAGCTAACAAAGTAGACGTTCGAATAATGAGGACCTCAAATAGGTAAATCAAAAACATAAGTGGGCCATGAATTCAGGTTGAGATTATTATCTCTTATGCATCCTTGATTATTATTTATTAATATGGCATTAACGATAGTTAAGCCACAATAAGCTATTCAATTACCTATTATTTTCATAAAATTATGTGACTTCCTTCTAAAAGTGACAATTCGCAAGTTAAAATTTCGTAGATACCTAATAGATGTTACCTATTAATTAAAACTGAGGTATTCTAAACATCAATTAGGTAGATTGTTTGAGAAAATGAATGAAAAGTGTTAACAATATAAAATAAGTAGGGAAAATACTGAAAACTAATATTTTTATTATATTTTAGAGGCTTATCTTATTTTGCTGAATAATTAGGAATAACTTTATTTAATTATAAATACCTATACCTTTGTGCCAAATGACTAGGTTTTGGCACAAAGAACCTTGGCACTCGTTTTATTGAAGTTACTTTTCAGATTTTAATTTATTTAATTATCATTTAGTAGATTAGTCCGTGTGGTGACGGATTAAGAATACGGATTGTCACCACCCCATATCATCCCATGGGTGTCTTAAGAGCCGACAGAGGGAGCATATTATGCAGAGAACAGCACTGTAAGAGAAGGAAAACTTGATACGAACCCTATACCAACCCGTTTGGCCAGCGTGGTACAGTAGGCCAATTCCTTCTTTCAAAGGTGAGGCCTAGTCCAGCAGTGGACTGTTAAAGGCTGATGATAAAAAGATTAGCTCTATACCTAATATTGTGTAAAAAACACTTACAACACCCACCTTCAATGTAGGTACCTACTTATACCTTCCAAAATGTTGCTATAAATTGATTAATTTAGCTTAAGCACGTTTTAAGGCTCTGGGCACATGTTACAATGAAAACTAAATATCTATCATATTTTTTCAAAATATAATTGATTAAAGTCTGGTCGCCGAGAAACAAAGCAATTATCATTTTTCTATTATTTGTGCTGACGGCATACGAGTTCTTGGTGCAACTCCTTTTTTGCATCCTTGTGATTACAATTAGTTACCAACCAATCAGGTGCACGAGCAGAATGAGGTATGCATAATAATTTAGTTTGTCCTTCTGTAACGTCGCAATGATTTTATATGATTTTTGTGTGATATTTAGGCGGCTGGAGAGTGACTCAGATTACTTTTAACTGCGATAGCCGAAATCCACGCGGGCGGAACCGCTGGCAGTCTATTTTGGAAAAGTTTAATACCTATACACATTTGAGTAATTCAGTTTTTTATTCAGCTTAATGCTCGTTTTATTACTTACAAATCATCATAGAATAAGGACATTTTGACGTAACTACGGCAACAAAGCGAAGCGGTTAATTTGCATTGGCTGTGAATGCTGTGGTCATATTATCTGTGGCTGTGGTTGCCTGCAACTATTATTCGTTACAGGCTAGAAGAATACCTACTGTTTTAGAGGTAGGTATGTACCAACCTATATAATACTGATTCCCATTACAATGATAGTAGATATTGTTATTCTCTAATATTCTTTACAATTTTATGCCACCTTAGATTCACCAATTAGGAAAAAATTAAGATGAAAACCATTAGAGAATCTCATTGTTTTTGTTTACGTTTAGGTCAGTCAATAACTTTACCATATACTACACAAATTGTATGTAATAAAAACAAAATATAAATGTAATAAATTTTATGGCTCGGTCGATGAAACCTATGTTTTTATCAGTAGGTTATGTCTTATAGGATGCTTAGATATCAATAAAAAGGTGCCGACTGACTTTTCATATTTTCATCTTCTGCAGCCTTTCGCAGGCCTAATTGCTTCCAGAAGCACAGTTAGTCAATACTAGCAGTTGGTCTACTTATAGGTACCTACCTACCATGGTGGTCAGACGAATTGGATATAGGGTTTGGTGTCGAATTTTCCGTTTTGTCGCAAAGATACCAAGTAGGTATTTCCTTGTCTGTGTATTTGCCTTAGTTGCCTCTTAGGACACTCGAAATAATAATATTGGGCAGTGACATTTTTCTTAATCCGTCACCAAACGGACAAATTTTAAATTACATTTTTGGGTAGAAAATAACCGAATCTTGATGCTAGATGCTTTTATTTTGAGTTATTGGCAAAGTTGGCAAAAGCATAGGTATGGAATATAGGTAACTAAGTTTCAATCGGCGTACCTACGCATGAATATCATGTACCTACGCAAATAAAGGCACGAGCAAAGCAAATATAATATTGTTCTAACTAATCAAACATTCTAGGTCTCACATAATGGATATCTCAAATAACTAGGCTATACCAGTGTACCGTGAATAAGTATAAAATAATGGATAACCTACTTAGGATAGGTATTTTGAAGGAAAGTAGGTACCAAAAACATCGACTGTTCCTATTCAGAATTAGGTTTATAAATGAAAATCTATTGAACTCTTATAAAAGACTAGTTTTCCCGGCAAAATATAGCCTAAGCTGTATTACCACAAATTTTCATCAAATATCATGCAAGAGTCCGAACAACACACATTACAGCAAGCGGTCGTTTCTGATTGTTGTAGACCAAATTGGAAAAGGAACTAAATTGATTAAGGTAGGTATAAAAATGCTTCATTATGTACACATGGCTAGACAATCGGGTTATTTACTTAAAGCCCCGATCCCCGAGGCACCCGTACCGGAGGGCCCTGATTTTTATATTTCTGGTAAACTTGATTAAAAGTCAATTTAGCTTAAAAGTACCGTCAACAGCAACTTACTGTTTATAAAATATTATTAGTTACTAAAATTAAATACTTAACTTTAAGGAGCAGGAAAAATTATAGCGCTTGGTTTATGGTAAATATTATAATTAAAGAATACAAAGTAGAGTTTCTTAGGGCGATTACAGGTTTTAATTATTGTCACAGTTGTTTCTTTTTCAACACAAAAATCTAAATATCTAGACTAAATTAATGGAAATGCAACGTAATTTTAAAACCGGCAAAATTGGACTTCGACATTTGAGTTTCATTTTCATATTTTTTTACAATAGGTATAGAAAATATAAAATGCGTATTATTTATTTTTATATATTTTTATAGACACACGCCTTTATCCCCGAAGGGGTAGGCAGAGGTGTAACATTAGTAACATTACACCCACATTTCGCCATGAATTTTTAGGTCCCACGTAATAGGAGGCGAGCATATTGCCGCGTATGTATGATTTATTATTATTGCCTTAACAGCCTTGCTCTACAACATTAAAAAATGGATAATAAAATAGTCAAAATTAGCATCAACTTAGAATAATAATACAGTACCTAATGCCAAAGTAAAGTTTAATAATAAAATTGGCAGTAAGTAGATCTAATTTGAAAATATTGATGGCATAAATTGTAGAATAGGTATACTTGTTAAGTATGATTTGATAATATTGTAATATGTACATAATAATAATTATGTAATATTCTTTCCGTTCTTTTAATATCGTATTCTATTTGAAACATTTTATTCAAACTGTATTATCCATCCTCTAATAAATATGTATGAATGGGTGTTGTACAAAATTTCAAATTAAATACTTTCGGCTTATATATTTCAAACACATACATTTATGCAGTTTTTATGTCGACTGTACAAGTTGATAATAATTAATAACAGAAAAAATTAACATGATAAATCTAATGAAATTTATCGTTTTCGGGGCTCTCCGGAACGAGTGCCTCGGGGATTGGGGCTCTAAGGGAATAACCCAGACAACCCGTAGATGTCCCTGTTTATTCAAAGTAATATTTACAAACATAGGTAGCTATATCTATTATCTAGTACCTACAAGTTGACCTGCATGTATACTGCATTGGAAAGCTTGCAACAATTTTGTCCGAAGAGCAGTTGACATTTTTTTATTTCGGATTTATTCTGATGATTTCGGATTAAATTTAATCTAAGCGGGAAAATGATTCTACGTTCAAGATTGACTCCAGAGCGTGGCTCCTCTCAACGATTAGGTAACAGCGAAGTCTTCTTTTTGAATATTGAATTAAGTCTGATTAGGCTTGGAAGCGGTCAAAGGGTTTTGAGACTTTTCGCCTTGGATGCAACCGAGATAAGTGTAGGATTACCTGAGGTATTCCTAAAAGCGCAACTATTTTTGAGCGCAACTAAATATCAAGGTGCAGGTGCAATAGAGCTGGTTAGTAACTAACGGAAAATATCGATAGTTGATAAGACAAGACATTTTAGTATACTTTATGACATTTGATGGATATAAAAATAATACAATGCAGCGGGGAGTAGGGTTCGGTGCGGGGAACAGTGACCACAGGAGAGAGGTGTTGCTGTGCGCCTGAGTTTTACTAACCTCTGTTCATTTCTGTTATCCTGGTACTTTTGAAAACGATCGCCATAATATAATAAATAAAAAATGGGCAAATGATTTAAAATTCTATCGATAATAAATAGACCTTTATGAATATATTATGCCCCTTCACTATTTTTCGACGTGGTTGCGGCGCATAATGGAATAAAAAATACTTTTTTTTTTTATGAGCGCAACTAATAGTTGCGGTTCGTGGAATTAAGTAGTTGCGCTCAAAAATAGTTGCGCTTTTAGGAATACCTCGATTACCTACCTATATGTAGAACTTAGGCACCTGCTTAAAGGTAAACAGGTGGTACATAAACGAAGAAATTATATAAATTAGTGGTCGACCTAAATATTGCCATTTGCCATATTTCATTATTGAAAGTGTAGTACCTACTAGGCTTCTTCTTAGAAAGAATCCATTATTTGGTGAATAGGTATGATAGGTAAATAATTAATTACATAGGATCGATTACTATGTAATTATATAATTTAATAGGCAATTAATTGTTCAAACTTCTGAAGATTATACAAGAAATATTCGTTGATATTGTAGATAAATTAAGTAGGTAGGTAGGTTTTGCTAATAATGGCACTAATCCGCTTAATTAACATACCTTCTTATTTGATAACATTGCTTGACAATTGACATCAACTTCTTCCCGAATTACAGAGAACAACTGCTTATTACATTTTTACTATTTAATGTCATAAACATAGATGCGTACTTAATCATAATAAACATAAAATGTGGGTTGACTGAACTTTGTTCCTTTTAGCGTTTGTTGGGATGAGATAGGACATTGTTTATTATTTTTGTCATTGGAAGGTAGGTACGGTTTCACACGATCGCGGATCGCGGCATTAATTGATAATATTAAGTGATAAGTAATTAAAAAAGATTAAAACCTGGATTGGGCTGTGTCTGGTAGTTGGGTTTCTTCATCCATTCGTACGGGGAACGTGGCGGTGCCGGCGGCTGCGCTGGCCGCGAGCCCGGGGAGCCTTCGCCCGGGCTGGCGAGGTCGCCTCGCGCCGGAGACGGCATGTCTGTTATCTCTCTCTCTCCAGGCTCTCGCTTCGGGAAGTGATGAGGATCCGGCGCCCATTCTCCACCGGCGGGCGCACCATTCCACGCACACCACTGCTGCTCCTCAAAGTTCTGATGCTGCCAGCCATACCAGCCGCCGCCGTATTGCCCGCCCTTGCCTTGGTACATGGCGAGCGGATTAACGTAATTCACCATGCTTCGATCACCGTCCGAGCATCGCACATACACTCGCTGTCACAACACCACCGGCTGTTTATCGGTGCGCGTACGAGATACACCACACGCGGCGAAGTGGACGCGACTGAGCGAAACGAACGAGGCAAGCGGGCGAGCGAGGGCTAAACGGGAGGATCGTCGGCTTTGTGAAAGGGCGGTGTTTGGTTGGACCAATGAGCGCGAGGCGTGAGACGTTAGTACTATTCTTTATTCTGTGGCGTGAGTGCGACGGTTGCGTGGGCGGACCGCTCGCTCGCCCCGCTTGCCGCGCCGCTCCGCCGCGCCGCGCCGACGCTACAAGCCGCGCTCGCGTTTCATTTGCCTAATTACTACAAAAAATAATGAAGACTGCTGTAATGAAGTGCGCCTCATGTGAGAATTACCTTTGGGCATATTTTTGTTAATTCGTAATTAAACAGTTTTAAATATAAACGCCTATCTATTAACTGGGTAGGTATGTCTATAACAATAGCGCATATTATACCTACTTAATAAAATATGTAATGTATCTATAATAATTCAAACTTGCACGTTGTCTATCTAATTAAGTCTTTCACAAATACGTAGTTACCTGAAAGCTGCAATAAAAATAATATGGTAAGTAGGTACCTAGGTACCTACTTATGATACCTAGACACCTACAAAGGATGTTCCACAAAATTTACACTGGTCAACATTTTTGTTGTTAGGTACCTAGGCTAACCTATCTACCAACTTTTACACAAGTAGGTAGGTAAAGCCAGAACTTTACTTCAACCTAAGGTATCTACCAAAATTGTAGGTATACCTAAGTAGGTGAGTATTGAGGCCGATACATCCTTGGTGTTTTCTAAAATTATTTACGTAACGATTCCCACAATGGAAGGATAGGTAGGTAAACAATAAAATAACGCTTTCGCTTTTACTTCTATGGTAGCTATAGCTACCGATAAAAGTAATTTTCCAGCGTTTTTCACAATTTTGTAAACATGGGTAGGGTAGACCGAGGCGAATCAGATCATTGGGTGAATAGGATCAAAATAAGAAATTAGTGAATAATTTTAATAAAGCGTTGACACGGCACGCACACTGTACGCGGCTCACGAGCCACTTCTATCCTGCAACTCCTGCCATCGGTTTCGTTTCGATATGACGAGTAAGTACATCAGCGTCAGCCCCGCTCGCCATTGAGTCGCTTTTTGTGAGGGTTATAATTTTCGCGCTCATCTAATAATATTCCTTGGTGTAAACTGAAGAATTCGTGTTAAAGCTTTGAATTACTTATATAGCTTAAACGGCATGGCAATAGGTCTAGTTTAGAAAACATTTATATTTTTAAACCCTATTATATGATAAAATGTGAAATATTAATTTCATATGTCTTCAGTATGGGGTGATTCGGATCGCGTCATCAGGGCGAATTGGATCACTTATTTAAAATGATTTATTTACATTTGAGAATAGGTAATTAAGCATTTTTGTTCAATTATAGATGGTTCGCACATATCAAAGACAAACAATAATGGAGAAAAAGCAGGAGAATGGTCCCCAAAAAATAATTATAGCCCCAAACAAAGTAGGTACTGGCCTAAGAATTAATCTTAGGTGCCCCACCTAATATTGAGATTTAAAAATGACCATACACCAATTTACAAAGAATCCAGTGATGTCATTAAGACACGTGGTAGACAATAAAACCAATACTGGATTTGACTTCACCTCAGTGTAAGATTTATCTTTACGAAAGAGATGCTAAGAAGTAACTTAAAACTGCCGAAAAAGCTGTGAAAAAAAGAGATACTGACTGATACCAAAGAAAATATGAAGAAGAAGAATAATAAAATAACACCTTGAATAAAGATCAAAGGTTCACGTACGAAGCACTAAGATTGACTTTGTATTTACTGATAAAAAAATCATTCATCCACCATCATGTGAAGAATGGCGCCACGAAAAAGTGCTGATCTGAGTGGGAAAGATCGATGTGATTTATGTTTTAGTAATTAATATTGTTGTGATTCTTAATTATTTTAATATTACTTTTGATACAAAAGCCTAATGTTGAGAAAACCTTAATTTTATGTATGATCCTATACGCCCCAATAATTGGGGCGATTCGGATATTTCTCTCCTTTTACCTTTTGATTAATATTTTGCACAATTTAGAAGTAATTTGAGTTTCGAAATGTTTAATGTGTAGCCAAATAATTACTGATTACCGTTTTGGCAATTAAAGTTACATATGTCACACTTTAGTATGGTTTTTATGTCCTCAAATAAAAAGTGATCCGACTCGCCTCGGTCCACCCTACCTATCTATTCAATTTGCGTAGGTAACTATGACAAACTTTAACTGCTTATATACCTAAGAAGGTATACCTAAAAAGAAGGACATATATTAATATACGGACTCCTTTAAAATATCTCATTCCATATAAGTACCTAAGTAGGTACCTAAGTATTTTTACCGTGAGTTTTACGGTACCTGGTAATGTTAAACCTACCTACTTACTCTAATTTTTGTACTTAATTACCTATTTGAACAATTACCTACCTACTTCTTCTTAGGTAAGGCAACTTAGATACCTGCCAGTTTAGATAATAATTAAATGATCTTCCCATTAGACCGTATGTAGCTTGAAGGTAGGTACCTAAACTAAGAAAAATTCTCGTTTCTTAGAGAAGTCCTCTTAAGTAACTACGTACCTAGGTACCTTAGTTGTATTACCTACCTGCGTGCAACAATTTACATAGGTAAATAAACATCTATAATCCAAAATATAGATAATAAGTAGGTAGGTGCATCTGTTTACTAAAGAGGAATCACTAAGGACGGACCAGAGAATTGAACAATACCTAAGTACCTAAGTACCTACCTGTTAAATTTGCACAAAATCAACGTTTAGTAAATATTTAGTTTTACCCAGATTCCTTCTGCAAAATTTTATCGTTTTAACAACAAGTTTCATAAGAAAATTAAAAGCTGATAGCTTGAAGCTTGAAAAAGCTAGTAATGAACCTACCTAATACTAAGCACGTATTAGTCGTTCTTGTTTAACTTGTTCAAAAATCAAGTGAACAGATGTTACAGAAAGCAGGTTACACAGATTGGCGCTCTAACTGGAGCTGCAGCACGAGTAGTAAGTGGCTCTACATTAAACAGTCTGTTCAAAGTACCAGTTTGTCGAACTCAGACAAAACATGCGCCAGCAGCGAGGAAGACGACAGTCACTGACATTTTCAACGCCTCTTTTTTCAGGAAATTAAGTACATAAGGGTACTGCGTAAGCAGTGGCAAAATGTAGAGTTCTTGTTCGTGGACGAGAATCGAGATATCTTTTGTTCCCTTTGGTAACCCTTTGGCGGCATAAATGCTATGCTCTTCTGCGACCTCATGCAGCTTCCGCCAGGAAAGTAGTAAGTGTTAGTAGGTATTTGTTAACAATAAAGTCTTTAGTTCTTTTACACTTCAGCCCAGGAATAGAGACAACTTGAATTATCCATAATTTATTTTTGGATTTTATGTGCATTTATAAAAGCGTGTTTTTCTAGTGTTTTTAAACTATTAATTTATTTTATACATTTATTTTAAGTAGGCGAATGAGCCCGCATCGTCTCCATCTCCGCCTGTGCGTCTGTATTAGGTACATGGTGTTTTATCTGTCAGCTTATAACAATCTAGCTCTTCAATCAGGAGACCACTCAGTGATTTTACTCTACTCAGGGCCACATACGCCTGTCCAGCCGCAAAAGTACAGAACCCTAACTACACCACTGCGTGGTCTGCAATATATACCTAATTGGTTTGCAACTTGAAACCTTGAAACCTGATCGTGTTGAAAGTCCATTACATGGCCTTTCTCACAAGTGCAAACACGACTATGATACGATATTCCATCATAGAATGCTAGTGCCTATCTTCCGGCTTCATCATCAGACCTTGAAACCTAATAGTGGCCAAAGTTCATAACAAGGCTTTTCTAAGAAAAAACTAAAACAGCTATGATACGATTTTCAATCAAGTAGTTCCAGTTCATGTCTTCCAGCTCCATCATCAGATCAGTTTGACAGTACCATATTATTGTATTGTCATCAGAACTACATACGACTGCCAATTTTCATTACGTATATCGTACATTACGCTACGACCCTTGGAAGATGGTTAAATTAGTTACCTACCTTAGATTCTATTATATAGTTAGTTACATACACGACGACCTAATAAAAGCGTGGTAATAAGAAAGCTAACAAACTATTAATCTTAGGACTGACCATAAAGGAAAAAACGCAAATCGAGTAGAAATTTAAATGCGCAGTAGATAGGGCACATATTATCTGACACATATTAGGTCCTTATTAATTAGGTGGGTTGATGAGTTCCTCACATACTGCCTGCTGCGAATCAGGCATTCTTGTACCTAACCATCAGACTTACATCGATAATTACTAACCTTATCCCGCCCCATCCCATAGTCCTGCTAGGGTCAACCTTGTTATTATACCTAACGTAGGTACCGAATCTTGTGAAATACACACCCTACTTGAGTGCACCCTTACAGGCACGCATTTGCATGAATCTTTCCAAAACTCTTGGGTGTGGTCACCCAAGAGTTTGGGAAGATTATAAGAAGTATCTAATGTTACAATTTAACTCTACCTAGGTACCTATTTTGGGGTAATGCAACGTCTCTATGCAGTCCAACGCCCCATTTTCGGATAGTGGAACACTGCAACAACACAAACGGCACTTTAGGTCCCGAAGTTTTATTTTACAATAAGGTAGTCTTTAATAATCTGGTTTTAAAACGTGCGGATTTTTTAGTGCTACCTAAATTTACTAACAATACTAACGTCGACCCCGTCACGTTGTGTAGCACTTATTTATTAAAAGTAGTTTTCTCAGCAACATCATACATATAGGTAAGTATCTATACCTACTATCCGCCTTTAACCCTATAGATACTTAGGTAATTATGGGTACATTTTTGGAAAAAAAATCACCAAATCACTCTACATCTCGTCACCTTATTCACACTTCGTAATAGTTCGCACCTACCTATTCCTATATCGCTGGGGACTTAACAAACATTTAATCAACTAACACAACATTTAAAATCCGGTCTCGAAACCACAATTTGTGGATCATAATTGTAATACCTAAGTCATATAATAACCATAACACTTGAAGCAGATAAACTGAAAGTTAGAATTTCGACTACCGGTAGGTAAGTTATTGTTATCGCTGTTTATCAAAAGCCAAGAATTTTTAAATTATCACTTTTAGTTTCAGTCATTAGTCGGATCTAAAAAAAATACAATACTTAAGTGAATGCCCAATTGTTTTAGATCCGACAATTTTATTTTCAAAAGCGGTTGGTAAGTAGGTACCATATTTATTATGATATTATTATAATATATTGAATATTCCAAGCAACTAAGTATGTCTTAAAATGAAAATAAGCATAAAGATAAGAATCGAAAATTAAAATTAAAGTTAAGAAGCCGTCATGAAAGTCATCCGCGTCGCAGTCAACAGGAAGTGTGCCCAGAAAACTTTTTTTTTTTAATAATCTTTATTGGATAAGGGATTTTTGTACCTAAAAATGACGATGTCAATCCCATCGTACCTTATTCTAAATTTTTAACAACAATCAATTAGAAGACTAATTGATTTGTCTTTATTTATTTACACCACTAAGTAGGTAGTTCATTTTAAAGGAATAGATACCTGCCTAACTAAAGGCGTTCTTGCATAGGAGGATAGGTACAGTATCGGCAAATTGGTAAGAAAGAATATCTATGCAAATTAGATGTTTACGACCATACGCGGTCTGTTATAAATTTATAATATACTTATACCTAATGATGTCGTTATTTTCTTATCCAACCGGCAGTTTTCAGATTTTCTGATAATTAAGAGCCTGAAACGTCACGTAGTCGTGTGTTTGTAGCGTGGTATTTAATTTGTCTTGCTCATCGAGGATAATACCACATCCTATTCATTACATACACTTATTATTATTTTTTTATTTTGCATAGGTACCTACAGACTGCCCAACTTCGCTTTTTTGTGAAGGAAAACAATGTGCTTATTATAATAATAGCTTTCTTTACAAATATAGTTAGGTATAATAAAAAGTCGGTACCTACTTACAATGAAAGTATCTACTCTTATCTCAAAGACCGCACACCTGGGCCGCGGCGGCATCTTTTGTTTATTTATTTACCAACCTAGTCGGCGTTTCGTGATCATAAAAATACAATGTTAGTAGTTAGCCGCTATTCGCTGAAAAGGTCACTTTGCAAAAGTAAAGTAGGTATAGTAAAATTATTATTTTTTAAGGGATTTAAAATCGCAATGATCAAAGTAAAATAAATAGGTAGGTACCTACTAAAGAAATTACTCTAGTTAGGTGGGTCCCTATCTTTTTACCTTTGGTGACCCTAGTTTTGGTCTTTAAGCAGGCAAATCGACAAATATAATATTTGTATTGGTCTTTTATTAAACTTACTGTAATAATAACGCTGCGGATGGATGCAATCGGCTCAGGAACGGTGTAGGTAAGTGTTTTCACTTGGCTCTTGCCTTGACGAAGGCCTATGTCCAGCAGTGGACATTTATCGGTTGATATGATAATGATGAATCACAATGCATATAAATAAAAAAAGTACGTAAATACTAATATCTACAACTCAACTAGAGATTTAAAAAAAATGTCTTTATTGCCGCAGTTTGAAAGTAAATTCAACTCTACCTATTTAACTGTTCATTCATATAATCAGACCAGTTCTACGGTACCAAATTAATCTAATAATTGTGTCTAAGTAAATATTCATTGATTGAGCACTCGAGGTATCGAGGCAGCGACAACCTAGTGGAGGGACGAACGGACTGCTACGCAGAAGGCTTAAACCCGTGGGGAGCTGACTTTTCAAAACCATTTGTGTATAAAATTATCTATTAAGTAAGACAGGCTGTCCATTGAAGCGGAGAAAAGCGGAGCTGGGTCTTATACAAACAAAACAAATTCGTAAAAACTCATACATACATACATACATAGACTCACGCCTGTTTTTCCGAAGGGGTAGGCAGAGGCATATTAAACGCCCACTTTTCGCCAGTGTTTTGATCCCACGTAATAGGTGGCGAGACTATTGCCGCTTATTGGGATGGGACATTTTGTTTGCCAGAGCCTCGTCCGTTGATCGGCAGGTGCACCACTTGCAGGTGAGGTTGGCTTGGGACCCTAAGTTCTTGGTGGGAACCCTATGCAAAATTGTAAAAGCACTGCTCTACTACGACAGCCATCCTAAAGTTTGCTAAACGGTGATGGAAATTGTGAGTAAACCTGAATGCCTGAGAGTTCTACATAATGTTCTCGAAAGTCATGCAAGTATTGTGAATTCGTCAAAAAGCACGTTGCTAGCGTGATGATCTAAGACACCTTCTAAGGCGTTTCCGACCAATCTTGAGCCGCCAGCATCCATCCGCTGCCCTCAATCCCAATAAGATCGACGATTCATCTCGAGGGAGGCCTACCTCTGGCCTAGCCGACCTAAATTTGTTTGTTTGTTTTTTTTTTGTTTTATTTAAAAGACAACTCCCGCACTAGGAATACCTAAATCCTGTGTCGCGGGGACCTTTACAAACATACAACCAACGGCCACAATGAAGACCCAGACTCGACACAACAATTTATGGATCACACAAAGTGTTGTCTCGTGTGGGAATCGAACCCATGACACTCAGCGCAGTATCAAGCGGCGAGGCGGCCGCTTAAACCGCTACGCCAACCGTGCAGTCTTTTATATAATAAGCATAACTTCGAGTCGAGTGTTGTGATAGGTACGGTTGGATGTTCAAAATACTGATTAATAATGCTTACGACAATACGTAAAACGTCACTCAGATTTTAAAAGTTAACTTAGTTGTGTGGTGTCCGTGTGGTGACGGATTAAGAATACGAAATGTCGCCACCCCATATCATCCCATGGGTGTCGTAAGAGCCGACAGATGGAGCATATTATGCAGAGAACAACACTGCAAGAGAAGGAAAACTTGATACAAACCCTATACCAACCCGTTTGGCCAGCGTGGTATAGTAGGCCAATTCTTCCTTTCAAAGGAGAGGCCTAGTCCAGCAGTGGACTATTACGGCTGATGTGATGAACTTAGTTGTTAGGATTCACAAGTTATTAAATAGGTATTGCCAAGATAAAATAATCTTAGCGTTGGTAACTAATCAGAATCGTAACATTATTTTTTTAACTGTAATGTATGGTTTCTTTTAATTTTAAATAGCTTTTAATATTTTTTTGTAATCGGGAGTCAAAGGTTTAAGCTGAAAACCAGCGCTTGGTAATTCTCCGGGATCCAAGCATAAGCTGACGCTTAAACCTTTTGCTTTCAATATTATAGTTTATTTTGTAATTTATACAAAGGACTATGGGCAAAAATGTATGGGCTCCGTCCCCATATACCAACACACATGGAACTGATGCCAATGTGTACCTTAAGTATCCACTATTTGATTAAAATCCTTTTTTTCACTTATATCCATGGCATAATAATATAATTAATATCTAATACTAAATTGATTTTTTATTGATATCAATAAAAAATCAATTTATTATTAGATATTAATTAGCCTATATTTTCATTTTACACTTTTAAGTTATTTTAACATTATGGTGATATTACAGTACAAAACATGATTTTGTAACGATACAAAATAAAAATAATGTATTTTTAATCATATACTTACATTTAAATGATTATGAACGAATAATACGAAAATAAAAAAAACTAAAGCTGAAGACGTGGAAAAAAGGCTGCTAGCTTTAAATGCAAATGGGCGGGCCATGTCAGCCGTATACCTATATGAGGATCGTTGGGCGAAAATCTCGACACTGTGGGTGCCAGAAAATGGTCATCGTCGCCGGGGTCGGCCCCGAAAACGGTGGCAAGATGACCCAGAGTACGTTAGTACTATTAATTATTCTGTGCCCAGACGCCTACCACAAGAGTTGGCTTGAGATTGCAGGCGACAAGAGAGCGTGGAAAGATCTGGGGGAGGCCTTTGCCCAGCAGTGGGACAGTACAGGCTAAAGAAAAATTAGAACATAACGAATATAAATGAATGAATCATATTAAATTCATTGTCTTCTAATATTAATTCTTACAATGCTCATAGTAGGCAAATAACAATAGTAATAGTGTTAATATTACTGGTCTATTTTTATATACTATATTGACGACCGGTTGGCGCCGCGGGAGTGTAAGCGACTGCTATGCCGACGGTCGCGGGTTCGATTTCCGCTCAAGTCAAACATTTGTTTGCATGAACATGGATGTTTGTCTTGGTCTGGGTGTTTCTTTATATAATATGTATGTATTTACAAAAAAAAATAAGTATATATGTATGTTTATCCATTATCTAGTACCCATATTACAAGCTTCTGCAGTTTGGGACCATCTAGTCCCAGTTGTGTGAATGTGGTAGAATGTACCATAACTTCCTATAATAGATAAATGAGTAGGTATTTTACAATTAATCGTCAATAATGCGTAAACGAAATATTTGTTTAACCGTTAATTACTATGACAACCCCCTGCATTTGGGCAACGTCGCCATATAAAAAAATATCATCTTGCCAAGATGTGTCGATTGAGCTAGATTTCATTTCTGTTGATGGGTGGGGACGATATCGCCCATGGTCCTTTGCTGTAATACCTACTTACTGAAACCAATAAAAAAAAAGCTCGACGTATACCTATGGCTTACGAAGTAACGTTCTAGAGCTCTTGCACTCCTACCTTAGTGATAGGAAACAAATAACAATAATCAGTAGAATTCACGTAAGTAACAAACAAGAAGAATTCTTCAAATTAGAGGAACGTACAGTTGCCTACTGAATCCCTCAAGGGAGCGTACTCGGGCTCCTAATATTCATTCTCTATAGTAATGATTTTCCAAAAGCCAAAGAACATCCCATGACACTATTCGCGGATGATTGCACGAGAACTATACCCTGCAAACATAATGAATCATATGGATATGATATAAGTACTTCTCTGGCTAAAACTATATCATGGTTGGATAGCAATAATCTTAAAATAAATGTTAACAAGACGGTAATAATGCACTTTAGCCATAGAGCATTGACAATATTAACATTTAGTAATCTTGACATAGAATATAATGATAATAATATTGACGTAGTTGACACGACTAGGTTTTTAGGTTTAACTACGGATAGGAATCTCAATTAGAAGGCGCACTTAGATAGACTTAATAAAAAAATAGCAGTAGTGCACATGCTCTTTTCATGCTCTCGCGAGTAATTAACAGAGAAGCATTGTTGGTTGCATATCATGGACTTGTGGAATCTCCAGATTTGGTATTATTTTTTGGGACAACTCAACCGAAAAGGACACTCTCAAAGTTACTGATAGTTGTAAAACTTATTTTAAACAATTCAATATACTTACTCACAATGCCATGTATTTAGGCTTCATTCGTTAAATCCAACCCAAATTTATTTCCTCGTCTATCAGACGTAGTAGATACCTAGAAATAGACGAGATAATAGCAAATTGTGTCTGCACACGGCTCCGACGACACTTATGCGCAAAAGCATTTTTTGTGTGGCTTCAGTTAATATAATAAACTCCCTAAGAGTTGGAAAACCCTTACCACAGAAGCTTTTAAAAGTCAAGTTAAATCGCTATTAATGACTAAAGCATATTATAATGTCACAGAGTTTTTGAACGACTCAATATAAACATAATATTACTGACACAAGTTTCAATTATTATTGTTATGATATAAAATAAAAAAATGTAATAATCCAATGAATTAATATAGGCAATTGGCATTAGATATAATTGTTGACTTTCTTAATGTCCGTAGGTAACTTAAAATTACCTATTATTACCTACTTAATTGATTTGACATTTATTTTATTACTCTTATAGCCTACCTACATGACATTTTGTTTTTCTTAATTTTATTTTATGTTTATATTCTTTAATTGATATTGATTGACTCTCATCTGTTTATACAAAAATTTAAATTTAGTTGAATATAAGTAGATAATAATTATTACAATTATAATTATTTTAACTACCTCGTTGGTCTCGCAGCATAAATGTGCGCGTGGGTCTCGGATTCCATTTCCGGGCCGGGCAAAGTGTTATTGGGTTTTTCCGTTAGGAAATTCTCAGTAGCAGCTCGGAGTCTGGTAATGTGCCCGGTACGGCAATAGGCTCGCCCCCTATTACGTGGCACTAAACTAAAGCTGGCGAAAAGTGGGTGTAGCAATATAGGTACCTCTGCCTACCTCTTCGGGGATAGGTATAGGCGTGAGACTATGTATGTATGTAATAATTATTATAACATTCCTAATAGAATTTGCACGCCACAAGTTATGGCAAATATGTACTTACCTATGAACCAATACCTAAACTGTAACATCTTGCATGCACGCCAATGTACCTACCTATGTACCTATACAACATGTTTATGTAAATAAACATCATTCATTCATTTATTATTCTATTCTATTCTGTTCTATTCTATTCTGAAAGAAGTAAGTTGGTTGTACCTATTCGTATACAACTTACAAATGAAGCTAATGAGAGGTGTTTTAATAACAATTCCTATTGCCAGCTGTAGGTACCTCGCATTATGTTTTGGGGGCCTAGTCCGAGTAGCACCTATTAGTATACCTAGTAGCAGTTTTACCAAAAATGTAGGTAAGTATGGCAAATCGTTTATAGCGATGGGTAAATTCGAATGCGGTCAATTAGTGGCCACACTTGGACAAAGGGCCCTGTGTCTCAGAAACAACACCACCTAGTCCAATCACAGCCTAGTATACCTAAACTTTTCAGAGCCATTAAGACTTTGAAAGGCTCAGCGCCGCTGGCGTGGGACTTTTGACTTCCTTACGGCAGAATTGTCAAAGATGCTGTCTTGTGTTCCTCTTCACTCGTCCTCTTAGCGTTATCCCAGTTTCAAGTGTTTCAACCCGAGGTCCGCTTATCTATTAGTCAATCCGGATTCGGCTGAATATTAGGTTTTCCACAGAACAACTGCTTGTCTGACCTCCTAAAATAAAGCGACATTCCAAGGTTAAGGCAAGTGTCAATTCCCACAGAGGTACCTACTGACGACCCATAACGACTGTCAAATATATTCATGTCATGACTGACGAATCGAACGGCTTAACGTGTTCTCCGAGGCACGGGGCAAGCGATAATTTTCAATACGCACGTAACTTTGAAAAGTCATTGGTGCGCACCATAGATATATTTTAACTGTTCTGTGGTGCGCACCGAAGAATCGAACCCGAGACACTCTGCGTGGCAGTCTGTTAGTGTCTCCACTAGAGGCTATCGCTGCTTGTACCCATCCCATATACTACCCAAACAAAAAATACATCCCAAATTTTAGCAGCCTAGTAGTTTCGGATCGGATATACCTACCTACCTACTTACCCACGTTGTCTGTTATGCTACGGCCACACTACCTTACCGTCTACCGGGCTGTTACTGCAATAATTATGGCAATAAATTACCGTTTAAATTACTGCGTGAAGTCGTGTGGTTACACTAGAGTTTACCGAGATATGTCAATAAATTAGGCGGTAAAAATATCATTTTTCAAAATGGCGGTTGAAGCTGCAGCTGTTTGGTATTTTATGAGTGCCAATTACTTATTTTAACATGAATCTTTTAAATTTTTGGCTTTCTGTCGGGTATCCCAAAGAGACGGTTCGGATTGGAATAATTCCAAAAATTCGAGCGCTTTTTCATTTGACCACTCCATATCGGTAGATACAGATACATGCGTCGTCGTCGAACTCGTGTTGCACACTGAACAAACGGTAGTGTGGCCACAAACGCATTAATTACTGCGGTAATCTTCTTTGATGTGCGAAAAAAGACCGCCGCCGGAGCTATTGTCTACCGCCATTTGCCATATTGATTGGCATTGTAAAATTATGGCCATAAATCGTGGATACACCTAGGCGTTGTTGAAGTTATGGCAATAACTATTGGCATATTACGGTAGTGTGACCGTAGCATTAGTGAGTCAGTAACGGAAAAGTATTAGGTATATAAGTGTATGACTTAAGATACCGAGGTTGGAGATCGAGGACATCGCGGTAGTTCTTTGTGCGTAGGCCAGACATCTGTCGAGACGTTCCCATACCTAATCTGATACCAAGGCAAAACTCAACCCCGAGTGGTTGAGTGAAACCCACAACAGATTTTGCCATCGTGATACAAAAATAAGAGAAAATGTAGATACCTATGAGTGGAGTGTGTGTCAAAGATAGGTACCAACCACTTCAAATTCCTATCAGAATGACTAAAAGCTGTAACACACGCTGGAATTTGGTTCGCATCCGAACCAAATCTGACCGTCTGTAGTCCTGTGAACATAATTATTATTAATTGAGTCCGCCTCGTTCCGCTAGTTTGCACATCGGATATGGTTTGCTCCGTACCAAATCCGGACGTATGGACGGTTGGGCCGAACAAACTACGACTAGTCGTGTTCGGAACGCCAAGGCCAAGAAGGACGAGAGAATGAGCGCAAGTGCCGGCCGCGCGTGCGCTCATTTTACATTATGGAGGAGATCGTTACCGAACGCATTGTATTAATTGAAGTTCTTCAATTATTCAAAGATTTTAAGGCCGACCTCACATTGGGCGTTAGCGTTCCTCGAGCGTACGCCCAGCGTGCGCTCGGCATTCACTCTGTAGTACTAAGGGCCTCCGCAGACTAGCTTCTTTTAGCATCGGCGACCGGCGATTCAATCGCTTTTTAGCATCCAGATGCAGCATCCGAATTCTTACACCGCACACTGAAAGATGCCGATCGCGGCGACTTGTCACTTAAAATAATAACGTAGGGGTCGTCCATTAATAACGTGATTTTATGTCTTTCCAATTTTAAACTTACTCTGTGATAATGATACCTGGGTAGGCTGGAGGCTCCTCATCCATACCACCTCTCCTCATTCTTTAATCAAAAGTTTTTTTTATACAAAGTAAATAAAATAATATTTTATCCAAAACAGACATTGCGAGCTACTGGTGTCAAAATTTAAGCTAAAATAAAAAAATATAACACTCATTATTCTCTTCATCTCTTATCTGACTTTAATTTGTTTGGGTTGGCGCTGTATGGACATACATTCTCTTCCATACTTCTCTGTCACCAGTCATCCGATCACTTCCCCCTTTTCTTACATATCTATTCTCACACAGTTATTCCATCTTTTATTTGGTCGCCCCCTGCCTTTTCCTCTCTACCCTCCTATTTATCACTTGTTTACCTAAATACATTATCATCCACTCTTCTCATAAGATGTTTCTAAAATGCTAATCTTTTCATCCATGGACGCTACTTGCAGACTACTTTCATATTTTCTCTATTTTGGCATTGTAAAAAAATATGAATATACATATCATGCATCATTACCTTTAAGAACGCTATTTTAGTAGTATACTGGCTCATTTATGTCTTAACTTGCAATAATTGCAATTCAATCTTGCAAAATATAATAATCTTGCAAAATAAAAGCATATCAAACATAAAGAATTCCAGAAATGGATCAGAAAATTCAGAGACCGCTGCACCTACATAGAATCAAAATATCCAGACCAAACTGACGACATCCTCCTTTTTGAAGTGGGTTGATTAAAGCATCCTAGAGCATCCAAAGGCAACGAAAGATCTTAATACAGGTTTTTTCTGAATCCCTGCCAATCGAACGAAAGATCGTTGTTTTATGATGCGTATAGGATAAAAATCTCTGGCTCAAGAAAAACAAGGACACTTGATATCTGTCTACACTTATTTGTCCCTTCCACCTATCAAGACTCACGTGATTAAAGGACGACTCCTTACCATAGGTTGTCACTTATTTGTTAACCCTTAAATAACACCGTGGGGTAATAAAATTCTTCACGCCAGGGGCACAACTTGTATTTTTTCTTACGACGATTACGATTATTACGATTCATCTCCTAAATTTGTCAGTCACGTGGCCTAAAAAAAACTTCCATCTAGTCTGCTTAACTTTGTGAGAAAATTATCCCAGGGTGTCAGTTACGCATGCATTAATCTCTCATCAATTTAGTCAAATGTTTGATAAACTAAGTTTACAGAGCCCTGCGAAGCTCCTTTTTTGGGTGGCAGCGTCACAAGAAAACCTAACATAACCTATTAAGTTTTCTGAGTGGATAAGTTTCCGGAGCGGACGAGACTTTTCATATTAAATGATATTTTGTAGAACGATCGTTAATTTGGTGTACAATTAGTAATTTAATGAAATAATGAAGTTTTTTAACGTGAAGCACTTTAGTGTTATTTAAAATTTTTGATGCTTTGTTAAAAATATCCCCATGTAAACTACAAAAATAATTTATTTTGTACACTACAACTTTTAATAGCCGTTTGGGGTAATTTTACCCCAAAGTTTTATTTATTATTCTGTAACCGAAAATAAGGATGTTATTATAGGGTTTGACTAGTGACTGGCTTAAACAGAATAATTAATGTCGATAAAATTATGACAGCGCTTATAATAAATATTTAAGTTTTTATTAAGGCAGTGCACTACCTAGGGTGATGTTCTAGGTTTTGACCAGGCGACCCTTATCATAGGTTATGATAAAGCTACACTACCTACTGCTTTCTTTACGGCCCTGTCACGACCTTGCCGCTCTGAGCGGCGGCTTAGCGCGGGGCGGCTAGCGGCAAGATCAAATGTATGAAGACGTTCGAAGCACGCCACGAGCCGCCGCGCACAGCGATAACGCGCGCGTTTTTTTTGGCGCGATTGGCTGCGCGGCGAGCGGCGCGGCGTGCGGTGCGGCGAGCGGCGGGAACAAATGTACTGCGACCGAGTCCGACGCCACGACTCCGAGCGGCACAGACAGCGTTACGCGAGGGACGAACTAGGCGGTTAAACTATTTGTTAAATATTTTGTGGCGGTAATGAATACGGAGACATTTAAAGTCGAAATTTTTAAACGGTCGCGTGTGTGGATAGCAACACATCCGCTGTATAAATACAAAAATGTTAATAAAACGTTGCGAGATGTAATGAAACAATGTTTCATAGAATGTAATGGTAGGTTTTAATATAAATCGCAAACATTAAAACATTGTGTAATGTACATATGTACCTATTTAGGTACAGACACAGCTACTATGAAAGTTAAAAGGTGATTTACCTACCTACACAGATATGAGAATAGTACTATTCTCATATCTATGCCTACCTACTTAACGTAATCTACGTTGTGTAGGTACCTATTCAACGCCTCATTAATTGCGAATATGTATTATTCCTTTGATATAAAATACTTGTAAGAAATGAAGATCCAATGTCGACAATTTTGTAGATATACCGTATAGTTACACAAAGATATTTTGGTTATCGCCATATTTATGGGTAACTCCGTCGGCCCAAATACGTCCACATTTGCCGCTGCGTTTACCGCTGCTGTAGGGTCGTGGCGTGCACGACGCTCTGCCGCGCCGCCCGCCGCGACGCGCGCCGCTTAGACCGATCTCGTGAACAGGCCCTTATACCGATGAAAATATTGAGCAAGCTAAAGTCAGTATTTTTTACCTATGTACATCTAAAAACCAGTTCTCGTATTACTTTCAGAGAGCATCATCTATCAATTCAAACGTTAATATTAATACGAAGAAACGAAAGACTTCACTCTATTAGGAATAACTATTGATACACATCTCAACTGGAAAATTCATGTCAAAAATATTAGATCAAAAATATCTAGATTTGCTTATGCTCTCCGGGAAATTAAGAACACTACTGACTTTCACACAGCATTAATTACATACTATGCCTACGCATATTCTTGGCTTAGCTACGGAATTATTTTGTGGGGCCATAGCACTGACACACCTTCTCTTATCATTCTCCAAAAAAAACTAATCCGCATTCTAACTAACATAGACCAAACCGATAGTTGCCAACCGTACTTTATAAACCACAAAACACTTACTTTACCATGTATCTATATTCTGGAAATATGTAAATTCGTTAAAAACAATATTACCTTCTTTACTAAACGTGGAGACAGGCATGCAAATAGATCATTAAGACACAAAAACCGATTAATGTTACCTACTTCTAACATGACCCTCCATTCCAATAGTCCATATGTTATGTCCATCAAAATTTATAATAAACTTCCAGAAGCCCTTAAAGAAGAACCTAGAAATATAACATTTACTAATAAACTAAGACAAATACTCATAAATAAAGCCTATTATAATATAAAAGAATACTTTGAAGATAGGGACCTCTAATAATTTATTAATCACAGATATGAGAACTTGTACATGCAAAAGCTCAATGAGTTCTAAAGTTTGTTTTTTTGACCACTCCATTCTTCTTCTTATTTCGTTTTCACGAAGTAAAAAGCGCGGTTCGTCCGGTATGTTGAAAACTATTTTCTTTTAATTTTTTTTTAAATACAACTCCCGCATTAGGACTAAATCTTGTGTCGCGGGGGACTTTACAAACATACAACATACGGGCACAATTTATGGATCACACAAAGTTTTGTCTCGTGTGGGAATCGAACCCACAACGCTCAGCGCAATCTACGCCAACCGTGCAGTAAAAAAAACTTTATCCAACAAGCATGGATAACGTTTAAAACTTGTCTAATACTTGTATAATACAGAAATTGCAATAAAATAAACAATACTTGTCTAAAACACGACTGTATTTTGTAGGTGAGAACGCTATCAATGTATAAGACATGTTTTAAACTGTAACAGACTTCAGTGTAAACGCAAATGTGTTTTATACTTGTATAGATACTTGTTGGCTACACAGTGTGAACGAAAGAATGTTTGAGACAGTTTCAGGGCATTTTCGTCAGAACATGTACAAAATTTCAAAAATGCATGATTAGACCAAAACTTTAGTAAATAATATAATTTTTATGAATTTGCATGCTCGTTTTTATAATCTTTGATTTAAAACATAGAATACTGATGAATTTCAGTTACTTTTATTTTAATTGAATTAAAAGGAATTTAGTGCAGTTAATTTTGTCATGTTCGTTACTCATAAAAGAACTGTTGATAAAATAAAACTAAATGTTCGTTTGACATTTTAATTATTTCAATAATTTGTAACTATGATGTTAGTCAATTAATAATGAAAAACTGTTTTATAGCAAAATATTTAATTAACATTTTTGCAATAAATGCGTCCTTACCGTTACTTATTGTTGGATCACAATATTTCACTTTAATGTATTCAATAAATTACTGTAGGTAAAAATTCAATTTTTTTGTTTATTAGTATTTACTAAGCTATTAATTCTATACATACAGAAATAAGTTGGAACATCTTAATAAAAATAGGAAATAATCAACAAATACAGTAAACTTTCGTAAGGGACAGTAACGTTACCTGACCTACCCGTAACAAACAGGACACAGTAAAGTTGAGATCACACTTCGACATTTTAGAAGTAACTAATATAATAAGCAAAAATATTTTTGCTTTTTATTATCTAACATAGCATAACATCTAGTAGTGTTAGCCTGCAAAAAACGAAATAAACGATTTCTTCAATTTTGACAAAACAAAAATATAAAAGTTCCAGTTTGCAACAGCTTAATTTAATAAACTTCTGAAAATAACGTACATATATAGTTATCAGCTCTTTAATTTAAAACTTTGGGTTTTCTATAAATTAATAAAAATAAACTTCCATCAAGCTGTGGCTTCGAAAAATAATAGTCATGTAACAATCAAGTCAATAACAGACAAACAGTCGCTACTTTAATTTTATTATCTTGGCAAGAGATCAGTACAAAATACAGTTTAAATCATTTGGTTTGTCCGATTGGTTTAAAAAAAACATCCTAGATTATTACACCATTCGAAAGTGTCGCCAATAAGGTTCAAATTCTGGCAAGTAATAACATATGGCAAACTAACGGAAAGTGCTCATTTTTAACAAAACATCATCATCATCCTTAGTAGCGATACTAGCGATACTTTCGAATGGTGTAATAAACAGAGAGTGTTATTTTTTAAATCACATTAATAATGATAACTATTTGATACGATTCATTTAAATTAGAATTATTTCGTTGATTCAAAATCCATCAAACACCCACCGTGGCACCATGGGCACTTAGCTTCTTGTCAAGTGTGCCGCAACTTTATGCGGTCATGTTCGTTACTTTTTTGGTCCGGCTTATACGTTACCTTTCGTATGGTATCAGACAGGACGTAACGGAATCACAATACTTAGCAAAACTTTATTAATAATCAAAAATGTTGTTTTGTTTTCTTATAATGAATAATGTATCTTGCTGTAGAATTAACTAACCTGTATGGTACAATACATATCAAACTGAGGGTGATAGTGATTGTTTGGTAAAATCGTGATTACTTACCGGACAATCGGATAGGAAAACGATATCGCCTGCTGTAAAGCTCCGGCCGGCTCCAGACACAACGCTAAAATGGCCGACAGCGAATGACGGCTTCGACTTTGGTGTTACCATTTTAATAAAACACAACGTAATATATAGAAAATATTTTTAAATTGCTTAAACTTCGGTAACAATGCAGGACATGTCCGTTATCAATAAAACGATGGGACAATATTTAAAATTAGAAAATAAATTATAATTAAGATATAAAACTGCATTAATGTGTTTTTTATTAAATAGAAATTTATTTTGCCATAGAAAAGTTAGAAATTATAAAGCATTTATAGAAAAAATCATCGAAATTGGCAACTCAAAAGTAGTTTAGTAGAAATGGGACAGTACTGTATAGAATATTTGACAAACTTTGAAATTAATTTTCATGTCTTTTAATCAATTAATGTTATATTTTATGTATGGTAAACGAATGTCCGGAAGGTCGTTCAAATATATACAAGAAGTTGCAGTTATTAAAGATGCATTGACTTCAGTAAAAAAAAAATAAAGATGGGACAACCAAAATTTCAGGATGTACATGTTTTTATGAAAATGCCCTTCAATACATGTATAAAACATGTATTGGACATGTTTCTTGGTGAAAACGAGGGGTTAGATCGATCGGTACCTACCTCTGGTAGGTACAGTTAAGTCGATATTTTAAAACATCGATTGACAAAGTGTAATAGTAGGTTAATATTTTCAAAATACGTTTTGTCCCACCGATATCCACTGTGTTCAACTTGTTTTCCTCTTCTGTCTAGCCACAGATAATATATAATACTATACTATTGTCTAGCCATTATTATTTTCTTGTTGAGAGGCGGAACACTGAAAAACCGCACATGAGAACAACGCAATATTAAAAACGGTAAGTACCTACCTACCTACCCTATTTCTGTAATCACTAATCACGTACCATAGTTATTAAGTAAACGTTTTATTGATATCAATAAATTCAATTCAAGGAACTTCTCTTGCGACATGCAAGGGTATCGCTAGGTAAAATAATAATTATATCTAGTCTGAAAGGTTCCACCATCACTGATTAATGTTATGAGCTTTCTATGCTATATGTAAGAATTTAGCGAATTTGGATGTCTTACAAGTTTCTGCGTTGTACAGAGTTCGTGCTTACCTGGGCTGGAATTGTAGGTAGATATAGGTAAATTACCTAGGTAAATTCTATAAGTACTTCGTATGAGTGTTGAAGGTACCTACCTACCTACTCATTGGGTTTACGGTTGACTCGCACATGCGGCTATTTCATATCTATACATAGGTATACATAATTATAAATAAAATTTAAGTGTCTGTTTGTAATATTAAAATAATCACTTTTTAGTCTTTTTACTAAATGCATATGGATGTATACACGATACATATACCGAAATGACATTTTTAATATTTTTGTCTGTCTGTCTGTTTGTTTTCGCTAATCTTTGGAACGGCTGGACCGATTTTGACGGGACTTTCACTGGTTACGGACGTTACTGATGTACCAAGGAGTAACTTAGGCTATAAATTAACGGGTACGCGAAGTAGTTCCCTCAGGACACGGGTGAAACCGCGGAATGTTTCCCGCTATCAATCATACACTTTTCAACAGACGTAAGTTGTGTCCCCATGCTCAAGAAACAAGTAAGTAGGTAGGTAGGTAAGTAAGTATTCCAGAATAGCCATACCACATCCTACCTATACCACAGATAAGACCTAGCTTCTGTTTATATTATTTAAGTTTTGGGAATCGCTAAATCCTATGTGAATTGAATGATTTATCTACTCTGGATCTACTTTTCATTCCATTGGCCAAAGGGTTTAGTTTCAACCGATATCACCACTCTGTGGATATCACTATGACAATGGGTACACACTTGCAAGAGTTGCAAGGTTCTCAGCTGCAATCATGCAATAGTATTAAAAGCATAATTTTATTATTTGATGCCATTAAAACAACCAGTGTGTACCACTACCACCGCTCTACCACAGTAACTACTTAGTAATCTGTGCTACCGCCTGGCGCTCTAACAGAAATACAACCGACGACAAAAGGGTAGAGGAGCCACTCCTATTTTCTATGTCATTGCCTGCATTATGGCTAAATACTTATGTACCTACGTTCTAGAATAAAAAATATGTGGACTTGGGTTGCACCTTGCACCACGAGTCAGGTAAGTAACTTCAAGTTGCCGCGCGCGTACGTGTACTACGTAGAAGGTCGTCTTACGTGCCGTGGTCGTCAGTACCGACATGTCGACGTGTCGCCGGACCGGATCGGGCTACTACTTAATAAGAGTAATAAGACAGCCTACCGTACATTTTTATAGGATTACTTACCTACCTTTATGTTGGTGTCGGTGTCGTGTCGTGCCAGCTAATGAAGAAACGCTCAAAAGCCTATAAAAATGTTGTCTGCGTCATATTTGGTGTTGTAATCGGTATTGTTATGGGGACTGTGGGTTATTCCCCTGTTAAAACATAAGCCTGTGTTTTCGTAAGGTTTTCGTCCGCGGTGATTTTTGCTATTGCCACATCCGTGAATAGGTACATTAAGTTTGTGCCCTGAACTTTTTGGAGCCTCCTTAACTGCATTATTAAGGCGCTGTTATACCTCAGAAGCCGTGAAACACCTAATTTTTCGTCGCGCATCTAGCCATAACGGTACATATTACAAACTAGCAAAAAATAGAGCTTAAAGTCAAAAGTCTGAACAAAAGACTTTTGAAAGAATTTTTCATGTACGTAAAATAGAATCACGGTAAAAAAATCACAAAATCGAGGCAGAAAATAATCTTTCGTCTCACTGTTTGCAATATTTTGATCGTAAGCTGTCATATTTTTTTTGATAATATTGTAGGAAATCTAATGAACTAAAGAATTACCCTATTTATTTCCATATTATATGTGTATATTTTGTAAAATTAAATAAAATCTGCCAAACGTCTATGATTTTGACGCTCGGTAGATCCCATCAATATCAAACGCTTCAGCAATTTAAACCTTATTAGCATAAGCAGTGTACTGAGTGTCAGTTGCTAGTTCACGCCCCGCCCAGGCCTCATCATTCGGCTATGAGCCCTGTGAGAGATAGGTCATGTCGCTTGCGTCTCCGCTGCACGAAATTTTACGTAAACCTGTTTGTTATTATAATACGCCAATTTGAGTTCGTAATTTCATGTTTTATGTTATAGACTGAATACTTTGAATCAAATAGGCTTTTCATGTAACTATGGGCACATATAATTAGGACCTAAGTTTATACTCTTGTTGCGTTTAATGTGTTATTGTTTCTGTGCTTATAAATATATAATTAGAAGAATAAAATATGGACAATTAGAGAAATGAAGTTCTACGAAGGATTTGTACAAGAACGCGTCGTAATAAAATAGAAATTCATCCATGGCCAAGTGATTATGAAATATGTAACATTTTTACACAAATTATTTTCATAAGAGTCTTTTATGACTAACTATGTTACTTATATATTATCGATTATGCATAATATAATTATATAAATTATTCTCACAATACATAGCTGCCACAGTTTTCAATTTTTGAAAGAGTAATAACATAAAATCGAATCATTTTATGTACCTATATTTCAAATTCATTAGCTTGTCAGAGCGCCTGGAGCGCTAAGATGCCGCCACGGCGAACAATAATGATGACAGCGCTAATATGGCGCTCCGCAATCCGCACACAAGCGGTAACGAATGTTGTATTATTGTGTTTTGAACATAAACCTTTTTAGGTACATCGGGTAAAACTTTGATTATTCATAAACTATTAGGTATGTCTCAGTACATCTAATATCTTTTTAATTTCTAAAATCAATCATATATAAGGAAGAAGGTGACTTCTCTGTTTGCTATAACACAAGATATAGTATTTTTTTAATAATAAAGTACGTAACTAATTATCATTATTGTAATTACAGTGAAGTTAAAGATAACAGTTCTGCAACGTCTTACACACATTTGACTTCAGTCATTCCTAACACGATCTGTTCAAGAGCTAGCCAAGAAATGCCAAACAATTTTTTTAACAAATTTGACTCAAATTCCGTAGTGATAAGCAAAAATTACAAGAGGGATAGCAGTGACTGGTTCGAATTGCGTAAGAATATGTTGACAGATTGAAATTTTTGTATAGTGGTAAAAAGAAGAGATAACAGCAGTAAAACCAACTTAGTAAAAAATATTTTTACAAATAAAATATTTGCAATGTAAAATCAGTTGCGCATGGAATCTAAAATGAACAACTGGCTTTGCAACAACTGGCGAAGCAAGAAAATGTAACAATCGAGCCTTGTGGATTATTCGATTATTGGTGCCACGCCAGATGGATTAATAGGTCCAAACACGATTGTGGAAATTTAATGTTCTAAAGTTGCCTATAAGAATGGCATGGAGAATAGTATAAGAGCAAATAAAATACAAATATGGAAACATGATAAAAAAGTGAACTGACTAGTCTAAACAAATATTGTAATTGTTATTACCAAATTCAGGGGCAACGCCACGTTACCCGCAAACAAAAGTGTTTATTTGCTGTGTGGAGTGGCGAAAGTATACCACTAAAAATAGAAATTATAGAAAGAGATGATGTTTTCTGGGAGAAGCTTGTGGCGTTTTATATGAATTGGCAGTTGCCTGAAATTGTTGATTCTCGGCAAGCTCAAGGGATGGCATTGCGAGATCACGGAGAGGAAAATGTTTCATCAGTGCTTGAAATTTCTACAATACCAAGCCGTAAAAAGAAAGTAAATGAAACTGTGCCTCGTGAACAACAGCAAATAATAAGAAAACCTGCCGGGTTGTAGCAGACAGCTAACTTTTGATGAGCTGTAAACTCTGTATTTTGTTAATAAATTATAAATGAATGTAAATAAATATCTTTTAATATTTATTTTCTTTGAAACAAAACATATTTGAAGCGAAAGATTTTTTTTATATTTTTCCATGCAAACATGCATGACGAGAGCTAACGAAAAAGCAGTAACTCAAATTCTAATTCTATAATTTTCTAAGCGACATAGCAGTATCTCATGAATAAGGTATATCCACATATATTTTTGATGTTTCATCTATTTTGAAAAATAATAATGGGTTGGGTTTCGAAACGAGTCGCCTGAATTTGAGGGTATTGGTAGTGTAGGGGGCTTAAGGTAGTTCGTTTTAATCCCCTAAAAGTAATTTTGACTGCCGGAGTTGCGTCTAAATATTTTTAAACAATTTCCAAAATTTCATAAATACTTCGGCAATAATGCAAAACGGAACATAGTTTTTATACTTTAGTACAGTTTTACAAATGTAATTTTTAGGTTTTATGTGAAAAACGTGAAACGAAACGCAAAACTGCCATCTTGGAATGATCATATTGACAGCTAATGTCAAATTTGTGCGTCATTGCTTTCGAGTGCCTTGGGTTAGGTGCGACTGTAATAAGTAAATAAATAGGTTATGTTAGGTTCTCTTTTGACCCTTAATCCGAAAATAGGAGCCCTTCGCAGGGCTCCGACAACCTTAGTTTATTAAACTAGTGTGATGAATGTGGAAGTTGGAAGTGCCATACACACCGATGTTTGGAGATTTTTTTTTTCAGAGGAAACCAAGTATTTCCGGCAAGTGAAAATGGTGAGGGGGGTTTCAAGACCTCCCCTGCTCCCTCTCCAATCACTCGCAACCCCTAAAAACGGCGACGTATTTCGAAACCTTTGCCATAATAATTATACCTATAATAACAATAAACATTCATAAATAAATAAAAGAAATCAACTTTTACTAAACTTCAATTATCTCGTAACTCGCTTTAGTTGAGATACGGCTTTTGCACTTAGTAGAGCAGTATTGTGTTTTTTAGGGTACCGTAGCCAAACATTGTAAAAACGGAACCCTTATAGATTCGCAATGTCTGTCTGTCTGTCCGCCCGTATGTCACAGCCAATTTATTGCAAAACAGATTTGAAAACTGTCAGGAATGGAATTAGATGTAGGTATTCTATGAACTGCTTCACTATTTTCATACAAAAACAAAACAAACATAATAATGGCCTCTCCATACATGGAACTGACTTAATTATTTTTATCATCTTACGGCACGTAGGTATTTACCTACTTTCGTCAACATTTAATACCTATAACGTCTAATGTAAACCAGTTTTGCTCATGACTGCACTGAGAACAAAAATTGCGCTATGCCTATATTGTACAAACAGATTGATGTATGTAATATAAATTTTAATATCAGTATCTCAATTCAAAATGCTAAAACGTTTTGCTTGCGATTTTGAAATATTGGAATACGGATGTCGCCAGAATACGGCCGCACGCGACGAGAATGAAGGGGGGCGCCCCGCAGTAGACGGAGCTAAGCTCCCTTCACCTCCCCTGCTTCACCCCCTCATTTACCAAAACAGTCGCTTAGGACAGCGCCTTAAGTGCAGTCATAGACTAATATATATTATAACTGGAGATAGACTGGCAACTGTCAATTTTATCAGATCTTAACGTTGAGCGTCACCTGAATGCCACTCAAGGAACTAAACGAAATATTTTTTTTTTAGCTATCGCTGCGTAACGTACGTAATTGTATTATAAGTCAAATGTTCGTGATATTTCTCATGTAACGTTTTCCCAAAAGAAAAACGTTATTACATGGGAAATATCACGAACACTTGACTTTTAATACAATTTCAAAGTTCACGAAATATCATTTCGACTTATTTACATTAAGAAATTAAACACTTTACTAGAGAAAATAAAGATGTTAATTCCAAATCTGAATCGGCCAAATCAGTTACAATGGGTTCGGATTAGAGGTCCTGCTGTATAGGTTTATTTAGTTAGGAAAAAATAAGGCAAAAATAGAATATCAAATGTGTTTATTTAGCTATACATTAATTTTTACACCAGTTTGTGTTTCTCTTTTTCTGCTCTTTCCTTTAATATATTGATTTCGAGCCTGTTGTATAATAGGATGCATTTGATCATGGTCTGCTGTACCATAATAATAAAAGCTCTTGCCAGTAAAATGAGCAGAACACTACACTTAGATATATGGTCCAAACTCCTTTAGGAGGGCCTATCTTAAGTACCTATGTCACAAACACTTACTTACACAAACAACACAGGTAATGCTGAAATAGATATTCCTGAATATTATACGTAGGAACTGAAGCTCAACTCTACGTAAATACCAATAAAATACCAAGAATCACAAGAAAAAAGTATGTAAACACACAGCCGGCAAATTTTCTTGTGACAATGACGTTACTGACATTTATTGTTTGTTTTTAATTTATGTAACGGTTTCCATTGTTTGCCAACAAAAAATATTTGTGGTCATGCAAAATAGTTTCAAACTAGTAAAATAATATAATAATAATGGTAATAAAAGTAAGTTTTTTTTATAAATAAATTCTTATTAAACTTTGGATTTATTGAAGAAAATATCAATTTTGACAATTTGTGTAGAGTACCATGGCAACACTGACAAAAAAGTTCCCTAGATTGGCAATAGGATGGCATTATTCACAAAAAAAAAAGTTGTTCGTCAGTTACCAGGGCATGAGTGCAGTCACGGATTAGCCGCAGCAGAGGGACTATTATTATTATTTCCAGCAGGGTTTGTTTCATGTTTCATCTTCGGTTTATTTTAATTTTAGAGTTGCCAGAACTATCAACTTTTTGGTAAATCCAACAATTGGGGTATTCCTCAAAGCGCACCTATTTTGGAACGCAACCGATACATGGCATCTAAATTATTGCACTAACTGCAACGGCTGCGCTCACAAATTCAAATAAAATATATGATACAGTTTTATTCTACGAATACGAAACGCAAAATCACGTCGGAAAATAGTGAAGGGCCATGGATTCATAAAAGTAACCAAGAGACTTTTTATTTTTAAATCATTCTGCTTTTTCTTTTATTTATTAAAAAGAAGTCATAGGTACAATTGTTTTGAAGAGTACCATGGTAAAAGAAGTGAACAGAGGTGAGGCGTTTATAAAAAAACCGGCAACAAAGTTATCAATCAGTAATATTATTATATTTCGGAATCTACTAGGATAAATTAGATTATTAGAAGTTAGTAGCCTATAAAAACCTGATTTTGATTTTATCGCTCAGAAATGAGGCACTGCAAGGCATATGTAAAACTCATTACAATTTTAAAAGTAGTAGAGTAGATCGTAAAATAACTTCTAAATTATATAATTATATAGGTACCTAAATACACACAGATAAATTCTTTTCACAATTAGTATTGTTTAATCATCACCAAAGATCGGCATTAGGGAGCTAACATTAGGGAACAAACTAGATTCCAGAAAATTTTGGATTTTATATGAAGGTTTTTTCAAAAGTTATAACACTTTCATTAAAAATCCGAAATTTTCCAGAATCTAGTTCCGGAAACACATTTAAAAATTAGGCATATCCATACTTTTGACAATGTTAGCTCCCTTAATTCCGATCCTTGGTCATCACTTAAAGGAGGTTAAATGATAGTTTTGAGACATAATTCATCTAATAGTTTATGACCAAATTATTAACGACCCGAAAAAGTCCCGTGTTATCAACTATCGATATTTTCCGTTTGTTATTCACCTGCACTATTGAGCGCAACCAATGGTTGCGGTAAGTGGAATCATTTAGTTGGAATTTATTGGTTGCGTTGCAAAACAGGTGCGCTTCGAGGAATACCACCAACAATTACACTCATAATTAACTTTACTAACTTTATGCATAATCCTACCATTTTTTGCAAAAAAAAATAACATGCTTTAATAAGCATGTTAATGCATGATAGCGGCTATAATAATATAATTATTAACCTTATTTTCAATTCGTTCCAAATATTTCATTTAAATTAGGAAGCTGAAAAATATTATCAAAATTATTAAAGAAAGTGCCTATGTGCTGTGAGTAAATGATAAGAAATATATATGCATTATCTACCAATAAAAATAGCACTTTACAAAACGATGTTGAATAAATAAACGCATAAATAGTACAAAAATGAATAAACAGACATTTTAAAGGGATTTCATAAGAGGATCTGATAGATTTATCTAGCAATTTCTATCAACTTCTATCGCTCATTTTCTGAAATCAGGGCTGACAACACTGATTTATTTATTTATTGTCTATGGCTAACTCTGTGACACTCTGTGTTCTTGTCACTTGTCTATACTTTACTTCGCCCAGTTCGCCCAAATGTGTTAGCATTTTAGCAAAGGTCTTTCGTGGTATATTTTAGAACTAGAACATTCAGGTTTGTAGTGTACTACGTTAGTGAACAATTTCTAGATATTTTAGTTTTCAATCTTGTGAATCGAAAATGTCTGCTGATAATATTGAAAAACTGTATCAAAATTACGGTATACTGGCCGACGCTAAGGATGACATCTCAAAGGTAACCTATTATTTTTATATTTGTTTCGAAACGTGTTACTTTATTATTTCTTAGCAAATAAATTACTTGATTACTTATTACAGCATGAAAAGGAATATTTGGAAATATTGGCGGCAGTCAAAGGATCCGATAAGGAAAAACGTTTAGCGTCACAATTCATTGCGAAATTTTTCAAAAGTTTTCCCAATTTGGCTGATCAAGCTATTGAAGCTCAATTTGATTTATGCGAGGATGATGATATAGCCGTAAGTTTTCACCTTATCTATGTTTCTGTGCTGAAAATAAGACTATACACCTACATAAATAATCACTATCATTTTACATTGCAGATCCGGAAACAGGCTATCAAAGACTTGCCCGTACTCTGCAAAGATCATAAAGAGCATACTCAAAGAATTGCTGACATACTAGCGCAGCTGTTACAGTCTGATGATACTACTGAAATTAATGTGGTGACAAATTCGCTGTTGTCTATCTTGAAGATAGATGCTAAAGGTGCCCTAACTGGATTATTTTCACAAATACATCAGAATGCTGATAGCGAAGTTACAAATGAAGTAGTTAGGGAGAGGTGTATTAAGTTCTTGGCTACTAAAGCAAAACAACTTGGCAGGGAAGTTATTAACAAAGAAGCTGAAGAGCTCATCGTTTCTGAATGCAAGAAACTGTTGGAGGTAAGCATTTTTTGGAGATTATAGTGTAGATTCATAGTGCAACTCTGCAATTATAATTAAGATTATATTTTAATTACTTTTTAGAGTCAAGATGTAGTTGCTGAAGAATTTGACCACATTATGGATCTCTTGACATGGTCAAAGTTAGGCAAGACTCCATTGGGAAGAAAGGAGCTGGTACAAATTGTGGCGGCTCTAGCATTCACACCTGATGACTATCACCCTGAGGACCCTGAATATTTGGAGAGGATAACACAATGTTCTCAACATGCATTGCCACTGTTTTCTGTAAGTCACTTAATATGTAAAGTTTCTTTTACTTCTCAAAATATCACAGATGGCTCATACAATTTTATTAAATCCGGTCTTATTCGCGATATTTTATTAATTTAAGGTATAAATACCTATGTTTTACCGACGTTTCGGCCGTCTTACAACAGCCTTGGTGGCGACAGGACTGATGTCATCTCAGCTCAAATAAGACCTGATTGAATAAAATTGTATGATGTATACAAATCGCGAAAGTTTAAAATCAATTATCACAGATGGCTTTAGGACCGAGCGTCTGTATGGCAAATATTTTATGTTATTATTTGATCAGTGAATGATTAAGACTGCTGTTTGTTCAAATGGCATAAATTAAGAACACTGACACCCAGTTTTGGCATCTCTGGATAGTTTTTGTTTTCCTTATAAATTTAAAATTTTCAGCAAAATGTGATATTGTCTGACAATTAGGTAATAATAACCAGAACTTATTGAACAGTGGTAAAACTGGCCTGAATGATGTCATTGTAAATGGCTAAATGCTATGTTAACCTTTAATGTAATATCTTAATTTCTGTTAAGCCAATTGAATTAATGATGTAATAAATTAAATATTGTGGATAATACATTTAAATTATTCATAAAGTTATTTATAACATGGTGATTTTCTTATTTCCAATATACATACCATGTGGTTATGGTGTTATACTAGTCGACCAAGCCAACTAGACGAATGTCAACGTGACAAAATTCAACATAATCCAACAATTATAATCCAGAAATTATTTATCGTAACGTGCGAACGCGGCGTGTGAACGTACAATGCGCCTGCAATCGGTACTAGGAATTTCTGGATTATAATTATTGAATTATGTTGAATTTTGTCACGTTGACATTCGTCTAGTTGGCTTGGTCGACTAGTAGTAAGCATTTTCAATTCAATAATGACATCATTTGTTATCCTCATTATGGCATTTCATCTTAAAATACAATAGTATTAAAGGAAACCTGTTAATTGGAAGGGTTGTGCCATTAATTAATGTAGTTACCCCTTAATTAGCTAAAATATTTTTAAGTAATAAATAAAAAAAACAACTAATTACTAAATAATTACCTCATGTTTATTATATTGCTGGACATCTATTAATTATCATCAAATCAGTGTATTACTATGATACATTAAGGTATCTTAAAATCACAATATATTTATTTAAAATGATAGTTATGTATCCATGATTCATGTTTATATAAATATATGAAGGTTATGATAAAATCAATTATAAAATAATTGGTAACAAGCTACCTTACTTTTACTTTTAAATGTTAATGAATATGTTTCTACATTTCCAATGCGATGCTAATAAAAATATGATTTGTCTCAACAGACTCAAGTGGACTCGACACAGTTCGTCAACTTCTTCTGTGACCACGTGTTTAGGCGCTGGGATGAAATTCCAACCACGGAAGGAGGAAGTGATGTAAAATTGGATCTTCTGAAATTGTTTGCTGAGCTTTCAGAGCATTGCGGTGAACTAGAAAATCCAGAGCAGAAAATTAATGCAGTTTATGAATTACTTATGGTAAGAAAATAATGCAAAATAAATATAAATAATTATTAAAAATTGATAAATGCTTTGTTATATTTTGGCTTGGGTATAATTACTGAGTACCTATTGTGTTAACTATAAATATGTAAAAGTATAATGATATAAAAATATACTTTGAATTTATTAGGCAGCAAATTATTAGTTATTGGACTATAACATAAGAATTGTCATTAGATAAAAAAAATATTTTTTATTAGTACAATATTTTAATACATTTTGAATATTTCTTTATTTCAACAGAAATATTTGCCAGAAGCACCAGTGGAAAATGAAGATAAAGATGGTGAAAAAACGGAAGGCAAATCTGACGAAGCTAAGTCAACTCCGTCACTTCAATTTTCTCATGTTGAGTGTGCTTTGTTCTCGTTACACTCACTATGCCGCAAGGCGCCTGAAGCACTGAACGCTGATCCCGCAAAACTCAAGATTTTACGTTTACGTCTGCAATATACAGCGCGCCTTACACAAGGATACATTAAAAAGCTGAAAGAAGTTACACAAGTAAGACTTACATTCATACTAGAAATCCTATTTTATTTACTACTCTTTCTTTCATTTGTTTGCCTGCATGGATAGTGGTTTAAGCGGTCACCTCGGCGTTTGGCACTGCGCTGTGTGTTGTAAGGGAGCTTCGAATCCCAAGAGACCACTGTGTAAATCACAAATTGCTGTTTCGAGTCTAAGTGTTGCAATGCCCTCTGCAACATAGACTTTACGCTTGTGCAGGATTCATTGTTGATGTCCTTTAAAAGGTAAATATACTTATAATTTATTTTTACGATTCAGGGTCAGAAAGGAGAAGATGCTAACTCAGAAGAGAGTAAATTAAAAGTAGCTGCACTGAAGACCACATCTAATATCAACACACTAATAAGAGACCTATTCCGTACTCCACCCAGCTTCAAGAGTAAGGTTCAGCTTTCATTCCAGTCTAGTAGGAAACATGAGAAAGAGGTGAGGTGTCATTCTATAATTCTCTTACTTACAGCAATGTACAGCAAAATTGAGTATTGAATCTGAATTTAATAATTTACACATGGTTGGTTGGTTTCAAAGCTAAAAGATTTTTCATAAATCTATCCTAAAAGAGGTACATTCAATTTTATTCCATGTGGCTATACTTAATATTACCTGTTTCTTGAACAAGAAAACTAGTGAGACCAATGTTATGCTGTGAGAATAAATATTTAAACCAGTGAGATGATTGTAGCTGTTAACATACTTATGGTTCATTATTTAATTGATTGCAGGAGAAGCTGTCATCTGACACAGAAGAAAAGAAACAATCACCAGTACAAAAACGCCATCGCCCTATTACGTTTGACAATGACCAGGAGAAAGAATCTCCAGAAAAGAGAGCGCGCAGTGGCGATAGAAATATGAAGATGTACACACCACCATCTGGCAAATACAGTTCAAGACTTAATAATGCTAATGGCAGGTTTTCTGGCCCCAATCACAATAGAGGTGGCCGAGGTGGCTATGGCAGACGCGACTTCAGAAACAATGGAGCACCATTTAGAAGGCGTAACAACTACTAATATTATCTATGACTCATATTTATACGGGCAATGACATTTTTTATATTATTGGAGATATATGACTGGCAAAGCTTTCATGAAGAAACTACAACATGAGCTTCAGATGCAAATGTGCAAAGTATGACATACAACTATTGAAGAGATGTCATCAAATTGAGTTGGTGGGCGTTTTGTTCGTCTAACAGAATGATAGTTTGTTTGCAGTAGTAGTTGGTGATTTGGCAGGACATCACAAATGTAGGATACTGCAGAACAAATTCACAGATTGTCATTGGCTAATTTATAGTTTTCTATTTAATTGTCGTTTCGTATCTTCGTGTTCCTGATTCCTGTCTACAATTTATATTAGCTCTTGTTGTTATAGCTGATCCTCATTATTCAGAGATTTTCGTTGACATTAGGCGACTACGAGTTCTCGAGGTATTTAAGTAGTTTGGTAGCAGACCGATCATTTTGTTCACGTATTCATGTAGCATGGTAAGTAACATGGTTTACTATTTTTATTTACATAGTATAGTCAACTGGCGGAGCACCTGATTAGTGGGGTATGTTGTCATGTAAGTATGTATTAGAATAAGGATGGACATTTTTTTCATTCATTTAGGTTAAGTCACTCGATACTCTCCGATGAGAAGTGGAGTCAACATTATAAGTAAGTAATTCTATTGCAATGTTTTGTTTCTTTAGTTTTATCCCTTCCTGATATGGAAATTAGATCCAGATGTTGCAGAAGCAAGTTAAAAATTCTTCGTATTTGATTCTTGTTCCAGAAATATTTGCCTCTTGGTGTCAACAATGGAGCACTTTAACTGATTTTATTTACAGAAAATATGAGAAATTCTACTGCGTGAATAAACTGATTTCTTACAAACATTGTTTTATTTTATTAATTTAGAGCAATACTATAATATCACTTCGATATTATTTTGTTTGCGCATCAGTCCTAACACTCCTAACAACCACACCGATTGCCCAGAATAATTATCTAAACATCTGAACCATTTATAACGACCATGAAGCGGAACAATCAATACATCGCACGATTATTGACTGTTGCTACTACATCGTAAAGGATATTAATTAATCCGTGCAGTATTCGTAGACTTCGAAAAAATCGAAGTTTGGTGGACAACAGCTATGGTGCCGAACTGTAGTACCTGCCCCTTACCTACCTAGTGTGACAAATGAGTAACCTAGCGGCCGACATCCTACACATTTCCTTTCCAACATAATAACTTTATAACCATCAACTCATTTTTTTTAAGACTACTCGCCATAAGGACTAGCCTGAGTCACGGAGGACTTAACAAACATACATCTAACAATGAACACCCAGACTCAAAACAAGAATTTATGAATCGCACAAAGTGTTGGCTCGTGTGGGGTTTGGGATCGAACCCAAAAACACTCGGCGCAATACCAAGCGGTAGCCACTACGCTAACCACTCAGTCATCAATTTAGTGTGCCTTTTGTCTCACCGGATCTGCAGATGACCGGCAACGCCTATCACGGCCGACAAACAAGTTCTCATTGATGGGACATATGTAGATAAGTCAACCAAGAAAGTGGTTTTAGAGAAAACCATCAAAATTTTCATTGTCACCAAAATAATACTGTGGTTGAAGTTAGCGATTTCAAGAATTTTATTTCAAAGGAAAATCAACTTTGTTTATGATGAGCAAATTTAGACCGCAGGGTAGGTACTAGAAATGCTAGACCATATTTTTTTGCTGACTGTATATTATACCTACTACCTATGTCACCATATTTTACCTTGTAGCAGCGATAACCTATTGGAGACACCAACGAGACTGCCACGCAGATGATAGCGTGATCGAAATCACGGTGCGCATCAACTTTTTGGAATTATATTTTCAAAGAATAATAATAAACTGTGTTAATAGTGTGTTCTGAGGAAACTACGAAGGTATGGAATGTGACGTCATGATTGCACTGTACATGTACTCACCTTCACCAATATAAGTACGGATACAGCTACATTGGGCAAATTTAATTCGATTTATATCAAAAAAATTTTGGTGCCAAATATGAGTTAGGCGTGCGTGATCATGGTCATAGCTCAATGGAAGCCTACATCTTGCCCGCGGAATGTGCACGCAGCACGCACCGGCGACCAGTGAACTACACTCTCGGTGAACATCAGATCTGTTGCTCGCACGCTTGCAGTGCGAGCAACAGATCTGATCTGGCGGTACTGGGTGGGTGACTCATGACCTTTTACAGTGATATCTGACGTAATTCACAATGTTCGATGCTGTGGTTCGATAGATATGATTTCAAAATGAAATTAGGGCAATGAATACAGAATTACATAGAAGCACATTAGCCAGTATATCTGTATAATCTATGACATAAGCACAGTTTTAAGGATTTCGTGTGCCGATTCCAAGTGGGGACTGTCTCCAGTTTAGTTCGTAGTTGGCGCCGTTAGCGGCGCTGGCGTCGTTCTCCGTCTCTCTTGCTCTCGCAGTAATAGGCATGGGCGTTTTCGGATTTTTCCGCAAACCGATACAAATTCGATTTCAGATACTGAAATCGATTTCAAAAACCGATTTTAGAAATCGATTTCTGTAGCGGATGTCGCAACTAGTAACTACGCTCGTCGCTCCGACTCGGAGCGACGAGCGTAGTTACTAGTTGCGTAGACAAACGCAAACAATCGAATTCTTATTGTATTGTCATGTCATGCGTCCATATTTCGCTTATTTTGCGTGACATATTGAAAAAGAAAACCTACTAACTACCTAAAACTAAGTTTTAAAAAACTCAGTCACCAAACAAACTAAAATTATACAACACGAATTGTTTCTATTTATTTACACTTTACAATCCCAAACTACTACTACCTAAAACTAATTGTTAAAAAACTTAGTCGCCAAACAAACTAAAATTACACAATAGGTAGGGGAGAAGGAGGCACATTAGCACATTTTTCATATTTGGACTCATAAAAAATCAACTGTAAAGAGAAATTGAAAAGACATATTTTTCTTAGCTTACTTACTCCTATGCTAATATAAAAATGATGAAATGTTTGAATTTGTTGAAAACGTTAAAGAGAAAAATGAGATTTTTTTTAAACTCAAATTTGTTCAAATCTGCCTCCCCATGGGGGCACATTTGAAACGCCATGGGGCAGTTTTGAAAAATGGGTTAAAACCAGAAAAAAGAGAGGATAGAGTAATAATTAGTGTTTATTATAATTATATTTATTGTTATTAAAATATAAAATAAACTTAAACGAAACTTCCAAAGCTAAATCTTGCATTACAGTTACAAAAATAAAAGTTATAGTTTTTAATTGTGTCTAACTTGCTCCTTGTTCAAAAATAGTCATATTGCACAAGAGTATTAGTTAATTGTTATTATAATTATATAATACTAACTAAGGCCATAGTTCATTTTTGATCTTGTCAAGAGGTAATTTTGAAGCATTTTTCCTCGTCTATGTAAATATCTGAGTTTTTTGCTTTGGGGGACTAGAAAAAAAGCGCCCCCAGCGGGCAGTAACGTTTTGAACCAACCGGGGCGCAGTTAGGAAAAGGGTTTCAAACTAGTCAAATCAAATACTTTTATTGAAATGTCAAAAACTAACTTTGCTACGCGGCTTTTGTATGAAAACACAGATAATTATGAAAATGAAATATGACATATCTAGTGACGTCATAGTTTTTTGCTGACTAGTAGAAAAGGTAATTGTACTTGTCCGTGTGGTGACGGATTAAGAATACGAATTGTCACCACCCCATATCATCCCATGGGTGTCGTAAGAGCCGACAGAGGGAGCATAGTATGCAGAGAACAGCACTGTAAGAGAAGGAAAACTTGATACAAACCCTATACCAATGAATACAGATTTACATAAGAAGCGTATTTCGCCGATTAAAGTTGGCGTATTGACGGTTGTCAGTGTAGTAACTACACTGACAACCGTCAATACGCCAACTTTAATCGGCACACGACATCCTTAAGAAATACGCTTCTATTAGTAAAATTTGTATTCATTGCCTATACCAACCCGCTTGGCCAGCGTAGTATAGTAGGCCAATTCCTCCTTTCAAAGGAGAGGCCTAGTCCAGCAGTGGACTATCAAAGACTGATGATGAAAGAAAAGGTACTTATCCCTACTACCCTACTTAATATTATAAATTCGAAACTGTGTATGTATGTATGTTTCGTTTTAACGCTAAAACGGCTGAACCAATTTTGTTGAAAGTTAATACTTGTAGAGAAATATTGGATCATGGAGAAGGACATAGGCTACCATAAGTTGCAAAAATTAAACTGGGAGGGATTGTAGGGAGGGTAGAAGTTTGTACGGCACAAATTTACGTCTTGGAAGTAAGAACGCATGCGCTAATAATTGAGTGCTGCGTACAGGCTGCGTATCATGTGCTATCGCATATCAGTCAGTACTGTTACGTCCAACGATTGGTTACGTCATACATAATGTCACATTGTGCACGTTGATTACATTGTTCGCTTAAATAATAATAATATTCTACCACATTCACACAACACCATCTAGTCCCAAACTAAGCAGCTTGTAATATGGGTACTAGATAATGGATAAACATACATAAGTACCTATTATTATATACTTTTTTTGTAAATACATACTTACATATTATACCTACATAGAAACACCTACACGAAGACAAACACCCATGTTCATGCACACAAATGTTTGACTTGAGCGGGAATCGAACCCGCGACCTTCGGCGTAGCAGTCGCTTACACTCCCGCGGCACAAACCGGTCATCAATATAAACAAATAGGTACATCCTGTAATTATATAAACTCAAACTCAAATATCGACGGTCCCTACGTATATAAAGACATGTTGTAACGTAATACTACACGTATTGCGTTATAATATCTCGCAGGCGCTTAACGCCAGCTTAGCCAGACATCGTTCGCAATATTACCAAATATGGTCATATTCACTAGCCAAAGGCAGTTGTGAGTCATAGATTTATGCCTATATAAGATGGGTGCGCGTCGTAGAATGGTCACTTTCCCTAGACATCGGAACGCTGCCGCTACACCTCGCGATTATTCTACATTCTACTTCCTATCTACTGTCCGCTGGGGTTCACCCTACGAGCTCACTGCACCTGACGTTCTTCCTACGGGCTACGTTCTTCCTATGGGCTACACGCCACGAGCTGCTGGCGCCGTGCCGCTACTAGCCAGCTGCCACCCAAGCCTCCGATCCTGCCTACGAGCTCCTACAGCCAGGCCACGGACGCCTGAGCCTGACCGCTCGGCCCACATCGGCTGCACCGCCTGAGACCCCGCTCAGCCTGAACCTCGACCACAGAGCTGCCTGCGCAGCGCACCTTGGCCAGCTCATCGGCGACCCTACGAGCAGCTACCCTGCGAGCGTCGCAGAGCAGCAGGAGTCTACACTCCAGCCAGCTCAGGCCAGTGCTTACCTAGTTCGGTCATACTGTATGTAAGCGGTAGTGAGACATAATAAAGAACCTGTTCAGCCTAGCAGTGTTTCTCTCGAACCCCGACACCCTACCTGAGATCCTCCGTCTCAGTGGCGCCCAACTCTAATTGTCTCACTTCCAATTACTGCAGTTGTTCTTGTTTAGGAGGTCAGTCTTTGTAAACGAGGAGGTGCAGACATCAGCGAACTGGTACGTAATATCTAACTTGTGTGTATCTGTGTATTGCTGTCTATCTTTAATTTCTATTCTTGTATACCTATTATGTGTTATCTTACTATTGTCTAATTCAAATTTCAACTACCGATTCCCTACGTAACTGTTCGCAATTTGAAATAACCGTTTTTTATTTTTGCAAGTCACTATCTATTGTCTACATTTTTACACCGAATCGTCGTAGTTTCTTTGTAAAGCAGAACTATTGCACACGGAGGGCTGTAATATACTTACGTTCTTTTCTATCATACTTATTTTATATCATCATGAGCACTAACCCTATCAAGTACTTTCTACTTAATAAAAATGAATTGGCCTACGAAGTCGCTATTCGCGGAGAGGAGCCGGCTACCTCTGTTTTAGGTTTACGGAAGCAGCTACCTAAACTACTCGAGCTGATTCCGAATGACGAAATCCTAGAGTCAGGCCTAGACATAGCAGACGACTTCAAGGGAGATAGCCTGTCAGTTACCGATTTAGATTCGCGAATCTCTTCCCTTAAGGAGCTATACGACCACAACTTGGCTAAGCGAACTACGGCTTTGCACAACCAGGTCTACCACAGATTGGGCAGATTAGACAAATCCGAACCTAAATACGGCAAGAAAATATCCGACCTGACTGAACGCTTTCGGATGCTGTCGGCAGAGCTATCTAAGATAGAACACTCGAATGTTCCGTCGGCGGAAGTCGAAGCCACGATGACTTGCACGGATTCAACCCCTGCACAGGCAGCGTCGACTCCGGTAACTGTCCACTGTGAGCATTTGAGGGTTGGCGAACTATCGAAACTCAAATTCGACGGAACAGGCTGCGTTCGTGAATTTCTACAACGCGTGACGGAATTTAGGACGGTTAGAAATCTACCTGCCAATAGATTATTCGATTACGCGTCCGAAATTTTTACTGGTAATGCGTTACACTGGTTTCGCGGTGTTAAAAATTCCATTTCTACATGGGACGAACTAGCTAGTAAGCTCACAGCTGATTTTACACCGTACGACTATGATTATAAACTTTTAGCCGAGATTCGTAATCGTACTCAAGGGCAAACTGAGGGTATAATCATCTACTTATCAATTATGTTCCAACTTTTTGCGCGATTGTCACCGAACACGGTACTAACCGAACATGAAAAACTAAATATATTGCTTCACAATATTAGACCGTGTTATTCTACAGTACTAGCTTCATGTACTACGGCTATAGACACTATAGACACTCTAAAAACACTATGTCTAAACTATGAGAGGTTCCAGTGTTTAAGTGCACAATTTCACGAACCTAGTTACCCTACGTCTAACACAGTAGCACCTGATTTAGCTTACATAAATAAAAAGGACACGCACGGTCACTACAATAATTCACAGTACTATAAACCGTCTTAACTAAAAAACTACGCTTCTGTCGTATCTATAAAAGTCGAACCGAACGATACACCTGTGCCTAACCTACAACACTATAATGTCAACATGATATCTAAATCAGCTGTTCCTACAAAAATAAGTAATAAGAGGTGTGTATTTTGCCCGCGCTGCCGTTCAACTGATCACTCACTAGGGACGTGCAAGCGAGAACGTTATCCGATATGTTTTAAGTGTGGCCTTAGGGATGTCACATTCGTAAATTGTCCTACCTGTAAAAATAAATCATTTTCAAAAAAACTAATTTATTCGGATCGTCGTTCGTCAAATAAGATGACAAACCCTACCGTTTGTACATCTTCTAAACCTAAATATTTTGACAAGGAAGACTGGAAAAATTGGCTGAACACTCTAAAAGTGTATTTTTCTAGTCATTCTGTGGCTGCGACCCGAGATCAAAAACCTAATACTGATTTTCATCCCTATGTTAATGTAACCATTAAGAATCTACCCCTTACTGGTTTACTTGACTCAGGTTCTGCCGTGACCTATATTGGGCAATAATTCTCATATAGAACTTATTTCTAAAACTAATCTCCCTTTGAATAAGTGTGACAACCCTACTATATTTTTTCGATCGGCGGGTGGTCATCGTTTGACACCGATCGGCTATATCAACCTACCCACCACTTTTAAAAATAAAACTTATAACTTTAAAGCTGTGCGTCCACAGCATCGGAATCGGAGCGTACGGAGCGGAAGGATTTGTTGCTTTGTATTAATTTCTATGAAGCTGCGTGCACTGCATCGGCATTTCTGCGCCTGCGACCGGTATTTGTGCTGATGACGTCATCCGCAGTGAACGCATCATTCGGATTCCGAGCGTTTCAAGTTCTGACGTGTTTGCGGCATTAAACTGTAGGCAAAAATACTTATTCACGATGAACGACGATGTTTTAATTACTTTAGTAGAGTCATATGAATGTACCCAAAAATCTATGATATTCATTAGGGTAAATGTGGGATAGATGCCCAACCTCTACAAATGTGCTTGTAAAATAAAAGGGATAAGTATTTAAAGATATAATACTTTTGTTATGTATAGTGTATTTATTGATGAATAAAATGAATAAGATTATTTCTTATTATCTTCTTTATTTGTTTTGAAATAAACGAAACAAAAAAGTCTTACGAATGAGGATAGGTGCCTCATGTGTGGGTTAGATGCCGCAACGAGAAAATGACCTGAGGGATAGTTGCCCTGAGGGAGTAATGAAACAATATTTTAATTTTTTAAACTTTAATGGACCTCAATCAAATGGCACAATTATCTTTGACAAGTACTAAATTAAAATTGTAGTCTTTAAGAATTAATAATTCTAAATTTTCTTAACTTTAATCAATAGCACAATCATATTAGGTATTAAAATTTTTAAAATATCAGATATTAGTTTATTTTTGAACGTGTGTATTACGTTTTCCCCAGCACATCAGGCTACTAAAATACTTACTTATTGTTTATTAAATTTTTGTTTTTTTTCTCATGTCGCTATTTTAAACGCTGACATTGATTACAATAATCTCAGTACATAGTGCTGGTTTCGTGCATCCACTTTTTACACATGACACACTGTATCCAGTCTACATTTAACTTTGTCTTCTCAAAATCTTCAAAACACTCAACACATTCGTTGGTCGCATCCGTAGAAGATTCTGATGCAAGTTTTTCTTCGTCGCTTTTGTTAAAATCTTTATAAATTTGTTTTTAGCTTTGCGAACAGGACGCTTAATTCTGTTACTTTTCTTATCTCTTTCTTTATTTCTATTTATTTCAGCTCTTTGGTCAAAATCAGGCTCATTTTCTTTGACTGAATCATCCGAATCACAGGTCAAACTTCCGTCTATCTCATCTGAAGCTGCTCTAGCCCTTCTTTTCTTGTATTTCTGTCTGTTATTTTTGTTTGATAAGTTTGGAGTAGTTTTTCCACTACTTTTTTGTTTTTCGTTGCAGGTCTAGTTTCTTTTTCTTTGAATGAATCATCCAAACTGCCATTTATCTCATCTGAAGTTGCTTTAGCTCTTTTTTTTGTAACTTTCCTGGGTTGTTTGCTACTTTTGTACGGTATGTTCGGAGTAGCTTTTCCTTTAGTTTTTTTGTTAATAGGATCAGTTTCTTTTTCTTCCAACGAATCATCCGAAGCACAGATCAAACTGCCCTCTGTGTCCTCTGAATCTGCTATTGTCCTCTTTTTGACAAGTTCTTTGGTCGTTTGCTAGTTTTGCTTGGGATATTAGCTTTAAGAGCATCTTCAGTCCATACGGCTCGGGGCTGTGCACCTACTTTGCGCATGTACTTGCGTGGCATGTCTAAAAAAAAAGAAAATAATTTCATAAAGTCATTATGGGATAGATGCCCCTAAGGGCATCTATACTCACAAACAGTGAGGCATCTATCCTTTGTCATAGGGATAGATGCCTTTGGGCTTACCAAATAAAACATATTTAAAACATACCAAAATTACATTAAAATTGATATATTTGATATAATAACAGACTATAAATAGAAAAATATTATCACTTACCCAATAACTTTAAAAATTCCGGGCGCGTAAAGTTTATACGTAACAAAAATGAAAAAATTTTTCGCCGTCGACAAAGTGTTTCGCGTCAAAACTCTTGGTGCATCTATCCCAGTCAAACGCTTGGCGTCGACTGGCGGGAGGGAGGGGGTATGTTTGTATTTAAACAGTAGACTATGAGTGTAATACTCGCACAAGTCGCTACGTGTTTACTTAGGCATCTATCCCACTAGGGCAACTATCCCACATTTACCCTATTTATGATATTCATCAAATGTATAATATTCTCCGAAAATTAATCTACAACAATATCCTCGTCACTATCCTCCTGCTTTAAAAGTACCTAAATTGCCGATGCTGAATCCGAATGCAGTGGACGCACCCCATCGGCATTTTGTAAATGGCGACGCTCCGTCCGCTCCGTACGCTCCGATTCCGATCCGGTGGATGCGCAGCTTAAAGCGTACGTAATTCCAGAAGTCACTAGTTCGTTAATTTTAGGTATTGACTTCTGGAAAAGATTTAAATTGTTACCAAACTATATTAACTCTGTTTCTTTATCTAATAATTACTCTCGTAGTAATTCCTTGCCTAATAAAGTTAATGCTACCGTGTCAGCTATTGATACTAACACTGATAACGAGACTACTATAACCTCGGATCAGTGGTATACTACAATCTACAATGGCTGTAAAAACTCACCTACATCTTTTCCTAATTATTCTATCAGGAATGATAAATTGTACAGATATATGGTATCTAAATGTACATTGTGTAAAGTATTCGATTGGAAAGAGGTCCTACATACCTCGGATAGAACTACAACTGTCTAGAGTTTGAGCTGAGATCGGGTAAGGTTTACAGAGATCAGTGGAAGCGATTAATTCATCCAGTCTCAGCCCAAGGCAAAGGTCCAACATACACTGCGGTAGCACAGCGAATGAATATAAATTCTAATATTAATAGAAAGTCTTACCAAATATCCCCTGGTGATGTTCTTGAGTGGAGTCCTGGAGGCAAGCTAGACACATACGAGACTAAATTGGCCAATATTAGCAAGTGAATTATCTTTACTTTACCAGACTCCAACGCAGCGTTTTCAATCAGCAAATTCGTCCGGCACCAACCACGTGCATTGGATTCACTCAAGTTTTACAATGTTCGTTAAAATACTATTTTTATCACAATTAACCGGTGCCAGTTATTGATCAAGGAAGTGGCAATCTAACGGGTTCTAAATACAAGATCAAAACGCTCACAAAACGAAATCTATCCAGAGCTAGGTTTTTTCGCTGACCGCGGGAAACGACAAAAAGCCAAAGAGAGTGAATGACAGTTCAGTGTGACCATTGTCAGAAATTTTCAATAGACTAAACAAAATGTTACTCAATCGATCTAATCGATTTGACTTATAATAAAAACTAATTCTATTTCAAACATCCACCCGCCCCGGACCGGCCTACCGGTCCGCTAATCGGTTGGTAGACGTGACAATGTTGAAACCGCTCTCCTCAGAATCGAACCGTCCACCAAGACCTCAGCAAATCGGGGAACTCCATCAGCCCCAGTTACCAAATGAAGGATGCGCCCCCTGCGCCATCTGAGTGGCGGAAGGTTAGCCTCCTTGATCAAAACGATCACCAATCTTGGGTGGATCGGTCTTGTCGGTCCCCTTAACGCGTTGCTGGAGTATGTGCAAATATTCCAAGTTCCAGCGTTTCCAAAAGCTCTGAGTAATCTGGCGTACCAATTCAAAACGCGAGACACGACCAGGTCTCGTATCAATATAGGGGTACTCAGGCAAGGCGACAAGTGGGCGACCAATCAAAAAATGGCCCGGCGTAAGGGCCTCCAAATCATTCGGATCTGAGGAGATCGGGCACAATGGCCGAGAGTTCAAAACGGCCTCAATCTTACAAAACACAGTTGCGAGTTCCTCAAATGTAAGGACAGATTCACCGATTGTCCTGCGCAAGTATGTTTTGGCCGATTTTACGGCGGCCTCAAATATACCACCCCAGTGTGGACAATTTGGTGGGGAAAACAACCAATTTATCCCACGTCGGGCAAGCCTATCACCTATATCAGCTTTGTTGGTTTCAAGAAAATTAACAACATCATTCAGATAATTATAAGTGCCCTTGAAGTTAGTGCCGCAGTCAGAACGGATCAAGGAAGGCAGCCCTCTGCGGGATACAAATCTGTCAAATGTGGCTACAAACGCCTCGGTCGTAAGCGAGGAGACCAGTTCTAAGTGTACGGCCTTTGTGGAAAGACAAACAAAAACACACAAGTAGGCCTTGACAGTCTTGCTGTTTCGAAGTGTCGACGTTTTCACCAAAAAAGGACCAGCGAAGTCCGTGCCAACACCGTCAAACGTCCTGCTTTCAGTTACGCGATCTACCGGTAAGTCCCCCATCAAGGGCTGCATGGTAGAAGCCTTGAGCTTATAGCAAGGGATGCAGCGAAAGACTACACTCCGAATAATTCTTCGGGCAGACAAAATCCAAAACTCGCGTTGCAAAATGGCCAACAAGGCATTACAACCAGCATGCAAATTTTTAAGGTGACGGTCAGTTACCAACAAGCGTACCAAATGACCGTCCTTAGGTAACAAAAGGGGGTGACGAGCCCCGTAAGGGAGGTTGGCGTTCTTGAGACGCCCTCTAACGCGCAAGAGACCCGCTTCGTCCAAAAAGGGGTTCAATTTAGATACAGCTCCCGACAATTTCGATTTCCCCGACTTGAGGATAGCAATCTCCCTTTCAAAATGCGCCAATTGCACAGAACGAACCCAAAAGGTGAGGGACTCCTGTCGTTCCTGTGGTGAGAGAAACGGTGTCAGTCGTTTCTGTTGTGGGTGCCTAAAATTAAAAACAAAACGCTTTATCCAAGCAGTGACACCTAACAACTTGTCGAGGGAGCTGTAACGATTCAACAAAAAATCGGGGTCGAAGGCGCATTCCACCTTCTCAAGAGCGAGTGTTCGTAGACCCGGCAAATTAGAAGTATTCAAAACTGGCGTTCGAGGCCAATCAATTTCTGGTCGACTCAACCATTCCGGACCCCACCACAGCGAATTACCTATCAAACTAGGCGTCAAGCATCCGCGCGAGGCACAATCAGCGGGGTTGAGCTCACCTGGCACGTGTCTCCAAACAAGTTTGACTTCGGATTTCTGGATTTGGGAAACGCGATTAGCGACAAATACCTCCAAAGTGTGGACAGAAGCCTTCAACCAACAAAGAACAATTTGGCTGTCTGTCCAGGCGTAGGTCCCATTAATGCAAATGCTTTTACCCAAAGTACTGGACACGTGGTTCAACAAGCGTACAAGAAGGGCTGCTTCCGAGAGCTCCAATTTTGGAATGGTCAGAGATGTCCAAAGGGGTGCCACCTTGCTCTTTGCCATGATCAGGGAAACCCTCACCTGACCTGAGGCACTAACTGTGCGCAAGTACACCACAGCGGCGTGACCACGTTCCGAGGCGTCACAAAACCCGTGAAGGGTGGCCTTGTACTTCCCGGGAGGAAGGATGGGACGAGGCAAGGAGATCTCGTTGACGGCAGGAAGTGAGGATACAAAAGAGGTCCATTCCTCAACAAGAGTGCCGTGCAGAGGTTCGTCCCAGGTCAATCCTGCTGTCCAAAGCTTCTGCAATAAGCATTTTGCCCAAAATATAATTGGACAGATCCAACCGTTCGGATCAAAGGTTCTGGCGACAGTAGACAATACGAGACGTTTAGTCCAAGAACACGGCAATTTCAAGTCTACGTTATATGTAAAGATGTCTTGGACTGGTCTGTACTGAACGCCGAGAACAGCCATCATGGCGGGGTTGTCAACAATCTCAAACAAATGTGGATCTTGCTGATGATCCTCTGGCAAGCCTTCCAAAAGCGCTGGCGAGTTGGAAATCCATTTGCGCAACTCATAACCAGCGGAGGCCAAAATACCTATCAATTCGTCCCCCAGGAGGATCGCCTCGTCCGCTGTGGAGGCGCCCGAGCAAATGTCATCGACGTAAATATCGTCCTTCAAGATGGCGGAGGCTCTTGGGAAACGTAGGCCTTCGCGGTCTGCGAGCTCCCAAAGAGAACGTATTGCCAAGTAGGGGCTTGACCTTAACCCGTACGTATTTGTATTGAGCTCGTAGACGACCATGGGATCGCGAGGAGACTCTCTCCAAAGGATCAGCTGGAAGCGACGGTCATCAGGGTGGATAATCGTCTGCCTGAACATCATTTTTATGTCGGCCACAAAGACAACCTGATGTCGTCGGAAGCTGGTGATGACGTCACAAAGGTCCTTGACCAACTTGGGACCAGAATGCAAGCACTGGTTCAAGGATACGCCTGTTGAAGTCTGCGCAGAACCATCAAACACTGTGCGCAGCTTGCCAGTCGATGGCTTCAATACCGCATGATGCGGGAAAAAGTAATGCTCCACCGAACGCCAATCCAAATTTGACACAGACATGTGTCCCAACTGTTCATATTCCCTCATGAACTCAATGTACTTCTGTCTGAGCTCCGGATCACGACCCATGCGGCGCTCCATGGCCAACAACCTCTTTTCGGCTAAAGGTCGTGACTCACCAAGCGGAGGCCGAACAGACAGGAAGGGTAGCCTCGTAATAATCCGACCAGAACGGAGTCGACCAGTGTTGTTCTGGAAGAACAGCTCGCACTCCTCATGTTCTGGATTCAAACGGGCAGCTTGAGGGGGCTCCTCTATCTCCCAAAACCTCTGAACCGCATCAGAGAGAGCGGAGCCTACAGCTAACAAATTGTCAAGTTCAGGTGGAGGGGGGTCCCTAGGTACAGGTCCCATCAAAGCAAATCCAAATATGGTCGGGATAGCAGTCAAACCATTTGGCACCAAGACCCTTTTCCCACCAATCAAAATTCCACCGAGGACATCAGAGCCAATCAACAAGTCGATTTGTCCCGGTGTGTCAAATTTGGGGTCTGCCAGTTCCAATCCCGATGTCAAATTCACCACAGCAAGCTGCTTCTGTGGATGCATACCCAAAATATTCTTCAACACAATAGCCGAGGTTTTAATCCTCGGGTGTGAAGATTCAACAGGGCCAAACAAAACCTTAACTTGCCCTTCAACATTAGAGGCTACATCACCTATGCCCCGTATACAATTTGGAAAAGAGCCCATATTTAATTTAACCTGCCCTACCAAATAAGTGGAAACAATGCAACCTTGTGAACCTGTGTCCAATATAGCACGGACAACAACAGAGGTCCCCGTGGGTCCCCAGACCCTAACAGCAACCGTTGGTAGGATAACGGTCTCAATGGGGGAGGTTGGCGTTATAGGGCAGGGATCAATGACCTATTGTTGCCTGGGCGGCGACCGTTGGCCAGGACCAGGCAAATCAAAATGAGGGTGCGGCTTGAAGTCCTCAAAAGCGCGATGACTCGATCCGCGCGCCATCTGTGGGGGGTCATAATGACGCACCCGCCCAAAACGAGGTGGGCGCGAGTCAAGGCGGGGACGCTCCGCCAAAGGAGGGGAATACCTGGGGCAGCAGTCATGGTGCTGGTGACGTTGCGCGGCACATTCAGGTGCGCGAGAGAGAGGAGGCGTGCGCACGCTACGGTTCTCCAAGCGGGGTGAGTGGCGATCAATTGAGCGAGGCGACTCTCGGCTACGCGCCGGTGAGCCTCGGCTGCCACCTTCAAAACACCCGCCCGTGCGCGGCGTCGGCTGGTTGGACAAGCGGCCAACCTCTCTGGCATTCATACAGAGAATGTCCAAATGCTGTCCTCCACAGTGAGGACAGGGGCGAGAGTTTGGGCAGTCTCGCTGGTAGTGGGACCCCAAACAAGAGAAGCAAAGGCGGCGGGCATTCGCGATGCGCCTACGAGAGGCGACATGAAGGTCCAAGAATGCCCTACAACTGGTCTTTCTGTGCCCCGTGACCTTGCAGTAGGAGCACTCCACTGGGCTCTGCGTGACTGCAAAGCGAGGAGGGCGCCGGTCAACATTGGCTCGAGTGTGAACGCGAGCCTGCTCCTTGACCTTGGGCGGCTGCGACTTAGCCGGCGTGTCACCACCGGAGTTGTCCAAGACCCGGCACTCATCCTCCAGGAACTTCTCCAGGTCAGCAAAGGGGGGCAGATGGGTCGCGCTATCCCCACCAAAGCGCTGCTCAAAACGCGACCTCAGGTCGGCAGGCAGCTTTTTCAGTACAATGTGCACTAATAGATAGGACCATTGGTCCACGGGCAGGTCAAGGCACTTAAGTGCGTTGATGGCCACCAAGAGCGGGTTCAAAAGTTGGGTGCGCAACCCAGAGACCCGGGTGAGCGTCGGCAAACCCAAAATCTGCTCGATGTGCGTGTCGGCGAGGCCACGCTTATTATGGTACCTACGGGTGATTAGGTCCCGAGCCGTCTGGTACGCCTCGTCAGACACGGGCAGATGCTGGATGAGGCCCTTAGCCTCCCCATCCAGAACCGACATTAGATAGGCCAACTTTTGTGCCGGCCGAAGGTCAGCCCTATCATTGACCAGGCTGTCGAACAAATTAACGAAGCCCAGGTAGCTTCCTAGGCAGCCATCAAAATGGGGGAGGTCCAAGGTAGGGAGCCTACTCACCAGCCCTGGTGCTGACCTAGGAAGCTCCTGCTTCAGGCCGGGTTGCCCTTCCCTATCGGCAACTAGTTGTCTCGCAGTATTGGAGACAGCATCATACAGGTCTAAGACCTGGGCATAGTCTTCGCTGACCTTATTTCGCTGGTCAGCGGTGAAATCATTGATTGACACTTCAAGACAGCAAGTGCTGAAAGTGCGGAATTGCTGTTCCACACTTGCCAGGCGATCGTCAATCCGCTCGTACCTTTGTAGTAAGGCCTGCTGGCGATAAGGCCGGTTCACTAAGGCACTGGCCGAGCCAGCCAAACCAGCGCAAATCTGATGCAATGGCACCAGCAGCCGCACGCAAGTCCTTGATAGCTGACATAATCAAAATTTCAAAAGAGCCCGGACAAGCGTTAAACAATATTAACAATCAAAACTTAATTTTTCTCAATTCTTTGAAACCAACAAAGTATTAGCCTGTTTACTGCAAGTGCAGGCAAGTGACAGGTATTTACTGCCCAACAAAATTAAAGGTTTCAGTATATTGAAACAAACACAAAAGTTTTCAAAGTTATAACTTATAACAAATTAATAAAGTTGAAACTTCAACTTAATTAATTAATTATTTGCAACAGACAGACTAACTGTGTTATTTATGATATACAATAGGAAGTAAGCACAGAATATGTGTTACCTAACAATATTATCTTTATATTATAACAAAACAAAGTTTATTAATGTGACCCGCCCAAGTGGCAAGGTCAAGTTGGTTGTTATGTTTATGAATATATGCAATAAATTAAATTTACTAAATTTATTGATACATACAGCTGTTATGTATCCAAACAAACCGACTTATTAATGCAACAACAAATTTAAGTTAGATTTTTCAACAATACAAATCAACAATTACTGATTGAGGTTATGTGACAATGTGTTTCAAATTATCTAGGTCAACTTATACAATTAAATATTATGTATTTTAGTCAATAACTGACCTGACAAACACTACAATACTGTCTACAAGGTGATAAGATACAAGCTCATACCAATCTGAGTTTATACTCAGTAATGCAACAGCGGCTAAATTTCAACCACGCTCTGCTACCAAAAATATGTCTAGAGTTTGAGCTGAGATCGGGTAAGGTTTACAGAGATCAGTGGAAGCGATTAATTCATCCAGTCTCAGCCCAAGGCAAAGGTCCAACATACACTGCGGTAGCACAGCGAATGAATATAAATTCTAATATTAATAGAAAGTCTTACCAAATATCCCCTGGTGATGTTCTTGAGTGGAGTCCTGGAGGCAAGCTAGACACACACGAGACTAAATTGGCCAATATTAGCAAGTGAATTATCTTTACTTTACCAGACTCCAACGCAGCGTTTTCAATCAGCAAATTCGTCCGGCACCAACCACGTGCATCGGATTCACTCAAGTTTTACAATGTTCGTTAAAATACTATTTTCATCACAACTAACCGGTGCCAGTTATTGATCAAGGAAGTGGCAATCAAACGGGTTCTAAATACAAGATCAAAACGCTCACAAAACGAAATCTATCCAGAGCTAGGTTTTTCGCTGACCGCGGGAAACGACAAAAAGCCAAAGAGAGTGAATGACAGTTCAGTGTGACCATTGTCAGAAATTTTCAATAGACTAAACAAAATGTTACTCAATCGATCTAATCGATTTGACTTATAATAAAAACTAATTCTATTTCAAACAACAACTATTAAAGAATACCATTCGGAACTCGCTGCGGGTCATTTAGGTATTTTTAAAACGTATAAACGTTTAGCGCAGCGTTATTATTGGCCTGGTATGCACGCTGACATTATTAAGTTTATATCTTCGTGTGATACTTGTGCCGCACGTAAACACCAAAACAATGGTACTTTATATACACACACATACAACTTACGTCGTAAACCGGCTGGGTTTAACGTGGGTGATACTGTGTGGAAAAGAACCTACGACAAATCATTTGGCAAAAAACTAGCTCCTAAGTTTACCAAGTGTACTATTATTGCTAAAAAGTCACCACTAGTATACGAATTAGCGGATTCGTCGGGTAAATCTATTGGCAGTTGGCACATTAAAGATTTAAAACTAATCAACTACACTGATTCCTAACCTAACTAGATTCTTTCATTGTACCTACCTGCAGTTTGAGTTTCATAGTCACTATCTACTTAGCACTGTCTACAGAAGTTCGGAGGACTTAGTTAGACGGATTTTTCTTGTCTAGACACGAAAAATCCTGCTGTACAGAGCGGGGTATTGTAACGTAATACTACACGTATTGCGTTATAATATCTCGCAGGCGCTTAACGCCAGCTTAGCCAGACATCGTTCGCAATATTACCAAATATGGTCATATTCACTAGCCAAAGGCAGTTGTGAGTCATAGATTTATGCCTATATAAGATGGGTGCGCGTCGTAGAATGGTCACTTTCCCTAGACATCGGAACGCTGCCGCTACACCTCGCGATTATTCTACATTCTACTTCCTATCTACTGTCCGCTGGGGTTCACCCTACGGGCTGCGTTCACCCTACGAGCTCACTGCACCTGACGTTCTTCCTACGGGCTACGTTCTTCCTACGGGCTACACGCCACGAGCTGCTGGCGCCGTGCCGCTACTAGCCAGCTGCCACCCAAGCCTCCGTTCCTGCCTACGAGCTCCTACAGCCAGGCCACGGACGCCTGAGCCTGACCGCTCGGCCCACATCGGCTGCACCGCCTGAGACCCCGCTCAGCCTGAACCTCGACCACAGAGCTGCCTGCGCAGCGCACCTTGGCCAGCTCATCGGCGACCCTACGAGCAGCTACCCTGCGAGCGTCGGAGAGCAGCAGGAGTTTACACTCCAGCCAGCTCAGGCCAGTGCTTACCTAGTTCGGTCATACTGTATGTAAGCGGTAGTGAGACATAATAAAGAACCTGTTCAGCCTAGCAGTGTTTCTCTCGAACCCCGACACCCTACCTGAGATCCTCCGTCTCAATGTCGAAAATGGCATATTTTTTTTATTGCATTATTTACTTTGTTTCACAAATCGTATAAAAGAACAAGTATTATAAAATCGAAAAAGTGTCGTAGATACGGACATCTGTTACATATCTTTTTGTACGGTGTTTTAAAATGCGTGCCACTCGGTGCGTATGCGGTCTTGTATAGGGGGTTGGTATAGGTTTTGTATCAAGTTTCCTTCTCTTACAGTGCTGTTCTCTGCATAATATGCTCCCTCTGTCGGCTCTTACGACACCCATGGGATGATATGGGTGGTGACATCACAGAACACCATATACCCTGGCGGATGACATTCCGTATTCTTAATCCGTCACCACACGGACAGCGTATAAAAAGGTATAATAGACATGACTGACATTATTATCGGCGTAGAAACGGTCATCTATCAGTTTTTTCCAGAAAACGTAAAAAAAATAAATTTGTGTAAATAGCATCATAAATCTCTTAAAACTGTTAAAATATTGTAGAAAGAAAATATTTATTATTGGTCATAGAACTATTTCTAGGGCGTGTTGAACACAAATTACGCTCTCCTGTAAACCTCGAATTTTTACTTGACCTTATGTACGTAGGAACCGTCGATATGTTTATTTCCATAAAAATGTTAAAATTTTTTGGACACGTCAGAAAGTCATAGTTACAAAAAAAAAAGTAACTTTAAATGCCTATTAGTCCTATTACTATATTAGTAACATAGTTGAGCATTGATATAATAAGCTTAAACGGCTGAAACGATTTTCATTACTTATATTAGTTTATAGAGATAAGTATATTAAACATGTAAGTATTAGAACAAACATGGCTTTAACATTTGACTGTATGCAAGGGGATGTTATTTATTAGGTACCTTTCGGTAGATAATGTCATGGATACTGACCGAGTTACTTTACTTTGTACCTTAGACCATTGAGATAACATACATCAATGCCTTAGACTACATATTATTTATGCTTTGTACCCGATAGAGTTTCTGAAGTCTTTAGAATAATCAAGAGTGTCTTCACACAACTTGAGACTGTAGTAGGTAGTAGATGTGTGTTACCCCGAATTTAACGCGCGCGAAGCGGCGGGCAAAAGCTAGTTATCAATCAATTGACAATAAAAAATGAAAAATAAAGTTTTAACAGTAATCGATGAAATAAACTTTGACGACCGGTTGGCGCAGCGGTAGTGTAAGCGACTGCCACGCCGACGGTCGCGGGTTCGTTCGGTTCGGTCATAACATTTGTGTGCGTAAACATGGATGTTTGTCTTGGCCTGGGTGTTTCTATGTATAATATGTATGTATTTACAAAAAAAAGTATATATGTATGTTTATCCATTGTCTAGTACCCATAGTACAGTACAAGCCAAGCTCTGCTTAGTTTGGGATTGGGACAAGATGGTGTTGTGTGAATGTGGTAAATATTGTTATACAGAGTGTTTGGCGATTGGACCGACACAATTTTTTAGGGGTTAAGGGATCATTAATATCCTAGTTTTGACCCCAAGAAACCCAGGTCCTAAGTGTACCTGTACTCGAGATACGTTTTTTTATTTATTTTTTTCTGAATTATCACATTTAAAACGATATAACTTTTTAGGTTGTTGTCATATTTGCACTAGATAACTTTTATTGGATGCTCTAATGTATTATTATTCTGAAAAAAAAACATAAATTGTTGGGAATAAATGCAAAAAAAGTAATTGTCGAGCTTCAAAACTTTTAAAAATGAAGTAATGAGTGCACAATATGAAATTCTAAATTAATTATAAAAAAACTAAAAGCTCTTTTGAACTTCGATTACTTTAAAAAAAATCTGTACCTACTTAATAGGTAAGGCCCACTTGCACAACGATTCTTAAATTGAATTAAGATGTATTTAACGAGAAAAAAAATATTAAACACCACTAGCGTCTTGCACAACGAAAAATTTGTCGAGTAATATGATTTAAGAACTGTCAAAATTAATCACCGAAAATCGGCTGTTTAGTGGCTAATTTCATTTAAGAACTGTCACACTGATGTTGGCATCTTGTCATTAGCGACGAAAATTATCAATAATTATATAACTGGACCGGACGACGCAGCAGGGGGAGGCCTATGTCCAGCAGTGGACGTCCCTAGGCTGACATGATGATGATGATGATATAACTGATAAAGTGATAACAATGTACCTACTTGCGTTATTGTTAACCCTAGAATTCTACACTATTTGGCACACATGTTATTCCTACACTGGGGTGCTGGAACACCCCATATTAAAATTACTGTAATCCTTAAAATAAAAAAAACGATTCATGAAAATACGTTTTACTAAACAGAATCGGTAACTTGAGATCACAAATCAGCCTTATTACACAAAGTTAAATATAGTTTGAGCAACAGCGCTTGTAGGATTTGGTCCTTTTTTGAGGATTACTGCAATGGACTAAGTTGGCATCCGGTGACGGTCATCCAAATGTTCATGTATCAGTTCCAAACCTAATTTCAAAACTGTCTGCTGAAACTTTATATTTGGCTTATTATTTGATCTTGAACACTTGTAAAGAACCCAGGAATTACAACTGGTCCCAACTTCTATTTCTTCCTCGCCAGATTTGTGGTCTAGAATAGAGCTTATTTCTTCGTAATTCAAACCTCTGACAGCCATCCGAAACAAAATAAATAAACTTCATTGAATTTTACCTTCATAATATCTAAAAATATCTGTATTTAATTCATATAAGACTATTATTTTAATAAATAATCAAATTTAATAACTTATTACATATAAATGTATCAATCGTAATAAATAAGTAATCTTACGATTTTACTACACTGGGGTACTGGCGTACCCCACAGCACTTATACAGGCGACCACACAACGCGGTCCCTCGTCACGGTATTGACGTAACGCGAGCGGTTGACACCAAACTAAAATACTCCGACGCGCGAATTCATGGATATTAAAGAAATTGAGATATTTAGAAAACAAATCGATGTGGGGTGCACCTGCACCCCATGTAGGGTTCTACGGTTAATGCTTAAAAGTTTCTAGTTATTATTTGTCAATTGTCATTTCGTTGCTAGGCGACGACAATGCGTTTTGTTTTATGCTCAAAGTATATAATTATAGTCTAAGGTTTTATGCGAAACCATACGCATAACATCGTTAAAATCGTAACAAAAAGGCTTCATGCCATGAAACAAAACGTAGAAACTACTTTACCGACCTCATAAAATGTTTAACTAAATCTAAGCGTTGTTGTCGTTGTGCAAGAGGACGCTAAATACTTTTAAGTTAAATTATTTTATGCTGTTAATTCTGTTCAAAAAATTTAAATTAAGGAGTAACTTAAATCAAACGTTACGCAAGTGGGCCTTAGTATTTCTACGTAACTAAGGCCCACTTGCACAACGATTCTTAAATTAAATTAAGATGTGTTTAACGAGAAAAAAAGTATTAAACACCACTAGCGTCTTGCACAACGAAAAATTTGTCGAGTAATATGATTTAAGAACTGTCAAAATTAATTACCGAAAATCGGCTGTTTAGTGGCTAATTTCGTTTATGAACTGTCACATTGACGTTGGCAACTTGTCATTAGCGGCGAAAATTATCTATAATTATATAACTGGACCGGACGACGCAGCAGGGGGAGGCCTATGTCCAGTAGTGGACGTCCCTAGGCTGACATGATTATGATGATGATATAACTGATAACAATGTACCTACTTGTGTAACCTTGTGTATTGTTAACCCTAGAATCCTACACTATTTGGCGCACATGTTATTCCTACACTGGGGTGCTGGAACACCCCATACTAAAATGACTGTAATCCTTAAAATAAAATAAAACAATTCATGAAAATACGTTTTATTAAACATAATCGGTTACTTGAGATCACAAATCAGCCTTATTACACAAAGTTAAATGTAGTTTGAGCAACAGCGCTTGTAGGATTTGGTCCTTTTTTTGAGGATCACTGCAATGGACTAAGTTGGCATCCGGTAACGATCCTCCAAATGTTCATGTATCAGTTCCAAACCTAATTTCAAAACTGTCTGCTAAAACTTTATATTTGGCTTATTATTTGATCTTGAACACTTGTAAAGAACCCAGGAATTACAACTGGTCCCAACTTCTATTTCTTCCTCGCCAGATTTTTGGTCTAGAATAGAGCTTATTTCTTCGTAATTAAAACCTCTGACAGCCATCCGAAACAAAATAAATAAACTTCATTGAATTTTACCTTCATAATATCTAAAAATATCTGTATTTAATTCATATAAGACTATTGTTTTAATAAATAATCAAATTTAATAACTTATTACATATAAATGTATCAATCGTAATAAATAAATAATCTTACGATTTTACTACACTGGGGTACTGGCGTACCCCACAGCACTTATACAGACGACCACACAACGCGGTCCCTCGTCACGGTATTGACGTAACGCGAGCGGTTGACACCAAACTAAAATACTCCGACGCGCGAATTCGTGGATATTAAAGAAATTGAGATATTTAGAAAACAAATCCGTGTGGGGTGCACCTGCACCCCATGTAGGGTTATAGGGTTAATGCTCAAAAGTTTCTAGTTATTATTTGTCAATTGTCATTTCGTTGCTAGGCGACGACAATGCGTTTTGTTTTATGCTCAAAGTATATATAGTCTAAGGTTTTATGCGAAACCATACGCATAACATTGTAAAAATCGTAACAAAAAGGCTTCATGCCATGAAACAAAACGTAGAAACTACTTTACCGACCTCATAAAATGTTTAACTAAATCTAAGCGTTGTTGTCGTTGTGCAAGAGGATGCTAAATACTTTTAAGTTAAATTATTTTATGCTGTTAATTCTGTTCAACAAATTTAAATAAAGGAGTGACTTAAATCAAACGTTACGCAAGTGGGCCTTAGTATTTCTACGTAACTAAGGCCCACTTGCACAACGATTCTTAAATTAAATTAAGATGTGTTTAACGAGAAAAAAAGTATTAAACACCACTAGCGTCTTGCACAACGAAAAATTTGTCGAGTAATATGATTTAAGAACTGTCAAAATTAATTACCGAAAATCGGCTGTTTAGTGGCTAATTTCGTTTATGAACTGTCACATTGACGTTGGCAACTTGTCATTAGCGGCGAAAATTATCTATAATTATATAACTGGACCGGACGACGCAGCAGGGGGAGGCCTATGTCCAGTAGTGGACGTCCCTAGGCTGACATGATGATGATGATGATATAACTGATAACAATGTACCTACTTGTGTAACCTTGTGTATTGTTAACCCTAGAATCCTACACTATTTGGCGCACATGTTATTCCTACACTGGGGTGCTGGAACACCCCATACTAAAATGACTGTAATCCTTAAAATAACATAAAACAATTCATGAAAATACGTTTTATTAAACATAATCGGTTACTTGAGATCACAAATCAGCCTTATTACACAAAGTTAAATGTAGTTTGAGCAACAGCGCTTGTAGGATTTGGTCCTTTTTTTGAGGATCACTGCAATGGACTAAGTTGGCATCCGGTAACGATCCTCCAAATGTTCATGTATCAGTTCCAAACCTAATTTCAAAACTGTCTGCTAAAACTTTATATTTGGCTTATTATTTGATCTTGAACACTTGTAAAGAACCCAGGAATTACAACTGGTCCCAACTTCTATTTCTTCCTCGCCAGATTTTTGGTCTAGAATAGAGCTTATTTCTTCGTAATTAAAACCTCTGACAGCCATCCGAAACAAAATAAATAAACTTCATTGAATTTTACCTTCATAATATCTAAAAATATCTGTATTTAATTCATATAAGACTATTGTTTTAATAAATAATCAAATTTAATAACTTATTACATATAAATGTATCAATCGTAATAAATAAATAATCTTACGATTTTACTACACTGGGGTACTGGCGTACCCCACAGCACTTATACAGACGACCACACAACGCGGTCCCTCGTCACGGTATTGACGTAACGCGAGCGGTTGACACCAAACTAAAATACTCCGACGCGCGAATTCGTGGATATTAAAGAAATTGAGATATTTAGAAAACAAATCCGTGTGGGGTGCACCTGCACCCCATGTAGGGTTATAGGGTTAATGCTCAAAAGTTTCTAGTTATTATTTGTCAATTGTCATTTCGTTGCTAGGCGACGACAATGCGTTTTGTTTTATGCTCAAAGTATATATAGTCTAAGGTTTTATGCGAAACCATACGCATAACATTGTAAAAATCGTAACAAAAAGGCTTCATGCCATGAAACAAAACGTAGAAACTACTTTACCGACCTCATAAAATGTTTAACTAAATCTAAGCGTTGTTGTCGTTGTGCAAGAGGATGCTAAATACTTTTAAGTTAAATTATTTTATGCTGTTAATTCTGTTCAACAAATTTAAATAAAGGAGTGACTTAAATCAAACGTTACGCAAGTGGGCCTTAGTATTTCTACGTAACTAAGGCCCACTTGCACAACGATTCTTAAATTAAATTAAGATGTGTTTAACGAGAAAAAAAGTATTAAACACCACTAGCGTCTTGCACAACGAAAAATTTGTCGAGTAATATGATTTAAGAACTGTCAAAATTAATTACCGAAAATCGGCTGTTTAGTGGCTAATTTCGTTTATGAACTGTCACATTGACGTTGGCAACTTGTCATTAGCGGCGAAAATTATCTATAATTATATAACTGGACCGGACGACGCAGCAGGGGGAGGCCTATGTCCAGTAGTGGACGTCCCTAGGCTGACATGATGATGATGATGATATAACTGATAACAATGTACCTACTTGTGTAACCTTGTGTATTGTTAACCCTAGAATCCTACACTATTTGGCGCACATGTTATTCCTACACTGGGGTGCTGGAACACCCCATACTAAAATGACTGTAATCCTTAAAATAACATAAAACAATTCATGAAAATACGTTTTATTAAACATAATCGGTTACTTGAGATCACAAATCAGCCTTATTACACAAAGTTAAATGTAGTTTGAGCAACAGCGCTTGTAGGATTTGGTCCTTTTTTTGAGGATCACTGCAATGGACTAAGTTGGCATCCGGTAACGATCCTCCAAATGTTCATGTATCAGTTCCAAACCTAATTTCAAAACTGTCTGCTAAAACTTTATATTTGGCTTATTATTTGATCTTGAACACTTGTAAAGAACCCAGGAATTACAACTGGTCCCAACTTCTATTTCTTCCTCGCCAGATTTTTGGTCTAGAATAGAGCTTATTTCTTCGTAATTAAAACCTCTGACAGCCATCCGAAACAAAATAAATAAACTTCATTGAATTTTACCTTCATAATATCTAAAAATATCTGTATTTAATTCATATAAGACTATTGTTTTAATAAATAATCAAATTTAATAACTTATTACATATAAATGTATCAATCGTAATAAATAAATAATCTTACGATTTTACTACACTGGGGTACTGGCGTACCCCACAGCACTTATACAGACGACCACACAACGCGGTCCCTCGTCACGGTATTGACGTAACGCGAGCGGTTGACACCAAACTAAAATACTCCGACGCGCGAATTCGTGGATATTAAAGAAATTGAGATATTTAGAAAACAAATCCGTGTGGGGTGCACCTGCACCCCATGTAGGGTTATAGGGTTAATGCTCAAAAGTTTCTAGTTATTATTTGTCAATTGTCATTTCGTTGCTAGGCGACGACAATGCGTTTTGTTTTATGCTCAAAGTATATATAGTCTAAGGTTTTATGCGAAACCATACGCATAACATTGTAAAAATCGTAACAAAAAGGCTTCATGCCATGAAACAAAACGTAGAAACTACTTTACCGACCTCATAAAATGTTTAACTAAATCTAAGCGTTGTTGTCGTTGTGCAAGAGGATGCTAAATACTTTTAAGTTAAATTATTTTATGCTGTTAATTCTGTTCAACAAATTTAAATAAAGGAGTGACTTAAATCAAACGTTACGCAAGTGGGCCTTAGTATTTCTACGTAACTAAGGCCCACTTGCACAACGATTCTTAAATTAAATTAAGATGTGTTTAACGAGAAAAAAAGTATTAAACACCACTAGCGTCTTGCACAACGAAAAATTTGTCGAGTAATATGATTTAAGAACTGTCAAAATTAATTACCGAAAATCGGCTGTTTAGTGGCTAATTTCGTTTATGAACTGTCACATTGACGTTGGCAACTTGTCATTAGCGGCGAAAATTATCTATAATTATATAACTGGACCGGACGACGCAGCAGGGGGAGGCCTATGTCCAGTAGTGGACGTCCCTAGGCTGACATGATGATGATGATGATATAACTGATAACAATGTACCTACTTGTGTAACCTTGTGTATTGTTAACCCTAGAATCCTACACTATTTGGCGCACATGTTATTCCTACACTGGGGTGCTGGAACACCCCATACTAAAATGACTGTAATCCTTAAAATAACATAAAACAATTCATGAAAATACGTTTTATTAAACATAATCGGTTACTTGAGATCACAAATCAGCCTTATTACACAAAGTTAAATGTAGTTTGAGCAACAGCGCTTGTAGGATTTGGTCCTTTTTTTGAGGATCACTGCAATGGACTAAGTTGGCATCCGGTAACGATCCTCCAAATGTTCATGTATCAGTTCCAAACCTAATTTCAAAACTGTCTGCTAAAACTTTATATTTGGCTTATTATTTGATGTTGAACACTTGTAAAGAACCCAGGAATTACAACTGGTCCCAACTTCTATTTCTTCCTCGCCAGATTTTTGGTCTAGAATAGAGCTTATTTCTTCGTAATTAAAACCTCTGACAGCCATCCGAAACAAAATAAATAAACTTCATTGAATTTTACCTTCATAATATCTAAAAATATCTGTATTTAATTCATATAAGACTATTGTTTTAATAAATAATCAAATTTAATAACTTATTACATATAAATGTATCAATCGTAATAAATAAATAATCTTACGATTTTACTACACTGGGGTACTGGCGTACCCCACAGCACTTATACAGACGACCACACAACGCGGTCCCTCGTCACGGTATTGACGTAACGCGAGCGGTTGACACCAAACTAAAATACTCCGACGCGCGAATTCGTGGATATTAAAGAAATTGAGATATTTAGAAAACAAATCCGTGTGGGGTGCACCTGCACCCCATGTAGGGTTATAGGGTTAATGCTCAAAAGTTTCTAGTTATTATTTGTCAATTGTCATTTCGTTGCTAGGCGACGACAATGCGTTTTGTTTTATGCTCAAAGTATATATAGTCTAAGGTTTTATGCGAAACCATACGCATAACATTGTAAAAATCGTAACAAAAAGGCTTCATGCCATGAAACAAAACGTAGAAACTACTTTACCGACCTCATAAAATGTTTAACTAAATCTAAGCGTTGTTGTCGTTGTGCAAGAGGATGCTAAATACTTTTAAGTTAAATTATTTTATGCTGTTAATTCTGTTCAACAAATTTAAATAAAGGAGTGACTTAAATCAAACGTTACGCAAGTGGGCCTAAGTACCCTTTCTAACGATGTACGACATGGCCTTATAATCTTTCAATATGTAATCACAAAACAAAAAAGACTACCTAGCCAGTGTCAGAAAAATGAAATAGTCTTAGACAAATGATTGGTATCGCTTCGCTATACTAGACTCCGCGCTGCCTAAGAAAAATAGCTCCGTAAATGAGGCAACTCATTATGACAAACAAAAGCATCAAGACCATAGATGCTGGCGGGAAAAATTCCGAATCATTCCCGTCGAATACTTCGGAAGTATTCCGAAATATTACGAAACTTTGGGAATATTTCAACTGTCAAAAAAAACCAGCAAAATTGACCTTACTAACTATTTCGCGCTTGGAAGTTGTAAATTATATGTTCTTTGTTTGCTTGCAAGGTTTACCTTTATTTGTTTTTATTGACTGGGCTATTACACGCGTTAGGTAGGTAGGTAATGATTAATACCTACCTATACGACCCGCGAATACTCGCGATGCGTACAGAGCTACATACAAACTAACCAAAAACATAGGTAGGTAACCCTTTTTCAAAAAACAAATCAAATATGCTAGGCCTAGTTTTTTATTCCACAACTAACATTTATAAAAATAGCATTCGATTTCGAAATAGGCAGGTACCTACCTAAACAAAAAAGTATAAAAATCCTGTAAATCGCAGGCTAACATATCTACCTATAAAAACATCAACATATACTTATTCAATCCCATTTATAATAAAAACCCACCACACCACACATAACACATTTATTCCCATTGAATTATTCGGGCGAAATATTCGGCGGAAACATTCGATTGCGGGGTACGAATCTTTCTCGCGGGGGGGAAAACTTCTCCGTTGAGCATCTCTCCTCTTACCGCACCCCGCACCGCCATCGCCCGGCACGACTCGTGGCAGTCAGGCGCGCGCGGCGCGGCGCCAGCGCGGCGGCACCGGCCGGCGCACAGAGGGGGCGGCGGCGATCGACGATCGATGCAAAATACGATATTTCAGCAAAATAAAATAAAAATATTAATTAAATTCGTTTTGAATAATTCTGATTTAAAGAAACTTTCCCAGAAGTATTCCGGAATTATTCCGAATTTTTCAGAAGTTTTGCAACTATAATCAAGACGCATGCGTGAAGAATTGTGTTGTCAGCTTCTCAACAGTTACCCGAGTAAATGGGAAAATATTTTATCCTGTGGTCTAGCGGATAAGTTCTTGGTCTCAAAATCAGTTAAGAAAATTCTTAAAAATTACAATTCATTAAAAGCATCAATATATTTGTGTATAGGTTAGGCGTACCGCGTAAGTTCCTTTATGAGAAAAATGGTGGGTATATCATCCAATGATTAGGCCTCATTTTACTATGATGGTTTGTTTTATGTACTAATAGTATTTTGCAAATTATTATTAGAAATAACCATAGAGAAAATAAGGTGTTTCCAAAACAGTGCTTTCTATTTCCATGCTACTAGTCCATATAAATTTAGTTTGACATTATTAATTTAACATGAATAGCCATAAAACCTACTTTGAATAAAACAATAATCGTACACACTTCATTACATATATAATTAGGTAAACCATGTTTCTTGGGAAAGATGTTTAGTTTCTAACAACTAACATTTTTCACCTTATTTATAAAGGTATAAACATAAAATAATATAGAAAAAGGTAAATTATATAATAAATAGGTTAGATAAAAGAAATAGTAAAATATAACGAAATACAATAACTATAGATTCACATAATAAAAATCTCAACTGTGGGGAAGTTGATTCTTGTACTAGCAGCAACACTGAATGGCGTTTTCGGTTTTTTGTAATTTTATGTTGAAATTTCATTATTATTCTTATTTTACAGATAGTATGTGATACCGGAGGCCTTCTTATTTTTTGCTGAGTTACTTTTACTCAGGATAAAAGCGCAACTTGGCATTGTACAGCGAATTATTTCCGTAATTAATTTGGTGGACAGGTATACGGCTGTCAGTGTGACAGGCTCAACCATGCCAGCTGGCATGGTTTTTTCTGCCTCATTTTACAAGTATGAGGGCTCCGTCTAGTAGAGCAGAGCGAGACCAATCATTAGTCTATGGAAATAGTTTAGGTTTCGAAATGTTTTTATTGAATATGGTTACAAATTTTGTTCCCCTAAAAATTGTGTCGGTCCAATCGCCTAACACCCTGTATTATTATAAACTACCACTATTTTGACGTTTTACTAGATAAAAGACCTTGTATAATTTATTTTACTTGCAGGACACTTCCCTATTGTATGGATGTTGTTCAACACGAGAAACAGCTCCCAACTCAATCAAAAATAGGTCTAGACCCCATGTAAGTTGATATACAGGACCAGGTGATCGCACACCGCTCACCTAACTCACACATCTGGTAGACGCGATTTTCGATATGAAATTGAGCATGGAGAATTGTTTTGGAAGTCGCGTGACTAGATGAGATGGCGCACCGCGCAGCTGATGTCTAACTGCATAAGCTAAGAGGACAAAGTCGGCACATGATAGATGAAGAGATAATAAAGTCTGATATAGGTACATATTATACAAACATGCGGAAGAGTTTCTGGAGGCACATGATGGAGCTGTCAACAGACATATCTTTTACAAATAAGAACTAATCTAGATATTATACCACAGTGCCCAACCAGTGGTGCAAACAATAATTCAGGCTTCCAAATAAATTTCTTAACAGTTTGTTACAGGCAGCATAATAAAATGTAAGATGGTGGGTATCGCAAGTGAGCCAACCCATGAGCCTTGCACGAGTCCCATGCCTCACTAAAAATGACAGTGCTGCAGATAAAAAAAACAGCAATGAAATTGGAACTTTTTATTTACCTACTTAGAATGACACTCAGTGGCTATCAACACCAAACATCAAATTTAATTATGTAAGACTTAAAAATAGTTAAACATACAGATACATAGACCCCCGCCTGTTTCCCCGAAGGGATAGGCAGAGGCATATTAAACATACAGAATATCTAGTTAACCTTATTTGAGTTATTTAAATGACACAAATAAGATTAAACATAGAATAAAACCTTTATCTCATATTATCAACTACATTACACATGATCCTATCAAGCTCATAACAAGGGTCTTGGTTGGATGAATCATTTGTGCTACAATCCATGTGCTCAAGTATTTCTACGGGCACTTTAAAGTTAGCTTCAATTTCATTCTGATCTGGTAGACTTTGCAATGCATTTTGTAAAATGTCTTGCACTTTGTCCAAATGTTTCTTGAACCTGCAATAATAAACATTCATAAAAAAACCTTATCATCATCATCCTATCATTATCCAGGTTGCATCCAAGACATCCAAGCCTTTGAAACTGGACATGCTTACTAGTCTCACCAGATATTACAACATGAGCTTTTCCACAGAGCAACTGCCATATGATATCAACAACTTGAAGAGATAGCATGTATCAAACCCTTATTAGTCTACTTGAGGATGCAGCAAGGATCAACATCAAGCTCTTCGAGGGACTGGCCAAGTGATAATAAACAATTACTTTAAAAGCACAAAAACAAGACACATTATTTCAAAAATTCAATACCATGTTAATTCGCACCTGATACCTACTGCAATGCAGTTTGGCTGTAGCTCTACTAGGCTATTATTTGTTCTCATACTAGATTGTGAAATTATTAAATAAAATATCTTCATCACTTTACATACCTTGTAGCTGTTTCAACTCGCTGACGTTTTTGTAATTCCATCATTACTCTTAGAGTCTCCCTAGCTTGATGTGGTCTAAATTCATTCAGTAAATGATGAATGTGAATGAAAAGTAGACTGAGATCTTCAACCTTTTCGCCCCGTTTAGGTGATTCGGGGCAATGCACCAGTAAATCCAACAGATCTAAAAAGTTCACTAATAAGGAGTGATTTAATTTCTTTAATTCTCTCCTCCTTTCAAAATGCATAGGATACAGTCGTCGAAATCCCTGTAATGTAAAAAATAACGTAGTACACATAAATCATAGAATTAAATTGTAGATAGAGAGGTAATACCTACACAACATATCTTTACCTGACTCTCCAAAGATCTGATAATTGTATCATCTGCGCTGAAGGGATGGCCAAACATAGAATATGCATCGTGGATTGGTCGCGGTGGTAAAGGAGCTCTGTTTCTACGCACATTTTCATCAGTATAAAAGTTTATGTATTGCATAGGAGGCAAAGGCAGAGAGCTAACTTGAGTAGTTTCTGAAGACATTTTAACAAGAGAAACGCTCTACTTTATTATTTTAAACAAGTGATTGCTAACAGCTTAACTTTGTGCACAGAGAATCTTCTATGTAAGATAAGTCATCACAAAATATTTGTTTACAAATAAATTGAATAGGTAGGTAATGTTATTTGCTCTCGAGATATAAAGCTGAGTTTCTCGTAGAATCCCTAGGTACGTAGAAACGAACAATATCTGACTGATTAACTGTCAAATTTTCCTTGACTTGACATTGACAATAGACTTGACATAGACAAGCAAAGTAATTCATTCATTCCTAATTCATTCATTTATCATAGACAAGAGCGTGTCCAAGGAGCAATAATTGAGCGTGTCTTTCTCAATAAGTTAATAACTTACTATGGTGTCGCTCTATTGTACGTAAATAAAATAATTAACATATTTTACACGTACAAAATCGACATAAAGCCATCAAACATAGTCTTGTCTCGTTTTGTCTTAGCGAATGCTCGATCAGAAAAAAGAGGTAGCCATCGCTTACTGAATATACTCAGTCATTTTGTGCTCAAAAAAGGGGTTACCTGGAAAGTTTGCCGGGAGTTTTGAAAATTGGTGATTTTATAGATTTCGACGTGCTCTTCTCGAATTTTCACTTTGCCAGCTCGTATTAACTATTTTTATCGTAAAATTGCTGCACGCTTGGCGTAGTGGTTTAAGCAGCCGCCTCATCGCTTGACACTGTGCCGAAGTGTTGTGGGTTCGATCCCCACACGAGACAACACTTTGTGTGGTTCGAGTCTGGGTGTTCATTGTGTTCGTTAGTTGTATGTTTGTAAAGTTCCCCGCGACACAGGATTTAGTCCTAATGCGGCAGTTGTCTTTCTTTTACAAAAAAAAAATAGGTGGAACGGAGTTATTCTCAAAAAACTGTATTTGGGCTTTTGGGCGCCATTTTTCCAATATGGCGGAGCGAGCGGCAAAAATACGAGCTAGCGAAGTAAAAATTCGAAAAGAGCACGTCTAAATCTGTAAAATCATCAATTTTCAAAACTCCCGGAATACTTTCCAGGTAAAACTAGTAAATGACTGGACTAAATAGAAATATCAATAGTGCCCGTGTCGCCATATTCCTTGCCGAGTTTTGTGGTAAGTACATCTACTGTCAAATCGTTGTGTCCAACGTCCAGCATATTTTCGTTGATTTGTGCATAATTGTGTTTGTAAAAACAAGGTTGATCAGTGCTTCAGACTTTGCTAGAGATCGTAAAATGTATATATGCCTACGACCTGTGTTTAATTTAAACTATGTAGTACAAAATAAAACTATAAACTAACTAAAGTGACTTGCTACAAATATCAATACATATATAAAAAACCCTAATTCTACTATAATTATTATTACACTATAAGTATTATTTACCTCAATATTTATATCGATTACATTCATGGAGTACAACTAGAGATGGGCGGTGGGTAAATACCCGACGGGTAAATACCCAGGTATTTTCCCATTTGGGAATATACCGGGTATTTACCCGGGTAATTCATTACGTCGGTAGACGACAATCCGAACACTCGTACGCACCTCCCCGCTTGCGCGCTGTCGCTTATAGTTGAAAGTGTTTCTCGTGCTTTTATTTCCCATTCATAATGTTTACCTGTCACCGATGCAATGTTGAGGCCAGAGATGGAGTGCAGTGTACTGTGTGCCGTAATCGATTTGACTTTCCGTGTGCGGGCATAACCGAAACGGGGTACCGCAAGCTAGGTGACCGCAAAACAACCTGGAAGTGCAGTGCTTGTAAAGCTGTGGTTGCAAGCCCTAATGCGCCTGGCATGTCAACGGTTACTAAATCGGAACTAGAACACATCCATCAAGAATTACGAAAACTTACAGAGCAAATGTCATCATTGCCGCAACTTATAGCAACCGTAAAAACTATACAAGCCGATATCTCGGACCTCAAAACTATGAAGAGTGAGTTATCTGAGGTTAAGGATTCCCTAACCTACGTACATACCTCCATTGAAGAGCTCACGGGAAGAATATCGGAAATCGATCGAGAAATTTTGTCGCTTAAAAAGACAAAAGAAGACTTTACACGTTTTGAGCGGCGTTTGGAGAACTTAGAAGCAGCCATGCGTGAGAACGAGCAGAGGTCGCGACTAAATAACATCGAGATTAAAGGCGTTCCAGTAAAGTCATCAGAAAACCTGTTCGATATTATTTCTAAAATAGGCAGTAAGATCGGTTGCAAAGTTTCGAAGGAACAAATAAATTACATCGCCAGAGTTCCTCAGCGTAACAACAAGGATAGTAAAAACATTATTCTATCACTTCACAACCGATATTTAAGAGACGATTTTGTGGCTGCAGCTAAAAAAAACAAGTCTCTAGCGGTCTCCGATCTGGGGATGTCAGGTGACGGCAAAGTTTATGTCAACGACCATCTGACCTTTGACAACAAACAGTTGCTTAACAAAGCGAAGACTCTCGCAAGAGAGAAAAATTTTTCCTATATTTGGGTCAAGCACTCCAAAATCATGGTGAAAAGAAACGAAACTTCCCCTACCCTTCTTGTCAAAACAGAAATGGATCTCAAGAAAATAACTTAATTAATAAAATCTTATCATACTTACACTATTTTATTATGAACACTAATGTGAATAAGTTGCGAGACACTGGTATGTTTACATTTTTCTATTCAATAGCATCGCTGACGATCAACGCTTTTGTTCTCTTATCGCTAGGGTCTGGGCCGGCTACCTGCGCTAATTGCTTTCTCAATTATAAACCTTATGCTTTAATAAATAAATACTTTATTAGCGCATTGCATAAAACAGACTCAATAGATATAATGCCTGACCGTGTTGTTATTAAGTTAAAATATTATGCGAGTATTAAATTGCTACAAGCGAAATGTTGTGGGTATTATTATATTTCACGTACAAAACTCATTATGTTGAATAACCTTACTTTTTTAAAGTTCACATTGCAATTTCTGTTTCTATTAGTGTTGCTACTGTACTGCTCAGTGATTTACTCGCGCGGCTAAAACTCGTAACTACTATCCATTATGCCAATTAAAGTGTATTATCAAAATGTACGTGGTCTGCGGACAAAAACATCTAGTTTTCTGAGAAGTGTGTGCTTACATAACTATGATGTAATATGTTTAACTGAAACCTGGCTTAAGGATGATTTTGACAGTAATGAAATCCTGGACGACCGTTATCTTGTTTGGAGGCGCGACAGAAATTACACAAATACTAATCAAATGGTAGGGGGTGGAGTGCTTATTGCCGTTCGACGAGAACTGGTGGCAGATATGCGTTGTGAATGGTGCTCGTCTGCCGAGGACATATGGGTAAGTCTAACGCTACGGCGTTCACGTCCCAAAATGTCGTACAAACTGCATATTTGTGCCGCCTATTTGTGTAAACAAAACTTAGGGCCTAATTTGCTTTCGCAGTTGACCTCGTTTTATGAAAAATTAAATAACATCGTAATGAGAAATATTACAGACTCCTTTCTGGTGCTAGGCGATTTTAATCAGCCAAATCTTGTATGGCAGCCGGCGGAAGACGGCTACTCATTATATCCGACAAATATCCAGGGCGCGGTTCAGTCGGATTTTATTGATGTACTAAATACGTGCAACCTTCTCCAATACAACAGCTGTAAGAATGTTAACGATCGTGTGTTGGACTTAGTTTTTTGCAACAACCATATTACGGTGGAAAAATGTATGGATCCATTAGTGCCTGAGGACCCCCACCATGTAGCCCTTACCCTATTGGCCGACTTCGTTCAATACCACACATTACCTACACGTCCAAGAGCCACCTTTATGTATCACTTAGCCGATTTCAGCTCAATATCGCGTGAATTGGACAGTTTCAACTGGAGTAATGATCTTAGTAATGGGACAATAGACGCTGCTTTATCTCTATTTTATAACAGATTGGACAAAGTACGGCAGGCATATGTACCTACTAGGATTAAAAAAGCTACAAATAAGTTCCCCCCCTGGTTTAAAACACCTCTTATTAAAATATTAAAAGAAAAATTTAAATACCACTCCAAGTACAAAAAATATGGTAATCTCTCTGACTACTCGTCTTTTATATTGTTGCGGGATCGTGCTAAAAGATTGGAAACTGAAATGTATGACGACTATATTAGATCTATAGAGTCAGCGATTTACAAATCACCGAAAGCGTTTTGGTCATTTGTCAAAAGTAAGCAGTCCTCTAATGCCTACCCGTCCACTATGAAGTATGGTAACTGCTCATCAGGAGATGTTAACGTCATTTGTAATATGTTTAGTACATTTTTTTATGGCAATTTCCTCCAACCCAATGATACTGGTAACAATAACTATACATTGGTACATCTGCCTTCACAAAGAAGTACAGACATAAACTCAGTGGCAATTCATGAGACTAATGTGCTGAAACTTCTGCACTCTATTGACTTAAGCAAGTCTGCAGGACCTGATGGCATACCGCCAATCCTAATCAGTAAGTGTGCTAAGAGCTTGTCTGTACCCCTTACCATATTGTATCGCAGATCATTAAAAGAAGGAGTGGTGCCGAAAATTTGGAAAAACACATTCATTACGCCTATACATAAGAAGGGGGCCAAAGACCAAGTTGAAAATTATCGTCCAATATCAAAGCTCTGTTTATTTGCTAAGATATTAGAAAAATTAGTCTATACGTCAGTTTATCATTGTATAAAACATTGCCTCAATGATTACCAACACGGGTTTCTCAAGAATAGGTCCACAGTGTCAAACCTCCTTACTTGCTCTGAATACTTGACAAATGTAATGTCTGAGCCGTCCCAGGTAGACATCGTATACACAGACTATACGAAAGCGTTCGATCGCATTGATCATTCCATCTTACTCCGTAAGCTGCTTGATCTAGGAATAAGGGGTGACCTGTACAGGTGGTTCACATCCTATATTCAAAATCGCTGCCAGACAGTGGTTCTGAATGGTTTTAGTTCAGCGCCCGCAGAAATCCCTTCAGGAATTCCCCAGGGATCTCTCCTTGGCCCATTGCTGTTCGTGATATTTATCGACGATATAGGTTCCTGTTTTACATATTCTAAAATAGTTCTGTACGCAGACGACATGAAAATATTATGTCCCATCTCACAACCTACTCACTGCTATGGTCTCCAAAATGATCTAAATAACTTACAAAGCTACTGCATACGTAACAAATTACAACTAAATATATCTAAATGCTTCGTATGCACATATACTCGAAAACCAACTCCTATAATCTTTGACTACAAAATCAATGATATGACAATCAACAGAACTAACTCAATGAGAGATCTTGGCGTCATCTTTGACTCCAAGTTGCTTTTTGATGCTCATAATGAAAATATTATAAACAGGGCTAACAAAGCACTTGGTTTTATTTTTAGGATTGCGTCAGAGTTCAAAAACATAAAGACGTTTAAGATTCTTTACTGTGCATTTGTCCGCAGCCACCTGGAATATGCTTCGCAGGTTTGGAACCCAGTTTTCAACATTTACGCCGACCGAATAGAACGCATTCAGAAGCGTTTTCTTCGATTTGTGCAATTTAAGACTCGCAAATATACCTCTAACTATATTGTACGCTGTAAGAAGTTTCATATACTACCATTATTTGAAAGAAGGCGCATAGCAGATCTTGTTTATCTATTTAAGATTGCTAATGGTTCGATTGACTGCCCTGAACTACTAAGTAAGTTGGGATTAATAACACGCACCGCGTATCTACGTCAGCCTAGTTTACTTTATATACCGCCAGTAAAAACCACGTATAGGCAAAACTCGTTCCTGATAAGGGCGTGTAGATCGTTTAACGAAATATCTCGACATGTTGATTTAGATTTGTTCAATACCAGTGTCCCACGACTAAAAAAGTTACTTGTTGATAATTTTTTCTCCTAGCTGTTTATACATGATAAGTAAGCCTTATTCATTTAATTTCTTGTTCTTTTGCAATTAACTTCGTGTCTCTGCCGACTTTTGTTGCATTTTTTTTTTTATGTTTACTTGTGAAAACTTGTAAATGGCCCTCAGCTTCATAAAATTGTAAATTGTATGTCCTTGTTAGCTGTAAGTTTTCCGAAAAGATTAAAATAAAATAAAATAAAATAAAAATAAAATAAAATAAGTAAATACCCGAAGCATGGGTATTTTCAGAAAAAGATTGAGAAAGCGCACGATTTATTTGAACTACAGTCAGTAGTCGTTTAAAAGTTCTTATATTTGATCTTACAACCTGATATACCGTTATAAATGTTTCGGTAATATGGAAATCATATAATGTCATCACATGGAATACTTTGAAACGTTTATTCAGCTCCATCGCTTCTTAAAAACGCTTAGTATTATTGAAAAGAGACTTAAGGCCGGTTTCAATATTCGATTTATCCATAGATTAAGAGATTCGAGATACGTAGTTGATATATTTTGTATGGAGCTTATATCTGACTTATAACTGAATCCTGGATCTCAAAAATTTGGATAGCAGAATTCAGCGGCTAGAGATCTGTCTAATGAAAAGCCAATATCCTTACATGTCGTCGGAGGAGAGCACTAGCATTTTAGGCCTTTTCTGCTGGCGCTCCGGAGTTGGACCACAGATTTTAGCAGATTTATAGGGCTCAAGAAATTAAGACTCCTTTGTACGGACAGCATTCATCGAACCCGACACTGAAATTGTCCACATCTGCGGACTCACCCAAGTGTTCAAGCTGATAGCTATCAAAGTTTTAGATATGAACGGTTGTTGGTTGGAGCCCAGACTTCACCGTTTGAGGCTTGTACTTATATTCAATGTGTCTCTTACCAGATGGCAAGAGACCACTTTAAACTAATTGCTCTCAGATACATCATATAATATTTGCCTCTCCGTCAACATGAAAAAGTCAATCTAATTTCTAGTAGAATCATCTGAACTTATCTAGGTGCACTTGCAGTATTCTCGCATTTTAAAGAAGAAATTTAATTTATCATATGGAGTCCTTCCTTCTCCATGAATTTAACTAGCAAGTCACCCCGTCAGTTACAATGTCCATAATAATATTCTAATTGCCCGACTCTCAGCTCAGTATCGCGTTGAAATCGTTTATGACAACGGTGTAATGGTTTTTGAAGCTATGTATGTACCTATTAGTTCAAGATAATTCCGCATGCATATCTCCACCCCGTCATCGGGTGGGCACCTCCTTGTGATTTTTGGTCGCGCCCGGTTGTAGATAAATTTAACGGTATTGAGGACTACAGGTCCTCACCCTGTCTTCGGTTCTCAGATAGGCTTATAATATCCCATAGCTTTCATGCTTATCGCAACTTGCTCGATCCTTTTTCTACATCGACAATCTTCTCGGCGGTCTGTAGTGTACGTGTGTTAAGTGTTTCCTTGGCCAATTTTTATTAGTTGTGGTAGCTGGATCTCATGCAAATTCTCCATACCCTGCTATTCCTGATTTGGGTAGCGGCCATGGGAACAGCGAAAGGGAAACGGGGAAAACTGATGCAGGTGGTGTGCTGTCTCAGTGAGTTTGGCAGCCGTCTGCAACTGCAGACGGATCACGAGAGTGTGGTCCTTACCACTGGTGTCGTATCCGGGCGTCTAGTCCGGGTGTGCTTCACGCCGCTAGCGAAACCTGACTCCACCGGCAGTATTCCCAAACGGGGCACGTCCGGTGAGCGATCTACGAGCCAGCGGCGGCTTGTTCGGTGGGGGCTGCGCATACGTTGGCGAAATCGAGCTTGCCGGGGGAGGCTCCCGTCAAGAGCCCGCACTGACGAAATAAAGTCAGTCCGGTGTGGTTGGTCCAGTGGGCGCTGAAAATTCGTTCGTCGTTCCTGAAGTAAAGAGCGTCTACAACAGCGCGTAAGGCGAGCGACTGATTGCGGAGGGTCGCCGCTACCAGCACGTACCTCGCTGGGTGAGGCGGGTACGGATGTATGCCTTGTAGATGGCCAGATTCGCACGGAGCGGAAGTCAGGACGTCAAGACAGGGCGCGTAGAGCTCGAGTGGTTCGCGCTCGGCCAACAACTTTCTTGACGTGAGACGCCATCGTGAGACGACGGTCTATGGTCACGCCGAGGTATTTCACCGTCGGGGTCCAGTCGACGTGGTGTTCGAGCATAGTGAGAGGCGGGGACAGTCACCGTCCATTTTTGGGAGGCTTGCCGTAACCGCTTTTATACAAATCGTTTCACTATTATACACATCGTTCCAGGAATTAACGGGATCTACTAACCATAATTATATTATAATCAGTGATCGGATAATCGGATGCATATTCACCAAAAGTTCATTTTTGGCTAGGATATTATGGAAGCGGCTTCTTAAAACATATTTTTTTAAATATAAATCCCGGGATGCCAGAAAATTCGCTAATGTGAAACTACTTGGTAACATGGTGAGGAAACAACGTCTTTAACATGTGGTTTTTATTTAAAAAGAAACTGGTCTCCGGGATTATATAATTATTAATGTGTATTCACTTGAAGTTAATTTTAAGCTCCCCATCAATTTATGGGTATGTTGAGTGTAAGAGGAATGGTAGGCAATGGGTGCTGTTGTATCTAAGTTAATAATTATTAAGAGATTGAATGGTTTTTCTTTGTAATTCTTATTTATTATTCGTTTGAGATAAATGTTTTGAAAATTGAAGAAAATTAAGAGGATTTTATTATTTTTAGAGCTGTTTTAGGTACAAAATTTAAAATAAGTAAATTTACCTACACCCGATTAGATTGTAGGTATAATAAAAAAACGAAATTTGTCGATTCCGTAATCCCGGGATTTTTCGATTCAAAAGTGCATTCCATAATTACCAACACCTCAACTTTAGGTAAATATGCATCCGATTATCCGATCACTAATTATAATGGCTGTAATTTTTAACACATGGATCCACAGGGGATCCTTTGCCATATATATATGAGCATCAGCGACAAATACAGCTAAAACCTTTTATGGTACCAAAACCCTCGCGAACTAAACTAATGACTATACTCCAAAAGCATAAAAATGGGAAAACATTATAACCAAAATGTCCCTGTTGTGCCTATCCAGCGGATTATGTTGCTAAATGCGCGGTAGATTCACGGAGCACACTGACTATACGGCCAGTCTCAATAAATAGATCAAATTTAATATTAGGACCGGGCGGGACCGTATATGAATACTATGCCAGAAAAAAAGACATAGCGCATGATGGTGGTGATTTCTTTGCTTTAATCGATTTGGTTACTAGAGATACATATTTGACATAAGCTTCCTACAAAATAAGTCAAATATGTAGTAGGTACTAATACTAGCTAAATCCTTGAATAGATCGAATTGCGACCAGCCGTTAGCATCAATTTTAAAATTATGACAGAAAATGGCATAATTTTACTTTTATAAGGCATATACATGTTCGATATGCACAATTCACGCTATAGGCTATAATAAGCAGTTAGTAAATCAACTAATAAATAGTATACATAAAATCAAAAATGGAGGTTTAAAAAATCTTTCGATAAATACCCACGCTTCGGGTATTTACCCGGGTAAATACCCCGTTTTTACCCAAAAAGATAAATTCCCGGGTATTTACCGGGTAGAATCCCATCTCTAAGTACAACTCAAACGTCAGCCACTTCATTTGCCCAGTGCCTCGCAGGTATGCACGCTTATTTCGAAGTTAGGGTCAGTCCAAGGTATTCATAGGTCAATGGTCCTTCCTTTTGTTGCGTTGTGGAAACTTTGAGCGGAGTGCCGACTCCGCCACGTTTTTAATCGACAGGGTTGGGGGCTGGCGAAGGACTTCATCATCATCATCACCCTTTAAAAGTCCACTGCTGGACTGGGACTCTCATTGGAAAGGCGGAATTGGCCTACTATAAAGTCTGTGCGGCATTTTGATTTGAGAGCGCAACAATACGTACTTACCGTATTTCTAATGTTGGCAACATTGTTAATTTATTATAGTGCGACTAAAAATCTTGATCTGTTGCCTGTGTTACTCAGACAGACAGAAGGGTTTTCAATCGTACGTACATAAGACAAAAATTACTACAAATACAATTCTTAATGTTAGTTCCAATTTTCGCCACGCCCATTCTCTTTCCGCACAGACTATACCACGCTGGCCAGACGGGTTGGTATAGGGTTTGTATCAAGTTTTCCTTCTCTTACAGTGCTGTTCTCTGCATAATATGCTCCCTCTATCGGCTCTTACGACACCCATGGGATGATATGGGGTGGTGACATTCCGTATTCTTAATCCGTCACCACACGGACTAAAGGCCTTGCCACACGGCACAATTTTACGTCCAACTTGACTAAATCACTTGATGAAATCGTGACGTGTAGACGGCAGTCGTCCAACTCAAGTTCATCGGGTGGGCGGTACCACCAGATTTTAACCAATTGGGTGGAAGGAATGCAAATCAGTGATTTGATTGTGTCGTGTAGACGGGCAAAGCCAATTCGATTGAAAATTTGATCAGTGGTAAAATTGTATCGTGTGGCAAGGCCTTTACTCACTACAAAATTATTACCAACCATTATTTGGGTTGTCTTAATGTGTCATTTTCAAAGATTCAAGTGCATAATTTGAAATCTATCACCATACCTGGGAAATTACTGGTTCAGGAGATATCGAGGCCCAAAGTCACCATTTTTTTTATTAGGTACAAAATCGATAAATTTGCCGTGTCAATATGTTCTATGCATGTCCTATGCGACCATGGATGGGTAAGTATCGCGAGTAGTTTAAATTGCAACGTAGAAAATGAGACTTAAAAAAATATTTCACAAGTATATTTTTGCTTAATATGACTTGGAACTATGTGCAGAACGAGTAGACTTCGGCTTGATGATGGGTCTTCTGACACCACGTCATAAATTTCAAATTGTGGACTTGGTCCACCATCTTGACGCGTCATTTCATATATTATGTATAGTCCGTTCACAGTTATTTTACCTCTAGCTGTTAGATTGGCCAACCTGGGCGTTGTGTTGCTATATTTGGCATATAATACTCCCATTTTAAATATACATTATTTCTAAAATGTACTTATTTTTTTATTGCCTAAGCGATCGTATTAAATATTTGGAAGTAATGTTTGTAACAAAACCTCTTGATATTGGCATGGCTAACGAAATAACTAATTTCCTATGAAGATAAGTAGTGATAATAAAAATGTTGTCTATTTAATATATAAAGGTAAACGCATCATAATTACGCCAACGTGAGGTTCTAATTATCAAATACAAAAACTGTAAATTTAATTTTCATATTTATTTTGAATAAGAATGATGTGGGTGTCATATTACACCTCTGCCTATCCCTGCATGGAAACAGGCGTGAGTCTATAAGAATGATCCATGTGGACTGCCAATGTTATGATGATTCGTAACTGCTGTCATATTCTGTATCAGACTCAGAATTTAATTCTATTATGAACCTGTCCATTTCAGCATCCGTAGACCCATCTGTTTCACGAAGCTTGTCTTCAATGTGGCGCTCATGACGCTCATGTTTGCATTGTTTTTGCCAGTCTTCTGCAGTGATAGATTGAAAAGCTTCTTCAGCTAAATTCACAATGTTGCTTGCCTCTTGTCCTAAATTTTTGCTTGTGACTCGCCTTTTAATGAGACTCCACATAAGTTCAATTGCGTTTAGCTCGCAGTGGTACGGCGGTAATCTAATCACTTTGCGGCCATGAGCTTCAAGCATTTGAATTTTTGAAGCACTTCCATTAATATTGGGTAAAATGGTATGCACGGGTAACCCTATATTACATTCCTGTCATCACAGAGTACAATTCCAACATAAAGAAAATAAACACCGACATCTGTCAGAGGTAAAATAACTGTGAATGGACTGTAGTCATACACCCATTGAGGCAACGTCTCTAAGTAACTGCAGAGAGGGCACCTACTTGAATCAAGATACAAATAGCACGCCACTGCAACCTGTGTAGTAAGTACTGTGCAGATTCGTACGAGGTGGAGGTCAGGGCATTACCTGTTCTAAGTAGGACCAAACGCAAGTTTTGTGCCATCGATACAAAAGCTCTGGCGTGAAAAACCTCCTCATTCTCTCAGGACTCTCAAGTTTTCGGAATACTGATTTAAACAAACACTCAATATCCTTCTCCTGATTGAGATTGTGACGTATGTCCATATGTCTTGTATCGATAGTGGACACTTATTTTAGTCAGGATCCTGAGAGAATTAAATACTTGCAAGTAAATAACCCTTACTGATTTTACCATAAATTTCGTAGCGCTCGTAGCGAGACTTGGCTTGCCGTTCGTAACAGATCGGCAAAGTTAAGCAACGCTTGCACAGGTTACCACTTGGATGGGTGACCGTGTGTGGCATTTACATCTGAGCGCTACCGTGCTTTGGAGGGCACGTAAAGCTGTCGGTCCCGGTTCTTGTCCAAGGATAAGGATCGTTAGGCCATGTCGGAGGCCTTCGGGTGGTCTGAAAACTCCGACACCAGAGTTGGCCACACGCTCACACGAAGAACAAAAAAAACATAAATATCGAGCTTATTTATAATATTGAAACTGAAAAGGCCCACATGAAGGTCTGGTATTGACCGTCTGGTCTTTGTGAATTTCAAAGATATACCTACATCGTGTAGGTATATCTTTGAAATTCACAAATAATTGACTGGCAGATAATAACATAACACGCACGCAAATCACAAGAATGCTTAATTTCAACTTATTAAACAAAATAGTATACCAAACCTACGGACGGATTCATAATCATCATCATCAGGTCTGTATAAAATGCCCCACGATGTACTGATTCGAGATAAAATAAATATGACGTACTTTGATTTTACTCGTCGTAAAGTCTTAATCAATATCTTATAATATTTCTATCTATATTATTTCTGAGTAGCCAGTCACTAGCTGAATTCAAACTGAGATGTGCAGTACCATTTCAAAATATGTAATATGTAAAAATGTTATCTCTTTCAACAAAAATAATTCATAAGCCGGAGTGAAGTAAATATACCAGGTTTAGTTGCTATTTTTATGAGATTTCTATGTTGGTTCTTGTGCTGATTCTAATAGCCGTAACACACGCTCGAACTTGTCCGGCGGACAAAACCCATTGGTCCGGCGGACCAAATCCGTTCTCGCTACAGACGACCGGATCGGACCGATCTGCAAACTAGCGGACCGAGGCGGACTCAATTAATAATAATTATGTTCGCCGGACTACTCTACAGACGGGCAGATTTGGTCTGGAGGCGGAGCAAATCCGTGGTCTGTTCGGACCAAGTTCGAGCGTGTGTTAATGCCATAAAATATAATATGGCAAAATTAATCAACCGTCACTTTTGTATTCTTCGTTTTGCCGTGGCACTACACTAGGCTTATTTCCACGTTGTTTACTTTATTTTATTAGTATATAAGTGCAGGTGACAAATGCAGGTAAGTAGTGGACAACACATCTGATTAGTGCAAGTGCACTATATAATCACTCACAATACGTGGCGTAGACTTTAGACCCACATTTTACGTATAACAAACAAAAGTGACTAAAATTTTACCTTCAAACTTTGAACCAACTCTTTGGTTGGAACCAACTAGTGAGTGATCCGCCTTATTCCTGCTGATTAGCGAATGCTGTCAAATTAAAATCATTCGTTTCATTCAATTCTCGCTTTGATTATGGGCGAAGAAAAATATTTTTACCATTTGGTGAGGAATGTGATTTTTGTTTAATTTTACCTTTTGCTTATTGGTGAGTAATCAGTAAATATAATTAAGTTCACATTTGAACTGCCCAAATATCAATTACTGAACACCAATGTTTGTTATGGATACTGGTCTATGAAGGTAGGTTGATTACATTTATAATAAATAGTTACAAATAGCGACCCACCGGTGTCTATGTGGTTTATTGTTCTTGAAGTTATAGTGGAATTTTATGGATTGCAGAGTTAAAATGGCTGGCAAGGATGACGAAGAGATAATACTTAAAACTTTTATGATCAAGAGGTCGCAAAATAAAAAGTTATTCACACCCGTCAACTACAAGGAGCGCTGGGTGGTTCTGACTCGTCGAGCGCTTATTTATTATGACACGGATGGCGAGGTAAATTTGATTGGTCTAGTTACATTACAACACCAGTTCTTTTATTTATCGATACATTATAGATAAACAGGTTTCTAAAGAGTGCTGAGTTGAACATAGTGACTATATTTGTAATTTTTAATTACATAGTGATAGAGGCAATCAGTAATTGCAATTTTACTAGATATCTGATTTTTATTTTAATTTGTGTTGTGCTGCTTAGGACAATTACTATTAAATTCAGGGGTAAGTAATCACAATAATTATTTTAACTATTAAAATTTAAAATTACCAAATGGGTAAAATTCACAGTAGGTATTGTGTAGTGTTTATATCTAATGCAAACTTATTGTTTCATGTTATTTAAACATTAATACTATATTTTCCTTAAACTATCTAGTAATAAATTATAGTAGATATGATTTTGCATTCTAATAAGTATATTTTAAATGTTGAAAGTTTGCTTATCTTTTAAAAGTAAATATTTAGCAAATGTATTCTGCAATAACTTTAGTCATTATTCTGTAATTAGTGTTGATTTTTTGAGCAGCTGTGAATGTTATTATATTCTTTAACAGTTCAAATTTAACAGTAAAGTTTGTTGTTAAGTTTTCAGATTTCATCTCATGGTCTATTTGGGTACTTTATCCAACGAAACCCATACTTTTTCATTAGTGTCCAATGTGATCATCAAGTCAATTGCTGTTTAAATTTTATTACCATTTTGAATATCTTATAATTTTATTGTTGGTGTGGTGACAGATTAAACTCAAATGTTTTACCACCCCATTTCATTATTTCTTACATATCAGTCAAGTTTATATCTGATATGGGGCTAATCAGATATTTATGTTGCAAATGCATGAATTAATCTGTTTATAAAGTTAAGCACATTTGTCACCATCTCATTCACACTCATCTAGAGTGGTTAGCGGTAGTGACAGTACTCGGCATCTCAGACAGCATGTAAAAGCCAGCTGTCTAAAGCATAGAATGTTGTCTGTCCAACCAGAGAAAATATCACTTAATTGCATAAGTCTGATGGCAGAAGCTCTGTGCGAGAAAGACATGATGGGTGATGAGCTCATTATATTTTGGGCTGGCAGTGCCCAATCCATATACCATTATAAATGTGTGTACACATGTCATGTATGATTGCATTGCCATAAATATGGTTTCTATGAGTTACACAAAACTATCTTTGGGAAGGAACAGAAAACTTGATGTCAATGCCTATATTAACCTGTCTAGCCAATGTGAAGAAAATAGAAAGATAAATAGAAACAAAATAAATATGAATAAAATGGAAACATACATACATACTTACATAGTGTTACGCCTATATCCCCGAAGATGTAGGCAGAGGTGTATTGCTACACCCACTTTTCGCCAAATTTATTTTAGTCCCACGTAATAGGGGGCGAGCCTATTGCCGTACCGGGCACATTACCAGACTCCGTGCTGCTACTGAGAATTTCGTAACGAAAAACCCAATAACACTTTTTTGCTCCTTATGACCTGGGGATCGAACCCGAGACCTCCCAATCCCACGCGCATATTTATGCCGTGAGATCAACGAAAATATATAAATAAAATAGTAAATAGAAGTATTTGTCCTACTATACATACATACATAGTCTCACGCCTATAACCCTGAAGAGGTAGGCAGAGGTATTTCTACAGCCACTATACAGTAGGCCAAATACTTCTATTGACTCAATGCTATTATGACGCAAATAAGGAGAGGCCCATGTCACGGCCATGGCACGGGTCTGAGGAAGGTCAGGGAAGGATGAAGGACTACAGGTGTTCTGCAAGGCATCATGCCATCTTCAGCACCTTTTATTTATATTTCATAACACTAGCTTATATTCTTTCATTATCATCAGGCTTGAGTAGGTCAAGGTCACCTCAGACAGGCTGTTTTAATCAAATGGAGGGGTGTACTGCCAAGTGTCATACTAAACTAGCTCAAACCTCTCTTTCTACCGAAGTCTACTCTCTTAGACTTCTTTACTTGGCGCCATTTTAAGGATCCCCAGGTGGTTGAACTGCGCGCTTGCCATTCGTTGCTGGACAGTACTGCTACTGCCACACCAAGTTCGTTATATGACATACGGGCTAAGACCATAGAAATAAACCGCAGTCCATAATATACAGATGTCTTTCGTCATCATCATTACCATGTCATAGTCCAGTGCTGGATATCGGCTTCTTCAATGGCACGCCACTTAGCCCGATTTTAGGATTTTCGTCTCCAGCCGCTTCTAGCCACTTTGTGTATATGGTCACGCCAGCTAGTTAGTAGTCTACGTTTGCCAAGGCGCGGTTTCCTCTTTAGAACATGACTACTCCAACGGTTATAGGTTCTGCGACGTATGTGACCAGCTTACTGCCACTTCAGCTTGCAAATTCTTTGCGCTATGAAGATTACCTTGCTTCCTGTTCTTTTTACTTCATCACGAATTCGATCCCTCTGAGAAACTCTCCCTCTTCAGCCTCCTCATAGCTCCCTGAGCGAACTTAAATTGGTGGACCATACGCACCGTCAGTGTCCACGTGTGTAGCCCACACGTAAGTCGTTATATAATGGTTAGATTAGGTCGTTGAAGATTTTTGTCTTTAGGCTTTGCGGTTGGAGTGACGAAAAGACGGCGTTTGCTATACGCTACCCAGCCAAGCTACATTTTTCACTTGCTTTTGCCCGTGGCTAGGCTTGCGTTAAATTCGGTGTAACATAAATCTTCAATTTTAGGGGGTTGGAGATTGATTTCCAAAAAACCCAATAACTACTTACGTGATTTAATTTTTTACAAAGAGTTATTATGCCAAGTTTCAGTTCCCTATGATGAATATTGAACAATGTCCCATACAAACTTCTACACCTCTACAACTCCTCCCAGTTCTATTTTTGCAATAAATAGTAGCCTATGTACGTCTCCTGGTCCATCAAATTACTACATTAAACTGCATCGAAATTGGTACACCCATTTTCACACTAAAACGGCTGTACCTACATATAAACATACCTACATACTTTTGAATTTATAATAATAGTAAGGATTTGTGTGTGTCATCTGATTATGCATACGATTGGTGATGAATGTCTGTGTATGCATAATTTAGATTACTAGGTACGTCTATGTCTTCTTCGCCCCAGCGTTATCCGAGTTGCTTTCAAGAGGTTCCCTTATGAGCCCACTACTCTTAATTAGTCTAACTAGATTTACGGAATATTACGTTTTCCACAGGGCGAGCGCGATAGCGTACTTCATGCCGATTTCTTGTCAAAGATCTTTCTCATTATTGAGACCGACCGGCTTAACTTGCTTTCCGAAGCACGGGACAAGCAAGTTAATTAACAATTTAATCTGTATATACGAGGGGCTTCTGATAAGTTCGCGGCCTAGGGTAGTTAATGAGAGAAAATTATAGATTTTAACTTTTTATTTTTCAATATAATCCCCTCAAGTGATGTATTTCACTTGAAGGGGATTATATTGAAAAATAAAAAGTCACTTTTCACATCGTGAATATAATGCTTTTATACCATTGAAAAAATATTCTTTAGATTTCTCTTCAAAATGGTTTTCCACGGCCGCCTTCATCTCACTGTCGTCCGCAAATCTTCGTCCCCGCAACTCCTTTTTTAAATTTGTAAAAAGGAAATAGTCACTGGGAGCCAGGTCCGGACTATAGGGTGGGTGGTCAATTTCTGTGAATCTATAAATTTCTGTAGCTTTCAAGGCAGCCCTCGCAACCCGAGCGGTGTGAACGGGTGCGTTGTCTTGCAAAAACAGCACTCCGTGCGCCAACTTGGCGCGTCTTTTCTGTACAACTGCCTCACGTGCCTGACCTAATAAATTAGCATAATACTGACCATTCATTGTAGTTCCCTAAGGCAAGTAATCAATCAGCAAAATTCCTTCGCTATCCCAGAAAATGGTAGCCATAAGCTTCGAAGCCGACTTTTCCACTTTAAACTTCTTTGGTGGCCTTTCTCCCTTTTTTATCCACTGCATTGACTCAAGATCATACTGACGGATCCATGTTTCATCAACAGTCACAAATGTCACAATGCGGTTACAAATTTCGTATAAATTTGCCTGACACAAATCTAAAAAGTCTTTACAACTCTCCGATCGTCGGAGCTTGTCGAGCGGTGTGAGCATTCGCGGGACCCAACGCGCACTAATTTTTTTCATACGCAAATGTTGGTGTAAGATCTCTCCAATTCATTCTTGGCTGATCTGAAGTTCTTCCGCTATCTGCGACAATTTAATTCTGAGATCAGCCAGAACTAATTTTCTAACTTTTCTCACGTTTTCTTCGGTAACGACCGTCACTGGGCGGCCCGGGCGGGGGTTGTCTTCACAGGTCTCTCTTCCTTGTTGAAATAGACGAGCCCATTTTTTAGGGTTCCGTAGTCCACAATGAACCCTTATAGTTTCGTCATGTCCGTCCGTCTGTCCGTCCGCAGCCTGGCTCAAAGACGCCTGGTGCTAGAAAGCTGATATTTGACATGAATATAGACATACGATATTGCAACAAAACTGTAGAATAAAATTTAGGAAAATATTTTTTTTAAGGGTATCTCCCCTACATACATATAGTGGGGTTGAATTTTTTTTTGGTTGAGTACCCCATTGTGTGGGGTATCATTGGATAGGTTTTAAAAAAATATTATTAGTTTGCTCAAATCATTTTTCGATCAAGTGATTGGTTTGTCAAATATCAAGCTTTGAAGTGAAAAAAATTGTTATACTCAAGTGTCCCCCCCTCTGCCGGCTAAACTATTAATTTGGAAGAGGTGAAAAAAATCACAAATGTAGTACATTTAACGAATTTAAAAGAAAAACTATCACGGCTAAGTAGACATCACTAGTATACGAGTAATCGGCGGTTAACTTATAAATACCTATTTCTGTGAGTTTACATTGGGAGTGCTGGCTTAACCTTAAAGATGCCCGTTTTTAGTCCCATGTGAAACAGAAGTTATTATCAATAGTGGCCATTATGGGCAACTACGGAACCCTACATTGCGCGTGGCCCGACACGCACTTGGCCGGTTTTTTACCATTGTATATGATGGGGCAAAAGCCTGAAGAACCGATGACATCTCTTCAAAAATGTCTTTCGGCGTATTAACTTTCTTAACAAGGAATTTAAATTTCAATTTGCGAGAAGTTGCAGTTTCAGTGGACATGGTGATGTTGTTCGCTCCGGGGTTGAAATGTTAATGTGGTAAATGAGGTAATTAATATATTTTTTTTATATTTATATTACTAATGAGTCACGCAACTTATGGTATCAGTAACGAGACGATAAGTCATCGCTAAGTAGGTACCTTAGGCCGCGAACTTATCAGCCGCCCCTCGTAATTTCGAAAGTTAGTGGAACGCGCCGTGGATTTGAACCTAATACCCTCTGTTGGTATCTCCATTAGGCTTTCGCTGCCTAATTTATAGTTTTAGACATATGACCGTTGTAGGTTATACGTAATACGACAGTTGCTATTGCCTTAGAGAATTACTTATTGATTCTATAGAAAATCGTACTGTCACCAAGACCAAAAAATTACGTTATGTTCAGTAAAAGACTGACCAAGAAGTTATTGGGTTTTTCCGTTAGGAAATTCTCAGTAGCAGCACGGAGTCTGGTTATGTGCCCGGTACGGCAATAGGCTCGCCCCCTATTACGTGGGACCTAACATTCCTGGCGAAATGTGGGTGTAATATTATATACCTCTGCCTACCCCTTCGGGGATACAGACGTGATTCTATAATTAATATAAAATTAAAAAATAAGCGAAGAGCATACATGAGAAATTTTATGAGAGTGAATGAAGCGAGAGAGATGTGTCAGGATCGTTGCAAATGGCGTGCCGTAGCCTCTGTTTACAACTCCGGGAAACACGTGTGAATGTATGTATGATCAGTAACGTGTATCAACACAGCATTTCTAAAGCCCGTATCGATTTTCTGGAATCCGAACACTCTTGCAGTTGCAATGTAGTTATCGCATAGGTAGGTACTATGGATTGCGAGGTATCTGAAATTACGCCATTTGTTGTGTGAAGTTGACAACTTAAACAGCCTCGGCTTTTTTTTTCATTTAAAATACGATTATTATATTTTTTTACATAAAAAATGAGCCTTTTGTGTTCTTAGACTTAGTTCTTAGATCATCCTCATCAACCTAGCTATTGCTAGACTGTGTTATCGTACACAATTTAACCCTTAGTACGAGAGTGTAGCAACGATATCATTCGATCTCCATATTGGAATGCACACATGGTTTACCTCAAGACACAAGCACGTACCTATGTACGCATTTTCATTTCTATGGGACCTAAGTAGCTTCTAAACTAAGTAAGAACTGCCTTTTCAATCTCAATTCTAACCCTGGAATTGTTTATGAGTTTTCTCAGTACTAACAGTAGCACAGTTGGCAGGTACGTAATAATGTTCCTAGTCGACGACAAAAAACGCATCCTATAATTACGTGGGACCTAAAAGTCCTTCAAAATGTTGCCATGTTTTGCGTATCAGCATCGAGAACTAATAATACAGCGGTGGGCAGCCAACTGGAATAATTGGCCATCAACGCATATCTCCAGAAATTATGATTCACAGCCTAATCGCAGACAGAGGAAAAAATAAATTATCTTTTTCTTTATAGGTATGCCGGCGCAAACATACTTTTTTAACCAATGTGGGTTTAATTTGTTTGTCCACTTTTTGTAGTATTACCAAGAAATTCAATCGGTTACATTAAATTTTATTTGTAATAGGTTTTAAGTATATTTAGCATGCAACGACTATCGTATCGGACAGGAAAATCTGTTAAACTACCACGATTTGTACACATATTAAAAATTATGTAACGGCTCTGAATCGTGTTAATAAACGAAAAGAAAGATGAAATACCTTTCTATTTGTCCCGACGTTTCGGCATGGGTTACACCAGCCGTGGTCACGGGATGACTCGGTCGGAAACGTCGGGAGAAATAGAAAGGTATTTCATCTTTCTTTTCGTTTATTAACACGATTCAGACCCGTTACATAATTTTTAATAAAAGGAAAATCTTCGTAGTGCTGTTTGTTTTTTCTGCTAGGTACTCGTATTCCGAGAGTCACAGACGTTGTCATTATCCCTTGTAACATGACGAAAGAACGACCTTATAATACCTACATGGATACCGCTATCACATTCTGTCGTAATGTTACATGCTATAAAATGGTAATGGTATGGCTCCAAATTATGCGTAGAACTTATTCAAAACAAGATCTTAAGGTTTAGATTATCCAATTTGGAATCTCCTTATCGCTGGTACCTACTAAAAGTATTGTCATTTTCTAATAAACTAAATCAAAGTATAATCTGGTGACAATGATTGCAACAAAAACTGGTTAGAGCAGTGTTTCCCAAACATTGTTCTGCCATGGCCCGGTAATTTTCACATTGCCCCTTCGTGACCCATCGAATACTTTTAAACCCAAGCTGGTTCCATAAGGTTAAATAATTCACATAGAAATGTTTTTTATTAATACAACGTACTTAGTTATAATGTTTTGGTATCGCCTATTTAATCACTAAACTATACGTCGATCGATAGTAGGTATTATTTTTAAAACAAGGCGGGAATGTTGCGACCCGGTATTTTATTTTGACGGCCCGGTACCGGGTCGCGACCCGGCAAATGGGAAACGCTGGGTTAGAGCATAAAACTATCAGTGAAGCGCAGTCGGTGTCAAACGTTACTCAGGATGCCACGTAGTGTTTTTAAAAGTACTTGGTCCTAAATGCATTGTGGCTGTTTCCATTGTTATTTTGCTATTTTTCAGAGATTGTATTTTTTTTCTTTTGGATAATATCTCGTTATCCATGCCCACATACATGAATACAGCGTTCTTCAACGCATAAAATATTCTTGTGGCCTCTACCCATAGAGTTTAGTTTAGTTCTTCGCATTGCTTCAATGTTCAGTAAAATTCAAATTTCGCTCATCACATAATTATACGACCTGAGCAGTCAACCCTACATCTCTACCGGTTCGACTTCAAGACATTTTTATTTCTGCATTTTGGTTGTTTACGACATTTATACAAGTCAAAACCCTATTCTAGACGAAGCCAGCTTTTCCTAGCTAAATGAAGTCTTGAGAAGAAAAGCCGAAACAAACTCGAGTCTTTTTTTTCTGACATTCCATTCTCTTTCACCTTGTTCAGTACCATACTTTCCTTTTATTCTAATGAAGTTGGTATCTTCTTCAGTATATATTTTGTAGATGGTTTCTAGGATAAAAACTAACTGATTAAATGCCATACGATAATATTCAAGGCAACGTCGTTTCAGAATGAGTCTTGATTGTAGCACAAACTACACAACGGCTCGACATACACAATAGACTTGCCATCTATAATGCATGACCAAACATAATAGAGATTTTTCTGTAAAATCCAATTCTTCTTTACTTTTCGTATACGTATTCGAATTCGTATTCGAATTTGTATTCGTATATGGTCATTGCTGGTGTTTGATTTGATTGACTGCTTAAACTCATCTGAAATAAAATTGTCTAACGATTCTTGTCTTGGCGCAACAATCAGGCGTTACGGATGAACTAAATTGGTATTTCGAATAGTTATAAACTGTAATTTATTGTTAATAAACAATTTGAAAAGGTACTATTTTTTATATTTATAAAATTAATACATACGGGGATACAGGCGCGAGTCTATAAAAAATAAATACTTAGGTATATTGAAAAGGTACTGTAATTTAAAAATTATTGATATCACATTTTAACGATGCATATGCATATAGAATATACAGGATGTAGGTAAAAATACCCTTAACGGAAACTAAAACCCCATGTATCAATCATTATGAACATTTTTTACTTCGACACCATACCTGGGCAATTACTGGTTCAGGAGATATTGAGGCTCAATGTCACCATACAATTTTTCTAATTAGGTACAAAATGGATGCATCTACCCCGCCAATGTGTTCTATAGATGTCCTATGACCCCGTGGATAAGTAAGCGTTTCGAGCATAGCACGCGTGCACTTTAAATTGCGGTTAAAATTTTCTTTTTAAAAAGTAAATCGTTTCCCAGGTATAATTCTTGTTTAGTATGACTTGGCATGATTTCCATAACGTAGACTTCCGCTTGGTGATGGATCTTGTGACACCTGTATATATTAGCTATTGGTGAAATGTAATATTCCAACATCGCAGTAGGTATACAAAATATAGGTATACCTTCCCACCGTCTCGTGAAGAGCGTGTGCTTAAGATTTATAGAACACCCAGGTGTTGGAGTAGTCTAACTGCATGCGCTAGCCGCAGGGAATAGCAGTTTACTGCCTGTGTGCCTCATATCCGTAGTCTGGTAGACTTCCTATGGAAAAAAGTTAGGAAATTTATTTTTCGTACATGGTAAAATCATTTTTCTGATCCACTCATCTACATAAAACGTAAAATCTACCAACTTTGTTGACAGTGTATTCGCTGCAGTCTATCCTAAGTTCTCGTGAAAATAACCGCAAATGTAGTTTACAGTAATACGGCGGCGTTTAAAACATGCGTCCTAAACTCTACAGGCTCCAAACATTTCCACACAGCCGTCATTAACGCGTTCCCCCTTATCTTCAAACTATCGAGGGACGCGATCGCATAAAAAACCCTGAGCCGATTTTTATTTTCGAAAAGTAATACTGTTTCCGATAGAGTTATCCTATGTAGATGCGGTGTAGTGAGGAAGGAGTAGTTACTGATCCAATAATAGATCGTTTAGTGTCAAGCACTCAAGTGTAATGATGTGTACGATGCGGTCTCAAAATATAAAGCGCGCTACATGGATAGTTAGGGCTAACTAAGCACTAGGGCGCGCAGGTAATGTTAGGTTTTTGTTCGAACAACGTTTCAAATTAGAGCTGGAGGACATAGGGGTGAACGTGTGGGGTGGGAGCGCATGCGCGAGCTGGGTGTGTCTATCGGCGGCTCGACGCGCGTCGCCCGGCCGCGACCGCGGCAGTTCCGCAACACCGCTCGACGTCGGCCCGCACTACTCCTCACCGGCACCCCTTGGTAATTACCCATTACTTATACCTTACACCACATATATCCAACACCTAAAACAACACCCGTCATATATTATCTCACTCGTAATTATGCTATCACAGTGCCTTGTTTCCGATATGTTTCTTTTATGGTATTATTGAGACGTCGAACCGGTGGCCCGATTTGTGCGCATTCCTTTTTCAGTTTCCACCTACGCAAAAACCACTTTTTTACACTTTGTATAGAGCCGAATTTAATTTTTATGTTTGAAGTGTTACTGAGAGGAATATTGTTTTTTTGAGTATGTTTTGTCGGAGGTTCTAGCTATTCGATGAAGCATTTAATGCATCTCATTTAAAATCTATCAAAACTGATCGGGTTTGCCTGTGATTGGCTTGGACACACCGAGTCAATGATTGGTTTTGATATTAGTGAATAGTTTGTCTTCCTGAATTTATGGTTTCAACTCAGAAAAGGCAAACGCTTATAATATTTTTCAATCTTGAGTCTTATTTATTTAGTTTACAAATATTTCCTTCTATTCTTAAAAATCAATGCAAGTAATTAATTATTATGCATAATTTTGCAATATTTCCTTACTGCCACAAATCTATTCTGCTATCTGTTTTGATATTTTGCTTACTAGGAGGCAACTAGGTGATAATGACCTAATTTAGAATCTGCGTATTTAAGGGCTTTCCTATATTTTATTTATTTTTATTGACGAACTTAGCTATTTTGTTTCACGGATACATTTGGACTATCGAGACTAGGAAATGCATTTCATTCATTAAGAACTAGTTTTCGTAGATTATACTTGCCTCAATATGCAATATGTCATGTTATTAGATAATGTCCCTCAATGATGAACAATACTTTTTCAATAATATAAAGATTTTCTTTCCAATACATAAAGCGGCAAATAAATTGCGATTTAAGAGTAATGGCACATTGGCATCGTGGTGCTAACTTTGTTCATATTGAATCTTTACGAGGGTTAACTTTCTGCTTTGCTACTCACATCCGCCGTGAGCCATCTGTGTTGGGTTCGATGTCCGCTCGAGACAATACTGCGTGTTTCCAAAATTGATGTTTATTCTTTGATTTTTATGAAAGCGTTATAGGCAGTAATTATAGTATGTCAGTAGTCTTAAAAATAATTAAGTACGAGAATTTTAATGTAAACTAAAGAAAGAAAATATTATTCTGCATTTTTTTTTATTTTTGCTATTATGGTTGACATGGCATTAATTAGGATAATACTTGTGAGTAGGTAGGAAGAAGGAAGTAAAATACTTACACCTGTCAGAAAGCTCGAGATATAAACATTATGACACCGGTCATGATGTTCATACCTCGTCGTTGTAGACTGCTACTATTAGGAATATTTTTCTGCTAATATTTTGTGTATCTACCGCAATAGGCTCGACCCTTATTACGTGGGACCGCAAAAAACATAACGTGGCGAAAATATACAGGCGTGGGTTTATGATATTTGGTGGTTATATGAAAATCTATATGAAGTAGTTTCTTTGGGAAGAGACGGAAAAACTCACATTAACTAAGAGAAGGTGGCCAGACGGCCAGCGCAGAGGGCTAAAACCTCCTATTGAGTCACAATGTATTGTGACACAAAATATGTGGAGATACTTGTGTCCGGCAGTGGACTGCTAAAGGCTGTATGAAGATATGAAAAAAAAAGATTAAAAAATAAACAGTAACTTAAACTTTAAAAGTATGCATGCCGTGTCACTTTGAATGTGAAAGAATTAACAGGACACATATCGCCCAATACGTACCATTAAAATAAAATTAAAACTTGAAGTATCATTTTCATTACAAGATGTCCATTCAAAGATAACTCATTTAAAATATAAATTTGCAGACACAAATGAAAGCATTTCACCCACTAAACATATTTACTTTAAAAAACAAATTGGACCAGACGTCGTCCGCAAATAAATTGAAGTTTGCGAAACAATCTCGAAAAGTGCAGCTGGAATAAAGTTGAAATAAAAGTATATATAAGTCAGTCTCAGTGGTGTACTTAAATAGCGCTCGCAATCACTCCCCTCCGTCAACCCTCGCTCTAATGTATGTAGAGTCATGCCGCGTGTGGTCCCTCGTTATGTGAGCAATTTTAATGGAGAGCCCTCCGCGACACCCGCTAATTGTTTGAAAAAGGTTCACTCCACCAGTTACTTGTTGTGTTTCTATTCGCTCTCATATTGTTTATACCTTCTTTCATCATTGAATGGCATTTTTGCTTACTTGTTCTTGATCATGCAATCATTAAAGGAAATTACTGCGAAGCTTCGAATTGGATGAAGGTTCGCTCCACGACTCTGTTATTTGTTGTATTTCTGCTCTCATATTGTTTCTACCTTCTTTCGTCTTTATATGGCATTATTGCTTACTTGTTCTCGCTTATGCAATCCTTAAAGGAAATGCTTGCGGAGCTTCGAATTGTATAAAGGTTTACTCCACAACTCGGTTACGTGTTGTGTTTCTATTCGCTCTCATATTGTTTTTAACTCCCTCGTCTTTGAATGACATTATTCCTTACCTGTTCCTGATTATGCAATCCTTCAAGGCAATTACTACGAAGCTTCGCTGTATTGTACTATAATTGACAATAGAATCTTTACAACCATTTGTGACGTACCTACGGAAAACTGAAACGTTCGAAACGAAATTTCCAAATACGGTGATAAATATTTTTATGTGCAGATATTTGTCTTCATTCATTCACAGTTTACACGGAAAATGCAATATAGATCAATGAGCGTCACCGGTGATCGCTCAGTTAGTTATTCCTGCAGGAGAGAGCTATATTATCTCCCGGATTCCCCCGCAGGAAATCAACTCTGTGATTTGATTCATTACACAACTCGGTGTTCACCGTTGTTGGATGCGCGATGCTATTAGATGTTTCCTGCTAGCTTTATCGATCAATGATATGTTGGCAGTTATTGTATAGATATGTAAAACCAAGATTTCTGTAATACAATAAAAAGGAGCTTGTAATAAATTTAAATCTTAGTTTCAGCATTTACTGTTCAAAATATTAATCGCAGAAAATTTGGAAAAATATAGTATCTCCGCACACTGTGCCTACTAAAGAAAACGAAACCAATTTAAATTAAAATATAATCTTTAAAATACAAATATAGTCAATATTTTTTTCGAACAGTAAACACAGAAAATTATAAATAATATACATGTCATAAGAAAAAGTAAACGTCGAAATTGAAAAGCTTGAATAATAGAACTCCTGCTCTAGATTCTAGAAGAACAGCTTATCTAAAAAGGGGTAGGCAATAGATTCTGCTCTTTCAGGTGCCAGTTCTAAATATCTAATTCAAAATATAAACGTCATCCTAAATATAATGCACTTAAGCGTTTGTCTATAGGTATGAAAGATTTTATAAAAAAATAAACAAGATCGCCCCGTTGGAATCAGCTACTAGCAGCTTAAGCGCAAAATGCGCTTGCAAATCCCTTGCCTATCCGATTGGAAAATAACCACGGAAAGTTTAAAAAGTTACAGCTTCGATAAAATACTTGCATTTTAAAACCAGGATCAACACATTAACGTAATTCAAAAACTTTGAACATTATGAGCTTAATTTACAGTGTGCAGCATGATATTATAAAGCAAGTTGAATAACTATTACAGTGTAGGTTGTGATGTCGGTAATTGGCGTAGTGTGTTAGTTAGGAGGCTCGGCAGCCGGTTGGCAGTTCGCCAGGCCAGTCGTTGTTCTTATCGCGGCTAGCTGCTGCCACACAAACGTGTTATATATGTATCACAGTCTACATACTTGTGTCCTTTCACCGTTATGTGCGCTTATAGGACACGAATATGGACGAATATCCGGCTAATTGCAATACTTTTTTAAACTTGCTAACTGAAGTACGCATTGCCAACTTTATTTTCGTTTCGTTGGCTTTAATGAATTGTAGATCAGAATATTGCATATTAATTTCAACTAAAATTAATTAAAAAAAAAAGTATATATTTATGTTTATCCATTATCTAGTACCCATAGTACAAGCTCTGCTTAGTTTGGGACTAGATGGTGTTGTGTGAATGTGGTAGAATATTATTATGTATTATTATTAACTTGATAAAAAGACAACAACAAATGTTTTTGTTCTGACAGGCGTACAAACAGACCTATGAAATACTTTATTTTCTTTTCGAGTGCCTGCAGAACTCAATAAAATACCAAAATCCCTTCGCAACGATTCATAGCGAAATAATAGGTTCTCCAGCTAAAATGGAAACTATCGCACTCGAAAATTGCGCTGGTTCTCAAAGCCTTTGCCTCGATTTCACGGATTCAATTAGTGGGCATTGTAGCGTCAACTACTGGCTCTTTTCGAAGGCTTTTATTCAGATTTAACAGAAAATTGGGACCAGAATCTTTATTTTCCTTTATCATTCAATGGCTGTGCTATAAGGGTTTAATTGATTTAATAATTAAATTCCCAGCAGAAGGTTACTTGCATTATCGGAAATAAATATATTTCAGCACAGAGCACCGTAACAAGCCCCTTTTAAAGCAAAATAGGTTTTGAATTTGATTTGATTACACACTGCTGCAAAACATCGCCGTATTAATTTAAGATATATTTATTCTTGTTAGATAGCCTACTTATTTAGAAGAGACAGCTAACCTATTCAGATGCGGCTATTTCAATTGACTGCCGACTTGACACATTTTAAACTGAATAGATGAGCTAACCTGTTAAATATTTTAGTAGAAAAATGTAAAAAAATATTTTGTTGTCCTGGGCAACGCTTAATATAGAAGTTCTAGGCATGGATAGGCAGTCTGTACTTTGTCTCTAGCCCTATTGTGTTGTTTATTATAAAAAGCCATTATTGTTGTACAATAGAAACGAAAAGAGCGCGGTCGCATCGACACCGCCTCCATTCATACTGTGGAGCACGCACAACTGGGCAAGCACTTCCCAGAGGGTGACGGTGAGAAGAATCCCGTATACAGATATCCCTTTCAGGTGAGAAAAGACATATATTACGAGCACCCTTTTTAGGCTAAATGCCAGATCCTTAGTTTTAGCTTTATGTCTTTTTAATACCACTCGAAATACTTTTAGGTCTGTCACTTCGTAGGCAAAACCTGTGCTGCGTAAACACTTCTATATGCAATTTCATAGTGCTTGCCTGTTTGGTCTATAAAATGATGTCTAATCTCAGGTGGGATACACCGAACAGGGGAACGAATACACGCTTTATCTCGTCGCTGGTGATCACACAGAGCGTCTGCAGTGGATCCTCACTATCAGATCAGGTATGTACACATGCAACTTTATTTCATGCTCAGTACACAATTTTGAACAAAGGATCATGTTAGTTTGACCGTTTGCCATATTATATTTTTGTGGCAACCGAGTCTGCTGTCCCCTTGGTCATTGTATGACTGATTCGTAAACATGGCTATGATTTTTTGCAAAACCTTTGGATAATTTACTCGTTCAAGGCATCGAGGCTAGACCGAAACAGGATTGACTTGAGGAAGGTTCATTGGACCTGTATTGATTTCCGATTTCCTTTTTGTTTGTTGTTTGTGAGGACCCGAATTGTGACGCTAGTTTGATTGTAGGGCTAAGTCGAGCTGGGTTATAGTGTGCGTAGGTAGCTTGCGGCGGAGTCACTACCATCCAGGCGCTTGGTCGGCCCGGCGTTGGTCGTGCTGCGACGCTGAGAGGAGGACGGCTCCGGGGTGCTCGCTAGCAGACATCTGGACGATACTCGAGCCGCACATAGACCTACTGGCGAGCCAAGATAACCGCATATCCAACGGAGATCCACGTACGTATTTACAACATATCCCATTTCTACTTCTTTACCTGTATAAAAAATAATGTGCTTTTGGTATGGATTTGAACATCTTGACATATTTTCCAAATAAAATATTCAACAGTTCTTAGCAGATAAATCGTTTCTAAATAAAATAACTTTAAAAAAGGTTGTTCATTGACAGCTACATTTCTATAAACAAGAAAGTACCACAAAGTTTTTGGATTTATCAGCAAAACTGCCAATGGATCATCGACGTAAAGTTAAATGTCAGCAATACTTTTATAGCAACTACTCTTTTAAACGCGTCATACGTTGTACGTTTATATTCAAAAGAAACATGTTGATTCAAGATTGCCTTGATATTTGAACCGAAGTGAAAGATGTGAATTGGTATACTTTTAGCCTGCTTTCATTATTATCGGTTCGATAGCTGTCATTGAATTTGCTCTTAGTAGGTATTTAATTTAGTTGTAGCGTTCAAGCCATTAATGTTGAATGTATTTGCTTAAATATTACACCCAACCTGTACCGAAATTTTCAATAGTATTAATTGCTTTCCAAACGTCACGACGGAAAAAACAATAGCTGGCTGCAATCGCAAGGCTTCTGTTGGAAGATGGTATAATCTCTAAGCGAGTCAATCGCCGTTGATGACGTACCTATACATCACCTGTCTCTCTCCCACTTTTGGTAAAGCTAATAAGTGAAAGGGAGAGCGCGCGCGCATCGAATGGTGAATGTAGGCCGAGCGCGACCATCTTTAAAGCCCTCGCTCCTCGTCTCAACAACTATAAAGTCTCGTTCTCCATGGGTTTAAATAAATATCCGTTATGGGTATCGTACGGCTATATCTAATTTGCATAATGACGACGATAAATATTATGACGTTTATTTTTCTGAATACAAGTTAATGATTAAAAATGTTTACTTATGAAAACGTCAATCTACATACTTCAAATTAAAGTTAACAAACAGATTTTGGTTAAATTCTTATTAGAAATATAGCTATAATCGAGACATATTGTATTTGTGCCACTCAAAACATAATGATATTAAACACAAGCGGCTGACAAAAACTCGTCTTAATCACGTGTTACGTGCCGTATCGGCTCTGTTATGTACGCGCCTTACCTTCGCCGCGGTGCTTGGACACGTTTGTAGGCAGTCGTAGTGAGGTGTCGCGCGCGGACGTCCGGTCACGAACACACGTTCCCATGTTGCCCAACAAATCCGAGGACGAACCAATGGTGACTAAGAAGAAGTCTAAGATACCATGTCTATCATTATCATCCTTTCTTCCTGCGCTAGAGGGTACGGTTCATTTCGTATGACCTCTATTCATGTGGCCTCGCCGCCATCGGTTGCGTTCACTGGTCTCGTTGCACTCACTTTCTTGTCTTGGTCAGGTGTAATGTAATGCGTTTGTGTAATGCCCGCAAAAGTGATATTGTGCAGTGTTTCTGATACCACAAGTGCTGAGGATTGTGCCTACCATGGAAATAGGTCAACAACTTTGTGTCTCGTAAAATGTGTTCAGCTTTTATTACAAATGTTTACTGAAGGCTTCCCCGTTCATAAAAGTGATTAAAATCGTACATTTTAATGTTGTAACCGACAACAGAAACAAAGGAGGTTTTCAATTTGTTCACACTCAAAACAACGACAGATATTAATTTCCGCTTCCCAATTAACCTTTTGTTTATTTGCGCTATTACGAGTTGACTTGTCAGACTTGTGGTGTCTTCACTGTGTTCAAAATCATTTTGTCGTAAAGTATAATGTAGATTTGTATCTAACGAATTGACATTGTTCATTTGCTAACAAATAATATTTCTTGTTTATTGAAATAAAAAGGTAAAGCAGCCGTGGCCTTAGTGAACAATTTAAAGGTTCTATAGATTTTGACTGTCTGGAACCGTGTTATTCGTATTGAAGGGTAATTTGCATAATTTGTGTTAAACTTCCTAGTAGAAGTAATACAAAATACAACATTGAAGTGTATTTTTAACTACGTTAATGATATGACTATTAAATTTTAAATCGAGACATGCATTTTTTGTTACATTGGTAGACCTGAATTCGTCATTGAAACCTCTGTGTTAGAGCTAATATTAATTGTTTTATAATTAAGTATACTTTACTGCACATACTGTGATAGTAGTCCTTCTATTAGTTCCACATATAAGCTGCTCACCACTTGCATATATAACGGCATACCTCATTTTGTAATAAATTTGAAAGGAAAGGAAACTAAATAGTATAGTTAGATCTGGAGACTAGATGACTCAAGACTCCAGCTCTATCTGAACTGTGAAGGATAGGTAAAAAACAGATCTTACACATATATTTAACGTGCTCTATGTCCTGCCAGAAATTGGCGTACACATAAGGAAATTCTTAACACGGATGTATTTTGTGAGGTCTACAAGTCATTTGTCGATGGTCTAAACGGGTGGTGTTCACTTAAAACCTGATATGAATCGTGTTATGAGTGTGTGCTTGTTTCAACAGCGGTCACGGCGGCAGTCACGATGCCGGGGGGAGGCGGCGCTCCTCCGGGCACTCCGTCCGCCAAGCCAAAGGTAAGACTACAAACTTTTGCACTTACGTTCTTACCAACTGATTATTGATTTCGTGTATGCGGAAATGTCTAAGGCGGGGGCTTGGAGCGGGATAACGCTATGATGCTGCTGATATTGGCTTTATAAATAGACTTTGTTTTGGGGCTCGTAAAACTGTTTAACTTGCCCTGATAATGAATTATGAGGCGGCACTCCTTTGGGCACTGCGTCCGCCAAGCCAAAGGTAAGAATATAAACTTTTGCACTTACTGATCATTGATGTCGTGAATACGGACATCGGTCGCTAAGACTACTTTCGCTAATCTTGGATTATGTTCTTAACAACTGATTATTGATTTGGTGTATGCGGTCATTGGTGTCTAAGGTACAGCCTTGTATCGTAACCGGGATAGAGTAGGATGATGATGATATTGATATTGTGAATGGATTTTGTTAATGTCTGCAGATTATATCTGATTACTGATTATTACTGATTATACCTGATTGGAGACATCCTGAAAAAAGGACAAGTCAGAAGTACCCTTAACAGAAGAGCATGCATGAGAAACTTGATGGGAGTGAGTGAAGCAAGTGAGGTATGTCAGGATCGTTGCAAATGGCGTTCCGTAGTCTCTGCCTACCCCTCCGGGAAACAGGCGTGAGTCTATGTATGTATGTATATCTGATTAAGTTTTCGGGCTCCCTATACGGTTTAACTTGCTCTGATATCATGAATGTCCCTGACGCGGCGTTATAATCTGTCGCCACATAAGAGTAAATATGAGATAGGCTTATTCTGTCTGGTGAGGGATTGTGAATACAAAGTCAATACCCCAAATCATTCGGTGGGTAAATAAATGCAAATTTCGGCTTTGCAAGCTTACCATCACTAACTGTCGCATTTATTTCACATAAAACTATAAGTTGTTATACAGGGTGTCACAAGACCCATCACCAAGCCGAAGTCTACTTGTTGTGGACATGATGCCAAGTCATACTAACCAAAAAGAATACCTGTGAAACTATTTTTTTTTTAAGTTTTCACATTTTTTAAACCGCAATTAAAAGCGCGCGCGTGAAATGCTCGAAATACCTACTTATCCATGGGGTCATAGGGCATCTAAAGAACACACTGGCGGGGTAAATTTGTCGATTTTGTATCTAATTAGAAAAATTCCATACTAACTTTGAGCCTCAATATCTCCTGAACCAGTAATTTCCCAGGTATGGTGCCGAAGTAAAAATGTTCGTAGTGATTGGTACAACATGGGATTTCGGTTTTCGTTAAGTTAAGGGTCTTTTTACACCCTGTATATTTTCTTATCGACGTCGGCCTAATTACCACAAAAGCCCATTAAAGGCCATTTCGGGGCCAAATTCGTCTATTATCATAGCAAATAGTCAATTGATTGTTTTTCTCTTAATGTTCTGTATTTTAATAACATAGAGTAAGGCATTTTGCTATCCTGCGAAAATATTGAGCTAGTGAAAAATCATTTGCATTATAAAGTGGGCAATTAATCAATTACGATGTTGCTTGCAAAGATTACACATAACGTTTGGTTTCATATTTAAATAATTGACTCGATATACTGATATAGAGTCTCCCTAAGTCCAATGTTATGCACTAAATTGTCAGTTTGGAGCCATCGACCACATACTGCTCTTAATCAAAAACTTTACAAAAGTTATTGAAAAAGGACAGATAAAAAATGTCAAGAAAACAGAGTTTAATAATCCGCAAAGAGTCTCTTAATGTAGAACACTCTTAATGTAGAAGCAAAATTAGACCAAAATACAAGTAAAACAAAGATTTATACATTAGTCTAAGATTTTGAAATCTTCGACCAAAATAGGCAAAATATGGTCGCTACCTATATATAAACTGCTTAAGAAGGTTATTGACGAAAGAATATTATTAATTGTATCAATTGTTTTCAGGAGAAGCAGAGGACAAAAGTTGTTGTGGCCCTGTATCCATTCAAAGCCATTGAAAGTGGCGACCTGTCTCTGGAAAAGGTGAGAATTACTGTGAACATTTTCCTTATGAAGCCTAAAACGTATGCATACGACGACGCAAATTATCTTTTGAATCTAATTTTATGTGCACCTTGGTACTAAAAACACAATGGCTTTCCTTTTGCTTGTTGATTACTTGTTCTTATTTTATTAGCGGTTTATTACAAAACATAATTTTTTTATATAATTGAGGGTAATTTGCGGTAGTTTCCAATTTAGTAATCGATGTATTCGTATTTATTAGTTTATCTTATGAATCAATGTCTGACATAATATAGATATAGTATTGTGCCCCAGGGCACCAATAATGGTCCCCAGACAGGCAGCACGATGCTTTTTATGACAGGTATGATCCATAACTACCGGTACAACTTCCCGTATACACCTTTAAATATAGTATAGAACATCCTTTCGAACAAACTCGTGGGCCTTACTGCTCATTACCGTATTTAAAATTTGAGGTCATACCGATATTTAAATGTTAATAGTTATTTTGAATAACGTTCACAATTGCTTGTTATAATAACAATTTGTCGAAACAAATATTTATAAAAACGATATATACTTTAGAGAAAAAATCAAGTAGTCATAAACAAGTTATTTTATTTCTGCTATAATTTTGTTTATGAAACGCTCGTCAAATTATGGCAATGGTGGTTCGAATTGGTTTAGCTAAAAGTTTAAATATATATTTAGTAGTATACCTCGCGTACTTTATTTCCAATCACGTCTTTATATTCCGTCTGGTTTGTAGCTATTATAACAATACTTAGATGTGTGATGAAAGATAAGTTGTAATTTTTCAATGACGCGCTAGTTTTTGTGATCGTAGATTAGAATAGAATAGGTATATTTATTGCGTGTCAAATGATAGCTATTTTCAAATTACTTGAATGTATCCAACATAACGTCGGGAATGGAAGACAACGATAGATAATGGGCATTCAGTGTGTTTACGCGATTAATCATTTACAAAATACATCAACTTTTTGGTTATACCTGTGGGTGTCAAACAAAAAAATAAACAAACAATGACACCACAATTAACTTAGTTTTTAGAGTTCTATTAAATTTGGAAATCTCGTTTAGGTATCGCAAGAAAGCGAAAAGTAATGGACGAGTTAATTATAAGTGCTGTTGATTTATTTTCGCTATAATTGTCTTCAAATGCGTCAGTCGTTGTTACTTTATTTTCTGCGGTTAATAAAGAACAAGGATGTTTCGTTTAAAAGTAATCAATATATATATATATTTTTTTTAATTTAAATTGTCTTTCGGGATATATACCACGTACCTTTGTTTGGAGTAACCGATATTTCGGCACTGTTGCAAGCGCCATGTTCACGGATGTACTGATGATATTGCGGGTACATCCGTGAACATGGCATGACAATTTAAATTAAGTTTACATGACCACGAAAGTTTAAATTCCTATATAATCAATATTTTGTCACCGGATATTTAAAAGTAATAGTCAATTAATTATTTTGCTAATTCTTAAATGCATGAAGTTAAAAAAAGCATTGTCTTCCAGTCAGTGGCGTAGCTAGCATGGGTGGCACCCGGGGCGGTAGTTGGCGAATGACCTTTTTTTTTTTTTTTAAGTCGACACCTAACAATTCCATGCTAACTCTCGTAGTGCTGAGCTAGTGCCTATGTTTTTGTATACATTGTTCTTAAAGTTGAGTTTTGGGTGTCACCTCTTTTTTTGGATGGGTGGCACCCCAAAAAGGGTGGCACCCGGGGCGGGCCGCCCCCGCCGCCCCCCCTTCCTACGCCACTGCTTCCAGTAAAATAAAATATCATCAATTTAAATGGGTTTGTTTGAGCTGTATAAATAATATTCTTAATTGCAAAAAATATTTTACCCTTTATAGAAATTAAATAAGCGTTTCATGCTTTGAATAATGTATACTCTACACTGGTAAGCCACATACCACGGATAAATTTGGAAAGTCCTATTCAATATTCGAGTAATTAATTTTTATAAATATTTATACTAAAGACGAATATAACAAAATTTGAAAGAAATTCGACAAGGAACTATAACTGAACATATAACACGTGGGGTACCACAAGGCTTACTTCTTGCTCCCCGTTTTTCTTAATCTATTTTACCTTACTGCTGATTTAAATATTATAGTTACTTAAAAATAAAGCAGTTCTACGATATCATAGTTGTAACGTATTTTTTATACACGGAAGTGATCCTAGTAGATTAAGTTGATCGTAAAAAATAGCTATTGTTTACGCTTAAAATTAAACATATCACTAATGCAATAAATGTTGGTTTTTTAAAACTCTTAAATCGAATTGCATGTTCGCTTAATCAGAGGTGTCGTTGAAAGTATAATATTCTTAGCGTCAAAAGTCATCGTGTATCGACTGAAGGCTGTGTTCACATTGTGGAACCAATTGTACCACAAACTGTCCATTCTGATGAAAAGTGTACGTTTTGTTCTTTTGTCGACTGCCAAATAACCGTACATCGGTGACTTTTTGTTATAATATCATTCACACAATAAATGTATTCACGTGCCAGCCATCCATGGCCAATGTCATTGACGAGATTTGTTCTTGCAGGGTGCCGAATACGAAGTTATTGATGACTCTCAGGACCATTGGTGGAAAGTGAAAGATGAGAATGGGTATGTCAATTGCACATATTTGATTACCACCACCGAAATGTTTCAATTTGTTCTACTTTGAGCAAATAATTTAAATTGGCATTTCTCTTTTCAGAGCTGTTGGGTACATTCCGAGTAATTACGTTAAGGAAAAAGAGACAATAGGCTTACAGAAATATGAGTGAGTATTGTCATTTTACGATTACACGAATTAAGTTTATACTAATTTTTATGTGACGTTATGACGCGTCACTGATATCGCCCTATGTATTAAACAGTGAAACAAGGAAACATATCACTTTGTATAAAATTACATTTTACAGGAGAAATAAATTTAGCTTGTGGTTTGACCGATTAATATGTTTGACTGTTGAGTGTGACATTCAAATATGACGTAAATACTAGGCAAGCAGAGTTTGACACGGAAGCCACAACTATTATAGGCGTGAATTCCCAAACGAGCAGGCAAAACATACACTTCGTCGATCCGCATGAGCGATGTCTAAGTGTCTGTTCTTTGCACATATACTCAATTGTCATCCAGTGCTATATTAATTGCTGTGATTTTGAATCAGTGAAGCAATGTTGTGTGCTGATCCGACGGGCCAATATTATAGGCGGCTTTATCTATGCATGTTGTGTGTGTATAATCAAGTATTACCGACATATTCGATCTGCTGGAGATGTATTAGGTTAGGATATCCAGCCCATATAGGACTTCGAGATGCCTTATGTCCCGGCCACGGCCTACAGCGGCGGAGGCAAGGGATTTCATGTTGTGGCGATTTCATGATGTAAATGGCGCGCTTACTCTGAGGTAACATCGGTCGCCACGGCGGCGCAGCAAAGCGCGTCATGTAGGTACATAGAAAAAGCTCGCCGCTGACGCCGCCACTGTAGGCCGTAGCTGAACGGCTTGCGCCGTAATGCTGGCCATACACGATCCTTCCTATCGTCCAATCGGCATGACGCTACCGATTGGATAAGTTACAATTGACCGTGTGTGCAAGTGGAGTGGCATGACAGTTATAATAGGGTAGTTTCCAGGGTCAAAATAATTACATTTTATTTAGTCCGTATTTTAGATTATAAAAAAATATTGGACACGTATTCTTTCTTTTTTCGATTAAATAAAAAATAACAAAGATATAGCCCATTAAAGTTACGTGTGACGTCACCCCGTGCGAAAAAATGTAGCACGGCGTGACGTTGTACGTAACTTTAATGAGCTATATCTTGGTCATTTTTGGTATAATTTACAAATAAAAAAATACGTATCGCTTATTTTTGAACAATATAAAGGACGGACTTATAAAATTTTTTTCGTCAACTTGCCTATTGATGGCATAATCGAATTTCGATTCTTTTGGCTGAAGCCACACGACATTGTTCAATCGATATGATCAATCATATCGATTGGATCATGTCGATTGGACCGTGTATGGCGGTCAGCGATCGTCAGTTCAGTCAATAATTTTGTCGGTGATAGATGCATGTAGTGCGCGTGCTCTCACAATATGTCGCAAAATACAGCCCGGTACCGCGAAGTGCTACTGGAGTTTATTTGCTCGATCTTTTCTTTTCTTTTGCTTATTTTCACGAATAAAATTCCCAAAACGGCTATAACATCGTCGTCTGTCACCGGTGACGCCATGGCTTTAACTGAACGTCGCTGCCGATTGGACAGATTAAACTGATGGTGTGTGGTGTATATGGACGAACTGCAGATTGGATCTCGCCTGCAGTGTCATGCCGATTGGACGATTGAAGGGATCGTGTATAGCCAGCTTAAGCTTTCACATAGTTACGGCATTTGATAGGGTGTGGCACAGGGAGCTACTCTCGTACCTTTGATTTTATGCTGTTTATAAACATAAGACTACTTTAACAATAACATTTTTGAATTATTTAATTTTCGTTTGCACTCAGGAAGATCTTTGACAGTTGTTATAAGGAGTCAGTATCCTCAAAAAACTGACATTGGTCTTAACCATAGAAAGCCGGTAACCCCTTTTGGTTACCGTGGTCAGGCGGCTGTCGCTCTATAGAAAAGGTGATATGCTGTCATATCTGGTTAGACTAGTGGACCCGGGCTCAGATGCACAAGTCGGATATGAAGGACGATGATGACGATAATTGTTTGATATGTTTGCAGATGGTATGTGGGTGAGATGTCTCGACAGCGGGCGGAGTCGTTGCTCAAACAGGAGGACAAGGAGGGATGTTTCGTCGTCCGTAATTCTTCCACTAAGGGCATGTACACGCTCTCGCTTTACACCAAAGTGTAAGTATTCTTTAAGTCTTATATGTCGTTCGAATGTTACATTTTATTTGAAGTGAACTAATCTTGCAATTATTTGACTAATCTTGCAAGGACGTAAATGAAGGGATGCTTTGTTAAGGCAGTGCAGCGGCACTTAAGTAATAGCGGCAACTTACGCTCGCGTGGTCAACCATGTCCGCGTGCACGTTTGGAGTCTCATTTTCGGCCAGGCGCGCGGCTTCACGCGAAAGGGGTAGGAGGCGCGGCCGTATTTGAAGCGTGCCTCTGACGTGTGACGCGGCGTCCTATGTGAACGGTATAGATACGAACGCGATGCGACGCGGCGCGGTGCGGGAACAACAAACAGTCGATACCAATTGACGTGGACTACGTGACCAAATGCACGTGACGTGCGATGCGGCACGGACCACGGTACGAGTTGAAGCGAACGCGATCAAGTGTGTTATTTTTTTTTTTTTTTTGAAAGGCAACTCCCGCATTAGGACTAAATCCTGTGTCGCGGGGGACTTTACAAACATACAACTAACGGACACAATGAACACCCAGACTCGAAACAACAATTTGTGAATTATACAAAGTGTTGCCTCGTGTGGGGATCGAACCCACAACACTCGGCGCAGTGTCAAGCGGCGAGGCGGCCGCTTAAACCACTACGCCAACCGTGCAGTCACTAATATTTTCGCGCGAACTGAACTACGGCGGGCGCCGGGCGGTAATAGTGTAGATGATTCGCGCGCACGTAGGACAGAGACGCCGCATCACATCGCACCGCATTGAAGTCGCTCGGATCGCGTTCGCAACCGCGTTCGTGTTCGGTCGCTCACGTAGGACGCCGCCTGAGTGTCATCCATTTGATGTCACTGTACGAAAGGATTTTATCGTTTGATGCGTGTACAAAAAATGTTCCTTGAGTGCGATTTTTATTAACATGCTATCATTTTACATTTCAGTATAGATCCACAGAAGCGCTACCATTCTGGCACGGAACACTACCACTCCCAAACAAAACATTACCACATAAAGCAGAACAGTCGAGGCGAGTTCTATCTGTCGGACAAGCATTGCTGCCCCAGCATCCCTGAGCTGATCAACTACCACAAGCACAACAGCGGCGGGCTGTGCTCGCGCCTCAAGACCACGCCGTGCGACCGCCCCGCGCCGCCCACCGCCGGACTGTCGCACGGTGAGACACTACTAGTTACTGATCAACTACCACAAGCACAACAGCGGCGGGCTGTGCTCGCGCCTCAAGACCACGCCGTGCGACCGCCCCGCGCCGCCCACCGCCGGACTGTCGCACGGTGAGACACTACTAGTTACTGATCAACTACCACAAGCACAACAGCGGCGGGCTGTGCTCGCGCCTCAAGACCACGCCGTGCGACCGCCCCGCGCCGCCCACCGCCGGACTGTCGCACGGTGAGACACTACTAGTTACTGATCAACTACCACAAGCACAACAGCGGCGGGCTGTGCTCGCGCCTCAAGACCACGCCGTGCGACCGCCCCGCGCCGCCCACCGCCGGACTGTCGCACGGTGAGACACTACTAGTTACTGATCAACTACCACAAGCACAACAGCGGCGGGCTGTGCTCGCGCCTCAAGACCACGCCGTGCGACCGCCCCGCGCCGCCCACCGCCGGACTGTCGCACGGTGAGACACTACTAGTTACTGATCAACTACCACAAGCACAACAGCGGCGGGCTGTGCTCGCGCCTCAAGACCACGCCGTGCGACCGCCCCGCGCCGCCCACCGCCGGACTGTCGCACGGTGAGACACTACTAGTTACTGATCAACTACCACAAGCACAACAGCGGCGGGCTGTGCTCGCGCCTCAAGACCACGCCGTGCGACCGCCCCGCGCCGCCCACCGCCGGACTGTCGCACGGTGAGACACTACTAGTTACTGATCAACTACCACAAGCACAACAGCGGCGGGCTGTGCTCGCGCCTCAAGACCACGCCGTGCGACCGCCCCGCGCCGCCCACCGCCGGACTGTCGCACGGTGAGACACTACTAGTTACTGATCAACTACCACAAGCACAACAGCGACGGGCTGTGCTCGCGCCTCAAGACCACGCCGTGCGACCGCCCCGCGCCGCCCACCGCCGGACTGTCGCACGGTGAGACACTACTAGTTACTGATCAACTACCACAAGCACAACAGCGGCGGGCTGTGCTCGCGCCTCAAGACCACGCCGTGCGACCGCCCCGCGCCGCCCACCGCCGGACTGTCGCACGGTGAGACACTACTAGTTACTGATCAACTACCACAAGCACAACAGCGGCGGGCTGTGCTCGCGCCTCAAGACCACGCCGTGCGACCGCCCCGCGCCGCCCACCGCCGGACTGTCGCACGGTGAGACACTACTAGTTACTGATCAACTACCACAAGCACAACAGCGGCGGGCTGTGCTCGCGCCTCAAGACCACGCCGTGCGACCGCCCCGCGCCGCCCACCGCCGGACTGTCGCACGGTGAGACACTACTAGTTACTGATCAACTACCACAAGCACAACAGCGGCGGGCTGTGCTCGCGCCTCAAGACCACGCCGTGCGACCGCCCCGCGCCGCCCACCGCCGGACTGTCGCACGGTGAGACACTACTAGTTACTGATCAACTACCACAAGCACAACAGCGGCGGGCTGTGCTCGCGCCTCAAGACCACGCCGTGCGACCGCCCCGCGCCGCCCACCGCCGGACTGTCGCACGGTGAGACACTACTAGTTACTGATCAACTACCACAAGCACAACAGCGGCGGGCTGTGCTCGCGCCTCAAGACCACGCCGTGCGACCGCCCCGCGCCGCCCACCGCTGGACTGTCGCACGGTGAGACACTACTAGTTACTGATCAACTACCACAAGCACAACAGCGGCGGGCTGTGCTCGCGCCTCAAGACCACGCCGTGCGACCGCCCCGCGCCGCCCACCGCCGGACTGTCGCACGGTGAGACACTACTAGTTACTGATCAACTACCACAAGCACAACAGCGGCGGGCTGTGCTCGCGCCTCAAGACCACGCCGTGCGACCGCCCCGCGCCGCCCACCGCCGGACTGTCGCACGGTGAGACACTACTAGTTACTGATCAACTACCACAAGCACAACAGCGGCGGGCTGTGCTCGCGCCTCAAGACCACGCCGTGCGACCGCCCCGCGCCGCCCACCGCCGGACTGTCGCACGGTGAGACACTACTAGTTACTGATCAACTACCACAAGCACAACAGCGGCGGGCTGTGCTCGCGCCTCAAGACCACGCCGTGCGACCGCCCCGCGCCGCCCACCGCCGGACTGTCGCACGGTGAGACACTACTAGTTACTGATCAACTACCACAAGCACAACAGCGGCGGGCTGTGCTCGCGCCTCAAGACCACGCCGTGCGACCGCCCCGCGCCGCCCACCGCCGGACTGTCGCACGGTGAGACACTACTAGTTACTGATCAACTACCACAAGCACAACAGCGACGGGCTGTGCTCGCGCCTCAAGACCACGCCGTGCGACCGCCCCGCGCCGCCCACCGCCGGACTGTCGCACGGTGAGACACTACTAGTTACTGATCAACTACCACAAGCACAACAGCGGCGGGCTGTGCTCGCGCCTCAAGACCACGCCGTGCGACCGCCCCGCGCCGCCCACCGCCGGACTGTCGCACGGTGAGACACTACTAGTTACTGATCAACTACCACAAGCACAACAGCGGCGGGCTGTGCTCGCGCCTCAAGACCACGCCGTGCGACCGCCCCGCGCCGCCCACCGCCGGACTGTCGCACGGTGAGACACTACTAGTTACTGATCAACTACCACAAGCACAACAGCGGCGGGCTGTGCTCGCGCCTCAAGACCACGCCGTGCGACCGCCCCGCGCCGCCCACCGCCGGACTGTCGCACGGTGAGACACTACTAGTTACTGATCAACTACCACAAGCACAACAGCGGCGGGCTGTGCTCGCGCCTCAAGACCACGCCGTGCGACCGCCCCGCGCCGCCCACCGCCGGACTGTCGCACGGTGAGACACTACTAGTTACTGATCAACTACCACAAGCACAACAGCGGCGGGCTGTGCTCGCGACTCAAGACCACGCCGTGCGACCGCCCCGCGCCGCCCACCGCCGGACTGTCGCACGGTGAGACACTACTAGTTACTGATCAACTACCACAAGCACAACAGCGGCGGGCTGTGCTCGCGCCTCAAGACCACGCCGTGCGACCGCCCCGCGCCGCCCACCGCCGGACTGTCGCACGGTGAGACACTACTAGTTACTGATCAACTACCACAAGCACAACAGCGGCGGGCTGTGCTCGCGCCTCAAGACCACGCCGTGCGACCGCCCCGCGCCGCCCACCGCCGGACTGTCGCACGGTGAGACACTACTAGTTACTGATCAACTACCACAAGCACAACAGCGGCGGGCTGTGCTCGCGCCTCAAGACCACGCCGTGCGACCGCCCCGCGCCGCCCACCGCCGGACTGTCGCACGGTGAGACACTACTAGTTACTGATCAACTACCACAAGCACAACAGCGGCGGGCTGTGCTCGCGCCTCAAGACCACGCCGTGCGACCGCCCCGCGCCGCCCACCGCCGGACTGTCGCACGGTGAGACACTACTAGTTACTGATCAACTACCACAAGCACAACAGCGGCGGGCTGTGCTCGCGCCTCAAGACCACGCCGTGCGACCGCCCCGCGCCGCCCACCGCCGGACTGTCGCACGGTGAGACACTACTAGTTACTGATCAACTACCACAAGCACAACAGCGGCGGGCTGTGCTCGCGCCTCAAGACCACGCCGTGCGACCGCCCCGCGCCGCCCACCGCCGGACTGTCGCACGGTGAGACACTACTAGTTACTGATCAACTACCACAAGCACAAGAGCGGCGGGCTGTGCTCGCGCCTCAAGACCACGCCGTGCGACCGCCCCGCGCCGCCCACCGCCGGACTGTCGCACGGTGAGACACTACTAGTTACTGATCAACTACCACAAGCACAACAGCGACGGGCTGTGCTCGCGCCTCAAGACCACGCCGTGCGACCGCCCCGCGCCGCCCACCGCCGGACTGTCGCACGGTGAGACACTACTAGTTACTGATCAACTACCACAAGCACAACAGCGGCGGGCTGTGCTCGCGCCTCAAGACCACGCCGTGCGACCGCCCCGCGCCGCCCACCGCCGGACTGTCGCACGGTGAGACACTACTAGTTACTGATCAACTACCACAAGCACAACAGCGGCGGGCTGTGCTCGCGCCTCAAGACCACGCCGTGCGACCGCCCCGCGCCGCCCACCGCCGGACTGTCGCACGGTGAGACACTACTAGTTACTGATCAACTACCACAAGCACAACAGCGGCGGGCTGTGCTCGCGCCTCAAGACCACGCCGTGCGACCGCCCCGCGCCGCCCACCGCCGGACTGTCGCACGGTGAGACACTACTAGTTACTGATCAACTACCACAAGCACAACAGCGGCGGGCTGTGCTCGCGCCTCAAGACCACGCCGTGCGACCGCCCCGCGCCGCCCACCGCCGGACTGTCGCACGGTGAGACACTACTAGTTACTGATCAACTACCACAAGCACAACAGCGGCGGGCTGTGCTCGCGCCTCAAGACCACGCCGTGCGACCGCCCCGCGCCGCCCACCGCCGGACTGTCGCACGGTGAGACACTACTAGTTACTGATCAACTACCACAAGCACAACAGCGGCGGGCTGTGCTCGCGCCTCAAGACCACGCCGTGCGACCGCCCCGCGCCGCCCACCGCCGGACTGTCGCACGGTGAGACACTACTAGTTACTGATCAACTACCACAAGCACAACAGCGGCGGGCTGTGCTCGCGCCTCAAGACCACGCCGTGCGACCGCCCCGCGCCGCCCACCGCCGGACTGTCGCACGGTGAGACACTACTAGTTACTGATCAACTACCACAAGCACAACAGCGGCGGGCTGTGCTCGCGCCTCAAGACCACGCCGTGCGACCGCCCCGCGCCGCCCACCGCCGGACTGTCGCACGGTGAGACACTACTAGTTACTGATCAACTACCACAAGCACAACAGCGGCGGGCTGTGCTCGCGCCTCAAGACCACGCCGTGCGACCGCCCCGCGCCGCCCACCGCCGGACTGTCGCACGGTGAGACACTACTAGTTACTGATCAACTACCACAAGCACAACAGCGGCGGGCTGTGCTCGCGCCTCAAGACCACGCCGTGCGACCGCCCCGCGCCGCCCACCGCCGGACTGTCGCACGGTGAGACACTACTAGTTACTGATCAACTACCACAAGCACAAGAGCGGCGGGCTGTGCTCGCGCCTCAAGACCACGCCGTGCGACCGCCCCGCGCCGCCCACCGCCGGACTGTCGCACGGTGAGACACTACTAGTTACTGATCAACTACCACAAGCACAACAGCGGCGGGCTGTGCTCGCGCCTCAAGACCACGCCGTGCGACCGCCCCGCGCCGCCCACCGCCGGACTGTCGCACGGTGAGACACTACTAGTTACTGATCAACTACCACAAGCACAACAGCGGCGGGCTGTGCTCGCGCCTCAAGACCACGCCGTGCGACCGCCCCGCGCCGCCCACCGCCGGACTGTCGCACGGTGAGACACTACTAGTTACTGATCAACTACCACAAGCACAACAGCGGCGGGCTGTGCTCGCGCCTCAAGACCACGCCGTGCGACCGCCCCGCGCCGCCCACCGCCGGACTGTCGCACGGTGAGACACTACTAGTTACTGATCAACTACCACAAGCACAACAGCGGCGGGCTGTGCTCGCGCCTCAAGACCACGCCGTGCGACCGCCCCGCGCCGCCCACCGCCGGACTGTCGCACGGTGAGACACTACTAGTTACTGATCAACTACCACAAGCACAACAGCGGCGGGCTGTGCTCGCGCCTCAAGACCACGCCGTGCGACCGCCCCGCGCCGCCCACCGCCGGACTGTCGCACGGTGAGACACTACTAGTTACTGATCAACTACCACAAGCACAACAGCGGCGGGCTGTGCTCGCGCCTCAAGACCACGCCGTGCGACCGCCCCGCGCCGCCCACCGCCGGACTGTCGCACGGTGAGACACTACTAGTTACTGATCAACTACCACAAGCACAACAGCGGCGGGCTGTGCTCGCGCCTCAAGACCACGCCGTGCGACCGCCCCGCGCCGCCCACCGCCGGACTGTCGCACGGTGAGACACTACTAGTTACTGATCAACTACCACAAGCACAACAGCGGCGGGCTGTGCTCGCGCCTCAAGACCACGCCGTGCGACCGCCCCGCGCCGCCCACCGCCGGACTGTCGCACGGTGAGACACTACTAGTTACTGATCAACTACCACAAGCACAACAGCGGCGGGCTGTGCTCGCGCCTCAAGACCACGCCGTGCGACCGCCCCGCGCCGCCCACCGCCGGACTGTCGCACGGTGAGACACTACTAGTTACTGATCAACTACCACAAGCACAACAGCGGCGGGCTGTGCTCGCGCCTCAAGACCACGCCGTGCGACCGCCCCGCGCCGCCCACCGCCGGACTGTCGCACGGTGAGACACTACTAGTTACTGATCAACTACCACAAGCACAACAGCGGCGGGCTGTGCTCGCGCCTCAAGACCACGCCGTGCGACCGCCCCGCGCCGCCCACCGCCGGACTGTCGCACGGTGAGACACTACTAGTTACTGATCAACTACCACAAGCACAACAGCGGCGGGCTGTGCTCGCGCCTCAAGACCACGCCGTGCGACCGCCCCGCGCCGCCCACCGCCGGACTGTCGCACGGTGAGACACTACTAGTTACTGATCAACTACCACAAGCACAAGAGCGGCGGGCTGTGCTCGCGCCTCAAGACCACGCCGTGCGACCGCCCCGCGCCGCCCACCGCCGGACTGTCGCACGGTGAGACACTACTAGTTACTGATCAACTACCACAAGCACAACAGCGGCGGGCTGTGCTCGCGCCTCAAGACCACGCCGTGCGACCGCCCCGCGCCGCCCACCGCCGGACTGTCGCACGGTGAGACACTACTAGTTACTGATCAACTACCACAAGCACAACAGCGGCGGGCTGTGCTCGCGCCTCAAGACCACGCCGTGCGACCGCCCCGCGCCGCCCACCGCCGGACTGTCGCACGGTGAGACACTACTAGTTACTGATCAACTACCACAAGCACAACAGCGGCGGGCTGTGCTCGCGCCTCAAGACCACGCCGTGCGACCGCCCCGCGCCGCCCACCGCCGGACTGTCGCACGGTGAGACACTACTAGTTACTGATCAACTACCACAAGCACAACAGCGGCGGGCTGTGCTCGCGCCTCAAGACCACGCCGTGCGACCGCCCCGCGCCGCCCACCGCCGGACTGTCGCACGGTGAGACACTACTAGTTACTGATCAACTACCACAAGCACAAGAGCGGCGGGCTGTGCTCGCGCCTCAAGACCACGCCGTGCGACCGCCCCGCGCCGCCCACCGCCGGACTGTCGCACGGTGAGACACTACTAGTTACTGATCAACTACCACAAGCACAAGAGCGGCGGGCTGTGCTCGCGCCTCAAGACCACGCCGTGCGACCGCCCCGCGCCGCCCACCGCCGGACTGTCGCACGGTGAGACACTACTAGTTACTGATCAACTACCACAAGCACAAGAGCGGCGGGCTGTGCTCGCGCCTCAAGACCACGCCGTGCGACCGCCCCGCGCCGCCCACCGCCGGACTGTCGCACGGTGAGACACTACTAGTTACTGATCAACTACCACAAGCACAACAGCGGCGGGCTGTGCTCGCGCCTCAAGACCACGCCGTGCGACCGCCCCGCGCCGCCCACCGCCGGACTGTCGCACGGTGAGACACTACTAGTTACTGATCAACTACCACAAGCACAACAGCGACGGGCTGTGCTCGCGCCTCAAGACCACGCCGTGCGACCGCCCCGCGCCGCCCACCGCCGGACTGTCGCACTATGGTTCGTCTAGAACAAGCTAGCTAGACAAAATTATTTTATTTGATTTTTATGTCTAGATGCGGTTAATAAGCAAAGATATAAGGTTTTTGGTACTTTTTTCAAGGCAGTTTGTCATTTGAGCTGGTATCATGAAAAAAAAAACATTTATCGGGCATATGTGTATAATATATTTTTTGAACATTTTATAAAGTGATTTATCCCTCGACGTCGCTATAAAATCTAATAACAGATGCATAAAATATCTAAGAACTAAATCTATTACTCATTATCATCACTATCATCAGATGAATCATCCATTGAATAGTCATGATCGTGAGGGGCAGAACTATGAAAAGTAGAAATCATATTAACATTTTGTTCCTTACAGCTAGGTGGGACAATTAAATCTAATACTTCAGTTGGAAGCGTACCTATTTTCTTCCGAGGAACTTCTCGTAAACCGTTTATTACAGGGTCAGATGTTATCAATAACATATTAAGTAAATCTCTATTCGTAGCCTCCCGTGATCGCTTTCGTGTGTTGTGCTCACGAAATCTTCTGCAGTCCTTATTCCGAGCTTCCTGTGCTTCCTCGGAAAGCTGGCCTATAGGTAGAAGGGACGATCTAATTACTTCGCCACTGTGCAAAAGTATTTTGTGGACAGTAGCGGGCATGTAATACCATGAATAGAGATTTACATAAAGTTGTCTAGTTTCTTGAGCTAAGTTAACGAATTTTTCAATATTTATATCATATCCCGATGATAAAGTGCGAAGTAGTATGCCAAATTTTTGTATTAGTGAAACATCTAACCCTGTAATATCGGCACTAGCCTCGGGATTTCCAAAAAATCTTCGCGCGGTGTTCCCGTCATTAGTGTTACCGAACCCTGGTTTTGGTTTGTCTACAATCAAGCCCATTTCGCTTTTAAATCGTTTTTTAATGTCATCTGAACGTTGTTTCACACTAGCTTTGTCTTCGGCTGTTCTTAACTGCCATTTTTTTATATTTAGTCGATAGCTAATGTGAAGCAAGCATTCAAAGCACCTTATCCAAGCGTGCAACGTAGACAAACCAAAACCAAGATTATCTTTGTCCGCAGCAAACTCTTTTGACAGATCATTCATCATTGTTGGAGTTGCCCCACAAATAAAACATTTTTGTGAGGAAGAAGTTTCGGTCAGAGCATTGCAAACTTTTCCGTCAATCATTGTTAAAAGCATAACATGTGTGATAGATACTTCGGTCTCCATCACCTTGCAGGTTGTCGGCAATAAAGCGTTTATCTCTTCTAAAACCTTATTGGTTTCCGAAATCGTAAAATCTTTCGTTTCCTTAGAAAAGATAAACTTTATTGGCCGACAATACATTGTAGAACAGGGCCGAGGATTCTGCCACACAATATTACCACTTTCATCTTTCAATTGAAGAGGAACGAAAGAAAATACAAATAAAAACTCGTCACTATCGTCACAATTAGTGAATTTTTGTTTGTACATACTATGACCGGAACTTCCATCACAACCCCATTTACTGATTAATGTGAATGACGTGCAAGGTAACAGACTATGAACAACTTCTTGTTGTGCTGAAACTAAACGTTCGGCAGTCTTATCAAGAATTGCCTGAACTTTGATTTCAGCATGCGTTTCATTGACTGTAATTTGTTCACCTGACGGGTAGCAGGCTATTTTAGCCTTTCTAACACTGTACATTGACGGAAACACCTTATGTCCAGCTTTAATACTCCACTTCCGAGTCTGCTTATAGCTATGGCTACTTGATTTACTATCAACGTAGTACGCTAAAGCTTCCTCACTTGTTAAACTCCTGGGGGCACTTTCTTCACTCGTGGTCTTGGTTATTGAAGGATCACTAGTCACATCTTTAATTTGACGTGCTACACTTCTCTGACCCGAGATTCGAGCTGACACTTCAGCGGCGTAAATTAATTCACTAGCACTTCTGGACTGTAATAGATCGTCTACACGTCGTCTCTTCGTTTTGAGACTAGAATGTTCAAAATCTTTAGTAGGTCTTCCGGGTCCCGGTTCTCCAGATGTAGTTGGCAGAGATAAATAAACGGACACATCGAAAGATATGTCAAGACCCTCCAGCCACGTCGAATACTTTTGTAGGAATCGCTCTCGATTTCTTCCACAGCTGCTCCACTTTTCAGCAAATTTCGTTGAATATCTTGAGATTAGTACTTTAATATCTCGCAGAGACTGCTCCGTAACACCATCAAAATTATATCTCAAAGATATAAACCGAAAGAGCTCCTCATTCCGCGTTTCCTTCGGGTGTTTCAGCCATTCTTCGAAAAAATCCATTCTTGAGACGGTAAAAACTGTTGAAAGAAAAAAATAAATAAAAATTAGTTGTGCAAATATATCGCAATGAATTTTTTTACGTATAACTACTAGACACTTATGAGAATCGTATATGATAGGTTCTACGGTGGGGACAAGTGGGGACATGTTATTATTTGACCGATGAATTTGAAAAAATGAGTAAAAAAGTGGGTGAAAATTCAAACATTTCATTTTATAAGACTAAAGAATGAAGTTCCCATGTTGAAAATGAAATAAAATATAACTACTTACCCTTACGTATACAATCCATCACAAAAACACTTTCACAAATTTCTTTTAGTGACATAAACAATGCTATCAAATATGATGTAAAAATGCAAATGAATGCCCTTTAAATAGTCAACATCTTATAAACATACCTTAATGACGCTCTTAATGAGGGTAGTATTGATAATTAATAGGTGTAATCCTCAATGTATAGGGGTAATGAGTTCGTAATAGTAATTAACTTCCAGGAATTTAAGAGTTGTTTTTGTCTAGCTAGCTTGTTCTAGACGAACCATAGTGTGTCGCACGGTGAGACACTACTAGTTACTGATCAACTACCACAAGCACAACAGCGGCGGGCTGTGCTCGCGCCTCAAGACCACGCCGTGCGACCGCCCCGCGCCGCCCACCGCCGGACTGTCGCACGGTGAGACACTACTAGTTACTGATCAACTACCACAAGCACAACAGCGGCGGGCTGTGCTCGCGCCTCAAGACCACGCCGTGCGACCGCCCCGCGCCGCCCACCGCCGGACTGTCGCACGGTGAGACACTACTAGTTACTGATCAACTACCACAAGCACAACAGCGGCGGGCTGTGCTCGCGCCTCAAGACCACGCCGTGCGACCGCCCCGCGCCGCCCACCGCCGGACTGTCGCACGGTGAGACACTACTAGTTACTGATCAACTACCACAAGCACAAGAGCGGCGGGCTGTGCTCGCGCCTCAAGACCACGCCGTGCGACCGCCCCGCGCCGCCCACCGCCGGACTGTCGCACGGTGAGACACTACTAGTTACTGATCAACTACCACAAGCACAACAGCGGCGGGCTGTGCTCGCGCCTCAAGACCACGCCGTGCGACCGCCCCGCGCCGCCCACCGCCGGACTGTCGCACGGTGAGACACTACTAGTTACTGATCAACTACCACAAGCACAACAGCGGCGGGCTGTGCTCGCGCCTCAAGACCACGCCGTGCGACCGCCCCGCGCCGCCCACCGCCGGACTGTCGCACGGTGAGACACTACTAGTTACTGATCAACTACCACAAGCACAACAGCGGCGGGCTGTGCTCGCGCCTCAAGACCACGCCGTGCGACCGCCCCGCGCCGCCCACCGCCGGACTGTCGCACGGTGAGACACTACTAGTTACTGATCAACTACCACAAGCACAACAGCGGCGGGCTGTGCTCGCGCCTCAAGACCACGCCGTGCGACCGCCCCGCGCCGCCCACCGCCGGACTGTCGCACGGTGAGACACTACTAGTTACTGATCAACTACCACAAGCACAACAGCGGCGGGCTGTGCTCGCGCCTCAAGACCACGCCGTGCGACCGCCCCGCGCCGCCCACCGCCGGACTGTCGCACGGTGAGACACTACTAGTTACTGATCAACTACCACAAGCACAACAGCGGCGGGCTGTGCTCGCGCCTCAAGACCACGCCGTGCGACCGCCCCGCGCCGCCCACCGCCGGACTGTCGCACGGTGAGACACTACTAGTTACTGATCAACTACCACAAGCACAACAGCGGCGGGCTGTGCTCGCGCCTCAAGACCACGCCGTGCGACCGCCCCGCGCCGCCCACCGCCGGACTGTCGCACGGTGAGACACTACTAGTTACTGATCAACTACCACAAGCACAACAGCGGCGGGCTGTGCTCGCGCCTCAAGACCACGCCGTGCGACCGCCCCGCGCCGCCCACCGCCGGACTGTCGCACGGTGAGACACTACTAGTTACTGATCAACTACCACAAGCACAACAGCGGCGGGCTGTGCTCGCGCCTCAAGACCACGCCGTGCGACCGCCCCGCGCCGCCCACCGCCGGACTGTCGCACGGTGAGACACTACTAGTTACTGATCAACTACCACAAGCACAACAGCGGCGGGCTGTGCTCGCGCCTCAAGACCACGCCGTGCGACCGCCCCGCGCCGCCCACCGCCGGACTGTCGCACGGTGAGACACTACTAGTTACTGATCAACTACCACAAGCACAAGAGCGGCGGGCTGTGCTCGCGCCTCAAGACCACGCCGTGCGACCGCCCCGCGCCGCCCACCGCCGGACTGTCGCACGGTGAGACACTACTAGTTACTGATCAACTACCACAAGCACAACAGCGGCGGGCTGTGCTCGCGCCTCAAGACCACGCCGTGCGACCGCCCCGCGCCGCCCACCGCCGGACTGTCGCACGGTGAGACACTACTAGTTACTGATCAACTACCACAAGCACAACAGCGGCGGGCTGTGCTCGCGCCTCAAGACCACGCCGTGCGACCGCCCCGCGCCGCCCACCGCCGGACTGTCGCACGGTGAGACACTACTAGTTACTGATCAACTACCACAAGCACAACAGCGGCGGGCTGTGCTCGCGCCTCAAGACCACGCCGTGCGACCGCCCCGCGCCGCCCACCGCCGGACTGTCGCACGGTGAGACACTACTAGTTACTGATCAACTACCACAAGCACAACAGCGGCGGGCTGTGCTCGCGCCTCAAGACCACGCCGTGCGACCGCCCCGCGCCGCCCACCGCCGGACTGTCGCACGGTGAGACACTACTAGTTACTGATCAACTACCACAAGCACAACAGCGGCGGGCTGTGCTCGCGCCTCAAGACCACGCCGTGCGACCGCCCCGCGCCGCCCACCGCCGGACTGTCGCACGGTGAGACACTACTAGTTACTGATCAACTACCACAAGCACAACAGCGGCGGGCTGTGCTCGCGCCTCAAGACCACGCCGTGCGACCGCCCCGCGCCGCCCACCGCCGGACTGTCGCACGGTGAGACACTACTAGTTACTGATCAACTACCACAAGCACAACAGCGGCGGGCTGTGCTCGCGCCTCAAGACCACGCCGTGCGACCGCCCCGCGCCGCCCACCGCCGGACTGTCGCACGGTGAGACACTACTAGTTACTGATCAACTACCACAAGCACAACAGCGGCGGGCTGTGCTCGCGCCTCAAGACCACGCCGTGCGACCGCCCCGCGCCGCCCACCGCCGGACTGTCGCACGGTGAGACACTACTAGTTACTGATCAACTACCACAAGCACAACAGCGGCGGGCTGTGCTCGCGCCTCAAGACCACGCCGTGCGACCGCCCCGCGCCGCCCACCGCCGGACTGTCGCACGGTGAGACACTACTAGTTACTGATCAACTACCACAAGCACAACAGCGGCGGGCTGTGCTCGCGCCTCAAGACCACGCCGTGCGACCGCCCCGCGCCGCCCACCGCCGGACTGTCGCACGGTGAGACACTACTAGTTACTGATCAACTACCACAAGCACAACAGCGGCGGGCTGTGCTCGCGCCTCAAGACCACGCCGTGCGACCGCCCCGCGCCGCCCACCGCCGGACTGTCGCACGGTGAGACACTACTAGTTACTGATCAACTACCACAAGCACAACAGCGGCGGGCTGTGCTCGCGCCTCAAGACCACGCCGTGCGACCGCCCCGCGCCGCCCACCGCCGGACTGTCGCACGGTGAGACACTACTAGTTACTGATCAACTACCACAAGCACAACAGCGGCGGGCTGTGCTCGCGCCTCAAGACCACGCCGTGCGACCGCCCCGCGCCGCCCACCGCCGGACTGTCGCACGGTGAGACACTACTAGTTACTGATCAACTACCACAAGCACAACAGCGGCGGGCTGTGCTCGCGCCTCAAGACCACGCCGTGCGACCGCCCCGCGCCGCCCACCGCCGGACTGTCGCACGGTGAGACACTACTAGTTACTGATCAACTACCACAAGCACAACAGCGGCGGGCTGTGCTCGCGCCTCAAGACCACGCCGTGCGACCGCCCCGCGCCGCCCACCGCCGGACTGTCGCACGGTGAGACACTACTAGTTACTGATCAACTACCACAAGCACAACAGCGGCGGGCTGTGCTCGCGCCTCAAGACCACGCCGTGCGACCGCCCCGCGCCGCCCACCGCCGGACTGTCGCACGGTGAGACACTACTAGTTACTGATCAACTACCACAAGCACAACAGCGGCGGGCTGTGCTCGCGCCTCAAGACCACGCCGTGCGACCGCCCCGCGCCGCCCACCGCCGGACTGTCGCACGGTGAGACACTACTAGTTACTGATCAACTACCACAAGCACAACAGCGGCGGGCTGTGCTCGCGCCTCAAGACCACGCCGTGCGACCGCCCCGCGCCGCCCACCGCCGGACTGTCGCACGGTGAGACACTACTAGTTACTGATCAACTACCACAAGCACAACAGCGGCGGGCTGTGCTCGCGCCTCAAGACCACGCCGTGCGACCGCCCCGCGCCGCCCACCGCCGGACTGTCGCACGGTGAGACACTACTAGTTACTGATCAACTACCACAAGCACAACAGCGGCGGGCTGTGCTCGCGCCTCAAGACCACGCCGTGCGACCGCCCCGCGCCGCCCACCGCCGGACTGTCGCACGGTGAGACACTACTAGTTACTGATCAACTACCACAAGCACAACAGCGGCGGGCTGTGCTCGCGCCTCAAGACCACGCCGTGCGACCGCCCCGCGCCGCCCACCGCCGGACTGTCGCACGGTGAGACACTACTAGTTACTGATCAACTACCACAAGCACAACAGCGGCGGGCTGTGCTCGCGCCTCAAGACCACGCCGTGCGACCGCCCCGCGCCGCCCACCGCCGGACTGTCGCACGGTGAGACACTACTAGTTACTGATCAACTACCACAAGCACAACAGCGGCGGGCTGTGCTCGCGCCTCAAGACCACGCCGTGCGACCGCCCCGCGCCGCCCACCGCCGGACTGTCTCACGGTGAGACACTACTAGTTACTGATCAACTACCACAAGCACAACAGCGGCGGGCTGTGCTCGCGCCTCAAGACCACGCCGTGCGACCGCCCCGCGCCGCCCACCGCCGGACTGTCGCACGGTGAGACACTACTAGTTACTGATCAACTACCACAAGCACAAGAGCGGCGGGCTGTGCTCGCGCCTCAAGACCACGCCGTGCGACCGCCCCGCGCCGCCCACCGCCGGACTGTCGCACGGTGAGACACTACTAGTTACTGATCAACTACCACAAGCACAACAGCGGCGGGCTGTGCTCGCGCCTCAAGACCACGCCGTGCGACCGCCCCGCGCCGCCCACCGCCGGACTGTCGCACGGTGAGACACTACTAGTTACTGATCAACTACCACAAGCACAAGAGCGGCGGGCTGTGCTCGCGCCTCAAGACCACGCCGTGCGACTGCCCCGCGCCGCCCACCGCCGGACTGTCGCACGGTGAGACACTACTAGTTACTGATCAACTACCACAAGCACAACAGCGGCGGGCTGTGCTCGCGCCTCAAGACCACGCCGTGCGACCGCCCCGCGCCGCCCACCGCCGGACTGTCGCACGGTGAGACACTACTAGTTACTGATCAACTACCACAAGCACAACAGCGGCGGGCTGTGCTCGCGCCTCAAGACCACGCCGTGCGACCGCCCCGCGCCGCCCACCGCCGGACTGTCTCACGGTGAGACACTACTAGTTACTGATCAACTACCACAAGCACAACAGCGGCGGGCTGTGCTCGCGCCTCAAGACCACGCCGTGCGACCGCCCCGCGCCGCCCACCGCCGGACTGTCGCACGGTGAGACACTACTAGTTACTGATCAACTACCACAAGCACAAGAGCGGCGGGCTGTGCTCGCGCCTCAAGACCACGCCGTGCGACCGCCCCGCGCCGCCCACCGCCGGACTGTCGCACGGTGAGACACTAGTTACTGATCAACTACCACAAGCACAACAGCGGCGGGCTGTGCTCGCGCCTCAAGACCACGCCGTGCGACCGCCCCGCGCCGCCCACCGCCGGACTGTCGCACGGTGAGACACTACTAGTTACTGATCAACTACCACAAGCACAAGAGCGGCGGGCTGTGCTCGCGCCTCAAGACCACGCCGTGCGACCGCCCCGCGCCGCCCACCGCCGGACTGTCGCACGGTGAGACACTACTAGTTACTGATCAACTACCACAAGCACAACAGCGGCGGGCTGTGCTCGCGCCTCAAGACCACGCCGTGCGACCGCCCCGCGCCGCCCACCGCCGGACTGTCGCACGGTGAGACACTACTAGTTACTGATCAACTACCACAAGCACAACAGCGGCGGGCTGTGCTCGCGCCTCAAGACCACGCCGTGCGACCGCCCCGCGCCGCCCACCGCCGGACTGTCGCACGGTGAGACACTACTAGTTACTGATCAACTACCACAAGCACAAGAGCGGCGGGCTGTGCTCGCGCCTCAAGACCACGCCGTGCGACCGCCCCGCGCCGCCCACCGCCGGACTGTCGCACGGTGAGACACTACTAGTTACTGATCAACTACCACAAGCACAACAGCGGCGGGCTGTGCTCGCGCCTCAAGACCACGCCGTGCGACCGCCCCGCGCCGCCCACCGCCGGACTGTCGCACGGTGAGACACTACTAGTTACTGATCAACTACCACAAGCACAACAGCGGCGGGCTGTGCTCGCGCCTCAAGACCACGCCGTGCGACCGCCCCGCGCCGCCCACCGCCGGACTGTCGCACGGTGAGACACTACTAGTTACTGATCAACTACCACAAGCACAACAGCGACGGGCTGTGCTCGCGCCTCAAGACCACGCCGTGCGACCGCCCCGCGCCGCCCACCGCCGGACTGTCGCACGGTGAGACACTACTAGTTACTGATCAACTACCACAAGCACAACAGCGGCGGGCTGTGCTCGCGCCTCAAGACCACGCCGTGCGACCGCCCCGCGCCGCCCACCGCCGGACTGTCGCACGGTGAGACACTACTAGTTACTGATCAACTACCACAAGCACAAGAGCGGCGGGCTGTGCTCGCGCCTCAAGACCACGCCGTGCGACCGCCCCGCGCCGCCCACCGCCGGACTGTCGCACGGTGAGACACTACTAGTTACTGATCAACTACCACAAGCACAAGAGCGGCGGGCTGTGCTCGCGCCTCAAGACCACGCCGTGCGACCGCCCCGCGCCGCCCACCGCCGGACTGTCGCACGGTGAGACACTACTAGTTACTGATCAACTACCACAAGCACAACAGCGGCGGGCTGTGCTCGCGCCTCAAGACCACGCCGTGCGACCGCCCCGCGCCGCCCACCGCCGGACTGTCGCACGGTGAGACACTACTAGTTACTGATCAACTACCACAAGCACAACAGCGGCGGGCTGTGCTCGCGCCTCAAGACCACGCCGTGCGACCGCCCCGCGCCGCCCACCGCCGGACTGTCGCACGGTGAGACACTACTAGTTACTGATCAACTACCACAAGCACAACAGCGGCGGGCTGTGCTCGCGCCTCAAGACCACGCCGTGCGACCGCCCCGCGCCGCCCACCGCCGGACTGTCGCACGGTGAGACACTACTAGTTACTGATCAACTACCACAAGCACAACAGCGGCGGGCTGTGCTCGCGCCTCAAGACCACGCCGTGCGACCGCCCCGCGCCGCCCACCGCCGGACTGTCGCACGGTGAGACACTACTAGTTACTGATCAACTACCACAAGCACAACAGCGGCGGGCTGTGCTCGCGCCTCAAGACCACGCCGTGCGACCGCCCCGCGCCGCCCACCGCCGGACTGTCGCACGGTGAGACACTACTAGTTACTGATCAACTACCACAAGCACAACAGCGGCGGGCTGTGCTCGCGCCTCAAGACCACGCCGTGCGACCGCCCCGCGCCGCCCACCGCCGGACTGTCGCACGGTGAGACACTACTAGTTACTGATCAACTACCACAAGCACAACAGCGGCGGGCTGTGCTCGCGCCTCAAGACCACGCCGTGCGACCGCCCCGCGCCGCCCACCGCCGGACTGTCGCACGGTGAGACACTACTAGTTACTGATCAACTACCACAAGCACAACAGCGGCGGGCTGTGCTCGCGCCTCAAGACCACGCCGTGCGACCGCCCCGCGCCGCCCACCGCCGGACTGTCGCACGGTGAGACACTACTAGTTACTGATCAACTACCACAAGCACAACAGCGGCGGGCTGTGCTCGCGCCTCAAGACCACGCCGTGCGACCGCCCCGCGCCGCCCACCGCCGGACTGTCGCACGGTGAGACACTACTAGTTACTGATCAACTACCACAAGCACAAGAGCGGCGGGCTGTGCTCGCGCCTCAAGACCACGCCGTGCGACCGCCCCGCGCCGCCCACCGCCGGACTGTCGCACGGTGAGACACTACTAGTTACTGATCAACTACCACAAGCACAACAGCGGCGGGCTGTGCTCGCGCCTCAAGACCACGCCGTGCGACCGCCCCGCGCCGCCCACCGCCGGACTGTCGCACGGTGAGACACTACTAGTTACTGATCAACTACCACAAGCACAACAGCGGCGGGCTGTGCTCGCGCCTCAAGACCACGCCGTGCGACCGCCCCGCGCCGCCCACCGCCGGACTGTCGCACGGTGAGACACTACTAGTTACTGATCAACTACCACAAGCACAACAGCGGCGGGCTGTGCTCGCGCCTCAAGACCACGCCGTGCGACCGCCCCGCGCCGCCCACCGCCGGACTGTCGCACGGTGAGACACTACTAGTTACTGATCAACTACCACAAGCACAACAGCGGCGGGCTGTGCTCGCGCCTCAAGACCACGCCGTGCGACCGCCCCGCGCCGCCCACCGCCGGACTGTCGCACGGTGAGACACTACTAGTTACTGATCAACTACCACAAGCACAACAGCGGCGGGCTGTGCTCGCGCCTCAAGACCACGCCGTGCGACCGCCCCGCGCCGCCCACCGCCGGACTGTCGCACGGTGAGACACTACTAGTTACTGATCAACTACCACAAGCACAACAGCGGCGGGCTGTGCTCGCGCCTCAAGACCACGCCGTGCGACCGCCCCGCGCCGCCCACCGCCGGACTGTCGCACGGTGAGACACTACTAGTTACTGATCAACTACCACAAGCACAACAGCGGCGGGCTGTGCTCGCGCCTCAAGACCACGCCGTGCGATCGCCCCGCGCCGCCCACCGCCGGACTGTCGCACGGTGAGACACTACTAGTTACTGATCAACTACCACAAGCACAACAGCGGCGGGCTGTGCTCGCGCCTCAAGACCACGCCGTGCGACCGCCCCGCGCCGCCCACCGCCGGACTGTCGCACGGTGAGACACTACTAGTTACTGATCAACTACCACAAGCACAACAGCGGCGGGCTGTGCTCGCGCCTCAAGACCACGCCGTGCGACCGCCCCGCGCCGCCCACCGCCGGACTGTCGCACGGTGAGACACTACTAGTTACTGATCAACTACCACAAGCACAACAGCGGCGGGCTGTGCTCGCGCCTCAAGACCACGCCGTGCGACCGCCCCGCGCCGCCCACCGCCGGACTGTCGCACGGTGAGACACTACTAGTTACTGATCAACTACCACAAGCACAACAGCGGCGGGCTGTGCTCGCGCCTCAAGACCACGCCGTGCGACCGCCCCGCGCCGCCCACCGCCGGACTGTCGCACGGTGAGACACTACTAGTTACTGATCAACTACCACAAGCACAACAGCGGCGGGCTGTGCTCGCGCCTCAAGACCACGCCGTGCGACCGCCCCGCGCCGCCCACCGCCGGACTGTCGCACGGTGATACACTACTAGTTACTGATCAACTACCACAAGCACAACAGCGGCGGGCTGTGCTCGCGCCTCAAGACCACGCCGTGCGACCGCCCCGCGCCGCCCACCGCCGGACTGTCGCACGGTGAGACACTACTAGTTACTGATCAACTACCACAAGCACAACAGCGGCGGGCTGTGCTCGCGCCTCAAGACCACGCCGTGCGACCGCCCCGCGCCGCCCACCGCCGGACTGTCGCACGGTGAGACACTACTAGTTACTGATCAACTACCACAAGCACAACAGCGGCGGGCTGTGCTCGCGCCTCAAGACCACGCCGTGCGACCGCCCCGCGCCGCCCACCGCCGGACTGTCGCACGGTGAGACACTACTAGTTACTGATCAACTACCACAAGCACAACAGCGGCGGGCTGTGCTCGCGCCTCAAGACCACGCCGTGCGACCGCCCCGCGCCGCCCACCGCCGGACTGTCGCACGGTGAGACACTACTAGTTACTGATCAACTACCACAAGCACAACAGCGGCGGGCTGTGCTCGCGCCTCAAGACCACGCCGTGCGACCGCCCCGCGCCGCCCACCGCCGGACTGTCGCACGGTGAGACACTACTAGTTACTGATCAACTACCACAAGCACAACAGCGGCGGGCTGTGCTCGCGCCTCAAGACCACGCCGTGCGACCGCCCCGCGCCGCCCACCGCCGGACTGTCGCACGGTGAGACACTACTAGTTACTGATCAACTACCACAAGCACAACAGCGGCGGGCTGTGCTCGCGCCTCAAGACCACGCCGTGCGACCGCCCCGCGCCGCCCACCGCCGGACTGTCGCACGGTGAGACACTACTAGTTACTGATCAACTACCACAAGCACAACAGCGGCGGGCTGTGCTCGCGCCTCAAGACCACGCCGTGCGACCGCCCCGCGCCGCCCACCGCCGGACTGTCGCACGGTGAGACACTACTAGTTACTGATCAACTACCACAAGCACAACAGCGGCGGGCTGTGCTCGCGCCTCAAGACCACGCCGTGCGACCGCCCCGCGCCGCCCACCGCCGGACTGTCGCACGGTGAGACACTACTAGTTACTGATCAACTACCACAAGCACAACAGCGGCGGGCTGTGCTCGCGCCTCAAGACCACGCCGTGCGACCGCCCCGCGCCGCCCACCGCCGGACTGTCGCACGGTGAGACACTACTAGTTACTGATCAACTACCACAAGCACCCTGAGGGCAACTTACTATGCGCGTCCCGCGCGGTAAAGGGAGCGATTGCGCTCGTATTTCCACGAGCTGCTTACGAGGGGAGTTCAATGTATTCTCGGTATAGGTATGAAGGAAAAGGCGGAAAATTCTGAATAAATTTATTTTTCAATATACTCCCCTAACATCTCAATACATTTATTTGTTCGTGAAAGTAACTTGTCAATTCCCTCTGAAAAATATTTTTCTTCATGGCCCGAAAAATGTTCGTTTATTGCTCCCTTCATTTCTTCATCGTCCGAAAAATGCTTTCCACGAAGGTATTTTTTAAGATTAGGAAATAGATAATAATCACTAGGGGCCGGGTCCGGACTGTAGGGTGGATGATTGATTTCTTCAAATCCGTACTCTCGCACAGCAGCCTGGGCAAGGCGCGCCTTGTGAACCGGCGCGTTGTCGTGAAGCAGCAACACACCTGCGGTTAATTTTCCACGTCTTTTTTCTTTAATTGCCTCCTTTAAATTACGCAGGGTGGTTGCGTATGATGCAGCAGTAATACTTTGACCTTTTTTTGTGTACTCCATTAGCAAGATTCCCTTAGAATCCCAAAACACCGTGGCCATGAGCTTTCCTGCGGACGGAGTGACTTTGAACTTCTTCGGCGGGTCTGATCCTTTTTTGTGCCACTGCATAGACTTGCTTGCTCTCAGGGTCATAGTGATGAACCCACGTTTGATCACCAGTAACAATCCGATCAAAAATACTTTGCGGATTTTCACCACAGAGGTCCAAAAACTTCTTACAACAGTCAACTCGCACTCAATTCAGGCGCTCATAAAGGATTGTGTGAATGGTACCCACGGATAGCTTAGTCATTTCTGCTAATGTTTTCACTCTTACACGGGCACCTTCAAGTACAAGTTTTTCGACTAATTTGACGTTTTCTTCAGTAGCGGCACAAATTGGCCCACCAGCGCGGGGGTCGTCTTCCAATGCTCTCTCTACCCCGTTTGAATTCACTTGACCACTTCTGAATTGTAGATAATGAAGGCGCAGAATCTTGGTAAACAGCCACCATTTCTTCATGGATAATTTTTTGATTTTTTCCTTGTTTTGTGAGGAATTTTATCACTGCACGATGCTCGATTTTTTTCATCATTGTCGAATCAGTCATCATAGTTGTCTTTTCGCAATGATATCTTGAATACTAATGGTGGCAATTAAATGAAATTTTGTATTTATACCCTCAAAGAGTGTCATTAACTAATGAGATAATTAAATTACCCTTATCATTAGTATATCACCTCGATACCGAAAATACATTGAACTCCCCTCGTAACAAACAGCACGAAGAGGTGCAGACACCGGACCTCCTCTCGAATAAAGGACTAGTGCCACCGGTATAGCCTGAAGAAGTCCAGAGGGTCCTTCGCCACATGACGGAACCGATGGAGTCCCCATTGAGACCTGAAGGCCAATAGGCCCGCGGGGTATGGGCATCCTTACTGATCTATTTAACCGCACTCTCCATACCGGTAAAAGCCCGAACCAATGGAGACTGAGTATCATGACACCAGTCTTCAAAGGCTCTTTGCTCTTAGATTGATTTCCGGATCCGGCAGGAGACTACAGTTTCGGAATGTCAATATGCGTTTCGCCCTGGTCACGGAACCATGGACCCAATTTTTGCGTATAGAATCGTCATGGAGCGGTCGAAAAACACGCCTCTGCATATTTTGTTTCTGAACATGCAGAGGGCCTTCGACTGTTTGCCGCGACTGGTGATCTAGTGGGCTCTAAGATTCAAAGGAGTACCAGAAGCGTATACCGACATCCGAGACATGTACTCAAATTCTGATACCGTAGTTCAGACCGCTGCTGGCGACATCAAAACCCCCATCACCGTCAGGGTTCACCAGGGTTCCGTACTCAGTCCGTACCTGTTCGACGTGGTATTCTGTCAGACAACATCAGTCTCACATGACCCCGTGGCTGCTTATGTATGCTGATGATATCGCGCTGACAGATGCGGGCAGGCGACGCCTTGTGCTGCGTGTAAGGGAAGCGTGGACCCTTCCACGCTTCCCTTACACGCCGCACGATCGTTTAAGAACGGCGGTCTGAAAATAACCGTGGCAAAGATCGAGTACTTGCAACAGTACAAAACCCGCGTCAATCCGCATAGGTGGAGATATTGCCGAGCGAAACGACCTAGTCAAGTACCCGGGACGTATACTCCACACGTCTGGTGACATCGATTTCGACGTCAAGGTACGTCGGCAAACTGGGCCAAGTGGCGTAAAGTGACCGATGTCATTTGTGGCCACACAATGCCGGTTATATGGCAGTGAGCACTTGACCTGTGCTTAAGCGACACATGCAGAGTCTGCGTGTCACGGTGATGAATATGCTGCGCTGTATGTGTGGAGTCACACGGAACGAACGCATTACGAACTGCCGCATCCGTGGTAGCCTTCGTGCCCGTGACGTTGAATACGAGTAATTAGACCCGCCGTACTCCCGTCCCGACCCGCGCCCGACACGCACCCGCGTTCTGTGTGAATTGCGCTTTAATGTTACGTGGGTAACAAATGTCTTGCCATGCCACTTCTACCAGGCCTCGGTGAACGGGAAAGGCAGAAGAAATGGTGGCTTGGCGTCGTAAGTAATGATGGATATACTTGCCAATCGAGTAACCACCACTGATGCTGAAGACCGTGCGAAGTGGAAGAGGTAAAGCCGGCAAGTGGACCCCGGGTGCCAAGGCGTGGGTCTTGGACCGAGACGTTATAACACGATTACCGATTGTCGTTTAGGGAGATAACTAAGATATGTGAGGCATAAAAACCTAGGTATTAATGCCTTATATTATCGCGAGTAAGAACCCCAACACAATCCTGTGCATTTCACCTGCGTAACAGATCTGCGAATCCTGGCACTCCTGTTTCTCATTGCAGCCACCCAAAATACCTGGGTGTCACCCTGGATCGAACATTAACGTACAAAGCCAACTGCGACAATTTAAAACAAAAGGTCTCTGCACGTTACAACCTTCTGCTCCGCTTAACATCCTCAAAATGGGGCGCTGCGCCTTCAGTTTTGCGCACAGGATTGGCATTGTGTTTCTCTGCGGGCGAATACGCTTACCTGGTTTGGCAGCGATCGCCACACGCCAAAAAAGTGGATATAGCTCTGACTTTAGATATTACAGGATGTTTGAAGCCGACACCGGTAGAGATGCTATATCCACTGGCAGGCATTGCCCCTCCATCTGTTCGCGGAGAAGTGGCTTCCTCTATAAAAAATGGAAACAGGAGACAGACTGCAGACACCCACTGTATGGCCAAAGCCCAGCCACGAAGAGGTTGTAAAGCCGAAAGAGTTTTCTCAGTACCATCCCAGCCAGCAATAACAATGCTCCCAATGCCAGAGAAAACATATGGCGTGACAAATTCCCTCTTTCGACCTTCGTGCCTTTGGTAGAAAAACTACCTGCAGGAAACAGGCTTCCTTGGCCAACCTGGAAGGCGCTCAATAGGCTGCGTATCCAGGTTGGTAGATCCAGAGATAATCTGTCAAGATGGGCATTCATAGACCCAAGCAATAATAAATGCGGCTGTGGCGCGTCTCCACAGACGATGGGCTATTTGCTTTGTGTCCCGCAGGCCCGGAGTCGTGTACGCTTGACGACCTGTATGAGGCAAGGGCAAATGCCATTCGAGTGGCTGAGTTTTGGGCCAAATCTATTTAATGTGTTGCCATCGACACGATAAATAAATAAGTAAGAACCTCTTGGAGAGAGGAGACCGCGCCTGTGCGAATGTAGTGTAAGACGCCCTCCGGCTAGGTGGAGTGACGATATAGGCAAGGTGGCAGCGGCTGGACGCGAAAATCTGAGTCAGTGGTATGCCATTGGACAGGCCTATATGTGGATATAGGCCTCTCCAACAGTAGTGTATAGTAGTGCAGCAGGCTGATGATGATGATGAAGAACTCCTTAACTAAACCTGTATAATCGTCAAATAAGTTTAGGAAAAGAAATCAGGATGGCTTCTACAAAGGATCGCTTTAAATCCAGAGTGAAACAGCTGTTGTTGGCTAAGTTGGCTCAAGTATCCTAATAATGTGTTTCAAAACCACTTTTGACCAACCTGTTCAATAAAAAGTTTTGACTGATTTTGCTAGTCAATAGTACTTTTGACTGGTTAAGAGTTTTGACTGCAACATATATACACTACCGCTCAAAAGTATTTGCCCATCTTGATGTGAGGATGTTTGAAGAAAAATGATTTACTTCTAATTGTACTAATTATATTATGACAATTCATTGCCGTATGTTGTTAAATCTAATAAAGACAGTTTCCCTATCATAAGTTAACTAAAAAGACTTAAATAACCAAAAAGCAGGCAGCGATAGCCTAGTGGATATACCAACAGACTGCCATGCAGAGGGGTTCGAATCCACGGCGCGCACTACTGACTTTTCGAAGTTATGTGCTATTTAATTGTTAATTATCGCTTGCCTCGTGCCACGGCGAGCATGTTAAACCATCAGTCTTGGCTGTCGTGTACATCTTTGACAGTCATTACGGGGAGTCAGTACCCTTAAATAAACTGATACTGGTGTAAACTATGGAATATCGCTATCCCTTTGGGTTGCGGAGGTCAGACGACAGTCGCTTTGTGGAAAAGCTGATATTTAGTCACATCTGGTAAGACTAGTAAGCGGACATCGGTCACCAAGGCGTGCAAGTCTTTGATGCAACTAAGATAACGCTAGAAGGATGATGATAACTTAATAACCAAAAATTGCAGTGGGCAAATACTTTTGAGCGATAGTGTATGTATTACGTTTATGCTACAAAGATACTTCACTCACTTCTACAATACACCAACTTATAATCTCTGCACCACTCTAAGGTAGACTGGGAGAGAATGTCTAAGGCATTAAGTCCGCCTTTATACGCTTCAGTGTATATAAAGTTATTAAATTGATAAAAGAAAAGATACATGGCAAAAATGTTTTTTGTGCATTTTATTGTTATTGTTGTTGCTGACGATGTGACGCTAGAGGAAAATGACTAACATTAAAACGCGATATGCATGTGACGTAAAGTTGCCGTAACTAATCGTTTATAACGTTGCGTGACGTACCGCTTGCTGTATGACCGTTGCATATTATTACACTCATACACGTTTCTATTATAATTTGAAGCATAATATTGACAAGCCAAAGGTTTTTAGAGCTGTTTATTTGGTACAATTATTTCAAAACTGTTGATATTTTTTATCGAATTGTGTTGGGAATTAATTTGGTATCATCATCATCATCATCAGCCTGGCATAGTCAACTGTTGGATATAGCGTCATCTTCATCATCCTAGCGCTGTCTCGGTTGCGATCCAATGCCCACGCCTTGAGGGTCGGTGTCGATAGCATATTCACACCTAATTACACGCATATGTATGAAGAACTTTTGTATGAAAATCTTTGGTATCACTGATTTAAGCTCATATCAGCGTCATGGGACTAAATAAGTTGTTCAAGATTATTCTATATACATGTATATAGTGTGTATATCGAGGCTGAAAGTTAGTATGGAATTTTTCTAATTAGGTACAAAATCGATCCATTTACCCCGCCAATATGTTCTTTAGATGCCCTGTGACCCCATGGATAAGTAGGTATTTCGAGCATAGCACGCGCGCGCGTTTAATTGCGGTTTAAATAATGAAAACTTAAAAAAAAATCGTTTCCCAGGTATTATTTTTGGTTTGTATGACTTGGCATGATATCCACAACGAGTAGACTTCGGCTTGGTGATGGGTCTTGTGACACCCTGTGTAGTGCAAATCTCATAGAGGATCTCGTTATTCTGAACAACTTTTATTCTGAGACTTGTTCGAAATCGCAAAAAAAAGAAGCCGACAAAGTGAAACATTTTGTCGATTTCAAACTTTGAAATTGTATGGTAGTTATGAAACAGCTGTTTAAGTACTTTTCCGCAATGTCACTGAATAAAATTTGTCTCTGGGTTCTAGAACAACAGTGCAACGACTCAGCCTCGGAGTTTTAGGAACATTTTTGGGCAATGCTCCAAATCAAAATTTGTTGCTAACAACTTCGTTCTCCTAAGAGCAATAGCGTCGGGTTCAGATTTATAACGAGCATTTCTGTTACAGACAAATGGGAGATCGATCCATCAGAGTTGGTGTTGATGGAAGAACTCGGCGCAGGGCAGTTCGGTGTCGTGCGACGAGGCAAGTGGCGGGGACGCATCGACACCGCCGTCAAAATGATGAAGGAGGGCACCATGTCCGAAGATGACTTTATTGACGAGGCCAAGGTTATGACGTAAGTAGATTTTGACTTCTATGGTATCTTTTTTTCCTTCTGTTCTTTGCACAGTCCAATACAAGACATCGCATAGGTAATACATAGTTAATGTGCACATGTCCGTTGCTGTCAGCCAATATTTTGACATCTGCTTTTTGTCATTTACATTATCACAAAGAATTTACGTACATTCTATTGTGGTAGACTGTTTGATCATGTCTGGTCATTCGTCTGTGTAGCGCTAGACATTTTTTCATTTGAGATGTCATAATTTGCAAAATTTCACGGCAGTTTTGTAAGCTAGCAAGGATAAGATGGAACTGTCCTTTTCTTCGTCGAAAATCTTATCTTAGGTATGTTTAAATTTTTTGCGTTACTGAGTGACTGACAGAAAAACAACGCACAGCCAAAACCACTAGGCGCATGATGCTGAAATGATGGGGAAAGTAGGAACAAAGAAGGGATTTCCCAAAATCACCACAGGATCGGGAAGAAACGTATATGCGGGCGTAGCTGTGAGCATCATCTAAGTTCTACAATCTAATTTAACAAATACCTATACTGTTTATTTCCAGTAAGCTACAGCACCAGAACCTGGTGCAACTATACGGCGTGTGCTCGAAACACCGTCCGATCTACATCGTGACGGAGTACATGCGTCACGGCTCGCTCTTCAACTACCTACGGCGCACCTCCGCGGATCAACTCGGGCCCGCAGTACTGCTAGACATGTGCATACAGGTATTACAAACAACGCGATCGATACGCTTGGACGAAAATGTACAATCTTCTTCTTTGATCTTAGAGTTCTTATGTGATCTACTACAGTTTACACTCCTTAAAATATTTTACAAATAATAGGTCATGTCAACAGTCATGTGACATTGTTTTGTAGTTTGAGAGAGAATTAAAATTTCTCGACGGAATATTTTTCAATTTGCTTCGTTTGTTTTAATGTTTGATTTTATTCAAATGAAAATATAAATGTAAATAAATAAAATAGACCTTTAAAAAAATTTACGGCTATCTGTATTTTACGGACTATGACATGGCACACGGTAAATGGAGGGTAGTTCGGCGAAATGTGACATTGTGTGTAGAGTTGAGGGCAGAACTAAATGTCTTGACGACACATTTTAAATTTGCTTCGTATGTTTAATGTTTGTTGAATTGGAAATAAAAGTGATTTTGGAACTTCTATTTTAATTTATTATTTTGTGACGTCACAATAGGGTGTCTCACTAGTGTGACCAGATGTGATATGGAATGGGCTGAAGTTGCAGGTTCATGAAAATCGTGTGACGTATTTTTATAGACGGTTCCTAAATGCATTACACTATGAATAAAAATGGAGGAGCATCAAAACAATTCTATTCTCATATTCACTATCGTATCATTTTCAGAGTGAACCTACGGCGATATTTTTATATACATTACGGAATAAAGGAATTGTTTTCTCAATATATCGCGAATTTGGCAATGTTCCAGCACAAGTTGTTCATAATTACGTGTACTATAACCTCCTTATAGGTATTCCGTATACTAAAAACACACTTGCACATGAGAAGTTCATTGTAAATTACAAAGGTTTTATCACGTTATGAGACAATTTTATTATTGTTATAAAATACAATTATGAACCCAAATGTCGTTTGATCTTTTCAAAGAGACGGAACGCGAACAAGCTAAAATCAACAAAATAGTATAAACCATAAAGGCCAATTTAAGAAATGTAGAGTAAGTATAGATCGGTTCATGAAAGTTGACCACAAATGGCGGCCGTCGCGCATATGTACATTCGTGCACCAATGGCGTTGCTCCATTCTTGACGCATTTAGGGAATGCGTCAAGAACGGAGCCACACCATTGGCACTCCACCCGCGCCTCACCCCGCACCTCCACGGGGACCTAAAAATGATTTCTGCGCAGTGGTCATCTTTCATGAACCGACCTATAGCAAGATTGCTGCGTCCAAACTTTCCGAATCAAGTTTATGATGGTGGTGCTTCTGCCTATGCTCGTCTTCTTCTTCTTCATATGCTCGTCCTTGACTTGTCAGGATGTCAACTGCCAGCGCTTGACATCCTCTTGACAGTTGAAATCTGCTCGATTGATATTATTACTCTGGGTTGTCTAACACTAATTGTTCTTGACAGCTAAATGACCTCGTAAGCTTCTTACTCTTCAGTCAAATAAAAATACGAATGTCACAGAACTATTGAATCATAATGATCCACTGTAATGCACCCAAGAGCTCACACCAAGACGTACGGCCACGACTCCGCATTATGCTAGGCTAATTTGTATCATCAATGAGAAAGCTTTCAATCTTAGCCACAAGGTCGAGGCTAAATACAGGTTCATAGCCACAGTCACAGCCTCGGCCATAGCGACAGCCATGCCGCGCCATGGCTGCAGTCACGGCTCGAGCTCTACAGTCATAGCGACACAGCGCCACAAAGCGCCCCAGTGCCCCAGAGTACTAAAGTGCTAACGAGCGCCACAGTGATTCAGAACACAACAGCGCTACAATGAGCGCTGTAGCACTCTACAGGACGCCACAGAGCTACGGAGGGTCAAAGCGCGCCACTATGCTTCAGAGCGCCACAATGCCACATAACGCTAGCACTAAAGGGTGCCATAGAGCACCATGATGCTACACAGCGCTACAACACTAGAGAGCGCCACTGTGCTACAGAGCGCCATAGCGCGCCACTATGCTAAAAGTGCTACAGCGCTATAGAGCGCCACTGTGCTACAAAGCGCTACAGAGCTACTGTGCTACAGAGCGCTATAGCGACCCATTGCGCTGCAAGACGCCACTGTGCTACAGTACTAGAAAACACCACAGCTCTAGAGAGCGAAGTGCCCTACAAAGCACCACTGTGCTACTGAGTATCATTATACTACAGAGCGCTACAGCGCTAGAGCAGCGCAAGGTAGCGCCACTGCGCTCAGAGTGCCACTGCGCTGGAGAGCGGCACTAAACAACAGACCGCCACTGTCCTACAAAGCGCTACAGCGCTAGAGAGCGCATCAGCGTTAGAGAGCGCTACAGAGCGCTACAGCGCTAGAGGACGCCATAGTTCTAAAAAGCGCTTACGCTAGTGTGGAACAGAGCGCCGCCCACTCCTGTAATTATGAACACAAATCTCGTATGATTTTTTTTCAAGTAGGGACACCAAACAGACCAAACGATTGTCTGTCGTTACTACTGTCACTTGGGAATGCTCTGTATCACGCGGTATAGCGGTGCTATCGCTATCCACTTCGCCATCCCGTCCATGAACACGACTGCGTCACTGACGTGCAAGGATTGTCCGCAGCTACCACCTTGACAGTTGTCATCCGCGTGTGCGTTCGCGCAGCGGAATGTTGTTGAATTTAAAGATTTTAATTATGCAGATATTTAGTGTATGACGTCGTATAATTGTGTATGGTAAAAAAAATTTGTGCACGCAGCCATTGTGGAGAAATTCACCAAAAACTGATTCCGCTGGGCGAACGTTGTCCTGGCGGAACTTTTTTTTATCCATCGACTTTAGAAGAAAAGAGATGTGTCCAAAAATTAGTGTGTATTTGTGTGTAATTGTTTCTGTATGAATAAAATTAGTGCATGCATAAACTTCGGAGAAATTCAAGTTTCCGCTACGCGAACGTTTGGCCATTAACTAGTTTTCATATAAAGCGCTTACATAGAGAGCTGTAGATTTTTACATACGTTGTTTTGAATTTGTTTATATTTGTTTAAAAAACAGATTTAGAAAAAATCGTAGGACTTAAAAGATAAAAATATAAACGTAAAATACGCTTATTAGGTCTTAGTTCTTAAAGTATGCTCTTTGGGGTCTAGATTTTCACGTTTATACAAACCTTGTAAGTGTCTGCAACATGTTGCCAAGTATCAATGATGTTCCGTTAGTAATTAAAGAGTTATAGGACAATTTACCATGAATAGATCACTGTTTACAAAGCAGTCAAATATCACGACGTTCTAAAGGAATTGCATGGTAAAATGTATGCCAATAATTAGTGTATTCATTCAACTATTCACATGCAAAATTTCATGTCATTAAATTCAGTAATTAAAGAAAAACAATTATAATACTGACGAAGCATCGAAAACCTACATAACCCGACCAAGTTCGGATAGCTACAAAAAAGCGGCCGTGCCATATATCTAAGAAACGTTTGCAGACGCTTACAAGGTTTGTATAAACGTGAAAATCTAGACCCCAAAGAGCATACTTTAAGAACTAAGACCTAATAAGCGTATTTTACGTTTATATTTTTATCTTTTAAGTCCTACGATTTTTTCTAAATCTGTTTTTTAAACAAATATAAACAAATTCAAAACAACGTATGTAAAAATCTACAGCTCTCTATGTAAGCGCTTTATATGAAAACTAGTTAATGGCCAAACGTTCGCGTAGCGGAAACTTGAATTTCTCCGAAGTTTATGCATGCACTAATTTTATTCATACAGAAACAATTACACACAAATACACACTAATTTTTGGACACATTTCTTTTCTTCTAAAGTCGATGGATAAAAAAAAGTTCCGCCAGGACAACGTTCGCCCAGCGGAATCAGTTTTTGGTGAATTTCTCCACAATGGCTGCGTGCACAAATTTTTTTTACCATACACAATTATACGACGTCATACACTAAATATCTGCATAATTAAAATCTTTAAATTCAACAACATTCCGCTGCGCGAACGCACACGTCATCCGCTTGATAGTTATTGTTCCGAATTGTCATTGCTTCGAGTTGTCTAAAAATAAATTATAATAATATTTTTTATTGGATGTGTACTAAATTAGTGGCTTTCTCAAGGTTTTTCTTTTTCTGTTACAGGTTTGTAAAGGCATGGCGTATTTGGAAAGGCACAATTACATTCATCGAGATTTAGCAGCAAGAAATTGTTTAGTGGGAGATGAAAATGTTGTAAAAGTAAGTTATTATTTATTTTAAATTGTATATGTATACCTAGGTACTTTTCGTTTTCTTTCAATCATATTGACAAATATGTAAGAATAGTATTAATAATAAAATATTTGTTTTGTGTTGTAGGTAGCAGATTTCGGTCTAGCGCGATACGTGCTGGACGATCAATATACAAGTTCCGGTGGCACCAAATTCCCTATCAAGTGGGCACCTCCCGAAGTACTCAATTATACAAGGTTCTCATCTAAATCTGACGTATGGGCATTTGGTAAGAAATTTGACTTATGTTTACCTCCAAGACCAAAAGGTGTTACAAAATTAGTAACACGAGGCCTGCCCTTAGTTGGCATGTTATCATGCTGCGTCCATTTTATCAACAAATACGATCATAGGAATTCAAATTTTATTTCAAACCCAACCGCAGAGGGTTTCAGCGCCGTATCCCTATTAGTTCTGAGTGTTGTATGAGGAAGTCTTTGCGCACTCGCAAAGACTTCCTCGTCTCACTAGTTGTCTCACTAGTCTCAACCACCCCGGTGGTCTGCCACTGGGGCACAAGGGAAAAATTGTTGCATCTGCCCCGGTGGCGCTGACATCGCCGTTCAACGGCGTGGCGTTTTTGAGAACGTCATTGGCAATAGTAATGTCAGTGAATACAGATTTACATAGAAGTGCATTTCTTAAGGATTTCGGGTGCCGATTCCAAGTGGCGAACTGGCGACTGTCTCCAGTTTAGTTCGTAGTTGGCGCCGATGGCGGCGCTGGAGTCGTTCTCCGTCTCTCTTGCTCTCGTAGTTAAGATACACAGGAGGGACGTTCGTCTCCCTTGCTCTCGTAGAGACAGCTGTCAGAGCGCGCCTGCCACGCCGCCAAGCGTCAATTTGGGTCACAGAAAGTTTGTCTTAGGAGCGCCCATAGGAAATGCGCCTCTATGTAAATATCTGAGCTCTTTGGTAATGTGCAGTCTGCAATGGCTAATGCTGGCGACCATAGACGATCTGTCGCTAGCTACAAAGGTATTTCATAAAAATACGTAGAAACCAGTACAGTTATTTCGCCTGCCACTGCCGTCTGCGGGGTAGGATACGAACTCGTACCTTTATCTTGTACTTGTAAATCTGAAACGACGCGTGACGTATTCCACTAATTCGTGAATTCTGGATATTTTGAACCCTGACAAAGAGCTAGTTATTAAATATTATTATTCTTATTCTCAGGAGTGCTAATGTGGGAAGTGTTCACCTGTGGTAAGGTGCCGTACGGACGAATGAAGAACTCTGAAGTAGTGGAAATGGTCGTTATGAGAGGACAAGTACTAGAGAAACCGAAGGGATGTCTCAACGAAATATATAACGTAAGTAAAACGTTTTATTTATTTTGCATGATCTTTTCTCCATTTATTTATTATGTTTTTCGTTTAGATTAGAAGATATCTGAGAACAGTTCCGTATCCGTAATAGATAATATGATATAATTAAAAATATCGAATGCGTATGCATCACGTAACGTATTATTACGCCGATTTGTATACGTGCGCGTACATTTTAGAATATCTGCCCGCGTGCAGCAGAATATTAATTCGTATGCGTAACTAGTGCCCTTATACATTACATCGCAAAGTTCCTCGCATGTGCACGTCTATGCATAGGCATTCAGAATCTTTGTTCAAATAAATAGGTCTTGAACCCCTCCCACCACTCAAATTTTCAATCTGTGTATTAACTAAGAGGTAAATAGCGGGACTTATTTTACTTATCAAACAAGACACGCTGAATCGAGCAAATGAGTTGATAATTGGTGGTTTCGTGTGCAGGTGATGCGCATGTGCTGGCGGCGCTCGCCGGAGGAGCGGCCGTCGTTCCGCGCGCTCAAGGAGGAGCTGAGCGTGATCGCGCACAGCGTGCTGGCCGATTGACTGCGCCTGCTGCTGCAGCTGCTGCAAACGCCCGCGCCCCCCGCGCACCGCAACCCCGCGCCCCCCGCGCCCGCCACGCCCGTGTGACTCGCCCCGCGCACCCCGCGCCGCTAGCCGCCGCACCGACACATCTGAGACAATCCGCCGAGCCCTTCTTGCGAGGAAACCCCGGCGGACGAAATAGCTCACACTGATTATCGTTTCGATTGCGATGCACGCGCTTCGAGACTCGTGTCCGGCCGCGCTATGAAACTCTGCGAGGTTATGCGATAGTTTCGTCGAGTAGTCGTCGACGAATCGAGTAATATGTTACGTGTGTGTCCCGCGTAGCTGTAGTGTAAATATTTTACAGTGTGGCACACGGGAGCCGTCGTCGAGTACCTCCCGACGATGTACGATAAATGTAAAGATTCGACGGTACCTTTGACCGAGGTCGATCGTCCGATAGGAATTGAACCATCCTCCTGTAGAACGCGCGAGTCGTCGTAAGTGCCATCCACCGCCACAGTAAGGTTCCACTATACATTAACGTAATTTTTAGTAGCTTTGTATTACTCAATTTGGGGGAGTCGAGGGCGAGGAGGATTATGACAGGTAGTTAAAAACTGCTGCTAGATCTGAAAAAGCTATAAATAGAGAATGTACAGTCGATATTGAAGCACTCTGATAAATATACAAATTGACACTCGGTTTCGACGTTTGGACGCTTTTATTTCTGTTACCTTTGATATGTCGTATAAATGTATTTTAGTGCTACGACTACGGCCACAATTATATAATAATTATGTCATGTTACACCCTCATATCATTATTCAGCGTAGGTCATTGTAAATAATATACTGTAGCTATTTAATATACTAGTCGTTACGTACACAGCGACGTTTTCATTTGAGTACATGCCGTCGATGTTCTCTGCGCACATCACATTGTTTTATGTGACTATCATTTGTCATATGTTCCTACACTCTGCGCGTTTTCATTTATAGTGTAACCTAATTTCCAAATATCGTCACTTTTAGCTCACTTTTGTTATACATGTAATCGTCACAAAATCATTCCATATTTAAAAGAATATATTTTTTGTACATTCCTTAAAAAAGTACTAGTCATTAAGTGAATATTCACACGAAAACCTAAACATTTAGTTGTGAATCTCGGCAATCAAAATTATTATAAAAATTGTACAAAATGGTGATTTGAGTAAATGAAATCTCAATAGTGCGATAATATCTTATAAGGTGTGTAGACATAAAATATTTATAGAAAACTTAAGTATCCAAGTGTTTTATGTCGAATCAGGGTTACATTTACTTGACACTATGTTGTACCAAAATGGTGATGACGCTAAGAAAATGTGCCAATTATGTATAACCCTATTAATTTTAGGTTTTTACGACTGAACAAAATTCTCAATAAATAATTTTAGGTACTTTTTTCTGGTTTGTAATTACAATTAAAATGTGAGTGACATTTGAATAACCAGTATTTATAAAACATTTTACAAAATGGTATTTTTATTCCATTAATTTGTAAGTATATGTATTTTTTGTGATAAATCTTAATTTTTAGTAAGTATTCGATGTAATAATAATTATGACGGAAGGAAGACTACTTGTAGTATTAAAATTTACAGCCAATATGTAACTAATGAAACATTCCAAAATGATTTCGACGGCAACACATGAATGGTATCTGAGGAACACATTATAGATGGTGCTTGTAAAGAGGTAATGTAGACTCCACAATGTGTCATGCATGCTACTAGCTTCATCTATAACGTGTTGTCAGTACCGTAATGGGGATGTTTCGTGTTGCTGGATGCATATGAACTCCCTGTTAAATAAAATTCGCTACACATTGTACGCGAGTGTTTGTATAACTGTTTTGTAAAACTATTAAGTCAAGTAAAATAATTATTATAACAGCCTGGTTTTATTGTGTGTTATACTAGCAAACATCAGTAAGCCTAATTTTACAATATTCTTATCCCAGTTTCGGCAATAAATTTTATAATCTTGACCAAATTACAAACATTCAAACACTTGACACTGCACCGAGTGTTGTGGGTTCGATCCCCATACGAAATAACACTGCGTGATCCTTTTATTGTTTCGATTCTGGGTGAACTTTATATCCGTTGTTTGTATGTTTGTAAAGTCCACCGTGGCACGAGATTTAATCCGAGTCTTTTCTTGTCTATATTCTTCTATGGTTTGCTAAAACTTATCTAACTGCAAAAAGTGTAGAACTAAAAATTTGAGTAACCTATGAGATAGGCTATTTGGCCGTTCGACTGAAGTTTGTAACCTAAAGTTATATAGAAAATGCAATAGTCTCAACAAGCAGGAGCACTATCAGGAAGGGATATTTGGGCTCAAGCTCAAGCAAATGACCTGGGTCAAGCCCCTCCCAAAACAAAAAATGTGGGATTCCCTATTGCCAAGAGGATTACTAGTAGGTACGTAGTTATATCTTTAAGAATTATACTTGTTAGGTACGTACAACACCAAATCAAGTATAGCGAAATAAAAAAAAAATTGCTTAAGCCAGTCAGAGCCCTTATTGTGTGTTACGCACTTAGACCTGACTCACTGGGCCTACTGCCGGAATAGAGTTCCGACTCACTCGAACTAGCGGCATTCTTCACTGGCATTGGCATGCTGTGCAGTGCGCAAGGCAGCGGTAGGCTAGTGGAATTACCAACGGACTGCCATGCAGAGGGTATCGGGTTCGAGTCCACGGCGCGCACCACTGACTTTTCGAAGTTATGTGCGTATTTCATTATTAATTATCGTTGTCTCGTGCCTCGGAGAGCACGTTAAGCCGTCGGACCCGGCTGTCATGAAGATCTTTGACAGTCGTTATGGGGCGTCAGTAGGTATACCTCTAAAATAAACTGACACTAGTCTAAACCATGGAATATCGCTATCCCTTCGGGTTGCGGAGGTCAGACAGGCAGTCGCTCCGTGGAAAAGTTAATATTCCGCCAAGTCCGGTTAGTCTAGAGAGCGGACCGCAGGTTGAGACTGGGATAACGCTAGGAGGATGATGATTGGCATGCTGTACAGAGGCATCAAATCACCGCCTTCAAGTTCGACCTCCGGTCTTGCAGAGGCGGATTTGATACGTTGGCTGCCCTAGGCCTACGAAAGATTGTCGCTCGCCCCAGCCCCAGTGGCAGCGAAAATTACCTTGAAATAAACTAGTAGGTACCTAAGCTAAGATTCAGTTGGATGAGCAACACTTCTAATAATCGTAATTGCCATACATGTATTTCTTTTTTGCGGGATGCTATATGGACACGTTTTGGAGTTTTTACACGTAGGCGTGTAGGCAACTACTTAAAAAAAACAAAACGTCCAAATTTTACCGCCCTAGGCCCGGGCCTACTCGACCTATAGGAAAATCTGCCCCTGCGGTCTTGCGGATAGTGATGTAGCGGTAGCTACATACAACTGAGGCCATCTATCGTACAATGGCGAAGACAAGCAACACTAGTGATATCTAACATCCAAGATGGAACTAGATCCTGTAGGTAGGTAGGTACTGCGCAATTAAATTCCTCGCACGATCTATACCTACCAGCTCTATAGTACTTCCGTCGGACTGCAGTCCACCAAGCGCGACCACCTAGCCTGAGGAGTAAGAGGATCTTCCTTCTAGTAGGAGGCCGAACACATTCACAGTATGCCTCCTCACTTGTCACTGTACTTATGGGCCGACACCACCGACACATACGGCGAAGCGCATCCTCCTATATACAAAGGTACTCTGTGGAAGCGCAGCGGACCGGATAATAATATTATACCAACTAAAATAAAACTCAAGTAGAGTTTGTAAGACGACGTTCTTATGATGGCTTAAATTTTACAAGTGGTCCATAATAATTATATCCATTACTCCATGAGCCCGCGGTTACACCCGAGTTATTTTAAGGCTACTGCTCTGCTCCCGTGACTCTTGCTCCCAATGTTATATAGCCTTCCTCGATAAATGGGCTATCTAACACTGAAAGAATTTTTCTAATTGGTCTAGTAGTTTCTGAGATTAGCGCGTTCAACCAAAAACAAACAAACAAACTCTTCAGCTTTATATATTGGTATTAGATAAAAGGTTAAGAAACTGAACTATAGAAGCCAAAATGAGATGGGGCTTGATTAATTAATAGGTAAATTCAAAATAGAAATAAAATTAAATCGTACGCTTCATTCATTTATTATTAGCATAATGTCGAAATACGTTTACAACTTAACAAACATATGAAGATACATAACGTGGATAATTCCATATACTCTCTAATTTATTTATAATATACAAATATTAAAGAAATGGTAGGTGGTTAACGGAAATCAGGTACTCTGCGAAACTTCTACAAATTAATTTATAAGAACTAATATGTATAGTACAGTTTCAGAATAACAAATAACGGGTTTCGTTGTTCTATATCTATAGGATAAGTACCAATGGCAAATATATTATTTAACAGTGTTCGGCGATAACTGTAACAGGTCAAACTTGTTAGGTCGGTCACTTAATGGTAGGTACCTATTCCAATGTAAAATAAATCAGCGGTTCAACCATGAAGGTATAGATAAACATGGAGGCCACAGCTGGAACAAAGCCTTGAGTCAAATACCTACATTTCTCTATCTCACTCTCTGTGGTCTGACCTCTCATTTTAGCGTGGATTTAGTATTGCTATCTTCTTATTAAAATCTCCGAGTAAGCTCTTAAAAAGAGCCGACATATTAAGCAAATCAGAAGTTTACACGGTCAATTAATGTGTATTTAAATCAAGAGTTGAAATCCAATCACTTGTTAAAACTCCCAATATTGTAGGTCTCGAACGCTTATAATCATGGTTGGCGAGACAGTGAATTATAATCCCATTTCCTAAGGATTTGGTAATGTGGCAACATCGGCCACCATATGTCAAGTAAATCTTGTCAATATGGCAGTGGTTGGTTGAAAAGAGATGGTATGACCACAGTGAGCGAGATAGCGATACATCATTTGAGCTTCAAGTAGGTATTCGGAGTGCGGTCTCCATGTTTATCTATAACTTCATGGGTTCAACTGACGGGTTTTGTTCGGTTTCAACGGAATAGTTTTGGAGTGGTCGGAATATTACCATGATGAGCTAGGCGCGAAATGTAGGTAGTTATACGGCCGGTCCCATTATGTAGATGATCTATCCATGCATTTGGAGATAAGAGATACATATTTGACATAATTTGTATAAAGCTTATTTCAAACTTACATCTCTAATTGCCAAATCCATGAATAGTCGGATATAGATGTTCGGATTAGAAGTTAGACCTCAAATGATTTAGACATTAATACTTATAAAATAAGATGCATGTAAAACTAGACATTTAAAAAATACAGGCAAGATTAGCAATACATATATTGTACTAGGTACTGATAGTTTCGGAATTCAATTCAACAATTCAAGACATCTTAGAATAAACAACAAGAGACCCTGTTTAATGTACATTTTCAAGAATACTTTAATTAAGAATGGCACAATAAAATTAATAACCATAATGTGACGAGGGCTAAATTTAAAATTTGCTAATTACAAGCATTGCCTTAATGCGGCCGGTGTGATCTGTGTTAATTGGGCCACTCTAATGCTCAAAGTGTGACTTGGCTTATCATTCGTTATTGGTCGGGAAAAGTTAAGCAACATTGGCACGAGACATCACTTGGATAGGTGACCGCGTGTTGAATTTCTATCAGTGTTGCCGTGCTTCGGAGGGCACATAACTGCTGGTCCCGGTCGGCGGCCTTCGGGCGGTCCGAAAAATCCAATACCAGAGTAGGCCACACACTCACACTAAACAAAAACATATGCTCAATTTTATTCTATGGTCTTCTATGGTTATCGGGCACTTGGGGACTGCTAGCACAGCCTTAGTTACAGCTCTAATCACAAAGAGGAACTACAATAATTTATTATATAAACTTATGATAAATTAAAAATAATTCATAACCATCAAACTATGATACATACTTGTATTTTATGTTATTAACTTATAACAAGTATCCGAAAAGTATGACGATAATGTGTTAACCTGGAATTTATATGATTGGTTCGTATCTAAGAAAAATGCACCTAAAGCAAAAAGCTCAGATATTTACATAGCGGCTCATTTCCTATGGGCGCTCTGAAGACATATTTTCTGTGACCCAAATTGCCGCTTGGCGGCGTGGCAGTCGCACTGTGACAGCTGTCTCTACGAGAACAAGAGAGACGAACGTTCCTCCTGTTTATCTTAACTACGAGAGCAAGAGAGACGGAGAACGACGCCAGCGCCGCCAACTACGAACTAAACTGGAGACTGTCCCCGCTTGGAATCGGCACAGGACATCCTTAAGAACTGCGCTTCTCTGTAAATCTGTATTCATTGTCTAAAGTCACAAATGCAATAGAAATATGACATATCTATGGTTTAGCTGTATTATTTATTACAGCTATAAAAAAAAAACAAATGTTACGTATTTATGATAGCTGGGCACATAGCACTATGTATTTGGATATTTATACAGTGGGTTTTCACTTTCCTACTAGCAAATTCAAAACTGGTGAACATTACAAATGTTAAAAAAAATTACCTATCTTCTATGGAATTTGAGAGTTATTTTTTAGTCATATCACAAGGCTGTGAATATTTCATGCTGATTAGAATATTCAAACACACTATATGAACAATGGAGCATATCTTTCTATTACATACTTGTGTATAGGTAGACATTATACACTTTGACTTATCTAAAACAAATTTTAAATAATATTTGTTTTACACTTATAGTTACACCTGTATAAACTAAACTAGGTTATTATTAGAAATCAATGATTAAATCTACAATAGAGGGTGTCTAATTGACAATTTGGTGTTATATGTATAGACGCCGGCAAACTTCATGAACACTACCATAGACCAAAAGAGCTGCGCAGTAGCAATTTTACGTGATAACAAAACGGTGGAGAAAATTTAATTTAATGTCCCTACAGCAAACCTGTCACTACAAATAGCTAAAGTAGACTAGATGTTACTAAATTACAGTATTTTGGTAGTGTAATTTCAAAGAATATTCTGAATATTCTAATTATTATTTCTTAACTAAACAAGTACATTATTTATTTAAAAATAGTACATACCTTATAATGCGTTATTACAATTATTTCAATTCCAGTGTTTGTGTTAGGTATTATTATATTAAGTATGTGATTAGAACTACTAAACATTATACAATAAGTACATAACATTGTTCAATATAATGCTTTGTTCTATTTTGCTTCATAGTTTACAGAACAGGGTATATAAATGTATTTCCTCATTAAGATATTCAAAAATAAATTATATATTATTTCATGCCTAATATGTATAATCTAGGCAACAAGGAAATTAATGTTTCCTTGTAAAAGGAATGAAAGTAGAGTTTAAATGCTGGATAAATAAAAACTGTTGAATGCTTTAGACACCTTTAGACAAATGAATACTTGAATACATACATATACACATTTATACCACATATTTATATTCTACTGATTACTCGTCGTCCATTGTTCTAGCTTATTTTACATCATCATGTTCAAACATGTGTAAACACTGCTATGTTCACATGTCAGTGGGCAAGATATCCGGTATCAGATACTGGCAAAGGTCCATCTCAGAGCCAACAAATGTCACTTTTCTAGCAGTATTTTCGTCAAGCCTGAAAATTAAATCAATAATTTTTACGGACTGAAGAAAGGATGAATAGTATATGATTGACAAAACTTGCCATCTTAATTATCAAAGAGGATTACAAGGAGGTGGGGTTACAAGGAGGCGCTAATATATTAGTGCGATAAATAGGCATAATTTTATTCAATAAGCTAATACTAATATAGAATGATATTAAAGTTTTCTAAAAATAATATTTTTTTATTAGAAAACTGTTTCCAAATTGTTTCATATAGTTTTGTGAAACAATTGATGAATATGACAATATAAACCAAAATCTTACCATCCTTTTATGACTGTCCAACATCCAGAAAAGAAAGCTGGGGCATTGATGATAAGGCACACACCAAGTCTTTCTGGGTAGTGTCGACTGAGGAGCCAGATTAAGTTCTTTAACACCTGGTAGTCCATGCAAGACAGTGTGAAGTTGCTCAAGTCAAATACAATGCACAAGTTATCTACAACTTCTTCAAAACACTTTTTGCTAGCATCCTCCTAAAATAGAGTGAATATTATGCATATATAAGCAAACATATATTATGATGATACATACCTGTTAAGGAATGAGGTAAGTAGGTTTGATAGTTAGTGACATAAATATGTAAAACTTTAGCAGGGGAACCTGTTTGTCAGGTATTAATAAATCTCACGGTATTAGAAAATCATAATCTTAATATATAAAATCCTTGCGTTACTGACTGACTGACAGACACATTGGGCGCAGAAAGCTGAACTTTGGCATGTATGTTCCTTGGGGACCGTAGGGGTGCACTAAGAAGGGATTGCCCGAAATACCCACGGAATCGGTCAAAACAGATAAATAAAAAAAAATGTGCAGGCGTAGCTGCTGGCGTCCTCTAGTATATTATAAATTAAAATATAGATTTTGTTAAAAGAAAAAGGTGATGTGCAAGGTAGTTTTTGTAACATTTCACTAACTATTGAATGAAATAAATTCAAATTAAAAAATAAGCTACATACAGGAAGGAACACTAGAATATGTCTATTCAATGAACAAATATATATTACAATCAAATTACATACCAAGCAGAGTACAATAAATTTAGTGAGATCATCAATGTTTCTATCACTGGAGCTGTGGTTTTTAGCAGGAATGTATATAATTGGTCGGCCAATAATATCTCTGTGACGGAGTACCCTTGCTTTATTAGAATACTTCTCTATCAACTCTTTATCATTGCCCAGGTCAGCAACACCATACTCTACTCTCCATTTGTTCGTTTTTATCATGGCCTGAAAGTATACAGAGCAACATGCGTAAGTAAAATATTATTACAAGACTGTATACATTTTTAACCTTTGCACGGCATCGGGAACGCCGGCATAAGCACTTTGTACCAACCTGAAATGCACTATCGACTGTCTTGAAAGCTCTCAAGTACCTCTTCATTGAAAATTCATTGTGATATTGTGCTGGATCTGCACTAACGATTAAGTTCATCCTCTCTTTTAGCTGCTTCAGATCCTCATCATTTACTGGCTTTGGTTCCTCTGCCATCGTCTAGGTTTCCGATGCTCCTGTTAGTACAATTAGTTTGATATAATTATTTTAAGGTATTTGTTGTGCTAATTTCAATATTTACGTAAAGTTTTAGTATAAATAACATTAAAAAGAATCACAATTAGATATACCTCTTTTGCACGTACGACTGATACTGATATGAGTTTCTAACTCAAAAACTCTGTAACATGAGAAGATTTTACAAACGCGTAGTATTATTTTAAAGTGTAAAACAGATATTTTATTATTTTACGCCGACGAATTGATAAATTTTGATAACGAAATGCGTCAAATCAAGTCAAATGATAGCTGACAGATGACAATATTGACAATAACATGTATGTGTTGCCCATGTTGCCCTTGGCACGTGTGTGTTGCCACTTGCCAAGCTTTAGTAAGTGCAATGCAAATTATCGATCTATCCTACTAATATCAGGCCTCCTTCACTCGGCCGTACCTACAGCGATAATTGCCTACACTTTCACGCGGCTTCCAAGCCCACGTCCGACGCGACACGCAGGGGTTGTCGACTTGAAAATTTGATTTGATTTATTTTACGAGAGCAACTTGAAAATTAGATTTTTTGTTTGTTGTGATATCCCAACGATTGTGTCTATCAAATTAAAGATCTAGTTCAAAAACCATTTTATCTGTTTGAATCATGTAAATCGGTCCACGCGTTTAGGAAATAACTAAGAATTAGTATAGTGAAAATGTAGACGACCAGATTTTTTGTGGTTTTTGTTCTACGAGCTCAAATAGTTGGATAGGATACTTATAGGATGATTATTTATTATTAGGTACGTGGTCAAGTAGGTAGATAGACGATGAATAAATATTGTAGTAGCAGCGGCAAGTCGACAACCCTAGCGCGACAGCTAGCGCGTCACTCCGCGCCAGACAGCGACAGCGTTATATGTTAGAAAAGAGCGGGAACGGTTAGGTGAATAGCGCATTAGGCACTGAGTGCTTATGCGAGCTGAATTGCACTTTGTTGCTTAGTAGCAAGAGTCGCAATTTCAATGAATTGGTTTGAGAAGTGGTGCGTCTGTACGTAAGACGTAGGTTACACGCTCAATCTGGCGTCATTCTGGTCCATCAGTTTGGTCCGGCTAAGACTGATGCCAGAATGATGGATGAAAAACACGGTTACACGCTCAATCCCAGACTGACAGCAGACTGATAAAACTTACGTTAGTCATCATTCGTAAGTTGAAGACGACGGTCACTTTGCTACGTTCCAAAACACGCATAGCTGACGTCGGATTAAAATCTGCTAGACTGAAGTGGGACTGGGTGGGACACGTTTGTCGTATGCATCCAGAAAGATGGGCCTAACAAAGATGGCGCGATGACCTGGATGCATTATACAGCGACTGGACGAAATTAACACTATACAGGGATGCATGGCGGTCCAAGGGAGAGGCCTTTCCTTTTTTTTGTACAGACAGGCAAAGTAAAAAATAAAAAAATCGTTTGGTTTTGTAGATCAAACGAATCATTTTGTTCAAACGGTCCAATAACTGCATCAATAATTTGTAAAACCATCAAGATAACATAGTTGATACCTAGCTATACTATCTTATAGTAACCTGCGTATTCTATCGGTACTTAATACACTTACAATTGGCTCGCGCGGCTTACAGAGGGTCTAGTACGAGTTTGCACTAACGGCCTACCGGAGAGTAGCGGTCTCTATCGATCGCTACTCTCCGTTAGGGGCGCTTTTACAAAATGTATGGAAATTGTTCCCGTCGACTAGGCTATCGTCCACCGTGGCGATCGAGTGCAAACTCGTACTGGACCCTCAGCGCTTCGTTGCTTGGCACGTCTTGCTCCATTGCGTCGGGGACGGTGACTGACGCCAGAATGCTTCGAGCGGTTACACGATCAGTCTGGCATCAGTCTGCTGTCATTCTCAACAGACTGATGAAAAATATTAAAAATATTTAATTTTTGTCATTCTGGGCCATCAGTCCATCAATCAACCGGTTAGACGATAATTCTCCCGTCATTCTGAGCAGACTGATGGACCAGAATGACGCCAGACTGAGCGTGTAACCTTTGTCTAAGTACTGTTTATTCTGTGCTAATAGTATAAATGTGAAAGTTTGTGAAGATGTATGTATAGATGGATAGATGGATGGATGGATGGATGGATGGATGGATGTTTGTTACTCTTTCACGCAAAAACTACTGAACGGATTTGGATGAAACTTTACAGTAATATAGTTTATACATCAGAATAACACATAGGCTACAATTTATAAAAAAAAATGTATAATGTTGCCATACTATAAGGAAAAGTATCAACTAAGCAGTGGCGTAGCGTGCCTTGTCGGGGCCCCGTATAAAAATTTTTTTGGAGGCCCTTATATGGAGGTAAAGATTTTTCACGAAAGAAAAAAAATATTGTGAGAAGTAATATTTATTTATCACATAATTTACCCATTTTACAAATAAAAATCGAATTTTAAATATTCACTCTCCTTGCCTTTTTATCGGCAAACTGATTTATTAAATCATTTATGGCTGATGATGATTTTAGTTTTTCTAAAGTTTCTGCCTCTATGGACAATTGTGAGATGTCTGACAGCCGTTCTTGTCCCATCGAAGTTCTTAAGTAATTTTTTATTAGTTTTAATTTTGAAAAACTTCTTTCTGCCGTTGCGGTTGTAACTGGAAGGGTCAAGAATAAAAAGCATGCTGTGATTACCTCGGGAAAACTGGATGCAAGACTATTGAATTTTACTAGCAATAATTCAATGAGTTCTTTAATGGAATAATTTTTTTTAATTTCAGAATTTAAGCATGTTTTTAGAGCCTTTAATTGGTCACAAAGATTAAATGAGATGTCTTTACTGTATTTAGCAGACAGTTTTCCGGAAGCGTTTAATATCTCTTCGCTTGAAGAAGATAGGAGTTTCTCCGGTTGTAATATTTCGAATATACTACTCAGGTTGCAAAGGCTCTGAAATCTTTCTTTAGTTTGATAAATTAATATATCTAAACAGCAATAGTATACATTGACTTTGAAATAGGATTCCGGGTCGGAAATTCTCTCATCTTGTGATAACTCATCAAAAAAACGCTTCGTTATCTTTCGCCTACTGTTTTTAAAAACAGTTGTTACCCCCCACTTTTTTGCTAAATCTTTGGATTCATTTAGCAAACTATTAAATGAATTCTGATTTCTTAATTGGCACAGTCTATTTAAAAGATTACTTAATAAAATACTAGATTTCTGTAAGTCATTATTTTCATGCTGTAGAGCTTTAGAAACAGGATTAATAATTTCAAATAGTGAAGAAAAAAATGTAACGAGCACTAAGAAATCAAAACTCTCTAAAATATTAATTATACTTTTACATTCTTCACGTTCATCTTTTTTATTTGAAATTAAATTTAGTTGGTACAAAGTTTTCATGATTAGTAAAAAATTTTTCTTTACTGCTAATAAAGCATCGTTCCTAGAAGACCATCTGGTAGGACATACCTTTTAAAGGGTAATCAAATATTTTTCAGATAAATCGTCACTTAGCATAGCCCAGCGTTTTAAACTATTGCCAAAAAAAGTATATATTTTTTCTAAATTATCGAAAAAAGTCGATACTTCACGAACATGTCTCGCAGCATCGTTCAAAACCAAGTTTAAAGCGTGCGCAGCACAATGAACATAATCGGCATTTGGAGCATGCTCTTTTATTAGGGTTTGTAATCCTCCATACACACCCGACATAACATTTGCTCCATCGTATCCCTGTCCTCTACATTTAGTCAAATCAATTCCATATTCTTTAGTCAAATTTAAAATGACAGTTTTCAGACCTGCAGCACTGCAATCGGTTACTGCTATGAATCCTAAAAAGGACTCACAGATTTTTATTTCTTTCGGCACATTATCATCATTTTCTGTAACCGAGATATATCGAAAAACTACAGATAGTTGGTCAATTTTTGACAAGTCTTGTGTTGTATCCAGAATTATTGTCAGAAATGGAGCTTTTTTAATTTCTGAGATAATACTGTTCCTAACATTAGTACCAAGCAAACTAATAATTTCGTTTTGAATCGTAGGGCTTAAATAATTTATTTCACCTTTCGGTTTTAGAAAAAGTTCTTTTAAAGTTGCATCATAGTTAGATAGCAGACGTGAAATTGCCATAAAATTGCCAGAATCAGAATCATGCCCCCTCAAAGGTAGATTACAAGATACTAAAGTAATTATAACATTAATTATACGATGCAGTACATCTCTCCAGAATGTAATTTTACTATCGATTTCACTTTTCAATAGAGTATCGATGGTATTTCCTTGCAACCAATTATTATAAGAGAGTGAGGCACTAATATGCTGCTGTGACTTTTCATGGTCAAGAATAGTTTGTGTGAAATTGCTTCTAACCGAAACACCGTTAACCCAAGCAGAGGAGTACGATTTGTTTTGACGATCTGCTAATAACCAACAGAAGTGACAGTACGGTTTGTTTAAAACGTTAGAATAACATAACCATGGTCTTATAATTTTTATGCCTGCCTGATTGAAATATGAATAATAATAAGCTGAAAAAGGTCGGTTATTTTCTGAAACTTTTGGAAATGGTCCTTGTGGTTTAAATGGACCCAATTTAAAAATTATTTTTCGTTCGCATTCAGTTAAATTGTCACCAAAATTTCCTCTATCTGATGAAATTATATTACAATCTGCATTATCTGCAGATATATCAGAATCGTTGACTTGGGGTTCCTCGATTTCTGGATGGACATCCGATAAAGTATGTGCTTGGCTTTCTTCTATTTCCGGATGGATATGTGACGAAGAACATGCTTCAGAAGAATCTAAAAATAAACGAGTAATTGCTAAAAAATAAATACGAATGCTTTGATACTAAACTAAAAAGAGTTATATATAAATAAATAACGTTACTAAGGGTCACAGTTAGAGAGTGTTCAGTTCAGACGCACACAGATTCTACGCGGATTGTGCTCGTACCTATTAGTAGATACAAAATCACCTGCAGCCCGTCCGTGCATTACTATACACCTGCGTGCTATTTAAACGCAGCGCGTAGTGTAGTGGCCATACAAAACGAGAACCCGAAAGCGAGTCTGCACATCTGAAGTTCTCAACACGCAATTAACGATACGATACAGACTGATAAACAAACAACAAAACAAATCGATTCTATAGATAAGTTAGAATTTTGTTTTTTTTAATCAAGGCACGGAACCCTAAAAACAGTATAATTGTGAAAATCGAGGGGGGAGACAACTTTTTGTGACGGACAGATGGACAGACCGAAATTAAAAGATTTCCTTGTTTATCACTACGGGCCCCTAATAAATGGGTTGGGTAGTAGTGTAGTACTTACCTTTCCAATCTAAATCACTCACAGTATCTTGTCTCTGAAAAAATGAAGAAATTTTGGGCACTTTTTTTATAACCTCGTCCCTTTTCTGTTTAATTTTTCTTTTCTCAGCGCCGCTGGGATAATCTCTTTTCCTTTCACTAATTTCTTTTACAAATCGTTACTAATACTGCTAAACCAGAAGAACAATATTGTTTGTGCTGAATTACAATGTAATGCACATTTATATAAAGCGCGTAAATAAACAGTGCACTGCACTCCGTGGTTTAACATCCAATGCAAAGTACAACAACGTACACGTACATCGCGATATCGATGAAGGATTCCCGGGGATTCCCCGCTGAGTTGAAGATGAAGTAAGTAAAACGGGGAAGTCCCGCAGCCCGCCATAACGATGTAGTGTTGCCAACTTTTGAACGCACGCTTAAGGCGGGAAAAAAAGGAATTGCTTTATAGAATTTTGTCATTTGTAAAATAAAATAAATTAGAAAGTTTTTATTCTTTTTCCTTACACACTTTGGGGGCCCCCGTGGCCCGGGGGCCCCGTATAATTGATACGGCAAATACGGCGGTAGCTACGCCCCTGCAACTAAGTCGGCAAAAATCCTGTATTATCTTTATTTGTTTGCTTGGTTTGGCTTCAAATTTAGTAATTGGAATTTTACCCTCTTCCTGATGATTGATCTGATATTTGGTATACACTCATATTGTCATCGAGATTAAAAGATAATATTTAAATGATTGTAAATCCAAGATGGCCACCGATACAAAATGGCGAATCACATATTACTTCACAACAACCTCAATATGGGTATCAAATGAAAGGGTTTGATTGGTAGAATGCAGCTCACTATGAAAAATCCAAGATGGCCGCTGCCACAAAATGGCGAATTACTTATTTTCCACAAATACCTCAATATGGGTATCAAATGAAAGGGCTTGATTCGTAGAATAGAGTTCACTATGAAAAATTCAAGATGGCTGTCGCCGCAAAATGGTGTATTACATATTTTCCACAAATAACTCAATATGGGTATCAAATGAAAGGGCTTGATTGGTAGAATAGGGCTCACTATGAAAAATCCAAGATGGCTGCCGCCACAAACTGGCGGATTACATATTTCCACAAATACCTCAATATGGGTATCAAATGAAAGAGCTTGATTCGTAGAATAGAGCTCACTATGAAAAATCCAAGATGGCTGTCGTCGCAAAATGGCGGATTACATTTTTCCCACAAATAACTCTATATGGGTATCGAATGAAAGGGTTTGATAGCGACATTGCTAGGGTTGTCGGAAATTGTCGATAGAAATTATCGACGTTTCTTACTATTATCGATGCTAATGTAACATATAATTAGGTTTAATTTAATTATAAACGTTACTAAATTAAACGAATAAGTAGGTATATAAAATACATTTATTCTATTAAAGGAGTACACCCCAAATCCATATCTGAATCAGTTTCTGAATCGCTAGAACAATCTTATAAATTTATTATAAGCTCTTGTTCGCAAATATTATCAAATTGGACGTCCCGCTCCCAATCTTCTTCCATTTATTTTCTGCATTTGGTTACCACCTTCTTCCAGTCTTCTGCAGATACATACTTACATTGTCGACCGCACTTTTCAATAACTGCAACATTTTATTTGCCGTGAAAGGTGGTGTTGTGTTATGTCTGGCAGTGTAACATTAAAAGAAAACATATTTTTACTAAGATTAATTATACAGTTGTTAATACTTAAAGTACCTATCTAACTGAAATTCAGGCAAACAAACCTTTCACTTGTGCCGATCGGATTATACTAGCAGTGGTACGGGGGTAGTTTTATGACGGTATGTCCCTTTTCGTGGGCTATATCATCTAAGACATACGTTGGAGTATTAGGTTTGTCGAGATCAACCAGTCTTAATAATTCATTCTTGAACATTGTTTCATTGGCCTCTATTCCCTTTTCTTGAAGCCATGCAATGATTTCTAATTTTCTTTATGAACTCCAAAGTTGGTGGTTTGCCCTTTTGGACCAAGTGATATGGGGCGTTATCCATAATAATACAATGTGGCTCCTTTAAATTATCTAATAATTTTAAAAACCACTCCTTAAAATTTTCAAAATTCATTTCCTCGTGGTATTCAGTAGTTTTCGTTGATATGAATGCCAAGAGGCAATTAGGCACAAAACCAGATGACGTTCCAGCATGAGTGATGATTAATCTTTGACCTTTGCTTTCGGGTACTTTGGTGGTTGATAGTGCAGTATCATCAGTCCAAGCTTTGGATACGGTATGATTGGCGTTTAGGCATGTCTCGTCTAGAAACACTACTTTGTCCCAATTTGTAATTTTTTTTACTTTTCGGAGAAAATTCACTCGGGCAAGAGCGATGTCGGTTCTTTCCATAGTAATTTTTCTTTTGTCACTTTTTTATAGGAAAAACCAATATTTTTCAATATCTTCGCTAGAGATGGCAAGCTTCCTTTGAACAAGTCTGCGTCTTTAAGGGACGTGGCAAGTTTTTTCAGTGTAGGCAATTCGCCCCGTGCATAGTAACCTTAAACATGGTTGCGAATCGCAGCGGCGTCAAAGTTGTCAATGTTTGTGACAGGAGAAGCCTTTTTCCTTTTTTTATTTGGAGTTGCAAGTTTTTTGTCCTCGTCTTCATTCAATGCTGCGGTTGAAGATTCGCCATACTTTTCTTTGCTGATGCGAATTACTGTCGCATGTCCAATGCCAAGAGTTTCTGCAACTCTATCACATAATTCACATACTTTCTCCATGGGTAATAGCGGTCCGCCATTTTGGTTCTCTCGCTCAAAATATTCACGTAAGCGAATCACAAACTCACGACTTTGACTGTTCAAAACAGTTTTCTTCGTTCTTTTTGGCATTATGCCAACAAGAAACTAACGATAACAACAAAAGATAACAAAACTCAACAAATTAACAGCAATAGTAACAAAAACAAAGTAATGAAAACTAAAAACACGTAGCGTATACAAGGCGTCGGCACTCGTACTGCTGATTATTAGATATGATATTTAAAATATACAATAAAATTAAAAGATTTATTATTTTTTAATAAAGTTTTATTTAAAATATCGATAGTTTATAGTTTGTGGTCGCGATTAATCATCGCCCATCACCAATTAGGTTGACATGCCCATAAAGTATGACAATGACAGGTATGTCTGTACCGTAGTGTGAACTATTAAGAAATTCAGGACTTCATAGGCGTGATTTTTTTGACAGCTGTCACAGAGATCAAGCTATATTTTATGAAGTATAGGTACAATAGATAGGTGCTTGACATTTTAAAATTAATGTCTATCCTGCAAATGCAACGAAATAAAATCTTATTTCATATCGAAATTAAGTGAAGATGAAACAGGAACACTGTCCTCCATTCATCAACATTTTCTCTTTTATTCTTGTGTTTAGAAGTATAACTTCTAAACACAAGAATAAAAGCCTAAAAGCTAGCCTTAGTGTTTTACCTCAGATTAATCAAAACAGTTAGAAATGTTATTATCGATCACACAAGTTTAGTGTGCTCGATAGTTACTTACATTGCAATAGTCTGAATGTTACCATTGGTTAAGTACATTGGTCTAAATATCAACCATAGGTACACCCGATGGTAACCATAGGTCTGAAGTCATAACAGGGAGTTAAATCACCACTATGCTATAATTTAAGAAAGTGAAGGCAATAAAGGAACAGTTGCATATATATTGAGACGGAGGATCCCAGGTAGGATGTCGGGGTTCAAGAGAAACACTGCTAGGCTGAACAGGTTCTTTATTATATCTCACTACCTCTCACATACAGTATGACCGAACTAGGTCTGGCCTGAAGGCTGGAGTGTAGACTCCTGCTGCTCTCCGGCGCTCGCAAGGTAGACCGCTCGTAGGGTCGACGGTGAGCTGGCCGAATTGCACGCTGGATGGGCAGCTCAGTGGTCGAGGTGAAGGCTGAGCGGCAGGCTCAGGCGGTGCAGCGGTGCAGCCGATGTGGGCCGAGCGGTGAGGCTCAGGCGTAACCCGGTGCAGTCAGGCGTCCGTGGCCTGGCTGTAGGAGCTCGTAGGCAGGAACGGAGGCTTGGGTGGCGGCCGGCTAGTAGCGGCACGGCGCCAGCAGCTCGTGGCTTGTAGCACGTAGGGTGAATCGTGGCCCGTAGGAAGAATCGTCCGGTGCAGCCCGTAGCGTTGTAGACAGCCCGTATGGAGAACCCCAGCGGGACAGTAGATATTGAGTAGAATGTAGAATAATCACGAGGTGTAGTGGCAGCGTTCCGACCTCTAGGGAAAGTGACCGGTCTAGATCGCGCACCCATCTTATATAGGTATAGGCCTATGAGTCACTGATTGACTGTGGCTCTGAACATTACCATATAAGGTAATATTGCGAACGCTCTGCGGCTAAGCTGGCGTTAAGCGCCTGCGAGATATTATAACGCAATACGTGGAGTATTACGTTACAATACCCCGCTCTGTACAGTAGGATTTTACGTGTCTAGACAAGAAAAATCCGTCTAACTAAGTCCTCCGAACTTCTGTAGACAGTGCTAAGTATGTAGATAGTGACTATGAAACTCAAATTGCAGGTAGGTACAATGAAAGAGTCTAGTTAGGTTAGGAATCAGTGTAGTTAATTCGTTTTAAATCTTTAATGTGCCAGCTGCCAATAGATTTACCCGACGAATCCGCTAATTCGTATACTAGTGGTGACTTTTAAGCAATAATAGTACAGTCTTGGTAAACTTAGGAGCTAGATTTTTGCTAAATGATTTGTCCTAATCACTTAAATAGAAAGTTCTTTTCCACACAGTATCACCTATGTTAAACTCAGCCGATTTACGACGTAAGTTGTATGTGTGTGAGTTTCTAGCGTGAGCTTGGATTAAAAGAGACTGGACCTTATCGAAAATACTTGATAGACAGCCTATATTTTCAGCATAAGAATCCCTACGTATATAAATAACATCATCTGACTCGGCATCAATATAGTGTGAACCGCAAGTTACTAGTTCTCTGCCGTACACTAAAAAACTCGGAGTATAACCAGTTATCTCATTAACCGCAGTATTTAGCGCGAATTGAATTTTGTCTAAATATTCTATGGTCGTTTTGGAAAAACGAAGATATAGTAGTCACAATGGTTTTATTGTATCTCTCAACAGAATTTACGTGCGGAGTGTATTTAGGTGTAAAGTGCAAGTTAGGGATTTTATATTTTCTAATCATAGACTTTAGAGTTGCACTTACAAATTGTTTACCATTGTCTAGAATAACGGTTGAAGGTATGCCGGGTATTAAGAAAACTTTTTCCTCGAGAATGTTAGTTATAATCTCGGCGGTAGCCCGCTTGATGGGAAAGAGAAGACAATATTTACTGAAGCAACAAGTAACAACAAAAATAGAGCTATTTTGTTTTCTAGTTGAGGGTAGGGGGCACGGTGCCAGCAGCTCGTGGCTTGTAGCACGTAGGGTGAATCGTGGCCCGTAGGAAGAATCGTCCAGTGCAGCCCGTAGCGTTGTAGGCAGCCCGTATGGAGAACCCCAGCGGGATAGTAGATATTGAGTAGAATGTAGAATAATCACGAGGTGTAGTGGCAGCGTTCCGACCTCTAGGGAAAGTGACCGATCTAGATCGCGCACCCATCTTATATAGGTACAGGCCTATGAGTCACTGATTGACTGTGGCTCTGAACATTACCATATAAGGTAATATTGCGAACGCTCTGCGGCTAAGCTGGTGTTAAGCGCCTACGAGATATTATAACGCAATACGTGGTGTATTACGTTACAATATATCAACTTAAGTACGTAACGTACAAAAATCCAACTCGGTAGTTTTTGTGTTTGTCATTGTATTATGTTGTTTGTTGGTTTTTAGGTCGCATAATTATTTGATTTAGAAAATCCCGGCACATATTCTAACGTCGTAATTCTTACCTACACGTACGACTAGCCCGACACCCCCATTTCTTTTAGAGCTTTGCCAACTTCATCTTCCAACGGTATCTCGGGCTGTAACCCCACGACGTCTAAGAGTAACGAACACGAAAAAACCATGAAAAACGATCTCGTAGTCAATAAGCATCAGTAAGCTTAAATCTCGGATGCACAATCACGGACACCGATCAAAGACAGGAAATGTAATTGATACCTATCCGAGAAGCAAATTGATCATAGTATGTAATAAAATTATTAATTTCGAAAAGTATTGGGCATTTGATGCATTTGGTGCTTAAATTAAAGCCTGGAGAGCAGGTGGAGCTCTTCGAGAGCAGGATCACAAAAAAACCTAAACCTAACCTAATTTTGATCTTCGGTGTGTCGCACCCAGATCAATGGTCGCACCAGCTATCATTCGAACTAAGATGTGTTGCAGTACCGACCGAGTCACAAGTCACAACGTAATAGATAGGTAGGTAAGTAGGCATGTCACATTTGGTTCCACCTTAGACTCTGCCTACATTAGACTCTTCATTGCAATTCAAATATTAAATTCGTTGTACGCCGGAGGACCAGGCAATTAAACCATATAATTTTAAGTTTATCTATATATTTTTGATTACAATGTAATTATGTTAGTAGGCCATCGACTATAAAGCTAGGTAAATGAGGTATAGTTCTTCTGAAGTCATCGACGGTGCAGCAGAAGCTGTAGCCGATGTCGACGCGGTCGGGCTGCCAGTTGAGCCAGCTGAAGGCGCTGTTGTTGCGGCACCGGTCCGTGCAGAACGTCAGCGCTTGCACTTCAGTCTCCGTGTAGTACGGGTTGTTGATACTCACGAAGGCGGTGCCTAAGCGGCGAGATTCATCGTACACCACCTGGGAAATAAAATTTTGTAGTTAGCTTGCGATTGCACTATACTGTGATGATGTGAGCGGTTGCTCGGAGTTTTCCTTTTCCTTGCTTTCAGGACAGTATTTTCCTAAACATTTAGCGCTAGACTGAACTGCCCTAATGCAGTAAAGAACTATTAACTTTAAACAATAAATGCTCTACCTCTGTTGGAATGTTCTTTTACTTTGGCTTGCACGCTTAAAAACTGGACCTACCTATTTCTTGCCTAGAACTTGTGAGACCAAAAGGTATTTCTTCGATTCCAAATTGCATTGCATCTAGACTGTCTGACTTAGCGGTCGGCAAAAAACAACTTTAGTTGGGGTGTCAGCGCCTTCTACTATTGTAACTAGACATTTTATGGTTATTAGATTTAAGTTTAAACTTAATTCTCTAGATACGAAAAGGAAAGCGTATAACAAACAGTTTTTAAATCTAGTAGGAGGACCTTGTAGTAGTAGATGGGTACAGGAATTTGTGGATTGTTATCGGCATCAAAATGCAGCTTTTGGGTTTTTTTCTATAGTCCAAGTCAAAGTCGTATTCATTTATTCATATAGGTTACAAAGCAACACTAATGAACGGAGACATATAGGGTAGACCGAGGCGAATCGGATCAGGGGGTGAATCGGATCAAAATAAGAAATTTGTGAATATTTTAATACAGCGTTGACAAGGAATGCCAGCTTCTGACGTCTCACAAGCAACTTCCACCCCGCACCTCCTGCCATCGGTGGCGTTTCGATCCCACCAGTACATGAGTGTCAGCGCCGTTCGCCAGAGAGTAACTTTTTGCGTGCGTTACAATTTTCACGCTCATCTAAAGTACATGCTTACTATTTGTTGGTGTTAATGTAAGAATTTGTGTTAAAACTTTGAGTTATATAGCTTAAACGGTTTGGGAATAGGTCTATTTTAGAATACATTATAATTTTTAAGCACAGTATTATAGGTTTATATGTGAAATGTTTATTTCAAAAGTCTGCAAGATGAAATGAAATGAAAATGAAATGAAAACTGTTTTATTTCTGCCACAACCAGACAAATTACATACTAAAAAAAAGAGAAGTACAGGCAAAATAAAAAAAATAAAAAATAAGATGGGGTGATTCGGATCGCGTCATCGGGGGCGAATCGGATCACTTATTTAAAATGATTTATTTTACTTTTGAGAATAATATTCAATTAAAGATGGTTCACACATATAAAAGACAAACAATAAGGAGAACAAGCAGGAAAATGGTCCCGAAACAAAAAGTATAGCCCCAAGTAAAGTACTGGCCTAAGAATTAATCTTGGGTCGGGCTGCAGATATTAAAAAATTTCGATACCTACACAATTTTACAAAGAATAGTTTTCTCTCCAATGCTGTCACTAAGACACGTGGTAGACAATAAAACCAATATAGCATTTGTCTCCACCTCAGTGTAAGATTAATCTTGACGAAAGAGATGCTAAGAAGAAACTTGAAACTGCTGAAAAAGCTGTGAAAAAAGGAGAAACAGACTGATACCAAAGAAAATATTAAGATGAAGTATAATAAAAGAACAGCTTCAATAAGAATCGAATGCGAAGCACAAAGATTGGCTTTGTATTAACTGATAAAAAAATAATTCATCCACCATCACGTACAGAATGGTGCCATGAAAAAGTGCTGGTCTGAATGGGAAAGAAGACCCGTATCCATGTGATTTATGTTTTAGTAATTAATGTTGTCCTGATTATTTATTATTTTAATATTGCCATTGATGCAAAAGCTTATAATGTTGAGAAAACCTTAATTTTATGGATTATCCTATTCGCTCCGATAATTGGGGCGATTCGGATATTTCTCTCTTTTTTAATTTTGATTGATATTTTGCTTAATTTATGAGTTATTTTAGTTTTGAAAAGTTTAATATGTAGCTAAATAATTATTGCTTACCGATATGGCAAATAAAGTTACATATATTACACATTAGTATGATTTTTATGTCCTCAAATAAAAAGTGATCCGATTCGCCTCGGTGTACCCTAACGGAGTGTACACTAATCTATAGCACTAATATTATCATGTTGTGACTGATCACTTGTAGTTTGGACTCAGGATATTAATTCTTCAGGCAACCGTGGTGACAAAAGACGAACAGAAAACTTTCAGCACCAAACCCATTTGTTTCAACTGAAGAATAATGCTGAAATGCTGCCCGCATTTCTACGGTTAAAATGCTGGATACTGTCAGTCACGGAAGTATCGTTCTTCTTGATTATAACGAAAAGCAAATGAAAGAGAATGTAACAACTTTCAGCTGTAGCGACGGACGCAGCGATGTTAGCATGCTGAATGATACGTCCAGAACCAGTGCAGGCTATGATGACTTGTTCGCCGGTATTAAGGTTGATAAGACCCGTGTTACCAGTAGGTACAAGGTAGTTGTTATTGAGCAGGTAGACCGGCTGTGGCTGGCCCAGGTCTCCGATTACTCTGATTGTGCAACCTAAGAGGACATTTTTTATGATAAATAATATTTATTTATTACAAAAAGACACAGTAGGTAATAGTTAGTGTTCCTTTAACTGTTACTAGATTTATAGAATAACTAGCTGACCCAGCGAACTCCGTATCGCCTTTTTAAGAGCTTTTATTTAATTCCCTTTTTTCCAAGCCCCAAAAGAGTTCCAAAGTTAACATTGACTAAGCGCTTAATATCTTATCATTTCAGAGTCAATAAATGATGAACAAACAAACATAGATTTTTATATAACATTGAAATCCCCATTCTTTAAAATATCGGAGACGATACCCATAACGACTTTAAAAAAAAATCCCGTCCGCCATCTTTGATTTCCTATTCGCCATCTTTGATCACGAAATAGATGTTGTATTAGGATTCACCATCCCTTAAATCATCAGAGACGATACCCATATTGACTTTTTAAATTTTTCCCATCCACCATCTTTGATTTCCCATCCGCCATCTTGAATCACGAAACAGATGGTGTATTTGGATTCCCCATCCCTTTTAACATCGCACACGATACCAATATTGATTTTTTTAAATTCTCCCAACCGCCATCTTTGATTTCCCATCCGCCGTCTTTGATCACGAAATAGATGTTGTATTTCGATTCCACACCCCTTAAAATATCGAAGGCGATACCCATATTGATTTCTAAAATTTTCTCATCCGCCATCTTTGATTTCCTGTCCGTCATCTTGGAACACTAAATAAATTTCATATTATTAATCAGCGTCCCGAAAATCTCGAAAACGATACCCATATAGATTGTATCCTATTCGTTTAGCCTTTTTTTGCCTTTGTCCCAACCCTCCCCCTTCTCGTTTGACCATATTATTATTTTGTCTGGCCCCTAAAAGTTGTGGCGTAATTTTATATAGCCTTTCGGGAGCAACCTACCAGTGCCAAGGTTCAAGGTGCACGATTCGACGTGTCTACACTTTTAGAGGACTGCCAAAGTACTCTGTCGGAGGAAGAGAAGACCGAGGCTCAGAAGATGTTGAACCGGTTCGCCGATATTTTCTCGACTAGTGATGCCGACATAGGGAAGACAGCACTAGTCCAGCACAAAATAAACACGGGAAGTGAAGCACCGATTCGCCAGCGACCAAGACGTGAGCCAGTGGCACGGGAACGTGAAGTGGAAGCTATGATCGACGGTATGGTGAAGGAAGGCGTAATCGAGCCTTCGTCCAGCCCGTAGTGCTCTCCGATTGTGCTAGTTAAGAAGAAAGATGGCAGCATGCGCTTCTGTGTAGACTACCGCCGATTAAACGACATCACGAAGAAGGACAGCTACCAGCTGCCAAGGATCGATGATACACTGGGTACGCTGACGGGGATGAAGTGGTTTTCTACCTTAGACCTAAAAAGTGGCTACTGGCAGGTGGAAATAGATCCTCGAGACAAGGAGAAGACGGCATTCTCCGCAGGCAAAGGATTATGGCAATTTAACGTCATGCCTTTTGGATTGTGCAACGCTCCGGCTACTTTTGAAAGACTGATGGAGCGAGTGCTTATGGGACTGATTGGAGACGCCTGCCTGGTCTACTTGGATGACATCATCATCGTGGGGCGCACCTTCCAGGATCACCTTCGAAACTTGGAGCAAGTGCTGTCAAAGATACGAGGAGCCAATTTGAAGCTGAGTCCGAAGAAATGCGCGTTATTCAGACGGCAAGTGAACTTTCTAGGACATGTGGTCTCGGAGAAAGGTATTCAAACTGACCCGGATAATATCATTGCCATGAAGGAATGGCCAGTTCCAGAGAACAAAACGCAGGTCAGAGCATTCCTCGGATTATGCTCCTACTACTACTCCTATCGACGGTTTGTGAAGAACTTTGCTGACATTGCTCGACATAAGCTCACCGAAGACAGAGTACAGTTCTGTTGGAATGAGAGCTGCGACGTTGCATTCCAGAAGCTCAAGGAACATCTGTGTACTGCATCTATCCTAGGCTACCCTGAGAATGAGCATGAATTCATAGTTGACACAGATGCCAGTAACACTGGCATTGGCGGTGTGCTGTCACAAAAGAAAGGTGATCAAGAAGTTGTTATAGCATACTTCAGCAAGGCCTTATCCAAACCCGAAAGAAACTACTGCGTCACCCGGCGGGAACTCTTGGCTGTAGTAAAGACTAGTGACCGACCGAAAGTTTCGGTTTCGGTTTCGGCCAGTTTCGGCCAAAAATCTAGTTTCGGTTTTAGTTTCGGTTTCGGCCAAAAAGTAGCCGAAACTTTCGGCCGCACCGAAACTCTTGTGTTCGTGAATTTTCGTGCGTGGTTCAGCAAATTTCATCGCTAAGGCGCTAACTGGTACTCGCCCCCCACTTCGCCATCGCCGTCTATCATTAACGAATTAAGTTGGGGTTTTTTAATAGTAGTAGTTGTAGGTACTTCTGTTATTAAATTAATTGCAACTGTTACACGTGGAGGTAATATAATTTAATCTGCACGACGCGACGGCTTAATCGGTTAAGTAAATATTTTGCCTCTGAGGTGCACCACGTCTAAATTGCCGCACAGGATTATATTTTGTACGATCCTTATATTACTCTTGCAGTTCAAGGTGTGATCCAAGGCAGTCTGGAAATCTCAAATCCACGCATCTATACTTATGCTCATTGGGTTAGTATTAGTCAGAAGTCAACCAATGTCTCCAGCTTATGTAGAATAAATGCTTGTTATGTCGATATTTAGTTCGATAGGTGATATGTAACCGTGTGCATAAATATTACTGGTAATATTAAATATTATGTAGGTATATTCAGGCGAACCCGGGAATAAAATAAATAATGTTAAGTTTATCCATATATTTTCATTATCAATAGATATGACATCCAAGTGTTCGGTTGGAATGTAATTATGTTAGTAGGCCATCGACTGTAAAGCTAGGTAAATGAGGTATAGTTCTTCTGAAGTCATCGACGGTGCAGCAGAAGCTGTAGCCGATGTAGACGCGGTCGGGCTGCCAGTTGAGCCAGCTGAAGGCGCTGTTGTTGCGGCACCGGTCCGTGCAGAACGTCAGCGCTTGCACTTCAGTCTCCGTGTAGTACGGGTTGTTGATACTCACGAAGGCGGTGCCTAAGCGGCGAGATTCATCGTACACCACCTGGTAAATAATTGGCACAATCCTCATAATAGGCATCTTTTAAATATTGGAGTCACAGAAAGCCGACTAAGCAGTGGCTGCTGGGAGGCGTAAGAGGATGGAACTAGCAGCTCCCGCGATTTTAAAGTCCAGCACATGCGAACAACCGACGAGGTTCTTGAACAATTCCAGAACCATGAGGCTCTGAGCATCTTTGGCCAGCTCATGGCTTTTTGAAGCAAGCTACTAAGTGTAGTCCGCTATAGTCAACAAATGCAACGCCTTCTACAAGTCTACATTTTGTAGTGAGATTTAATAAGTTTTAATTTTAAGTATAACGGTATAAGAAAATATTTAGGCAACCTACGGTTTTATTGGAATATGAGGATATCTTACCTTGTAATAATAGAGTGGTACAGGAATTTGAGGATTGTTATTGGAGTCATAATACAAGTAAATGTCAACAAGCTTGTCATCTTTGTCACGCAGTTGTGATACACCGTACGTGCCGGTATAAATCACGGTGTTGTATCCAGCTGCGCCCACACGAGCCCGCAGGTTCTGTGAACAGATATTTTGAGATGAGCGTTTAGAAAAATTTAACGATTTGTATCGGCATGGAAGCGTCGATCGCCAATTTATCTGGTAGACCCGTAAAACCGTGCTAAGCTTCTCATAGTTAAACCACAAATCTTAACACGTGCATAACAGAATTATCATATTCCGAAAGATACTGACTTGTTCCAACCAGTTCCAATTGCCAGCGTTGAATGGCTGCCACTGAGGAGCAGCGTTGATGAAGAAGAAAGACGCACGCTGTCCGGTCGCATAGATGAAGTCAGTCTTGGCAGCAAGGTGACCTCTGGTTAGGAATTGAGTACTGGTGACATATTTTTCCGCCAAGTCTTCGCCTACGAGACTTGCAATAGTTGTTTTTTGTTGAACTTGAGTATACATAGTGTTGACAGGGACTCCAGGGAAGAAGGTGCTGGCTAAAAGTAAGAGAAGAAAAACTATGATTGAAGAATTGAAGATATAAAAAAAAGGTTTTTAAATAAAAATGTTATGAGGAATAAAAAACTTACCAAGCCAGCCAGGTCTTGTAACATCGGTTTGATGGACAGCATTCGGTGGATTCTGTTCATACCAAGAGTACAACACTTCCAAACGATTCTGATCGAAACAAGACCAATACAATGGATAGAAGACGTTCTCCACAGTGAATCCGACTCTGAAACAATGAAAACGAAATCTTAATATATAAAATCCTTGCGTTACTGACTGACTGACAGACACGCTACAACCAAAATTACTGGTCACAAGAAGATGAAATTTAGCATGTAAGTTCCTTGAGGAGTGTAGGTTAGCACTAAGAAAGGATTTTTGGAAATCCTACCTCTAAGGGGGTAAAACTGGGGGTCAAAGTTTGTATGAAACTTTTTATTCCTTTGTATATTGGTTCCACAAATGATGAGAGTGAACACTAAGAATTAATTTTTGGAAATTCCACCCCTAATAAGGTAAGATTGAGGGTCAAAGCTTGTATGTAACTTTTTATTTCTTTAATGGATTGACTTCATAATTTGTGTATTGGTTCCTCAAACAACGATAGTGAACACTAAGAATTTGTTGTTCGAAAATTCCCACCCTCAGGGTGTAAGATAGGGGTTCAAAGTGAGTATGAAACAAAACTTATTATTCCTTCAGTGGATTGACTTCAAACTTTGTATATTGGTTCCTCACATGACGTTGGTGAACACCAAGAAAGGAGTTTTCGAAGTCACTCAACTACGGGGGTTAAGAAAGGGTGTCCCATTTTGTAATAACTATAAAAAAACTTCAATGGATTCACTTGAAACTTCGTATATCGGTTACTCACGTGACGTTAGTGAAATCACCACTAAAACGGGCAGTTCAAAAAGGGGACCCAGTTTGTATGAAACTTTTAATTTCTTCACTTGATTTCTTTTCATCGTCCCTGATGTGCATTTAATTTTCATTAATTTAAATTTATGCGGCTGGCTCTCATCTAAGCGCTCTTCATCTTCACAAACTTAAATGTAGGATGGTTCTTTATATGACCAACAGAAGCCAAAATACTTAGAACCGTTATTTTGCTATTTTTATTTATTTTTAAGCAGGTTAGCACTTTTTATCAGTTATCTGCTTTGTCAAACTGCTGACCAAGGCTTCTCTCATTTCTTTAACCTAAAATAATAAGAAAGGGTTTTTGAACTTGGATATTTTTTATTACATTTTTTACAATGTCGCTGAGATATATAAATGTATACTGCTACGGAATCCTTGACTAATTTAATTTTAACTAGCTTTTGCAAACAACTTCGCCTAAATAAAATTTTCATCGTTTATTCGAGAGTTTTCATGAACCATTAGTAAAATACACATCTAAATCAATTCAGCCATTTTTTAAGATTACCCTGAATAAATAGGCAGACAGAAAACGAATCTAAATTAATCATTGGGGTTCTGGAAACGGGTTAGCAACAATACGCAATACAGTTATTTTGAGATTACAGACAGTTTTTTTTATAGTCTCACGCCTGTATCACCGAAGGGGTAGGCAGAGGTGTAAAATTACACCCACATTTCGCCATGTTGCATATTAGGTCCCACGTAAGAGGGAGCGAGCCTTTGTCGTACACATTGGCAGACTCCGTGCTGCTACTGAGAATTCGGAAAAACTCAGTAACACTTTTGCCCGACCCGAGAATCGAACCCGAGACCTCCCGTTTAGCAGACGCATACGCTATCTACTGTATCACAGAGGCAGTCAAATATTATTTATTTGTATAATCTGTCTGTATATAAAATCCTTGCGTTGACTGACTGACAGACATGCTACAGCCGAAACAACTTAGCGCAAGTAGGTGAAATTTAGCATGTATGTTCCTTGAGGTGTGTAGGGGCACACTAAGAGAGGATTTTTAGAAATTCCTCTCCTAAAGGGGTTAAACTGGCTGTCATAATTTGTATGAAACTTTTTATTCCCTCAATGGATTAACTTCAAACTTTGTTTATTGGTTCCTCAAATTAAGTTAGTGAACACTAAGAAAGTCTTTTGGAAGTTCTTACCTTATGTGGTTAAAAAATGGAGTCAGAATTTGTATGAAACCTTTTAAGCCTTCAAGGGATTAACTTCATACTTTGTTTATTGGATCCGCAAATGACATTAGCGAACACAAAGACATTTATTTTGGAATTTTTCTCCTAAGTGATTCATTTTTGCAACGGATTCACTTAAATCTGTGTACCTATATAAAATCTTTGCGTTACTGACTGACTGACAAACACATTACAGGCGAAATTACTGGGCGCAAGAAAGTTAAATTTAGCTTATGTTCCTTGAGGAGGGTAGGGGTGTTTGTACACAATTTTTCATCTAATCGTAATTTACGCGTGCGAAGCAGCGGGCAAAAGCTAGTAATGTCATACTGCTTAACCTTTCGTATGCTTAAGAGCAGATCTGCACGAGACACAATAGATTTATAATTATGTCTGGTAATCCAGCATACGAGAGGTTAATAAGCTACTATAGTTTATTCTTTGAGTTTATTGTAAACTAGCTGCCCGGCGATCGTACCCCCATATTGCTTTTGCTATTATTTTTTATTGTTTTTTTTATACAAAGCTTCTCCTAAAAATAACGAATAAAGAAAGATTTATAGAATTTGTCCTGATTTAATGTCTTATTTTATACTCTGATGTTTAGAAGTATATTTTCAGAGGCTCAGGTAATTCTTTATAACTTTGTGAATAATATCTCACTTACTGGATAACAAGGTTGTTGTTAAAACACGTCTGGCTCGTAGCTAGGGCCTCGTAGTTGGAGTTAGATGAGCAAGTCAGTCCGCCAAACTCACTGTCGCCGTTTAACCAGCCGGTACCAGACACCAGCGTGTTGCTTACGCACGTTGCTGTCTGCAGAACAGAACGTAAAAAAGTGTGTCATCAATGTGTGGTGATGACTTATTATCGTCACATCATAATCGTCCTAGCATTATCCCGGTTGCATCCGACACTTACACGCCTCGGAGCCCGGGGTCCGCCTACTGGTCTAACCAAAACTCACATCATTCCGTTACAATCTATGAACTTTAGTTTAAGCCATTGTGGCTTTAAAAAGTAGACAACCAATCTGCATACAGTCGTCGTGACAAAAAATAATGTTGTGCATAGTTTTAAAATAAAGAGTGGTTATGCAGGTATTTATACGGATGAGTCCCTGGCTTAATACACTGGTAGCCCTGGTAGCGCATTATTCTCAGTTATAAGGATGAACATATACAGACAGTAAACTTACAGCTGTAGCAACTGACGCAGCGATGTTGGCGTGCTGAATGATACGTCCAGAACCAGTGCAGGCAATGATGACTTGTTCGCCGGTGCTCAGGTTGATAAGACCCGTGTTACCAGTAGGTATAAGGTAGTTGTTATTGTGCAGGTACACCGGCTGTGGCTGGCCCAGGTCTCCGTTTACTCTGATTGTGCAACCTAAGAAGACGTTTTCGACAATTCATACTTATCAAGTATGTTATTGTGATAATTTTCATTAAAAACAATAATGGAAGAGGTAAATAAAGACATAAGTCTTTGCTGGTCTCAAAAAGAATGCCTTACTTCGATCGAGGAAGCAGTTTTCATAAACAACTCACCAACAAGGCATCCATACGCTAACGTATCAGAAGTCTGCCGGAGATTACTAATGGCAGCTGTTTGGGTGTGTTTTATTTAAACTCTGTCAAGTTTTGCGTCATAAAATACGGCTAATGTGAAGTAGATAGGTAAATCGGCAAGATTGCATCATACAGCCTTTCCCAGTCTATTGATGGACATGGGCTTCTCTCCATTTGCGTCAAAATGGCATTGTAAGTCTAAAGAAGGCCTGCTACGTCGCGATGGATTGGTAAAATATTTGATGTTGAGTTTTCCGTCTCTTTCCCAATATACTATTTCCTTCGTCTATTTTTCCTAGTCGCCTCTTATGACAGCCACGGAATGAAATGGGGTCGTGACTCTTAGTATCCTTCATCACCACACTGACATCGACACAAAAATAACATAAACATAAAATAAAATCACACATACCGCTTCGTGCATTTCTTGATGGTACGCTGGCGTTTTGGTTTTGTTGTATTTCTAGCCAGGTATCAAGATAGTCTTCGAATTCCTGCTCGTTAAGGACCAGCGCTAGTTCACCAGGCTCGGGCAAATCCACTGGAACAGCCGCGGCTACAGCAACAAGAGCTGCCAACACAAGAGTTAAATGTGTCATGTTGCCTCAGTGCTGTGAAGAAACTACGTACTAACTGTACACCTGCTAATCAGCAGATAAATGGGATCACTTTTCATCTTATCCTACATTTATACTTAAGCCATATCAGACTCTGATATTGATCAAATCAATTGTATCATAAGTTTAACTATACTTATCAGATTACTAATAAGCAAGTAGCTATTGAGATTATAATCTTGGGTATTTTATTTATATTTACTTTGCCGAAATTTTTAATCATGCAGACAGATCTCATTTTTCCTAGGTCAGGCGTAGATTTCTGCGGGTCCATATTGGCTCACCTAAAGTTCTTTACCTGAAATTGTTATTCCTAACGATTTGTAATCCGAATGATCACTTTTCCTAAAATTTTTCATCCTAAAGTTTTCATTCATACTATTTGTAGTGCAACCGGCGATGTTCATAACACTCATGTTTCCGAAAATTGTAATTCAAATTCAAATTCAAACTCATTTATTCATATAGGTTACAAAAGCAACACTTATGAACGTCATTTCTATTTTTACAACCAAGTTCAGGATGGTAGGGCTATGAGAAGAGCCTGGAAGAAACTAATGCCACTCTTTTTTAAATCAAAATCTTAATCTTACAATTTGTGGTACTATGATTGCTGACACAGCCAAAACACTTCGCGACACTGATTAGAAATAAATGGATATGAAAAAAATATGTGAATACTACAACAACAAAACACTATACCGACAGCAGTATAGATGTATCAGCAACCAATAGATTAAAGAATTCTGTAAAGGCGACAAGTGAACAATGATTAGATCAGGGATAAAAACTGATATATTAGATTCAACAAATTATAAAAAATATACAAACCCTGCAAACATCATGAGTGTTCACAGGGCACCTCCACTTAACATGTAACTAATTAAGATGAGTTTATGTTTATGTCATAAAAAGAACGATAATAGTGAATTTAAAAAAACAACTAGACCCATGATGTCTTGTCATCTAGAAATTCTTTAATAGTGTAATAACCCCTTTTTAAAAGAAAATTCCTAGTAGTGGTTTTAAATTTGTGTAGAGGTAAATGCATTATTTCCAGAGGTAATTTGTTGAAGAATTGTATACCGAGTCCCGCAAATGAGTTATGAACTTTATGTAGACGGTAGTTAGTGCCCACTAGTTTATGCTTATTCCTTGTGTTCACTTTGTGCAAGTCACTATTTTTACGGTAAAGAGTTAAGTTTTTCTTAACGTACATTAAATTAGCAAATATATACTGCGATGCAACTGTAAATATTTCTACTTCTTTAAATTTATCTCGTAAAGAATCTCTAGCACCTAACTTATATATTGCGCGTATGGCCCTCTTTTGAATAACAAAAATTGTCTGAATATCGGCCGCCGTACCCCATAACAGCATCCCGTAAGACATTACACTGTGAAAGTAACTAAAGTAAACTAGTCTAGCAGTATCTACGTCTGTGAATTGTCGAACTTTCCTAACTGCAAATGCTGCAGAACTAAGTTTGACTGCCAGACAGGATATTTGGGCGCCCCACAGAAGCTTACAATCTAGAGTTAAACCTAAAAATACAGTTGAATCAACTAGATTAATTGTTTCGTTATTTAAAGTTATATTAGTAAGAACATTTTTGACATTCGGCAATGTGAATTTCACACATTTTGTTTTGCCAGACTTGAGTAGCAAATTATTTGTCGTGAGTGAACCAATGTAGTATTCGCGCAAGAGAAAAAAAGAAACCTGAAAAAAAGAAAAGAGCCCTGTGGAACGCCCATTCCCACTGGCAAACCTTGAGACCTACTTCCACTAACATCTATATACTGAACTCTATCTCTAAGGTAACTGGCAACAAGATTCAGTGCGCTATCTCGAATACCAGAATGGTTGAGTTTACGTAAAAGTGTATCATGTTCAACACAATCAAAAGCTTTTGACAAGTCGCAAAAAACACCAATGGCATCCTTTGAATTTTCCCAAGCGTTAAAATATGTTTTAATAGAGTTACACCGGCATCAACGGTGGAGCGACCCTTAGTGAAGCCATACTGCTCACTGTGCAATAAATTATTTGTGAGAAAGTGGCTCTCTAACTGATGCAAAATAACTTTTTCAAAAATTTTACTGATTGCAGGCAATATAGAAATTGGCCGAAAGTTACTAGGGTCGCTCTTGGATCCTTTTTTGAAAAGTGGTATCACCTTGCTGAGTTTCATTAAATCAGGAAATACCCCTTTATCCATGCATCTATGAAATATTGCAGCTAAATATGGAGCTATGCTAAAATAATTTGTTGAATAAGATTAACTGAAATACCCCATAAGTCAATAGATCTCTTAATATTGATCGTCTTGAATGTCTTGGGGATGTCATTGGTGTCAATATATTTAAAATTAACAGCACATCACACTCATTCACATTGCCCCTAACTAATATCTCTGCTTTGCTTGGGCATGAGTCTAAACAGTTGGTTGTTTTCACTGGTATGTTTATGAAAAAGTTGTTAAAAGTCTGAGCAACATCAATTTTCTTTTTAACTATTTCTCCATTACATTTTAATTCATAGCTATTATCTACTAACTTAGCTCGACCAGTCTCACTGTTAATAATGTTCCAGGTTGTTTTTATTTTGTTCTTGGATTCTTTAATTTTTTTACTTATAAATATAGACTTAGCTGAAGCATACATATTCAATAAATGAAGGATTAAAATTATATTGTTTCATACCATACGGATCTGTGATACAGATCATACAACCTAGATCTACTTTTGTATATTCCTATTGTTGCCCAATCACAAAATTTTATTTTAGAGCTCTTGGCAAATGTCTTCTGCTTAAAAACATTATTGTACTCATTTTTAATAACATCAAATAACCACTTATATAATTCATCCGGATCATCGTGAGTTAAGTCATGCTGGTGATCTTAGCAGCAACATCATCACTAAAGCGAATAAGGCGAGCAGAGGTCATAGGCCTACATGTGATTTTTTGTACTGTAGGGGTTGTATTAGTTGGAATTACAATCTTTTGTCTACATTGATCCGATGTCCAGTCACTCAAAACATCTTTACTTAAGTACAAACAATTGCAAAAAATATTGTCTAAGCATGTACAACACATAATTAATAATATCATTAATGTAAATATATTTAAACTAATACTGTTTTTTATCATAACGCTTTTATCCCTAAACATAATAAACATAATATTTTCACTCATACTCAGAAAGAAACATTTACCAAGTGTAATAAAATATATATGACACTTTTACCAAGACACTTTTAGCCTTATATTTAGGTGTATTATACGATAGAATCGAGAAAATAAACGATTTGCAAAAATAACATTTATTTGGCTAAAGGACCATGGGCAAAAATGTATGAAGCCTGGGCTCACCCACCAACAGAGATGAGATCACTTTGAATATACTTGTAAAGCACTAAAAATAAAGATATAAACTCATTTTGTTAAGAATCCATGGGGTTATTCTGCTATAAATATTTTTCTCCTATCATAAATAAACTATAATTCCGCAAAGTAATGCTGTTATGGCATTGTAGTTTTAGTTGTTTGACATCTTCAACTAGTTTTAATTCCAGGTGCAAATAATACATAAAAAATAAAACAGCTGCTAACAGTTAAAAATATTTTTATTAACATTTCAATCAATATCAATAATAATATCGTTTAGATGACCTGTCAGTGGATTAAATAGTATGTGCCGAGAGGATTCACGAAAACCAGTGATGTGCCGGATCGTTAAAAATGTATATCCGCGGATACGGATCGGACTACGGATATTTGGTGTCAAGATCCGTGCGTATCCACGGATCTTTATTTTCTTACTGAATCGATGTCGGTGCGCGGGACTTTGAAACGATAGTTGACGTCACGCACGCCCACCGGAACAATAGACAGATCATGTTTCAACTTTTATTGAAATTATATTAAAAATACTCTGAATGGAATTTAATAGATTTTTTAAATTTGAATCTTTATCAGATTAGTGTAATTTGTCTACAGAGACTATATTATATTTATTATTGTTAAATAAATGAGATGAGAAAGTGGTTTATTTCAATTCAGCAACTAGTTATTTGTTAGCAGTGTTAGCACGCTGTGCGACATAGCGGGCTGCGTGGCAGAGTAGGCATTTGCCGGCCGCCGCTGCCGCACCGCCGCGAATATTAAAGGTGTAGGTAGTCGCAATGTTAACAATTTGTTCACAATTCCTATAGCATTTCAATTTCACCATGTCAATTGAAAATTAATAAGGCGAAAGATCCGTAAAAGATCCGCCAGAAAAGTAACGGATACGGATACGGATCCTTCTTTTCCCTCTGATATCCGCGGATACGGATATCCAGAACATCACTAACGAAAACACACAGCTAACACCGTGAGAATCACCAGTCGACTGACTGAGAGCAGGGAGAGCAGACGGGCGCCCGGGCAGGCGTCCGAGAGGTGTGAGAGGGATGGACAGTGTTGTAAATCACACGGGCGCAAGCGTATCTATTGTTTACCTTTATTAAAGTATGAATATTTTGTTACTATAACAGTTTTATGACTAACAATTGTATTTTTCTACAAAATCTATTTATGTACATATCATTTTTCTGCAATGGAATTGAAGTAGGTGCCGGTAGTAACAATTTTAGTACGAACAAGATCCTTTACAATGGCATATGCCATAACTCTGTTGGGCACTGAGCCCAATTTGACGCATGGTCCTTTTTCTAAGTCCTCGCGCCGCAGCGCCCCCAAGGCTAGACTCCAACTGAAATTCATAAGACACGACTCATTTTCGGTTATGTTTATGACCTGGGAGTTTATACCGCAGTTTTAGCCGTACGTAAACCAATAACTATATGACCGATTCGGTTCTGGCACTTCGGCCGCGCTGCCGCGGCGCGCTCGCTTCGCTCGCTCGGCTCGTGCGTTGTGATCACAGTTCTAACCTAACCTAAACCAATAATTATTAATACGACCGATTCGTTTCTGGAACTTGATCATTGTACTATAATATTGTGTATTTGTACCATGGTATTATTATTCTTATATGTTATACATGTTATGTGAAAATAAATTACGCAAAATTAATGTATATAATACTGATTATTATAAATAAAAAGAAATCTAAACAAAAAAGATATGACTTTGAATAATAGTGTAAAAGATGGTTATGTTGAGAAAATATAGGAAAAACAAATAAAAGTATAATAGATGTTTATCGCTACTGACATTATGAAGTTCAATGCTTCGGAGTTATGAACATTAGAGACAGAGTAGTTAGGAATTGTTAGGATGAAAAATGTTAGGAAGAACATTTCCGGTTTTCCAATTATCGGAGTAGAAAATTTAGGTGAACTTTGGCGCACCCGATTTCTGCTGCTACCTATTTATTGCTGCTGATATTTTTTTTATATCGGCCATCCGCTATTAATATCGCGCCCTTCCTCAAACAAACACTCGCCTGGTTTGTAAAATGCGCATTTTCATCCCCTTGGAGAGGGTTGTGATGACGACAAAATATGCACATGGGGGTACATATTTTGTCGCAAAACTGTTATATATTTAGTCTTACTTTTCCTGTACTTTTAATCAATGTGTACAAAAGAAAGAAAAAAAATACCTACTCAATCATATATTAATTATTTTTTTATTTATAGACTCACGCCTGTATCCCCGGAGGGGTAGGCGGAGGTATGATATTACACCCACATTTCGCCATGAATTTTTAGGTCCCACGTAATAGGGGGCGAGCCTATTGCCGTACCGGGCACATTACCAGACTCCGTGCTGCTACTGAGAATTTCCTTACGGAAAAACCCAATAACACTTTGCCTGACCCGGGAATCGAACCCGAGACCTCCCAATCCCACGCGCACATTTATGCCGCGAGACCAATGAGGCAGTCAATCATAGATTAGCTAACTTCATTCATATTAGATACTAGACTTGGCCTGATATTTAATTGCGATGCTTTTACGATAAATATGCACGATTATCCTCAATAACGAGTCACAAATCAGTTTTGTATCTCGGAAACATTGGATGTTCCGATACGTAATAAGGCGTACGATAACGCTTTTCTTTCAAGTAAATTCATACTAAATGCGAAAATATGTTTGTTTGTTTGTCCTTCTTTACTATACAGTATCATAGGCTATTTTTACCACATTAAAACATGTCTCGATTGCCTACTTCCATCTACGCTGGCTAAGTCTGGTCATAGTATATACAAGCAAATAACCACAAACATAACATGAATATATAAATAATAGAGTAACAACATTGTCACAGACAGTTGCGTCAATCGAGCTTACCGACCGACTACTTACTAAAGTTTTGACGCTAAATAATTATCTAAGTTAAATGAGTCCCTTCGTCAGCCAACGATGCAATCACTGAAGTTTCGTAATCCTAGCCACCCGTACTATTACTAGTACGGGTGACTAGGATTACGAAACTCAATAGTAACAAATTTATACAATAAATTATTTATATTTATATATATCATATATATATTTTTTTAATATTTATTATATATATTTATTAAATGTCAGACACAGACTCAAATAGTGGTGAAATCTTTCATTCTGCTACAAGCCTAGATGATAGCTTTGTAAGTGTCCCCTCCCTCGGAGACATTCTTCAGTCGCAGTTCTCAGACGTACCCAAGAACTTTAATGTAGTCCATATCAATGCGCAGAGTATTCCAGCTCATTTTCCAGATATGGTGGCTAATTTAGACTGCCAACACATACATGCCATCCTGGTATCAGAGTCATGGCTAAAACCATGTCTCCCTTCCACATTTTATTCACTGCCAGGTTTCCGGCTAATTAGGAATGACCGGGCATTCGGCATTGGCGGCGGTGTTGCCATATATTTGCGACATCAAATTCCTTTTAAAATAGTCAGTATGTCTCCACAGCCGCCACTGTTGAATGCAGGCGAGCATCTATTCCTTGAAGTAGAACTTCACCACACTAAATTATTATTAGGCGTATTCTATTCCCCCTCAAATCGTGTTAACTATTTTTCATCATTTGAGCTTATCTTAGAAAATTTAACTCCTTCATATAGCAACACAATTATAATGGGCGACTTTAACACATGTCTGCTCAAACAGGATTCTCGTGCTACCTTATTCCGGCACACCATAGAGTCTTGCAATCTATCTATTTTAAACTTAAATGCAACTCATCACTTCCCCAATTGCACCCCTTCTCTTCTAGATCTTATTTTGGTATCTTCCTCCAATCTGGTTCATAAGCATGGTCAATGCACAGCGGATGGGTTTTCATATCATGACCTGATTTTCGTTTCCTATAAAATTCGCACACCCAAAATTAAGCCCAAAATAGTCTTGCAGCGCAATTTTAGTGGCATGGATCATGAAAAACTGCGTAAGGATGCCTCGAATATAGACTGGAGCCCTCTGTATGACTCAGAGTGTGTCAATAGTAAGGTCCATGAACTCACCACTAATCTCATCAATTTATATGATGTGCATGCGCCAATACGTAGCATCAAATTGAAACACTTACCGGCACCTTGGCTAACAGACGATATCAGAAAAATCATGGCCAAAAAATCTGCTGCCAAAGCTAAGTTGAAACACAGGCCTACTCCTCTAAACCATGAAAAGTACGTGGCAGCCAGAAATCTCTGCAACAAGGTGTGTAGGAATGCGCAACGCCAATATATTCATAAATCCGTTAAAAACGGTGATCCAGCAAAGGTCTGGCAATTTCTTAAAAGTCTGGGAGTTGGCAAGACACGGCATCAATCTATTCCAAATAATATTAACCTTGATTCTCTTAATATACATTTCTCTACTTCGTCCAAATTCGATGGAAATATGAAAAGTGCCACCTTACAATATCTTTCATCCTTGCCAACTCCGGATTATTCTCCCTTTATCTTCTCGCATTTTGCCGCATGTGATGTTAAGAAAAACGTACTGGCTGTTACGTCTAATGCAGTCGGTAGTGATAGTATTAGCCGTAAAATGATCCTTCCCATCCTTGAAGAAATCCTTCCAGTTTTATGCCACATCTTCAACCATTCCATCAACCGTGGCATTTTTCCATCCGATTGGAAAGATGCAACAATAATCCCTCTGCCCAAGAAACCTAAGCCCTGTTCCTTTTCAGATTACCGACCTATATCCCTACTTCCCTTCTTGTCAAAAGTCCTTGAACGCTTAGTCCACACACAACTTAGTTCCTTCCTACATACAAATTCCCACCTAAACACATATCAGTCCGGTTTCCGCCCTGGCCACAGTACTACCACTGCTCTGGTTCACGTAACTGATGACATTAGGCTAGGTATGGATAGTGGAAATCTAACGGTCTTGTCGTTACTTGATTTTAGTAACGCTGAAAGCGTGGATTTTCACATCATACTTGGCATTCTACGCTCTCTTAACGTATCTCCATCGGCAATTGACTGGTTTCATAGTTACCTGTTCGGTCGCCGGCAACGTATACGCATCGAAGACTCTTTTTCTACTTGGTCTCACACTAATGCCGGTGTGCCACAGGGTGGCGTGCTTTCTCCTCTGCTCTTCGCAATATTTATTAATACTATCTCAAACCAATTACTTTCTTCTTACCACCTTTACGCAGACGATTTACAAATCTATACGCAAGCTCCTTTAAATAAGCTGGCAGAAGCTTGTACTATTATTAAGGCGGACCTGGCCAGAATCTGCGACTGGACTAAGAAATACGGACTCATCATAAATGCTGACAAAACCCAGTTAATTATTATAGGCAGCCCCAAATTAGTCTCAAAAATCAGTTGGTCCGATCTGCCACAAATTAGTTTCGATGGCAAAAATCTCGTTTTTAGTAAAACTGTGAAAAATTTGGGGATCTCCTTAGACGAAAATATGTCCTGGAAATCTCAAATGCAAGAAACGAGTCGCAAGCTTTTTGCATCCGCAGGTTCGTTGCGTAGGTTACGCAACTTCCTTCCAACTGCCACTAAAATCGCGCTCGCTCAATCCTTGCTTCTTCCCATAATTGACTATGCTGACGTCAGCTATCTTGACCCCACAGAGGAGCAGCTAGATAAACTTGAGCGTCTCCAAAACTTTTGCATTAGATTTATATTTGGACTGCGCAAATATGATCACGTCTCAGATTTTCGTAACAAACTCAAGTGGCTCCCAATTCGTCTTCGCAGGAATACTCACATTCTTACATTACTGTATAATGTTCTATTTAATCCTAGTACGCCCTCCTATCTCAAAGAACGTTTCAAGTTCCTTCATGACACACATATAAGGTCCTTGAGGTCGTCTGAAGATCTGACGTTGGAGATGCCAAGGCATTCCACAAATTATTTTGGAAAATCCTTTACCGTTCAGGCAGTGCGCCTGTGGAATGCTTTGCCATTACAAATTCGAAGAGCACCATCACTAAACATCTTTAAAAATTCGTTAAAAAAACACTATCTGAATACTTAACGCATTTTAATTGCTTGTATGCGGGTTGTATTTCAATGTATCTACAATGTCTGTCATATTATTATATTATTATGTATATATGTATATTGTACGAATGTATGTAGGTATATATTTAATATATGTATGTTTAAGTATTTTTATGGAATATGTAATTGTAAGTATGTATGTATTTCATTTAAATCTTCAATACTGATTCATAGTATTTAACTAACACCATCGCCAGCATGTATAACTGCTTAACATCATTCCTGTCCATCCTAAGGTTGCCTGTAAGAGATCGCACTAAGCGATAAGGCCGCCCATTGTACATTACTTGTAGTTTTAAGCCACTTGTACTGTAAAACTTTATTTTGGTGTGCAATAAAGTGTAATTTATTATTATTATTTATTATTATTACTCTTTTATTTGGTATTTACTTGAACTCACAAGGATTTATTCGTATTAAAGAGACATGTGTGTTAATTATTTTTTGTTTGATATGTGTTTGCCATTAACGGGTTTATTAATATCAAAATAACATTCTTTTAAAATTATGGTCTCGATTCTTGTGTCGAAATGTTTCGCTATTTGTTAAAGTCTGGCGGTAATGTGGCGGTTCATTATAGATATTAGGTACCTATCTATATTTCTAAATCGATGAGAAGTAACATTTATACTGTTACAGTAGAGAAAGATTTCGTAAAAAGGAGAAATAAATTGGTAAATAATTTGCTTCCGTAATTGTTCAGGATCATCAGAGATTTCTTATATAATTGAGTATTACGATTAAGGCAGCGATAGCCTAGTGGATATACCAACAGACTGCCATGCAGAGGGTATCGGGTTCGAATCCACGGCGCGCACCAATGACTTTTCGGAGTTATGTGCGTATTGAATTGTTAATTATCGCTTGTCCCGTGCCTCGGAGAGCACGTTAAGCCGTCGGTCCCGGTTGTCATGAATATATTTGACAGTTGTAACAGGGCGTCCCGCGTCAGTACCTTCTCAATAAACTGACACTAGTCTAAACCATGGAATATCGCTATCCCTTCGGGTTGCGGAGGTCAGACAGGCAGTCGTTCCGTGGAAAAGCTAATATTCAGCCAAATCCGGTTAGACTAGAAAGCGGACCCCAGATTGAAGCTGGGATAACGCTAAGAGGATGATGATGAATTGAGTATTACGAATTGCTGCTAAGAGAACTCAAAATCTACTGTAAATATATCTATAGGTTAACTTATGTCAGAATACCATTACCAAGGAACAGTCGCAAGGCATCACTTTACTCAGCAAAATAAGGTAATTTTGTTACGAATTCCATTATGCGAATAATGGTGGATTTTGCCGTCAAAGACTTGCCGTGCCTTAACAAAGCTCGACAGAAATATCTAACTAGGCTATATTAAATAATACGTAGATTGTGGCAAGCTTTATTACATTCCTTCGAACTAACAAACACCCTCCTGAAAAAGGATTTTTTGGCAGCAGTCAAAAATTTCAATAAGAAAAATGTCAGTAATAAATTAAATGCGAGTCATATAGGTTTTGACAATATGAATTCTCCTATCTATATTTCCGAACAGCTTACATTGTTTACAAGGAAGTTATTTTATATGACTAGAAATTTGGCAAAAGATAATAACTATGCGCACTGCTGGACATCAAATGGCCAGGTATTTCTGAAAAAGGAGAATGACGGTCCTTACATAATAATAAAAAATGAAACTCAAGTAAATAATTTACTCTCACATAAAGAAGCATGACTATTTATTGATTATGTGCCTTTTTCCTTTTTTTGTTTTATACGATCTGTGAATTTTGCTACTTATTTTGTCACTAATTGTTTTACCGCTTTGTTTTTCATATACTCATTTTGTATAACTTGCGTTATTATGCTCAAATTAATAACTATAACAAATACACTACAAACCCATTACACATACACTATTCACAAACACATAATTCTCATATATATCAGAAAATCAAAATTTTTCATAACAAATAATAATTCAACACCGTTTCCTCCCTGGTTTTTTGGTTACAAACCAAATAATAGAGTGCAATTCCTCAGGTTAATCTCATTAAATCTAAGAGTAAAAAACCCTAACATCCAGTTCCTTTTTAAACATAAATCTTTGCCCTTCCATAAAACTTATAAAAATGATTGATGATATTAATAGTCTTATGCATAACGTAGACGACCTCTCTGTATCAAAATCATATTTATGCTCACCTGACAGATGTAATGAATTGATCGATTACCCTAATGACCACTTAAAAATAGTCACACAAAACATACGGTCAAGAAGCCTTGGACAAAATTCCAAGGCTTTATGGGAAATAATTAGAAACATAACTTACACAAAGCATCAAAAACAGTCTTCCTCGCAATTACTTACACTTTCACAATCATCCAACGACGCTTGTAACAAGGTTAATAATTTTTTTGTTCAAATTGGTAAGAGCCTTGCAGATAAAATTACTTATAAGTCGAATATCCCAGTAACTAACTATACCTCTACTTTTCCAAATTTTAATTCTTTTGTTTTTGAAGAAATAAGCCCGTGTGAGATAGTAAATACAATAAACGCTCTTAGATCAAATGCAGCAACCGGGTGGGATAAAATATCCACAATTTTTTTAAAAAGGTATTCTAATATTATTGCGTCAGTTATCAGCCATATATTTAATAAATGTATTGATTTATCAGTTTTCCCCATAGCACTGAAAAGGGCCATTATACATCCCATATTTAAGGGTGGAGACGGGTCTTTAGTAACTAACTATCGTCCAATAGCTGTACTCACCGGATTATCTAAGATCTTAGAGCGGGTTGTAAATACTAGACTAGTTAGCTACTTAGACAAATTCAATATCCTCTCTGCCAACCAATTCGGTTTTCGGAAGAACATGTCTACTTCAGACGCCGTCCAGGAATTGACAGCACACATAGTCACTAATTTAAATGACAGTAAAAAGGTGGTGACTATTTTCTTAGACCTTGCCAAAGCCTTTGACACTGTTCCCATTTCCACTCTTCTTTTGAAGCTGGAAAGAATAGGTGTCAGAGGCCCACAGTTAGCATTCTTCAAAAGTTACCTCACAGATCGTACACAGATGGTCAAGATAGGTAACTACACTAGTGATGAGCTTCCTATATCCATTGGTGTTCCACAAGGAAGTATACTCGGGCCATCTCTATTCCTAATTTTTATTAATGACCTTTGTAATTTGAAGATCCCTAATTCCAAAATCACTTCATATGCTGATGACACGGCTATTACCTTTGTTTCTGATTCCTGGACTGAGCTACAAAAAACGTCCCAAGCCGGCTTAAACAATGTAGCGGATTGGTTATCTTCTCATGCTCTAACTCTGAACGTTGCAAAAACAAAATTTTTAACGTACTCTATCTCGTCCACCACCCTGCCTAATACCCCATTAGATTTGATATTTCATAGTTGCTTGAATGACTCTGTAATAAATTGTCATTGTCCTCACATAAGCTCTGTTGACAGTATCAGGTATCTCGGCGTTATTTTAGACAAATACCTAAACTACAAACCTCAGGTTGAAGCACTGACGTCTAGAGTTCGCAAGCTTATATTTATATTTAGATCGCTTCGTTACGTCGCTAATATTACAATCATACGTAGTGTTTACTATGCCCTCTGCAAATCTATAATATCTTATTGTATTTCTATCTGGGGAGGTACTCATAAAACAACTCTCAAATCATTGGAGATTGCTCATAGAGCAGTTTTAAAAGTAGCCACGTTTCGTCCTATGTTGTACCCGACTGACGATTTATATAGAAACTGGAACATTCTAAATGTACGACAAATTTACGTTTTTCACACGGTAATGTTGCAACATCGCAAGACTCCATACATACATTCTTCCAAGCGTCGCAGGGATAACATCTGTATTATACCTAGAATGCATTTTTCTTTCATTAAAAGATTTTTCTATTACCTGGGACCTTACCTCTACAACCAGATAAACAGGCACATTTATATATATAACTTACCTAGTCATGATTGTAAGTCGGCCGTCCTAAATTACCTATTGCATAAAAATTACGATGAGACAGAAAATATGCTAATCGCTTTGTCCTGATATATAGCTTCTATTTGCCTTTTGGATACGGTTGCATACACTCACACACACTCACATACATACGCGCGCACACACACCCACCCACCCACACACACACACACACACACACACACACACACACAAACACACACACACACACATACACACACACTCACACACACCAACTTATAAATTTTTGCATAATATCTCCACCTATTGTCTTAATAATGCATGTTATACAAAAAGTGTTAAAACTGTAGTTTACATACCTTCTTTTATATTACAACTAGTGTCGTTAAATATTATGTATTTTGTATTAATGCTGGAATGGGTTTGGAGCTGTTTTTCCTTAATACAGGCTATTTCATAGCCTAGCTAGGAAAACAGTAAGTAAACTACTTGATACTGTAACTACTTAACATGTAATGTACTACAATGATTTACTTGGCAATAAAAATATTATTATTATTATTATTATTTTATTTACAAACTTTAATATAAAGCGACGTAATTTCTGAATAATCTTCTTCATTGTTGTAGGTAAAAAGCTGCTATTCATGGTGATTTAATATAGCTTCTTGGATATTGTTGGACTGTATTTTGCAATACGTATCATAACTTTCGATGTGATGACATGTGTGTACATGATATTTTATTTATGTGATTCAAAACGAATCACATAATTTATCAAACATATCAAGACTTTCGGGCTTAGACCCGAGGCCCTCTGCGTAGCTGTCTGTTAGAGTCTTCCAAGATGGCTTACACTGCCTATTTTTCATTATTAGCGATGCTAAGATTCTAACTAGCGACTCTAGCGGCGAATTTGGAAGTTATCCGGGTACGACACTTTTGACAGCTCAGTACAATTACCACTATAACCTCGAAGCGTAGACAGACTCTGTCTACGCTTCGAAGCAAAGATGTATTGGAAGCTGTCAAAAGTGTCGTACCCGGACAATTTTCAAATTCGCCGCCAGAGGCGCGCGAATAATCTTTGCATCGCCAATATTAATCTTGTTGTATTTTCTTAGAACTTGCTTTAATAAAAAAATCGTATATGCACGATCTTGTTGAATAACTATTGATCAATCTCTAGAGGGTTTATAGGGCTAGTATAAAATAATTAATGGATGATTGAAGTTTTCTTCTACAAGAGGAATAACACGGAAAACTTTCACGAAGCTAACACGGCTCTTCCAAATTCCCTTTTCGTATCAATGCTCAATTAATAACAACTGTCAAGATCTCACTGAAACCATTTACGCGAAATTGATATTTGTACGTATTAGTTACAAGCAGTCTTTTCTTCAGCATCGTTGTATAATTTGAGTCTACATTAGTATCCACCTAATTGGAGATGTGTTATATATGACATAATAATAATGGATGCTATTCTATTAAACTTAATGACTTGTTACATTTTCAGACGAAATTTATTTATTTCTAGTTCTTTTAGATGTTAATATTATAATACTAAAATAGAGCCAGTCATCCCGTATAATATAAGACAACTGTTCGAATGGTTATTTTACTGCATCATTATCACCTCAGGGAAAAGTCGTTCACTGCTGTATACAGACCCTCTGTTTATTTTAATCAAGTTACTTTATATACCTTTAATATACATACATTTACATATTGACAACGAGAATTTGCTAGGTGATTGGGGCTTAGATAACCATCGACTCCAAAATGGTGCCCAACGTGGGTCAACAAAAAGCCTGTTTTTTTTATATTACATTATAGTCAGTCACGGAAGACATATTAATGATGTTTAACACACAAAGATTTGTTCTAGGTGGGAATCCACGACCTCGGGTTTAGCAATCAAGCTCACTATCCACTGGACCACGAGGCCAGTCAACGATGAATTTGTTGGTCTTATTACACAGTTTACTGATCAATGAATAATGCCAGAGCTCCTCTCAAGTGAACTTCACGGATGGATGGGTTGTTTGACTTTGACTTTCGTGACAGTTTACCGCCATCTGTCTCTGACTACGTTTCATCTTTGTTGTACTTCAGTAGCCTGTTAAGTTTGTATTGTTTTTTCACTTGCAGGTTTCTGTAGTAAACAGATCAATGTTTTTTCATTACTTTGACGTACCTACGCTGACGCAAAGGAACATCGCGCCTAAGCTATGTAACTGTAGTAGAAATTAAATCACCATCATATTGTTGTTAATCCTTGCACTGAGCCCTTCCGTCCATTCTCTGCATTACTAAGCAATTATACATACATACATACATAACGTCACGCCTTTTATCCCCAAAAGGGTAGGCAGAGGTGTATTTCTACACCCACTTTTGCGCCAGATATACTTTAGTCCCACGTAATAAAGGCGAGCCTATTGCCGTACCGGGCACATTTCCAGACTCCGTGCGGCTACTGAGAATTTCATGACAGAAAAACCCAATAACACTGCCCGACCCAGGAATCGAACCCGGGACCTCCCGATCCCACGCGCATATTTATGCCGTTTAGCAATTATAGACACAAAAATAAGATTTTATTTAATTTGGCAAGTACTTAACCTTATCAAACTTCGGCAATACCAAAGAATGTTTACCTGGGGTGTGTGGATTACCTTAAACACTTCTTCTTTAGGAATCTTTCTGCGAAATATTTAGCATAGACTATAAATAATTACGTGCCCTCGCTTTTTCCAACCATCGCATCATTTGTGTGCTTACACAGTAGTGGAAACATATAATTAGGCTTTTCTAATCAAGTAGACGTTAATTGATTAACTTTCCGTTATTTTTGCTGATGCAGATAATATTTATGATTGACTGGTCAACATGGGACCAGACGTGCGTTAACCAGTCATAAGTGTATACCTATAATAGTAATAGTTATTTTGAGTTAACTAGTTTTATCACGTTTTAGCACATTGCGCTGTGGTAGTTATCGGAAAGAGAGGTGTGTAACTGCGTATATGCTTATCAAATGTTCGCTTATATAAAGTGTAAAGGTGCACGAGTAACATTCATTGAAAAACCTTTAGATTATTGTCAATCCTTGATTTCATACCAACGTTCCAAACTTAGTATCTGGTGGTATATATTATATATATATATATATATACCTACTATTGTTTAGAAAGTCTTAACCATCTCAAAGTCTCGGAACAGCAGACAGCTCACGGTCATAGTACTGAGGCTTCCCAAGTCTCAAAATTTCTCAGAATAACATTGAAATTGAGTTTATTTTCACCTTTTCCAATATTAAGTTAGACATTTATTGAACAGAGCAGCAAATCCGCACATTTCAAATGTTAATTATTTACACGGCATAATTGTTTGACATTTTGAAAATACTCACCTATTTTAAACGTTTTAATAAATTTAAATCCTTTACCCTGGTACATCACTGATGAGGATTATCCGGGATATTTAGTCTATCCTACAGCCCTTTTGGGCACCAATCAGATAACTATTATGCGATCGTCGGTTTACTTCAAAAATGCTAAGACTTGGAAAATTTTGTTTGTACATCTGTTAGAAGTATACTCGAGTATGCATCGTAGATATGAATTCACGTTATGACACATACATCGCGAAAATTGAGAGAATTCAGATTAAATTTATTAAATACATGTGCTATCGCCTACAAATCACTTTCAAATCAAGCCTATATCTAAATATCTGTAAGAAATTACACCTGCTCTCACTATCTGAGAGAAAAATATATGCGATGTTTGCTTTGTACTGAAAATTGCCTCTAATAACATAAATTGTCCCCAATTGTTAGGTAAGCTGAATCTTAATGCACCATCTAAGCAATTAAGAGCTATGAAACCCTTGCAAGTGTCTATAGCGTCTTATAATTATAGGCAAAACTCCTGTCTTAACCAAGCGAGCAATAGCTTTAACTTAGCTGCCAAAGATCTGGATATAGATTTATTCTGTACGAGTGTTCCAGTGGCAAGGCAACGAATGAGTGAGCAGTTCTTTTCATAAACAACATTGGCTACGGCTGACCGAACTGTATCGTAACTCTAGGCATATTGTAGTTTAGTTAAGCATGTTATATGTTTTATAGCATTTCTATTTCAAAAATGTGTGTTAGTATATTTTAAAGTTATACGTGAGGACCTGTAATTGGCTATCCGCTGCTTATATAATATTTTTTGTCAAGTTGGAATAAGCTGTTGGACCTCCATAAATAAATAAATAAATGTTGTGTGATCATGTTAGTTAGAATCCCATATAAATAAATATTACACATTACTTAGTTTTATTTTCTGTTATTTCGTTGCAGTGTAAAGGCTTATCTGAAAGTGTCTGCTTGCCGAGTATTGTGAAAACTTTTCACTGTCTCAAAGTTTGGTATGCCATGCTATCTCGAAAATGGTGACATATCTATTTATTTAAACCTTAATGTAGGTAAACTGAATTAAATAAGTAGAATGTCCAACTTAAATTGAATCATTAGCTTTAATTTAAATTGGTCTGGCACTGACACCGCAAAGGCAATTTGCGAAGTTAAGTAATAAATTATAAATATGTTGTCAGTGATCTATTGCTAAATAGGATATCTAGGTAATGTACCTAAGTATGTTTTGGATACAATTTGTTTAGCTGTTATAAGGCAATCAGTTTCGTCAAGTTAACTACCCCGCAGACTGGCCTATTAACATTTTCAGTTATTATGATTGTACACATCGTCTACTGACATAACAGTATCACACAGCCAGTTACAATAAGCTCCATACAAAATATTGTGTCAAATGTGTATCTATAGTAGCCAAATCCATGGATACATCGAATCTTGAAGCTGGGCGTCAGTCGTATAAACACTACCTAACAATAATATACCTATAGACTTTTAGAGCAATATTCTGTCATTTCAACCGGTGGAGATCAGCCCTTGACGAGTGCGCGTGTAGAATGTAGAGTCGGAAGACATTCACTAAAGCACAGCAGGTGAAACAGGTATACATAAGTATATCTCCAAAAAGTTGAAGGTTACATTTTATATCATTAAGCAAATCACCTGGTCTCAAAAGTTCAAGAAGAGTGTAAATTACCAAAATGTCTTCATTCATTCACTTTAACAGGTATAATTATACGAATATTTCGTACTAAGTACCTACCTATACTGTATAGTACTAGGTATAATAATACAATCGCGTTAACTGGTCGGAGTATTCACTTTAATATAAATAGTTTCATGGCGTTGGGTTGCCAATTACGTTAATCGTGTCTCCAGAGTTATCCATTCCTACAAGGTACTTCTAAACAGAGGACTGATATAACGATTCAATTTGATGGTCCCAAGACAATTTTACATTAAAGTTCGGCCTAAGGCTATCTGCTAACAGAAGTGGGCAGATCGGAGCGGAGAAAATTTAACCTATAGAAAAGCAAGAAAGGTTCGTTTCGCTTCAGTGGAGAGGGCTTTAAAGGTTCATACGTTTTAAATCAGTGGAACAGGAAAATAAAAAGGAGGCCCGAGGGGTGTAGCAAGACGAGGTAGGAAGTAGGAACATAATTATTTATACTATATAGGTATATCGTCTTTTCATCATGTGTGTTGTTAGTAATATTTCGCGTATCACAAATGTGACAGGTGCCGCCGGTTGTTCAAGTGACTGCACGTATGACATAGTGGTTTAAACGGTCGCTTTGCCATTTCAACTGCGCCGAATTTTAGGTTCGATCCCACACAAGACAGCACTTTGTATGATCTACAAATTGTTGTATCCAGTCTGGATGTACTAAGTATCCATTGATTGTATGTTAGTTAAGTCCCCTGCGATAGTATATGTATACCTAAGGAGGGAGTTGTATTTTATAAATATCAAGATATGTCTTGTTACTTGATTTCGGTACTAGCTTCGCACAGTTCACGACTCCTCTCCGCAATACTCCGTTTCGCTGCTCTGCTGTCTCGTTCCGCTCCGCTTATCCCAGCCCCAAGTTCCAAGTAAAATGGCGATGTAGACGATGCCCGATTTCCTTTATTGCATGACTTTCTAATATTGTTACATTATCTTACAATCGTTTTCTAATTAAGTTTATAATAACATTCGCGTTAACGGTGTATTAGTGTAGCCGTGGTAATTAAGTTAATTATTTTGAAATATAAGACGTAGAGAAATTTATTTAAATTTTCGATTCTCATTGGATACAAAATTAACCGAAAATATTACTCGGAATATGTCTATAATATCTACATGAACATAGTCATAGCTTTCGTAAAATGTTTATCTTTATGTCGAGTAAACTTTTAAAGTGATTTTTAAGGAAACGTATTCAACACATCGCTACTTCAAAAGTAGCGATAGAGAGAAGAGCTGACAAGAAATCAACAGGAATCATTTTTTAAAGTGATCAAATATTGTTAATACTCTTAAACATAACAAGTGAGTCGTACACCTACATACATAGTCGTGATATGTGCGGTACAAGTCTTTATTTCACTTAATGACGCGCGGCTCATAAGTCATAAGCACTTATCAGCTTTGCGGAGCTTATAACGCATTTAGCCAATGTTTTCTACATCTGTCTATGAATCTGGTGAATGTCGATACTATTTTGAGCTTACCTTTTCCTTAGATTTTAGACCCACGCTCACCTTTCAAAACAATTACAGCAATTTTATCCGTGGTTACACAGCGATCTATTTACTCTGACCTAGTTTGAGTCTTTCACTGGGCTCAAACTATATCTATTCCAAATTGCAACAAATCTATTTCCAGCGCCACCGGCCCGATTTTTAATCCGTATTAAAGCTTATTGGTTTATCTACGACATAAAACTGGGGCTTAGACGTGAAATAAAACTAACAGTACCAAAAGTTTATAAAATAATTGTAGATAAAGCTTGAGCACAATGTAACATTGTTTTATCGCGATCATTATGAAAAGTTTCAAATAACACACACACATATAGAAGTTTTCGGATTTAAAGTAATTATTTAATGTTGCTTTAATATTAACTCCGCCTCGGTTATCGCGTGGAAAAAGTTTGAACATACCCCTGTTGAAATTTGAAATTGAAATAAATTGTGTAATGTATTTTAGTGTGATGAAATACATAGCCTACGTTGTTTTATTATTTTCTTGTCGTTGTGGGTTCGCATTTTTGTATTGCACTACTAATCAGCACTGCAACGTTAGAGGCAGGAGCCTAATATGGAGAATGAGCTGGAAGGATTAACAACAAGATTATATAGATTAAACCTATTGTTTCTACTCATAGAGTTATAGAGCGTTACTGGTTGCCACACGATGAATGCCTATTCGACCGGGGAAGATGTGCTTCCTGATAAAATATTTACATAAAGTATGTCTCTGTGCGTACGAATTATTTAGTAGTTGTTTTTTTTAAGTCAGTATGATATCATCACCAACCTGCTGGCAAATGAATGGTTCGGCACTGAGCACGATTTTGTATCCAGCCACTACACACTACTAGAGCGTTTCTGGTTGCCGCAAGATGAATACCTACTCGACCGGGGAAGATGTGCCTCCTGATAGAATATTGACATAAAGTATGTCTCTGTGCGTACAAATAATGAAATATGTAGTTGTTTTTCTAAGTCAGTATGATATCAACAACAACCTGCTGGCAAATGGGCTTCTACAATGATGCAAGCCACTGAGAACGATTTTGTATCCAGCTGCTACCGGCCGTTTTACGTAAATCCTCACTCTACGTAGCCGGAGTGCGCTCTACGACGTTTCCAAGAAGCGGTCTCGACTCGACTCTAGAAACAGACAGTACGAACAAATGAGGTCATAATTGATGTGAATTCGGATTACCTATCAGAAGTATACGATTTTTTTGTAATTCAGTGTGTACATGTGTATAAGTATTAGTTTGAAAAGCTGCGTTATAAATACCTGCATCCATATTTTCAGCACAAAGGTATATTCAGAAACAAATTACTTATGATTTTCAGATCGCTTAGATCACGCAACAAACCCAAATATGTATGTGCCAATCTACATAAACATATAATATACATGCAATCTCAAAAAATATCTTTAGATATGTTTAATCTCAAATTATATATGCTTGTAAAACTGATTAAAAGCAAATTGAATTTATCAATTAACAGAACCTCTATTCACCGTATAACATGTTTTATATGTTTCAGAACAATATTAAATCCACTGAATAGTTAATGCGTAAAATACAATTATAAAATAAAGTCACACGTACATAAGTCATTAAAATGATAAAAATATTATTTCCAGTGATACTCTTAAGTCGTTGGTTATTTCGACAACTTTATTCAATATGCCACTTACCATTCTACTTTGGTTAAAGGCAATAGCAGAAAATTGGCGAAGTACTATCTTGAGCTCCATTGTAACATTATCTACGAGAAACGAGCTGTCAAAGCTTCACTTTTTCATTTGTTAGAGAGACTTTCGCAGCGGATTCTCATTGTAACAGGTAGTGTAACAGAGGTTGGTAGTACAATGACATGACAATTTCATGTGGAACTAACGCACGCAAAGCATAAAAAGTCAATTTAGTATGGGTTTATTTATTTATTATTTATTTATTAAAGCTTTATATACACAACGTATACAGGCGGACTTAATGCCATGGGCATTATCTCCCAGTCTACCTTAGAGTGGTGCAGAGAGAAAAGAAGTAGGTGTTATATAAAGAAAATGAAGTTGAAATAACACAAATAGGTAATAAAAACTAAAGATACATTCACATTAAAACATATATAGATACATAATTTACATATAATATAAACATACATAGTATAGATGTATTATAGAACTACATACATTCATACACATATAAGAATATATAAATATATATACATACATATGGTATATATTATATACATATTAAACCAATATGAAATTTAAACGACTTATGATACATTCGCTGACTCAGCCAGTAGAAGTTCCTTCACCTTGAACTTGAAAGTATTCTTAGTCTTGGCCATCCTGATTTCAAGAGGGAGGGCATTCCAAAGAAGAATAGATTGGACAGTAAAAGAGGAATGAAGAAAATTAGAGTTATGAGAGGGTACAGTGAGGAGAAGATTATTAGATGAACGGAGGTTTCGTTCATGGTTAGAGCATAAGTATTGAAAGGAGGAAGATAAATACTGGGGAGAAGTTGAAGATGTAAGAATAGTATAGAGGGTAGTGAGAGCACGCAAACTACGGCGCTGACGTATGGGAAGCCACTTTAATTGGGAACGATAAGTTGACACATGGTCATACTTGCGAAGATTGAAAATGAATCGAATGCAGTTATTTAGAAGACGGTCGAGTTTATCAAGGAGATCTGCATTCAGGTCAAAGTAACATACATCACCATAGTCGATGAGGGGGAAAATTAAAGTCTGCACAAGCATTGTCTTTGTCTCAGGTGGTAGAATGTTCCGGAGGCGGTAAAGAGCGCGCAGGGTACCGGTGACCTTTTGACTCACCTGGGTTACCTGGACTTGCCAATTCAGCGTCGCATCTATGTGTAGCCCAAGGTTTTTGACCGCAGGACTCATATCGATGGTGATTCCATTAAAGACTATAGACGGCAGGGACGATAACTCTAGTCGTTTTAAAATCCATTGACTACCCACAATGATAGCTTGGGTCTTCCTAGGATTTACAGTTAGCCCAAACTTCTGACACCAGGACAATATAGCTGTCAAGTCGTTGTTAATTTTGTCGATCGTCTCATTGACGTGTTCCACACTTACTTGGGAGTAAATCTGCAAGTCATCGGCATACAAATGGTAAGCGCACTAAAGATTTCGAGTTAAGAGATTTATAAAAATAGATAATAAAAGGGGAGAAAGAATGCCGCCTTGAGGAACGCCAGAAGTAGTATCACACCATCTCGACAATAACTCGTCGACATGGATCGACTGCTGGCGACCTCGAAGATAATTTGAAAACCAATCCAAGGGTTTAAAGATATGACGCTTATTTACTAATAATAGTGGCTATCGACTTGTAGTGATTGTGTGTTGCCGTAATGTCCATAAAAATCAACATAGTTCTTTGGTTCTTCTTGATAGGTAATATTATGTTATGTACACATGTATTAAATATTTAAAATTGTATAACAGTGCATAATTATTAAATATTTATAGCACTGTTATAAAAATACATCATACAGATTTGTCGTTACAGATTTAATGCCTCTCTGCTTCGTTATTTTTAACAAATGTACGGGTACTGCCATACCGTATAAATTATTTAGAATTTGAATTTAATGCAGCGTGGAATGCAGCGTGGAATCTTTGGAACTGATTATATATTAATGACAAGATATTTAGGCACGAAGCGGCGGAATTAAGTTTCCAAGTAGGGTCCACGGGGACCACCCGGCGTCGGGCAGTGACGACCCCATCGCCCAGTGACTTGTCACTGCAAGCAGTCACTTTTGCTCCTCTCATAGAGGAGTGAAGGATATCCCGCTGTACCCCTTGTTCGGAGGGGTACGGCTGCGACGGGTCCAGGCACTCGCGTTTAACGAGTGGTTGGACAGGCAAATCTACCAACCGTGGCAAATCGTAACCCCGGCATTGAGTCGCAGTCATGTTTTGTGACCTAATGCTGGGAGCGAAGGTCTTGGCTTAACCGCCCGGGCCGCGAGGAAGAAAACCTCTATAAAAAATTACCCCAACTCCAAGGTTTGGCGTGCGCCGATGGATGCATGGCTGATGGGAAGATCAGTCGCGAGCGCTCCTCCAGTCAGGGCAAAGGCCGTCCCCCCCGTGGGATCTCCACCTTGTCGTGGTGGGGGGGCTCAGTAACCGTGGATTGGTTACCCGCGGTGAAGCGAAGAGGGATCCAGGAGGGGACGCTCCGCGTGGGCTTGACGGGGCCTGCGCAGGATGCGTCCAACGGTGCGGGTGCGGGGGACAGTTCTGTCTGTCCCTCGCAGTCGGGTGCGGTCGCGGGAGGAGAGGCGTGTCGGTGTTGCGTTGCCGCGCGCCCTATCTCCCGCGACCAAATGGGGGCGCACCATCGTTGCGTCGCGGTGGGGCCGCAGAGGAAGAGGAGATGCGGTGTTGCGTTGCCGTCCTCCCTATCCTCTGCGGCCGCTGAGATTTTTGGCAGCGGAGCCCAACACCTTCATCCGCCGCCAAGGGGGTTTTGTTCGGGGCCCGCCTGACCATCTGGCGGGCCAATACCCGTCGGGGGGTAGCGACGAATGCTTATGTGAATCCTTACCCTCCGACACACGGGTACATGAGGAACACGGGTTGGTTTTTAGTCAGTAAGAGTCTGACAGTCCCTTTCGTCCTTCCCCCGGGGCGGAGGGACTCCATGAGGATTTTCCTACCCGACACCAAAAAAAAAAAAAAAAAAAAAAAAAGGGCAAAGGCCGTCCCCCTGGTTGGGTACTAAATGTAGGCTTACCCGGGTACAGGAGGCACCACCCGGGCGGACCATCTATTCCCCCACTCTCGTGGGAACCAAATGTATAGTTCGCAAGCCACTAATTCGAGCGAAGAGCCACGCTCACTAAACTCTGGCTCCACTCTTCGCGCCAATATTGACGCTGATGATGAGGTGGAGGATCCATCACTACCAAGGGTAGCTTTACCTGGTGTTGCAGCCTGTGACCGGGGCCGCTCTCGGTCCTTGGGCAGATCCCGGGGGCGTTCAGGTCCTTCTCGTTCAGCCACCCCTTGCCCGGGGCTGTCACGGGTACCAGCCACTGCCATATCCGCGGCGGTCTCCAAGACCACCACCACCACTTTACTGGGGGCCCAAGGCCCTGGGTTGATCAGGCGGGCGTCGCCAGACGTTTCTGATGGCGGAGGCCGCGTAACCCGCTCGGGGAAGAAGAAGGCTTTGGGTGATCCAGCTGCGCGTACCCCGGAGTCGTCAGTTGAGCGGGCCGCGGACAGTGCGCGTGAGAGCGATAGCTCCGCCATGTCTGTGGCATCGGTCTCGACCCGAGGTGCACGAAAACGCGCCGTGAAACGTCACCCAGAGGGACCGGATGAGGGAGTGGCCCGGGTTAGGGCAAGGACGGCGGAGGTCTTTGATTCGGACGGAGAACTAAGGTTATTGTCAGACCCGTTAGCTTCTTCGTCCGACTTAACAAAACGCGCTCACGAGATCGAGCAGCGTTTAAAGGAGTTGCGCAGGCAACCGACAGCCGCAATACAGGAGAAAGCGCTCCTCTCTGTTGCGGTTGTAGAGAGAGTGGCCAAAGAGAGCCGCAGCCTGAAGGGGGCCTTTGGTAAGGCCCTGATAGACGCCGCTCAGGACATTGCTGCTGCAATTGCGGCTCAAACTGAGCGCATCGGGCGGGAGGAGGCATCTAACGCCGAGCTCCACTCCCGCCTAGCCTCCCTTGAGGCTGCGATGGACGCGATGTCCAAGGAGCTCGAGCAGCTCCGTAAGAGTGCACCGCTGACATATCCAGCTGCTCAGTCACCGCGAACGCCAACGACGAAGACCTGCGCGCCTCCCCAGTCCGGGTTACCTCCTCTTCCTGCCAGGCAGCCGACAATGAGCGCACCAGCCAAGAAGCCTCCGAGGAGTGGGGGCCCACTTCGCCGAGAGGAGTTCCCTCCTCTTCCCTTCCACCCCGCCCGGGCCCGGACTTGCGATCGGGTCCAGCAACAAGTTGTCGCGGCACCTTATCCATGCGTGAGCCACGATGGCTCTACTTATACGGATCCAGATGGATCGCAAGTTCGAAGAACTTCGGGCTGAGATCTTCCCGGACCGTGTGGCACGGCCGCGACTCGCGCAGCCAATAGCCGCGACACATAACGTCGCACCCATAGCTGCACCAGACGTCGCGATTGCCACCGCGTCCACTACTGCAGCAGCAGTCACGCCTGGTGGCGGAAGCAGGAAGAAAAGGAGGAGAAAGACAGCGCCGCCTGCACCCGCACTTGCCCTATTGTCAACCCTCAACACTGTTGGGCAGGCACCTGCAGCTGAGCCCAGTGCCTCCTGGGCCACAGTGACAAGCCGCCCTGCAAAGGCCAGGGCCCGAAAGGATAAGACCAAGAAGCCAGTGTTGCCCAAAGTGCCGTCCACGTCGGCGGTGACAGTGACTCTTCCACCGGGGTCCAACACCACCTTAGCCGAGGTGATGAGACTGGCCAGGGAGAGGGTTGACCTCAATGAACTGGGGCTCACCGAGGGCCTCCGTCCGAAACGGGCCATCACCGGAGGACTTATACTTAAAATTCCCGGTGAACAGGGCTCGGAAAAGGCGGAAGACCTTAACAGGCGCCTTCAGACGGCATTGTCCGAAACGGGCGCGATCGTGGCGCGTCCCGTAAAAATGGCTGAGATCCGGGTGAGAGACTTGGACGACGCAGTAGTCCCTAAAGATATTGCCGAAGCAGTTTCCGCGGAGGCCAATTGCGATGAGGCCGACGTGAAGGTTGGCCAAATTCGCTCCTCCGCGGCGGGCTTGGGGACTGCGTGGGTTCGATGCCCGCTCACAGCTGCCCGCGAGCTGGTGGCCGTGGGAAAGCTCCGAGTAGGTTGGGTCATCGCCCGTGTCGAGGCCCTGGCGGCTCGACCTCTACAGTGCTTCAGGTGCCTGGAGAAGGGGCACGTGCGCACCCGCTGCACATGTGACAGGGACCGAAGTGCTCTCTGCTTTGTCTGCGGCCAAGCTGGCCACAAGGCAAGCGGTTGTGAGGAGAGTGCTCCGCGGTGCCCTGTTTGCACGGATGCGGGGCGTCCGGCCAACCACCGGGTGGGCACCAAAGCCTGCACCCCTCCTGAGAAGAGGGGTGGTAGAAGTAAGCCTGCGGTTACCGCCGCTCCTGCCACGGCGGTTACCGAAACCAGCAATGGTTTTGGGTTGTTGGAGTCGGTTACCGGCTCTGGGGAGGCTATGGAGGCTTAATATTCTTTTCCCCTTTAGTCGTTCTTCAGGGCAACCTAAACCACTGCCGTGCTGCGCAAGCTTTGCTTGCGCAGACCGTTGCAGAGCATTCGGTTGCCCTGGCAATAATGGCGGAGCCGTATTTCGTCCCGGACCACCCTCGTTGGTTCGGGGCATCAGATGGCTCCGTCGCTGTGTACTGGGCGGGGGGGGGAAAGAGAGCCCCATTGCCGCCTGCTCCATCAGGGGCCGGGTTTCGTCGTTGTCGAATGGGGTCCTGCGATCGTCGTCGGCTGCTATGTCTCCCCAAACAGTGGCCTTGCCGCTTTTGAGGCCTACCTCGACTCCCGTCCGGTGTTTGTCCTGGGTGACTTCAACGCACGCTCTAGCGTGTGGGGTGACACCCGGGACAACCTGCGTGGAGAGACGGCGCTCGAATGGGCGACTGAACTCGACCTCCGGCTTTTAAACCGGGGGTCAGTTAGTACATGCGTCCGCTGGCAGGGAGAGTCGATCGTCGATCTTTCGTGGGCGACTCCCTCTGCCGAGCGTCTCGTCTCGGGGTGGTTTGTCGCAGAGAATGTGACAACGCTGTCAGATCACAGATTGATCGAATTCAGCGTGACCTTCCGCCCACCCCGCGACATCCCGTGGCGCCCAAACGCGGTTCCGACGCGTCGCTGGAACGTTCGACAACTTGACGGGGATATGTTAGCAGCCGCTGCCCACGTGGCCGAGTGGGAGGCCGCCAATTTGGGAATCCCGCCCGATCCCGACTCACAGGCGGACTGGTTTCGGGACATTATGACATCTGTCTGCGACACGTCTATGCCCCGATCCAGTCCGAGGAGACCCAGTTCGCAGTACTGGTGGACGCGCGAAATCGAGCGCATTCGCCTTGATCATGTCGCGGCGCGGCGCCAGTACTTACGAGCCCGACGAAGAAGGCGAGCCACTGCTGAAGAGATTGCTGGAGCATATGAGCGGTATCGGATCGTCGGGAAAACACTTTCAAGTGCCATCCTTGCGGCCAAGGCCCGTTCCTGGCAAGAACTAGTCAATGGACTGGACAGGGACCCATGGGGGCGCCCTTACAAATTTGTTATGGGCAAGCTCAGACCGTGGGTCCCTCCCATCACGTCGACCCTGGACCCGCCGTTTTTGGAGAGAGTAGTCGATACCCTCTTCCCGCGGGCCGAGGTTAGCAACTCGACACCTCCTCCGTCACAGTCGTCCCAAGTCCCTTGGGATGACCAACTTGACGTGACGGAAGACGAGCTGGACCGAGCCATTCGACGGCTCCGGGCCCGCAACACCGCCCCGGGTCCCGATGGGATCCCGGGTCGGGCGTGGGTGCTCGCGCTCGCAATCTTGGGGGACAGGCTAAGGCAATTGTTCACCGACTGCCTCCGTTGTGCCGTATTCCCCTCCGGTTGGAAAGAGGCTGATCTGGTCTTAATCCAAAAGCCCGGCAGGACTGCCGATTCTCCCTCCCTTGGTGGCCATTCGGGTAGCACGAGGCTACAGGACGATATCCCATGAGGCGGCGACGCTCATTGCGCGCCTCCCGCCGTGGGACCTCCTGGCGTGGGTGAATGCCCGTCTTTATGACGAGGTTCGCCTTCGTCGGGTAGGCGGAGAGGCGTCGAGTGAAACGCTCGAAGAGTGCCGGCGAAATGCGCACCGAAGTGCGTATGAGGAGTGGCGCGTGCGGCTGCATCTACCGCGTTGCACGCGCCAACGCATCGTCGGTGCGATTTTGCCAATATTTGACGCCTGGCTCGAGACGAAAGAGTGCACTACTTTCCGGCTGACTCAGATACTTACCGGGCATGGTTGCTTCGGTGAGTATCTGAGTCGGATCGGCCATGAGGAGACGACACAGTGCCACCACTGCGATGACGATCTGGACTCCGCTCAACACACACTAGAGGTGTGCCCCGCGTGGGCGGACGAGCGGAGTACTCTGGTCGCTACAATCGGGAGGGATTTGTCCCTACCAGCCGTAGTAGCGACAATGGTAGAGGACACCCACAATTGGCGTGCAATGGTCTCCTTCTGTGAAGCTGTAATGCTCCAGAAGGAGGCCGCCGAGCGGGAGCGTGAACGACGCAACCCCGCTCGCAGGCGAAGGCGGCGTCGAGGCGGCGGCAGCGGCCGTTGAACTCGACTCTTCCTCAGGTCTGCGGGCGTTGGAGGGGGAGCCTCTAATGACCCACCACAAGCGGACCCGAGAAGGCAGCGGACTGTGTGGCGCAGTCTGCTGTGAAAGGCATTGCACACCCCGCCTTTCCCCGGGCACGCGTCCCAAGCAAGGGGACGGACGCGACAGGTACAGCGGAGCAATACAACACAGTTCCCGCTGTACCTGCAAGGCGTCGAGCTACGGAGCCACCGTGTGGTTTTTAGTCGGTAACCCAGGTGGGAGTCCGACATACCCCCTTCGACCGCTCCCCGGTCGGATGGGCATGAGGTAACTCATTTTCCACACGATAAAAAAAAAAAAAAAAAAAAAGGGTCCACGGGGACCAAAAACATTCAAGAGTTTGATTGAACATTTAATTCAATGCAGTACTTTATAAGTTGAAGATGATACTTCGAAGTATAAAACTATAGACCGGTTAAAGGAGAACCACCAAGTTATCTTTTGTGTCTTTTTATGACTTAGAAACACTCCTGATTGTATATCTACATTTATATTTAGTATGCAACAAGAAGAATTTGATCTATACATTTATAGTAACGAGTAGTGTAATCATTATAAGTATTTTATTTATGAGTCATTACTGCAATACTAAGCGTGATTTTGTGATAATGCCTATCGCTCAGATATTATTTTCATATATTTTTTGCTTGTTAGTGACTGCCTCGTTGGTCTCGCGGCATAAATGTGCGCGTGGGATTGGGTCTCGGGTTCGATTCCCGGGTCGGGCAAAGTGTTATTGGGTTTTTCCGTTAGGACATTTTCAGTAGCAGCACGGAGTCTGTTAATGTGCCCGGTACGGCAATAGGCTCGCCCCCTATGACGCGGGACCTAAAAAAAAATCATGGCGAAATGTGGGTGTAATATTACACCTCTGCCTACCCCTTCGGGGATACAGGCGTGAGTCTATTGTTGTTAACAGGTATTTTCAATGTTTACTTTGCATAATTATGCCAGACGTCCCTAAATAAGAAACTAATAAGTCAGTGAACATTTATCTACCATAAATGTTCACTGACTTATTAGTTTCTTAATGAAACATTGACTTATTTCTGTAAACAACGTAATTTTCTTATGCTAATTTACAGCAATCTATAAGAGATACCAAATAGTGAATGGTTGTAAGTTGAACAAATACCAAATTGGTATTCTGTTGGTTACGAAATAATGAAGCAATCTGCATTGCAATGTAGGTTGAAAAAGCGAGCATAGGCTTCACAGCAGATGCAGTGACTGGAACCGATCCGATTAGCAAATTGGTAATCACAGATGGAAAAGTTAACTCGTTTACCAGAAGCACATTAGCATCAGTTGCGCTAGCTTTCTGCTTTTATGTAATTGCGTAACATTGTAAATTGGCAAGTACAGTAACCTAAGTAAATAATGAAGGCATAACACGTGCGCAAAGTCTTCTACATGCGTGTGATAAAATCGATACTTGTAACGCAATCAGGTACGGCGATTACAGCGTCATGCCGAATATTCACTAATTGAATATTAGATACCGCACCGGCTTTATATAAAAGTCCACGTACGTGGGAAAACCCCAGATAAACATTGTAGACAATATATAAATCGCATTAGGTATGTCTATTTGTACTTCGGAATGGTCGTGTCTCTTTCCATTTTGTTCTTATAATTGGACACCGGTAACATTATGTGTACCTACGTACGTACATTAGTGTAGTCTATTGAAATGGAACAGCTTCGTATAAGACAGTATTTCCGATACTCCCTGTAATGGTTCTTTAAGCTCGGCAATTTGCCACAGCTTACAAGCAACTTGTATTGTAAGATAATCAGAGAAATTAATTAGATTCGTTGTTCAGGCAATAATTAAATGCCATAACATCTGTATTGTTTACAGCAAAACTAGTTTCAATATCTGGATGTGACTGCGTTATTTGCGCGGTTATTCTCTTTAGATACAACGTAAAATATCTCTTTATTTTTAAATAGGCTAATTTAGATTTGTGGCACGTGCTCTTACATTTTCGAGGGAGCTTAAATTGGAGCAGCTGGATAAAAACCACGAAACACTTTTTATATTTCACACAGGGTACCAGATGAACAACATTATACTGTAGTGAATTAAGTTTTTTCATCAAATGATCACCGCAGAAGCGGTGAAGATAATCACTTTGTTATCTGAGACGCTGAACAAGAATAGGGATGTGAGGCTAGGGTCTTTGAGCGTTCACGTGTCAGCAAGGGCCAGCTGTTCCTGAACGTTGTAACATAGCCATTATAGCAGCAGTGCTAAGGAATGAAAGTGTAGCCACAAATACTGTATCAAATTATTATCTGAATGGAGATTATATTAGGCGCTAACCGTGATATGCAATTAAGAAAAGAGTAAGACAACGAAACCATTGATAGCAGAGGATGTGCTGTGTCGCTCGAGAAGCCTGGGCGCACACCATACTCAAATTATGTTTTTACTGGTGGTATGATGACGGATTAAGCATACAAAGTGTCACTGTATGTGTTTAAATTCTGTGTGTGCCGTAAAAGGCGACCAAGTAATACCATTGGTAGAAGACGGAAAACATGACATCGAAAATTATAGTGACCTGCGGGCCAGCGAGACATAGTAAGCAAAATCCTCCAATTTATTAAAAATGCTACTGTGACGCTAATTAGAAGAGCTTTACACATAGCAGTAGATTGCGAAAGGCTATATAAATAAAATAAATAAAAGATACGATATAATCGTAACCAGCCCGAATACAATACTCAACAAGCAACCAAAGTAATAATATAGTGTAATAAAACCAAATAAAATAACAAAGGGTGCTTTAGTCCAAGTAAAACTTTAAATATTATGAAATGTAAAACAGCCTGATTACAGCCTGATACAACAGTAATTTATGTGCAAATAAATCATAAAGTATTATTAAATAGTTGATGTTTCAGAACTTCTCTTGTTATCGTATTAATTTAACTTTCGAAGCGTGTCGTCAGAACGTTGTTGTATTTTTTTTTCATATTGTAATAAAGGTAATAGTCATTGTTATACAAACTTTGATGGGTACAGAATCGATTTGAATTATGCCGCATAGGTTTACTTAAACAACTCTTACACACATGGTTATTTTGTGTATAAATGCTAGCTAACACATAAAATCACCATGTTATTACAGTTAGGTACCGGCGAGGTCAGGGCATAGCATTCTAATCACGATTCGCATGGTCTCGTCGCTAGGAGACGCCCACAGACACCGCAGTAGTTAATAGGATCATCATCCTCCTGGCGCTATCCCAGTTAGAACCCGGGGTCCGCTATCTAGTCAAACCGGATTTGACTGAATATTAGCTTTTCCACGGAGCGACTGTCTGGTCCGACACACAGTCGCTCCGTGGAAAAGCTAATATAGTAGATAAAGTAAAAGACAAAGTTCATCTACATTAAATACTGAAAACAATGAATCTGTCAGTTTTGAAAACAGTTTGATAACTACTCTAGAAAGAGCATTGTAAAAAACATAAATATTTTTTTTAATGTTATACTGTTTTATTACAATAAAAATGATGTAGGATAGACCGAGGCGAATCGGATCAGTGGGTGAATCGAATCAGAATAAGAAATTTGTGAATAATTTTAATAAAGCGTTGATACGGAACGCACGCTGTTGGCGGCTCACGAGCCATTTCTACCCTGCACCTCCTGCCATCGGTTTCGTTTCGATACGACTAGTACATCAGCGTCAGCGCCGCTTGCCAGTGAGTCGCTTTTTGTGTGCGTTAAAATTTTCGCGCTCATCTAAAATAAAAGAAAGAAAGAAAACATATTTATTCTGCTTCAAAAACCCATTTACAAAATAAACAAACATAAAACAAAAAATAAAAGAAATATCAATGAATGCAGAATTGGATCCTAACTCAGCATTGAGCCATCCTGCTGGTTAGCGAGATGGCACTGATATTCTGTTAGGTCCAGAAATTAAACAAAATAGATACATATAAATAAATAAAATACAACATTTCTTCTTAAAAACATTTTTGTGTCTACGGTCGGGCAACACATCTCTACAGCAACACCATTAAGATGACGGAAACAATATATTTTAAATATAAACAACAATTAATGTCCTTCTTCTATAAACAAGAAACAAAAATAAAAACAAATAAAAACAAAAATAAAAAAGAATAACAAGCATTCTAAAATTTTACTGCCAAATCATTTTTTTTTTAATTTTTCATACATGGCAACACTCAATTCCAAATCAATGATGTAAGCCATCGAGTGTAGAAAATATTATGGTAAATAACAATAAAAAATATTATTAATAATAATTATTATAATCCACTTCAAGTAAAAATTTTACTTGGAGTAAATTATAATAACCATTAACACACGAACCAAAAATTACAATCTTCTCACTAACAGAACCTGACACACACCAAAAACCGTAAACTTGCTACCGGCTGTCATTACAACACTTTTTTGTCTATGCTGCAGGCGTATAGCGCGCGTAGTTTGAAACTTTGAAATAGACGCGACGCTAAGGACCATAGACTAATATATTATACCTGGAAACTAAGGACGCCATAGTGAAAACATATAATTTGGTTTCTTCAATTGCAAATATTATTCTAGTGATTTGTGTGTTGTACCAAGTCAATATGCATAGATTATGTGCGATATATGCCATTTATGTTTCATGTGGGTGAATAGTTGTGTGTAAAGTGAAGGCAATTCCGAATATAACAAATTATGTACGAGCACAGCAACCAAAACAAACAATCATGGAATTCGAAAGGCTGTCAATTAGACCATTGCACAATTATTACTGGTCACACGGGATGGTAAAAGGTGAAAATTGTCTTTATGCTATCTTTACACTCATTCTATCTTCAAGGTTTTACTTGTTCATTTAACAGGAAATGCTTATATTGCTTATTAAAAGAATACACTGATTTTAGGTCTCTCAGAGGAGGTGGCAAGTCATTCCAGACCTTGCTAGCTAAAAACCTGAATGAGGCACGAAAAGAAACGCTGCGGTGTTTTGGCGTAACCAGTAAGTAAGCAGATGCTCTTGTTTTATGCTTATTGAGGTCACTGGACCAAGTAAGTTTATTATACAGATACGCAGGCCTTCCTGTGGATATAAAAAAGAATTTCCTGAAATACATGCTTACTATTTCTTGGTATAAATCTAAGAACTTGAGTTAAATCTTTGAATTTTATAGCTTAAACTGCTTGGGAATAGGTCTTTATTAGAAAACATTTTAGTTTTTAAGCACAGTATTATAGGTTAATATATGAATTATTAATTTCAAAAGTCTTCAATATTCGGTGATTCGGATCACATCATCGGGGGCGAATTGGATCACTTATTTAAAATAATTTATTTTGAAGTTAAGTATTTTTATTCAATTATAGATGGTTAACACATATAAAAGACAAACAATAAAGAGAAAAAGCAGAAGAATGGTCCCCAAATAAAAATTATAGTCCCAAACAAAGTACTGGCCTGAAATAATCTTAGGTCTGGCTGCTGAGATTTAAAAATTACCATACACGAATTTACAAATAATAGTTTCTCTCTCCAGTGATGTCATTAAGATACGTGGTAGACAATAACCCAGCCCCAGTGTAAGATTAATGTTTACGAAAGAGAGATGCTAAGAAGAAACTAAAAACTGCCGAAAAAGTCGTGAAAATAAGAGAAACTGACTGAATACCAAAGAAAATATGAAGAAGAATAATAATAAAAGAACACCTTGAATAAAAATCAACAGTTCACGTTCGAAGCACAAAGTTTTACTGATAAAAAAAATCATTCATCCATCATCATGTGAAGAATGGTGCCATGAAAAAAGTGCTGATCTGGGTGGGAAAGAAGGCCAGTATCGATGTGATTTATGTTTGAGTAAAAAAAAATGTTCTGATTATTAATTATTTTAATATTGCTTTTGATACAAAAGCCTATAATTCAGAAAAAAACTACATTTTATGTATGATCCCCTATTCGCCCCACTAATTGGGGCGATTCGGATATTTCTTTTTTCTACCTTTTGATTAATATTTTGCACAATTTATGAGTAATTTGAGTTTCGAAATGTTTAATGCGTAGCCAAATAATTACTGATTACCGATTTGGCAATTAAAGTTACATATATTACACTTTAGTATGATTTTTATGTCCTCAAATAAAAAGTGATCCGATTCGGCTCGGTCTACTAGTTAGGTTATGTACTAAAAGCTTTTTTTAGCTTTTAGTACGCCTCCGCAACCCAAAGGGGTGGCTATCCCTTTGGGTTGCGGAGGTCAGTTTTCATTCCATGGTTTACATTAGAGTAGCAGTAATTAATAGGATATCAGCCCGTAATTTGGCTTTCCACCGTAAAGAAAAAAAAGCTTCTAGGTGAAAAATAGGCTGTAACATTCCTTTGAAGGTTGACTGTCAATATCACTTGATGAAGTCGCTTTCAGGAGCTATTCTTTTGATTTCGGGTTGGAAAATCCTCATGGAGTCCCTCCGTCCTCCCTCCTCATGTACCCGTGTGTCGGAGGGTCGGGTATCACCGAAGCATTCCTCGCTACCCCTCGACGGGTATTGACCCGCCAGATGGTCAGGCGGGCCCCGAACAAAGCCCCCGGGCGGCGGATGAAGATCTTGGGCTCCGCCGCCAAAACACCCAGCGGCCGCAGAGGATAGGGAGGACGGCAACCTGACAACACCGCATCTCCTCTTCCTCTGCGGCCCCACCGCAACGCGCCCACCCCTTTGGACGCATCCTGCGCAGGCCTACGGCAAGCCCTCGCGGAGCGTTCAATCCCGGGATCTCGCTTAGCTTCACCGTGGGTGACCCAACCACGGCTACTGAGCCTCCCCACCACGACAAGGTGGAGAACCCACTGGGGGCGCTTTCAGGAGCTATCAACTGTTAGAAAAAGCTTTCAGCGTTATTATTTTTGTAAACGAAACTGATAACTGAATATATATTAATATATATTAGTTAATATTACACCTCTGCATATCCCTGTGGGGATACAGGCGTGAGCCTATAAAAAAAAATATATAATTGAACTAGCTGTGCCAATTCTGGTCTTTAAACAACTATAGTCCGTGCCACGAGAACAGACTTTTTGTAAACAAAGAATTTCTACTAAGTGACTTCGCGATAGTTCTGTCAAAAACAAATAATATCAAATCCAATGAGCGCAACGGTACATAGATACGTGTCATTGGAAACTAATATGTCAATGGATCAGGTTTTTATCGATATTATGCGCTATCAACAGGATCTTTTAATGTTTTGAGGTACTGACGCCGAGAATGTCAACATTTGGCGTTAGTTCATTGAAGTGTTAAATTCTTGAGCTTAACATGCATTTATCAGAGGACAACATACTTTTTTTTCGTTGTCAAGGGGTGAATGTAAAGTTAAATACAAGTTTATAGGATCGCAACGCTCTTCCCGCTGACGACATCTCGAAATAGCGGGTGCAGAATAGCAGATGGCAAACTATTAGTCGCGCAGAAAATTATTTATACCTAAAAAAGAAATGGCGTTTTCAGACTACCGTAACTTTTAATGGATTTTGTTTAAGTTCATTCTGACGATTTCATTCACAGACAACGTAAAATCTCCATGCCTAGAAATTTTTATGCAATGTACTAGCTACTTATTTGTAATATTATTCATTGTTGGTCAATGATTTAATATTTTAGGATAGGTAGGCTACTTTGAGCAAATGATTTATTGTCTATAATTAAAAAAACATGTCCTTAAATAGAGTAAAATGTACTCTATCATTAACATACATGGTACAGTCAACAGCAAAAGTAGATGATCAAAAACAGAAATTCAATACTAATGAAGGGAGTTCGCGTCAGAACTATGTGACGTCGAAGTAATTTAAAAGTATGTGATTGTAAATTATACCAATCATTTACTACTAGTACAGCTGCCATATATTCGTGATCAGTAAAATTCATCAATATTGTATTCTAAATTCAAATTTGTATATTGTACGTGACAGCCAAATTTCAGATTGACATTAAAGAGTTTCGATACTTGGATTTTTGCACTATTCCAACAGAACTCTTGCTAACAGTGTGATAAAAGCGCGAAGTCAATATAAATAATGCCCTAAAGATAAAATTATCAATCTACATTCCGGTTTTTATACATATAGAAAAACTATTTATTTGTCACAGACACAGAAAAAGTACAACATAAAAAAAAGAAACAAAACGCAAGGCATAGCATTAGTCTGTGACAGTTAGGTACACTGTGTACTGTGACAGATATATTGTAGCCGACTAGGATAAAGCAATCATTGAGTTATAATTTTGTATCGCATCAGCTACTTTTGAACATTGACATAAATGCACAAACATGCAAAGATAATAATATTTATTGAATTATCGTTTTGTATCACATCAGTTACTTTTAAACATTTGACAGAAGTTACAAAAAACAAAATACATGAGAGATGAAATTTGGCATAATTATATTAAATATACAAAGACTGCCTCTGTGGTCCAGTGACTGCCTCCATGGTCCAGTGGATAGCGTATGCGTCTGCTGATTGGAAGTCTCCGGTTTGATTCCCGGGTCGGGCAAAAGTGTTACTGCGTTGTTCCAAATTCTCAGTAGCAGCACGGAGTCTGGTGATGTGCCTGGTAGCGGTAATAGGCTCGCCCCCTATTACGTAGGACCTAAAACTTCATGTCGAAATGTGAGTGTAATATTACACCTCTGCCTACCCCTTCGAGGATAAAGGCGTGAGTCTATAAAAAAATAATTAAATATGCATTTTTTATCCAATTCAGCTGTTTTTCCGTAAAACATAACAAATTAAATTACTGGGGTAATTAAAAAATAAGTATGGACAAATTATTTGCCTCATGATGACGTGGCCTCAGTTACATCATTTATATTTTATTTTAACTGTTGACTAGTTTTGAACATTTTTTTCACTTCTTAGTTCTGATGTGAATTGAGTTTATAACTTTTGGAGTCAAAACTGATCAAGAATATATGGCAGCTGTACGAGTAGTAAATTATTGGTATAATTTACAATCACATACTTTTGAATCACTTCAACCACACAGTTCTGACGTGAACTCCGTTCATTAGTATTGAATTTCTGATTTTGATCATCTACTTTTGCTGTTGACTGTACTCTATACTGTATGTTAATGATACAGTACTCTACGTAAATTCTATTAATAACATCGAACCACTTTTACATATGTATGTATTTGTGTAATCCGGTTATCGTATTAGATAGACTACTTGAATTGAATATCTAAAAAGTACATAGGTACTCATTTTTATCAGTAGCATTAAAACAATACGTTATTATACCTATTTACATAGTATTGTTAGGCAATAGGCATTAATCTAGCAGCGATAGCGTAGTGGAGATACCAGCAGACTGTGGCGGTTACAATGGCGGTTAAACCCAATATATTTACTTCACTTTCACTTATGATTTTAATCTAGAGAAGAATCTTCGTAGTTTGTCACTAGTTTTAACTTGACTAGTGACGGGCTTACTCAGAATAAATATCGATAAAATATCGATAATGTTTACAGTACATCCTTAGATTTGGCTTACTCAGATTTAATTTCAATAGAATGTTGATAAACTCTCGATATTGATAAATAAATTTGAACGTAGGAACAGACACTGGTGTGATTATTAAACCTGTTCAAATTAAAATCTGCATTTTATTATTTAGAAACGTCATTTAATTATGTATGTCTTACTCTAGAAATAATTCATAAGTAAAACTGAAGAAAACATATTGGGTGAAACTGCTGTTGTAGTGCGATTTCTATATTTTTTGTACATTCTACGGACTATTTGAATTTAGAGTGTTCGCTAGAATGATCGTGAAAATGTTCGGTTCGACAAAACAGAAAACGGCGAATGCTCGCTGTTCTGTTACAAGTGAATGCTCAGGTGTATCAGCGCCATTAAATATTACGCATATCAGAACATTTATATTCATGAGAACCAGACAATAAAACTAATCACTTTAAGTTTATCCATTTATTTTACTTATCGATAGGTGAGACATCCAAGTGTTTTGATTAGAATGTAGTTATGTCAGTAGGCCATCGGCTGTAAAGCTAGGTAAATAAGGTATAGTTCTCCTGAAGTCATCGATGGTGCAGCAGAAGCTGTAGCCGATGTCGATGCGGTCGGGCTGCCAGTTGAGCCAGCTGAAGGCGCTGTTGTTGCGGCATTGGTCCGTGCAGAACGTCAGCGCTTGCACTTCAGTCTCCGTGTAGTACGGGTTGTTTATACTCACGAAGGCGGTGCCTAAGCGGCGAGATTCATCATACACCACCTGGGAAATAGAATTTTGTAGTTAGCTTGCGATTGCACTATACTGTGATGATGTGAGCGGTTGCCTGGAGTTTCCCTTTCTCTTGTTTTCAGGACAGGCCTTTCCTAAATATTTAGCGCTAGACTGAACTGTCTTAATTCAGTAAAGAACTATTAACTTTGAACAATAAATGCTCTACCTCACGTTGGGATGTTCTTTTATTTTTTAGATTCCAAATTGCATTCCATCTAGACTGTCTGACTTATGCGGTCGGCAAAAAACAACTTTAATTGGGGTGTCAACGCCTTTTACTATTGTACCTAGACATTTTATGGTTATTTAATCTTAAACTTAATTCACTAGATACGAAAAGGAAAGCGTGTAACAAACAGTTTTTATATCCAGTAGGAGGATATCTTACCTTGCAGTAGTAGAGGGGTACAGGAATTTGTGGGTTGTTATTGGCATCAAAATGCAGCTTTTCGTCGCTATCGTAGAACCGAATTGGCGCGTGAAATATGTATATTTAAAAAGACACAATTTTGGTGAATTTCATCATATCATGGAAGACTTATAGCATCACTTATACAATCACTTTGGCCCCAAAAACATTTATGTTCGTGCATCAGGTTTAATTAACTTTTCTACATCCATTTTTTATGTTAAAACGTAGGTACGAATGTGTTTTGAAATCCCAACAAGTTCGGATTGTTTTCGGACGCCTGAACTACAAGTACGTATACGCACGACTAACTCGCACCCAGTCTGCGCGTTCCCATAGTACTTGAAATATAGGAATCGTTCGTATGTGTTCGTACGTGTACGCACGGGTAAAATTCGTACGAAAACGAGTCCAAAGTGCGCACGGCCTAATAGGTACAGAAGAATGACACATACCGCTTCATACATCTCTTGATGATATGCTGGCGTTTCGGTTTTGTTGAATTTCTAGCCAGGTATATATATGTCTTCGAACTCCTATTCGTTCAGGACCAGTGTCAGTTCACCAAGCTCCGATAAATCCACAGGCACAGCCGCTGGTAGCAGCGGCTACAGCCACAAGAGCTGCTAGCAATATTGCCTGTTTGCTGTGAAGCAACAACGTACTTCTAACACGTATCTACAGTTAGAAGTTCTAACTGTAGATAGGTGTGCTAATCAGCAGTATGGGAACAGTTTTCGGCTTCTTCGACATAATATGTCACTTTAGTTATATCAGAATCCGATTCCGATCAAATCAGTTGATACATACAGCGCGAGCACCATGCTATTTATCACATGAATCGTCATATACGAACTGAGATAAAAATCTTGGGTATTTTACTTACATTTGCATTTATTTTTTGTAATAATCCGTAGTGTCGTCAAAAAAGACACAAATTGCGTAAATTATGCTGGAAAAACTACTTAAATAAGCTGCACAATGCACATACGTGCAGCTTATTTACTAGCTATACAGCGATGAAACTTTGTATTGACGCCCTCAGTTGCAAGGCACAGGTGATAAGTTTTATGCTTCCGATAGTATGTTAAGAGTTACACCACTTCTCTCCTATTGCTCGGATTGAAGATTCTGGTTGCGCAACTTTGTTACTACTGCTGCTGTCTGTTATTTAACCCCATGTGTGGTAGCAGAACAAACTGTTGAACTGTGTTTCTAAGCGTCTTTACTGAAATGTTCACATTCGCAGATTACTGTAAGATATATAGGATGTAATCTAGTACCTCCTTTCATTATCTCAAATCACACTTTAAGTTTTATCATGTCATAAGTATCAGGTGTTTGAGCTCGTCAGAGAAATTCACGTTCAAGATGCCTTAGCATTCCACCATTTATTTTGAGATAAGAAAATTACCGTCGTAAAGGTTGTAATAAATGTAAATTATTGTATACTATAAAAAAGAAATAAAAAGCTACTGTCGCCTTATATACCTAAGCCTTAAAAGCCGTCTTCTACATATGGACTATCTGATTCTAAAATACATATTTTTGATTCATAATAATCGTAATGCTTGAGATTACGCTTTCAACCAAACGAACAAACTCGTCAAACTTCAGCTTTAATATGAGTATGAATTAACGAAACCGAGTCACAAATCAGATTTGTGTCACGGAAATACAAGATGCCGATAGTAGGCGTACAATAACGCTTCGCTTTCAAGCTAATTATTTTTTAATTACAAACTTGTCATAATTGAACAGGATGATATGTGATTACCCTTTAAATAGAGTATTTTTATTTTACCTATATTATAGGAGTCCAAACCATTTTGAGTGAAACGGCTTAAAAATTTTATGAGCGGATTCTCGATCCAGAGAAAGAGCAATAATTTGGAACAATACATGTAGCGTGCCGTAATTAGTACTTAAATAACTTTCCTGTAGTTTCAGTGATCCAAAAAAGACACTAAAGTACCCAGGTGTTGTAAATCTATAGTAATAGACATTATCTCAGCTGAGTGCTACTGGTCGACTCGCTCGGTTGAACTTTGCTTCCAGTGTTTATTCTTAAGTTTTGTAATTAGCAGTAATAAATTTGAAACTGTTGGTTTGTTTGTCGGGTGGAATTGCTTATGCAATCAAGTTTAGTATCTGTTTTGTAGAAAAAGTCCAAATTATGCTCTACATTTTGCTGTTTAGTGTCATTATTTTTATATTCAGTGTCTATTGGCTAGATATTTCTAGTCAGATTTCACAATGTCCCCCCCGTTGGATCTCCACCTTGTCGTGGTGGGGGGCTCAGTAACCGTGGTTAGGTCACCCACGGTGAAGCTAAGCTAGATCCCAGGAGTGGACGCTCCGCGTGGGCTTGACGGAGGTCTGCGCAGGATGCGTCCAATGGTGCGGGTGCGAGGGACAGTTCTTCTGTCCCTCGCAGTCGGGCGTGGTCGCGGGAGGAGAGGCGTATCGGTGTTGCGTTGCCGCGCGCCCTATCTCCCGCGACCAAATGGGGGCGCACCATAGTTGCGTCGCGGTGGGGCCGCAGAGGAAGAGGAGATGCGGTGTTGCGTTGCAGAATATCACAGAACAAAACGAAACAGCATGCACAATAATCCACTTGGTCTACAGATAGACGATTTATTAAAGGTAAACGACGTGTACCATACTCCGAGTACCTATCTTTACTTTAGGCAAAAATAAATAATAAGTAGCAGTTTAAAGCTGTGGCTAGAATGGCTGCCATTAAAAAAACCTTTGCAATTAAAAGATACATTCTTTGTTGCACAACAGTTGCATTGTCATTATCACCATAGCGGGGTGTCAGCGCCATGATACAAAAAGAACTGAAAGAACACTGGCCTTTTGCTAAAGAAAAAAATAATAAGTAGGTATAGCCTATATAGCTTACTTTTATAGCTTTACCAAATCACGATTCAACTGTTTCAATAACAATGAGCCTAATTAAATCGTTAGTGGCCCATGTTGGGCGCCATTAAGTTTGTCGACCGTAGGTGGCTAACGCGGCTAAATACTTAATTAATGTGAATGTAATTAAGTACCAATTTGTACTTAGCCTTCTAATTTATATGAAAGTGTAACGTAAGGCTAATTATTCAAATTCAAATTCTTTATTTGCTCAAATATAGGTACAAAATGGTGACAAATATAGGTACAAAATAAATCCAATATATTTTACCTTTCGGCATGCAAAAATTATTTCACAGTAAATACAAATTAAATATCATTGACTTATTAAATAAAAGAAAAAAAAAGTCAATAAATCTCGTTCATAAATTATATCAATAAAATAATAATTTTCAATAAAGAAAGTCAATAAAACCACATTAATAAATTATAACATTACAATGAAAAATGTCCTATCAATAAATCATTAATTAAAATTAAATTTAAATGTTATAGTTACTCCTTTTTAGCAAAGAATTTGATCGTTTAAAAATTCGTGAACCGAGTAATATTTTTTTTTGAGCAAGAGACATTTTACTCTACTTTTAAATATATTAGTATTTGCTGTTTCTAATATTGATGTAGGCAAGTGATTGTAAATTTTCGGAGCCATAGAATACCCTCTTATTTATGAAAGTTGTAGAATTTGATGGACACGATATTTTATGGTGATGTCTCTTACTTTTCAATTTTTCAAACATTTGCAAGTTTTTTCTAACAAATAATGCAGTTGCCAAAATATATATGCAAGGTAACGGCAATATTTTCAGCTCTAGAAAGTAGGGTCTGGAACTATCTGTTTGTTTTAGTGGACATATAGACCTTATGCACTTCTTTTGGGAAATAAATACATTTTCGACATCGGTGGAATTGCCCCAGAATATGACACCATAACTAAGAATCGGCGATACATAACCATGATAGGCCGTTATAAATGTTGATCTACTGGCAGTTTTAGACAGCTTATACAGAGCATAGGAATGCTGATTTATTTTTGCACATAATGATTCGACATGAGATTTCCAGTTCAGAGCTTCGTCAATGTTAATTCGTAAAATTTTTTTTGTCCTTACCTTTTCTATTGGTTTGTCATTATAACTTATATCTAAGTCAGTCAATTTGTTTGCTCTATTTCGAAACACCATTATGCTAGTTTTATTAACATTTAATTTTAAATTATTTATTGTTAACCATTGAACAGTATTTTGTAAAGTTGTGTTTATGTCATATTCAAGCTGAGATTTGTTATTGCCAGTAAGCACGACTGTACTATCGTCTGCAAAGAGTATGGTTTTATGGTTTCTTACCCGAGAAAGATTGTTTACATAGATAATAAACAAAAGCGGTTCCAACACGCTATCCTGAGGAAGTCCAAAAACTACCTTCCTAGGCTCCGATGAGTAATTTACTACCATCTTTTTGGTTTTGTACATAGTCTAGAAATTTGTGTTATATGTATCCTGTCACTTAGGTATGATTTCACTAAGTCTAATATAGTTCCCCTTACTTCATAAGCATAAAGCTTATTTAATAACGTAACATGGTCCACACAGTCAAAAGCCTTACTCAAATCCATAAAAATAGCAAATGCTGGACTTTTTTTATCAATTTCAGTCATTACTATATTAAGAAATTTATGAATTGCCATGTTTATATTTTTATTTTTTCTAAACCCAGTTTGCTCATCTGCTAGTAACCCATTCAATTTAAAATAACTATATAGACCTCCATTAATAACTTTCTCATATATCTTAGATAAGACTGGTACTAGAGCTATAGGTCTGTAAGAGTCCATATTAGATTTGTCATTTTTCTTAAAAAGTGATTTTGTAATGGTGACTTTCAGTTCCTTGGGAAATACACCATTTGTTATACAAAGATTAATCAAGTAGCTCAGTATACAAGATAATTTAGAAGATACATGTTTCAATATTGTGGTAGATATATAGTCATAGCCAGTACTATTTGTGGGTTTTAGTTTTAAAATAATTGCATTAATGTTATCAGGAATAGTAGGTGGCATAAAAAAAGGAACCTGGCCTATTACTCATACATATTTTGCCTGTAGTTTGTTTAAGTTTGGTTATTTGATCAACATAATATTTGTTGAATAAATTAGCTATTTGTGAAGGGTCTATGATTGTTTCATAATTAACTGTAAGATTCTGAATGTCCTTTTTAAGTTCATTACATTTATTTTTATTGATAACGGCCCAAGTGGCTTTACATTTGTTGGATGCATTACGAATGAAATTGTCATTTTGTGATCTCTGTGTAAGCTTTATAATCCTGTTCAGCCTAGATGACAGGCTCATAAAGTTATTTTTATTTATAGAAGTCTGATTTTTTCGATATTGCCACAGTAATTTACGCTTACGTTTACAACCTGCCTAAGGGCAGGTTGTAAACGTAAGCATGCCTTTCGTAATCCATTTTGGTATTTTTATAGCCGAAATCTTAATAAGTAACGAAGGAAAGCATAGGTTATAAAATAGACAAAACAGCTCATAAAATTCTGTAAAAGCTACATTTGGATCTGAACAACAAAATACCTCATTAAAACTAAGTGAATTCATACATTCCTTAAAATTTTCAGCGTTTGCCTTACAATAATCGCTTTTCCTTACAAACCAATACATCTGTCTCACTGGTATTGTAAATAACTGGGCCGTGTGGTAAGATAGAGCATATTCAAGAATTTCGCACGAACTGCTTTTAGTGTTATGTATGAAATTATCGATACACGTCGCTTACCAAACGTGTAGGTTGCTTCAAAGCTAATTTCAAGTTAAATGACCTTAATCTTAATATATAAAATCCTTGCGTTACTGACTGACTGACAGACACGCTACAGCCGAAACTATTGGGCGCAGGAAGCTGAAATTTGGCATGTATGTTCCTTGGGGACCGTAGGGGTGCACTAAGAAGGAATTTCCCGAAATTCTCACGGGATCAGCCAAAACGGGTAAATTTAAAAAAAATGCAGGCGTAGCTGCTGGCGTCCTCTAGTATTTGCATAAATTGAGTACATTCAAAACATTTATATTAAAATCTCCGCAAAATATAATCTTATTTTCCCATGCACGACTGCCTCGTTGGTCTCGCGGCATAAATGTGCGCATGAGATTGGGAGGTCTCGGGTTCGATTCCCGGGTCGGGCAAAGTGTTATTGGGTTTTCCGTTAGGAAATTCTCAGTAGCTCAGTAGTAGGCTCGCCCCCTATTACGTGGGACCTAAAAGTTCATGGCGAAATGTGGGTGTAATATTACTTACACCTCTGCCTACCCCTTCGGGGACACATGCGTGAGTCAATAAAATAAAAAAATAAATAAAAAAAAACAGAGTTTGTGTTCTAGAAGTTTTATTCCTGAGCATTCCATAATATTTTCAACACAAAACTTATCGATATCCTTAATTGGAGCAAATATGTGTCTTTTATGGACTAGTAATTAAGTGTGTTAATGCTATTTTTACAACTTGCGTTACAAATAAATGTAACAATGTATATTAACTGCAACTGTTACACGTGGAGGTAATATAATTTAATCTGCACGACGGCTTAATCGGTTCAGTAAATATTTTGCCTCTGAGGTGCACTGAAGGTAGACGTCTACATTGCCGCACAGGATTATATTTTGTACGATCCTTATATTACTCTTGCAGTTCAAGGTGTGAACCAAGGCAGTCTGGAAATCTCAAATCCATGCATCTATGGGCTCATTGGGTTAGTATTAGTCAGAAGTCAACCAAAGCCTCTAGCTTAAGTAGAATAAATGCTTGCAATGTCGATATTTATTTCAATAGGCGTTATGTAACCGTTGGTATAAATATTTTTGGTAGTATTAAATATTACGCATATCAGAACATTTATATTCACGAGAACCAGGCAATAAAACATAATATCACTTTGAGTTTATCCATATATTTTCCTTATCGATAGGTGAGACATCCAAGTGTTTTGATTAGAATGTAATTATGTCAGTAAGCCATCAACTGTAAAGCTAGGTAAATGTTCTCCTGAAGTCATCGACAGTGCAGCAGAAGCTGTAGCCGATGTCGATGCGGTCGGGCTGCCAGTTGAGCCAGCTGAAGGCGCTGTTGTTGCGGCACCGGTCCGTGCAGAACGCCAGCGCTTGCACTTCAGTCTCCGTGTAGTACGGGTTGTTGATACTCACGAAGGCGGTGCCTAAGCGGCGAGATACGTCATACACCACCTGGAAAATAATTGGCACAAGCCTCATAATAGGCATCTTTTAAATATTGGAGACACAGGAAGCCGATTATTCAGTGGCTACTTGGAGAAGTAAGAGGATTGAACCAGCAGCTCCCGCGATTTTAAAGTCAAGCACATGCAACGAACCGACGAGGTTCCTGAACAATTCCAGAACCATGAGGCTCTGAGCATCTCTGGCCAGCCCATGGCTTTTTGAAGCAAGCTACTAAGTGTAGTCCGCTATAGTCAACAAATGCAACGCCTTCTACAAGTCTACATTTTGTAGTGAGATTTAATAAGTTTTAATTTTAAGTATAACGGTATAAGAAAATATTTAGGCAACCTACGGTTTTATTGGAATATGAGGATATCTTACCTTGTAATAATAGAGTGGTACAGGAATTTGAGGATTGTTATTAGAGTCATAATACAAGTAAATGTCAACAAGCTTGTCATCTTTGTCACGCAGTTGTGATACACCGTACGTGCCGGTATAGACCACAGTGTTGTATCCAGCTGCTCCCACGCGAGCTCGCAGGTTCTGTAAACAGATATTTTGAGATGAGCGTTTAGAAAAATTGAACGATTTGTATCGTCATGGAAGCATCGATCGCCAATTTAGCTGGTAGACCCGTGAAACCGTGCTAAGCTTTTCATGGTTAAACCACTAATGTTAAAACGTGCATAACAGAATTATCATATTTCAAAAGTACTGACTTGTTCCAACCAGTTCCAATTGCCAGCATTGAATGGCTGCCACTGAGGAGCAGCGTTGATGAAGAAGAAAGACGCACGTTGTCCAGTCGCATAGATAAAGTCAGTCTTGGCAGCAAGGTGACCTCTGGCTAGGAATTGAGTACTGGTGACATATTTGTCCGCCAAGTCTTCACCTACGAGACATGCAATAGTTGCTTTTTGTTGAACTTGAGTATACATAGTGTTGACAGGGACTCCAGGGAAGAAGGTGCTGGCTAAAAGTAAGAGAAGAAAAACGATGAGTGAAGAATTGAAAATATAAAAAAAAGGTTTTTTATAAATGTTACATACATAGACTCACGCCTGCCCCCCCCGAAGAGGTAGGCAGAGGCATATCAAACGCCCACGTTTCTTCAGTGTTTTGATCCCACGTAATAGGTGGCGAGCCTATTGCCGCTCATTGGGATATTTTGTTTGCCAGAGCCTCGTCCGTTGATCGGCAGGTGCACCACTTGCAGGTGAGGTTGACTTGGGACCCTAAGTTCTTGATGGGAATCCTATGCATATATAAATATATGCAAATATATAAAATGTTATGAGGAATAAAAAGCTTACCAAGCCAGCTAGGTCTTGTAACGCCGGTTTGATGGACAGCATTCGGCGGATTCTGTTCATACCAAGTGTACAACACTTCCAAACGATTCTGATCGAAACAAGACCAATATAATGGATAGAAGACGTTCTTCACAGTGAATCCGACTCTGAAACAATGAAAACGAAATAATGTCATACTGCTTAATAAGCTAGTATAGTTTATTCTTACGGTTTAGTGTAAACTAGCTGCCCGGCGATCGTACCCCATATTGTTTTTGCTATTCTTTTTGTTTTGTTTCTTTATACAAACCTTCTCCTAACAATAACGAACATGTAAAGAAAGATTTATAGAATTTGTCTTGATTTAATGTCTTATTACATACTCTGATGTTCAAAAGTATATTTGCAGAGGCTCGGTAATTCTTTATAACTTTGTGAATAATATCTCACTTACTAGATAACAAGATTGTTGTTAAAACATGTCTGGCTCGTAGCTAGAGCCTCGTAGTTGGAGTTAGATGAGCAAGTCAGTCCGCCAAATTCACTCTCGCCGTTTAACCAGCCGGTACCTGACACCAGCGCGTTGCTTACGCACGTTGCTGTCTGAACAACAGAACGTAAAAAAGTGTGTCGTCAATGTGTGGTGATGACTTATTATCGTCACATCATCATCGTCCTAGCATTATCCCGGTTGTATCCGAGACTTACACGCCTCGGAGCCCGGGGTCCGCCTACTGGTCTAACCAGACCTCACATCATTCCGTTACAATCTATGAACTTAAGTTTAAGCCATTGTGGCTTTAACAAGTAGACAACCAATCTGCATAAAGTCGTCGTAACAAAAAATAATGTTGTGCATAGTTTTAAAATAAAGAGTGGTTATGCAGGTATTTATACGGATGAGTCCCTGGCTTCATGCACTGTTAGCCCTGGTAGCGCATTATTCTCGGTTATAAGGATGAAAATAAACAGAAAGTAAACTTACAGCTGTAGCAACTGACGCAGTGATGTTGGCGTGCTGAATGATACGTCCAGAACCTGTACAGGCAATGATGACTTGTTCGTCGGTGCTAAGGTTGATAAGTCCCGTGTTGCCGGTAGGTATAAGGTAGTTGTTATTGTGCAGGTAGACCGGCTGCGGCTGGCCCAGGTCTCCGTTTACTCTGATTGTGCAACCTAAGAGGATGATATCGTTAACGATAATTTACATGATATTGTGGCAATTTGCATTAAAGAAAATAATAGAAGTAGTAAAATTAGTCGTTGCTGGTTTCAACAAGAATGGGCTACTTCGATCAAGGAAGCACTTTTCATAAACAACTCACCAACAACGCATCCATACGCTAACGTATCAAGTCTGCTGGAGATAACTAATGGCAGTTGTTTGGGTGTGTTTTATTTCAACTCTGTCAAGTTTTGAGTCATAGAGAACGGCTAATGTGAAGTAGATTATTGATAGAGTAATTCTGCAAGATTGCATCATACAGCCTTTCCCAGTCTATTGGTGGACATGGGCTTCTCCCCATTTGCGTTACAATGTTATTGTAAGTCAAAAGAAGGCCTGCTACATCGCGATGGATTGGTAAAATATTAGACGTTGAGTTTACCGTCTCTTCCCAACTATACAATTTACTTCGTCTATTTGTCTTAGTCGCCTCTTATGACAGCCACGGAATGTATTCTTAATCACCACACTGACATCGACACAAAAATAACATAAACATGAAATAAAATCACACATACCGCTTCGTGCATTTCTTGATGGTACGCTGGCGTTTTGGTTTTGTTGTATTTCTAGCCAGGTATCAAGATAGTCTTCGAATTCCTCCTCGTTAAGGACCAGCGCTAGTTCACCAGGCTCGGGCAAATCCACGGGAACAGCCGCGGCTACAGCCACGAGAGCTGCCAGCACAAGAGTTAAACGCGTCATGTTGCCTCAGTGCTGTGAAGCAACTACGTACTAACTGTACGCGTGCTAATCAGCAGATAAATGGGATCACTTTTCATCTTATCCTACATTTATACTTAAGCCATATCAGAGTCTGATATTGATCAAATCAATTGAATCATACAGTTTAACGATACTTATCAGATGAATAATAAGTATGCAGCTATTGAGATTATAATCTTGGGTATTTTATTTATATTTACTTAGCCGAAATTTATAATCATGCAGACAGATCTAATTTTTCCTAAATCAAGTGTAGATTTCTGCTGCTATTGATATTTTTTTTATATTGGCCATCCGCTATTCAAATCGCGCCCATCCTCAAACAAACACTCGGAGAGGGTTGTGATGACGACAAAATATGCATATGGGGGTACATATTTTGTCGCAAAACTGTTATATATTTAGTCTTACTTTTCATGTACTTTTAATGAATGTGTACAAAAATGTGTAAAAGAAAAAAAATACTCAATCATAGATTAGCTTACTTCATTCATATTAAGTACTAGACTTCACCTGATATTGAATTGCGATGCTTTTTACGATAAATTTTTACGATTATCCTCAATAACGAGTCACAAATCAGAATGATATTTCGGAAACATTCGAGATTCCGATACGTAATAAGGCGTACCACAACGCCTTTCTTTTAAGTAAATTCATACTAAATGCGAAAGTATGTTTGTTTGTTTGTCCTTCTTTCATCATCATCAGCCTGCAAGATTCCACTGCTGGATATAGGCCTCTCCAATGGCATGCCACTGAGCCCGATTGTCGGCTTTTCGTGTCCAGCCGCTTTCCTTATTACCTTGGTTCTCTGTCGGATCACTTCATTACGAATTCGATCCTTCAGAGAAACTCCGAGCATAGCCCTCTCCATAGCTCGCTGAGCGACCTTAAATTGGTGGACCAGTCGCACCGACAGTGTTCACGTCTCGGCTCCGTAAGTCATTACGGGTAGGACGCACTCATTGAAGACCTTTGTCTTAAGGCTTTGCGGTAGGGGTCACGAAAAGACTTGACGGAGTTTCATATATGCTGCCCAGCCCAGCCGTATTCTTCTGCCAGCCTCCGTCTCGAAGTTTTTTCTACCCAACTGCAAGGTTTGCCCAAGATAGACGTACTCCTGAACAACTTCGAGAGGGACCCCATTTAGGGTAATCGGTTCCGGAGAGATATGTTCATTGAACGTTATCTTGGTTTTTTCCAAGTTCAGCCGGAGACCGATGCGAGCAGAAGATTTGGCTAGGCTGCCCAGCATATACTGCAAGTCCTGCACGGTTTAGCCACGATGACGATATCGTCTGCAAATCTTAGGTGTGAGAGTTAATACCGCGTCCTTTCCAGTGCAGCGTCTTGAACATATCCTCCATTGCATTTGTGAAAAATTTGGGGGAGAGAACATCCCCTCGTCTCACACCTCGATGCAAGTGGATAGGTTCAGACTGCTGGTTCTGTACTTGGACGGTCATAGTCGCGGCGTCATACAGACCTCTCAGCACTTGGATATATCGACTTGGCACCGTTGCAAGGACGCCAGAACAGACCAGGTTTCAATGGAGTCAAAGGCCTTCTCATAGTCCACAAACGCTAGACACAAGGGCTGATTATACTCCTCTGTCTTCTTTATAATCTGCCACACTATGTGGATGTGGTCTAAGGTGCCGTATCCTCCTCGAAAACCGGCCTGTTCGGGTAGCTGAAACTCGTCAAGTCTAATCGCGAGACGGTTTGTAATGACCCTTGAGAACAGCTTATAGACGTGGCTCAAGAGCGAGATAGGTCGATAGTTCTTCAAAAAAGTTTTGTCTCCTTTTCTGAAAAACAGAACGACAACGCTCTTGTTCCACGCCCTTGGAGTTGTCCCCGAGAAGAAGACAGAATTAAATATGCGTTGGAGCTGCACAAGTATAGGTTTCCCACCTGCCTTTAGCAGCTCCGTGGTAATTCCATCGTCCCCGGGGGCTTTTCCATTTTTGAGCTGCCTTAGAGCCACCACGATTTCGTCCAGGCTGACATTTAGCAACTCTTCCATGAGGTGACGGGTTAAAGTGGCTCTGGGATCATCGGAGTCGGGTTGGGGACGAGACGCCTTTGAGGTGTAGAGGTTGCCGTAGAAACTCTGAACCTCCGCAAGAATCGCCGGCCTAGAAGTGACGACTTTCCCGTCTGACGTGGTCAACTTCGTCAGATGGCTTTAACCTAAATACTGGATAAAGACTTTTGACCCCCGATTTCGCTCGATCGTTTCTTGTATAGAGCGTGTATTGGAGCTACGGAGGTCGCGTCTTACCAGCTTGAAGATCTGTTTATTTAGATCTGACGAAGCAACTGTCGGGTTTTCTAGTCGCGTCTCTATTAGCTGCAGAGATTCTCGCGAAAGTTGAGATCTCCTGCCGGTGTGATGCGTCTTAAAGAGTTTCGTCCCCTCATCCCGCAGGATTTCCACCACTTGCTCGAGTTCCTCGTCCATATCAGCGTCTATTGTGGTATCCTTCTTTACTAGAGAGTATCTTAGACTATTTTTACCACAGTAAAACATGTCTCGATTCCCTACTTCCAACTAGGTAAATCCGCTGGCTAAGTCTAGTCATAGTATATACAAGCAAATAGCCGCAAACATAACGTGAATATATCAATGTTAGAGTAATAACGTTGTCACGGACAGTTACTTGCGTCAATCGAGCTTACCGACTATTTACTAGAGTTTGACGCTAAATAATTATCTAAGTTAAATGAGTCCCTTCGTCAGCCAACGGTGCAATCACTGAAGTTTCGTAATGCTAGTCACCCGTACTAGCAAACTCAATAGTGACAAATTTATACAATAATTTACTCTTTTATTTGGTATTTACTTGAACTCACAAGGATTTATTCTTGTTGTGTTGCAAGAGACCTGTGTGGTAATTATTTTTTGTTTGATATGTGATTGCCATTAACGGGTTTATTAATAAAAAAATAACATTCTGTTTAAATTATGGTCTCGATTCTTGTGTCGGAATGTTTCGCTATTTGGCGGTTCATTAGCGATATTAGGTACCCATTTACATTTCTAAATCAATGAGAGAAAGATTTCGTAAAAAGGAGAAATAAATATCATCAGAGATTTATTATAAAACTGAGTAGGTATTACGAATAGGCTAGTTGACGTAAAAAAAATTATAAGTCCGTCCTTTAGATTATTTAAAAATAAGCGATACGTATTTTTTTATTTGTAATTTAAACCAAAAATGACGAAGATATAGCTCATTAAAGTTACGTATAACGTCACGCAGTGCTGCATGTCAGAATACCAAGAAACAGTCTCAAGGCATCATTTTACTCAGTAAAATAAGGTAATTTTGTTACGAATTTCATTATGCGAATAATGGTGGATTTTGCCGTCAAAGACTTGCCTTGCCTTAACAAAGCTCGACAGAAATATCTAACTAGACTACATTAAATAATACGTAGATTGTGGCAAGCTTTATAACAGTTTATTTTCAAATTTTAATATAAAGCGACGTAATTTCTGAATAATCTTCTTCATTGTTGTAGGTAAAAGAAGCAGACAGGAAGGCAGTGATAGCCGAGTGGATATACCAACAGACTGCCATGCAGAGGGTATCGGGTTCGAATCCACGGCACGTACCAATGACTTTTCGGAGTTATGTGCGTATTGAAAATTAATTATCGCTTGTCCCGTGCCTCGGAGAGCACGTTAAGCCGTCGGTCCCGGTTGTCATGAAGATCTTTGACAGTCGTTACAGGGCGTCAGTACCTTCTAAATTAACTGACACTAGTCTTAACCATGGAATATAGCTATCCCTTCGGGTTGCGGAGGTCAGACAGGCAGTCGCTCTGTGGAAAAGCTAATATTCAGCCAAATCCGGTTAGACTAGAAAGCGGACCCCAGATTGAAACTGGGATAACGCTAAGAGGATGATGATTGTTGTAGGTAAAAAGCTGCTATTCATGGTGATTCAATATAAATTCTTGGATATTGTTGGACTGTATTTTGCAATACGTATCATAACTTTCTATGTGATGACATGTGTGTGCACGATATTTTATTTATGTGATTCAAAACTAAACACATAATTTATCAAATATTTCAAGACTTTCGGGTTTGGACCCAAGGCCAACGAGGTCAGATATTTACATAGAGGCGCAATTCCTATGGGCGCTCTGAAGACAAACTTTCTGTGACCCACATTGCCGCTTGGCGGCGTGGCAGTCACGCTGTCTCTATGAGAGCAAGAGAGACGAACGTTCCTCCTGTGTATCTTAACTACGAGAGCAAGAGAGACGGAGAACGATGCCAGCGCCGCCAACGGCGCCAACGACGAACTAAACTGGAGACAGTCCCCACTTGGAACCGGCACACGAAATCCTTAAGTACTGCGCTTCTATGTAAATCTGTATTCATTGCCCAGGCCTTCTGCGTAGCTGTCTGTTGAGTCTTCCAAGATGGCTTACACTGCCTATATTTCATTATTGGCGATGCTAAGATTATAACTAGCGACTCTAGCGGCGAATTTGGGAGTTGTCCGGGTACGACACTTTTGACAGCTCAATACAATTACCACTATAATCTCGAAGCGTAAACAGACTCTGTCTACGCCTCGAAGTAAAGTTGTATTGAAAGCTGTCAAACGAGTCGTACCCGGACAATTTCCAAATTCGCCGCTAGAGGCGCGCGGATAAGTATTTTCTTAAAACTTGCTTTAATAAAAAGTTCGTATATGCACGATCTTGTTGAATAACTATTGATCAATCTCTAGAGGGTTTATGAGGACTAGTAGAAAATAATGAATGGATGAGTGAAGTTTTATTCTACAATAGGAATAACACGGAAGTCAAGATCTCACCAAAAACCATTTACGCGAAATTTATATTTGTACGTATTAGTTACAAGCAGTCTTTTCTTCAGCATCGTTGTATAATTTGAGTCTACATTAGTATCCACCTAATTGGAGATGTGTTATATATGACATAATAATAATGGATGCTATTCTATAAAACTTAATGACTTGTTACATTTTCAGACGTAATTGGTTAAATTACTGTGTTTGAAATAGAAATATTGTTTATAATAAGTTAAATCGATTATATCGGTTTAGTAGCGTGTTACTTTGTCTATTGTAAATTTGGACTATGGTCACACTATGAACTTTCAAATCATTCACTCTTAGTCTTTGTCGGATCCGGGTATAAAAATTGTCTTGCGCTCACGCAGTCTTGTAATTTTGCGTTTTGGAATTGAATTATATTGATTAACAACCTCGTAACCGTCGCTATAGGAATTTGTCCGACGAGGTTGTGAGCGATTGACAAATTTAAGTTTGTTCTCGAAAAGTCCTTTGACGACACGTTGACTTTTGCTAGTCCACACCCTTTGCCTTCTCGCGTGCTTTGTGATATTAAATTAAATTTAAAACCCTAGTGAATTGCCGCTAATTGATCTGCCGGCATCGGTTTATTTGTGATAGAATTTGTAACATATTGAACATTGTAAAACTTGTGTGAATCCGTCCACGTGTTTGGTGCCCGAGGACTTCGTTGAAGAAAACCCTGACCATTGGACTGGTAGCTATAACGATTTGCTTGTTATTTTGGCCAAAATTATGAGTGTAATCTTATAGGTCTACTCAAGAACATCACCAGAAGATATCAGGTAAGTTTGCACATGTACCTATTAGTTTGATTCATCGCTGTGATAACACAGTACATAGGTGTTTAGATCTTTGCCTTGGCTAGACCAGACTGGATGAATTAATCGCTTCCACTGTCTTCTGCAAACCTTTCCCAGCCTTCTAGCCAAACTCTAAACATACTGCATCTATTTTCACTAAATTTATTTATTTCTAGTTCTTCTAGATGTTAATATTATACTAATATAGAGCCAGTCATCCCGTATAATATAAGACAACTGTTGGAATGGTTATTTTACTGCATCATTATCACCTCAGCGAAAAGACGTTCACTGCTGTATATAGGCCCTCTATTTATTTTGCTCAAGTTACTTTATATACCTTTAATACACATATATTTACATATTGATAACGCGTATTTACTAGGTGATTGGGGCTTAGATAACCATAGACTCCAAAATGGTGCCCAACGTGGGGCAACATAGAGCCTGTTTTTTAATATTACATTATAGTCAGTCACGGAAGACATAATGGTGTTTAACACACAAATATTTGTCCTAGGTGGGAATCCACGACCTCGAGATTAGCAATCAAGGTCACTATCCACTAGACCACCAGGCCAGTCAACGATGAATTTGGTTGTCTTATTACACAGTATACTGATCAATGAAAAATGCCAGAGCTCCTCTCAAGTGAACTTCACGGATGGATGGGTTGTTTGACTTTGACTTTTGTGACATTTTACCGCCATCTGTCACTGACTCTTGAGACGGTGGGTCTCAGGTAGGATGTCGGGGTTCGAGAGAAACACTGCTAGGCTGAACAGGTTCTTTATTATGTCTCACTACCGCTTACATACAGTATGACCGAACTAGGTAAGCACTGGCCTGAGCTGGCTGGAGTGTAGACTCCTGCTGCTCTCCGACGCTCGCAGGGTAGCTGCTCGAAGGGTCGCCGATGAGCTGGCCAAGGTGCGCTGCGCAGGCAGCTCTGTGGTCGATGTTCAGGCTGAGCGGGTCTCAGGCGGTGCAGCCGATGTGGGTCGAGCGGTCAGGCTCAGGCGTCCGTGGCCTGGCTGTAGGAGCTCGTAGGCAGGAACGGAGGCTTGGGTGGCAGCTGGCTAGTAGCGGCACGGCGCCAGCAGCTCGTGGCTTGTAGCCCGTAGGAAGAACGTCAGCCCGTAGGAAGAACGTCAGCCGTAGGAAGAACGTCAGGTGCAGTGAGCTCGTAGGGTGAACGTAGCCCGTAGGGTGAACCCCAGCGGGACAGTAGATAGGAAGTAGAATGTAGAATAATCGCGAGGTGTAGCGGCAGCGTTCCGATGTCTAGGGAAAGTGTCCATTCTACAACGCGCACCCATCTTATATAGATGTAGCCTATGACTCACAACTGCCTTTGGCTAGTGAATATGACCATATTTGGTAATATTGCGAACGATGTCTGGCTAAGCTGGCGTTAAGCGCCTGCGAGATATTATAACGCAATACGTGTAGTATTACGTTACAATACCCCGCTCTGTACAGCAGGATTTTTCGTGTCTAGACAAGAAAAATCCGTCTAACTAAGTCCTCCGAACTTCTGTAGACAGTGCTAAGTAGATAGTGACTATGAAACTCAAACTGCAGGTAGGTACAATGAAAGAATCTAGTTAGGTTAGGAATCAGTGTAGTTAATTAGTTTTAAATCTTTAATGTGCCAACTGCCAATAGATTTACCCGACGAATCCGCTAATTCGTATACTAGTGGTGACATCCCTAAGGCCACACTTAAAACATATCGGATAACGTTCACGCTTGCACGTCCCTAGCGAGTGATCAGTTGAACGACATCGCGGACAGAAAACAGACCTCTTATTAGTTATTTTTGTAGGAACAGCTGATTTAGATATCATGTTGACATTATAGTGTTGTGGGTTAGGCACAGGTGTATCGTTCGGTTCGACATTTATAGATGCGACAGAAGCGTAGTTTTTTAGTTTAGACGGTTTATAGTACTGTGAATTATTATAGTGACCGTGCGTGTCCTTTTTATTTATGTAAGCTAAATCAGGTGCTACTGTGTTAGACGTAGGGTAACTAGGTTCGTGAAATTGTGCACTTAAACACTGGAACCTCTCATAGTTTAGACATAGTGTTTTTAGAGAGTCTATAGTGTCTATAGCCGTAGTACATGAAGCTAGTACTGTAGAATAACACGGTCTAATATTGTGAAGCAATAAATTTAGTTTTTCATGTTCGGTTAGTACCGTGTTCGGTGACAATCGCGCAAAAAGTTGGAACATAATTGATAAATAGATGATTATACCTTCAGTTTGCCCTTGAGTACGATTACGAATCTCGGCTAAAAGTTTATAATCATAGTCGTACGGTGTAAAATCAGCTGTGAGTTTACTAGCTAGTTCGTCCCATGTAGAAATGGAATTTTTAACACCGCGAAACCAGTGTAACGCATTACCAGTAAAAATTTCGGACGCGTAATCGAATAATCTATTGGCAGGTAGATTTCTAACCGTCCTAAATTCCGTCACGCGTTGTAGAAATTCGCGAACGCAGCCTGTTCCGTCGAATTTGAGTTTCGATAGTTCGCCAACCCTCAAATGCTCACAGTGGACAGTTACCGGAGTCGACGCTGCCTGTGCAGGGGTTGAATCCGTGCAAGTCATCGTGACTCCGACTTCCGCCGACGGAACATTCGAGTGTTCTATCTTAGATAGCTCTGCCGACAGCATCCGAAAGCGTTCAGTCAGGTCGGATATTTTCTTGCCGTATTTAGGTTCGGATTTGTCTAATCTGCCCAATCTGTGGTAGACCTGGTTGTGCAAAGCCGTAGTTCGCTTCGCCAAGTTGTGGTCGTATAATTCCTTAAGGGAAGAGATTCGCGAATCTAAATCGGTAACTGACAGGCTAGCTCCCTTGAAGTCGTCTGCTATGTCTAGGCCTGACTCTAGGATTTCGTCATTCGGAATCAGCTCGAGTAGTTTAGGTAGCTGCTTCCGTAAACCTAAAACAGAGGTAGCCGGCTCCTCTCCGCGAATAGCGACCTCGTAGGCCAATTCATTTTTATTAAGTAGAAAGTACTTGATAGGGTTAGTGCTCATGATGATATAAAATAAGTATGATAGAAAAGAACGTAAGTATATTACAGCCCTCCGTGTGCAATAGTTCTGCTTTACAAAGAAACTACGACGATTCGGTGTAAAAATGTAGACAATAGATAGTGACTTGCAAAAATAAAAAACGGTTATTTCAAATTGCGAACAGTTACGTAGGGAATCGGTAGTTGAAATTTGAATTAGACAATAGTAAGATAACACATAATAGGTATACAAGAATAGAAATTAAAGATAGACAGCAATACACAGATACACACAAGTTAGATATTACGTACCAGTTCGCTGATGTCTGCACCTCCTCGTTTACAAGGACTGACCTCCTAAACAAGAACAACTGCAGTAATTGGAAGTGAGACAATAGAGTTGGGCGCCACTGAGACGGTGGGTCTCAGGTAGGATGTCGGGGTTCGAGAGAAACACTGCTAGGCTGAACAGGTTCTTTATTATGTCTCACTACCGCTTACATACAGTATGACCGAACTAGGTAAGCACTGGCCTGAGCTGGCTGGAGTGTAGACTCCTGCTGCTCTCCGACGCTCGCAGGGTAGCTGCTCGAAGGGTCGCCGATGAGCTGGCCAAGGTGCGCTGCGCAGGCAGCTCTGTGGTCGATGTTCAGGCTGAGCGGGTCTCAGGCGGTGCAGCCGATGTGGGTCGAGCGGTCAGGCTCAGGCGTCCGTGGCCTGGCTGTAGGAGCTCGTAGGCAGGAACGGAGGCTTGGGTGGCAGCTGGCTAGTAGCGGCACGGCGCCAGCAGCTCGTGGCTTGTAGCCCGTAGGAAGAACGTCAGCCCGTAGGAAGAACGTCAGCCGTAGGAAGAACGTCAGGTGCAGTGAGCTCGTAGGGTGAACGTAGCCCGTAGGGTGAACCCCAGCGGGACAGTAGATAGGAAGTAGAATGTAGAATAATCGCGAGGTGTAGCGGCAGCGTTCCGATGTCTAGGGAAAGTGTCCATTCTACAACGCGCACCCATCTTATATAGATGTAGCCTATGACTCACAACTGCCTTTGGCTAGTGAATATGACCATATTTGGTAATATTGCGAACGATGTCTGGCTAAGCTGGCGTTAAGCGCCTGCGAGATATTATAACGCAATACGTGTAGTATTACGTTACACTCTATTTCATCTTTGTTGTACTTTAGTAGCCTATTAAGTTTGTATTGATTTTTTACTTTCAGGTTTCTGTTGTAAGCAGATCAATGTTTTTTCATTACTTTGCCGTACCTACGCAAAGGAACAACGCGCCTAAGCTATGTAACTGTAGTAGAAATAAAATCACTATCATATTGTTGTTAATCCTTGCACTGAGCCCGTCCGTCCATTCTCTGCATTACTAAGCAATTATAGACACAAAAATAAATTTTTATTTAATTTGGCAAGTACTTAACCTTATCAAACTTCGGCAATACCAAAGAATGTTTACCTGGGGTGTGTGGATTACCTTAAACACTTCTTCTTTAGGAATCTTTCTGCGAAATATTTAGCAAAGACTATAAATAATTACGTGCCCTCGCTTTTTCCAACCATCGCATCATTTGTGTGCTTACACAGTAGTAGAAGCAGTGTCATACATAAAAAGAGTATAGGTGATATAATTAGGGTTTTCTAATCAAGTAGATATTAATTGATTAACTTTCCGTTATTTTTGCTAATGCAGATGATATTTATTATTGACTGGTCAACATGGGACCAGACGTTATGCATGAACCAGTATAAGTGTATACCTATAGTAATTTTGAGTTAACTAGTTTTATCAAGTTTTAGCACATTGTGTGTAACTGGGTATATGCTTATCAAATGTTCGCTAATATAAAGTGTAAAGGTGATATTGAAATAACCTTCAGATTATTGTCAATCCTTGATTTCATACCAACGTTCCAAACTTTCATTGCTTCTTGTGTATATTCTAAACATGCGCCTATAATACATATCTCTCTAAGGAATAGGGTGTCATATATAGACGAGATAGCAACTTTAGTAACTAAGTATCTGGTGGTTATATAGCGACTATTGTTTAGAAAGTCTTAATCATCTCAAAGTCTCGGAACAGGAGACAGCTCACGGTCATAGTCCTGAGGCTTCCCAAGTCTCAAAATTTTTTCAGAATGATATTAAAATAGAGTTTATTTTCGCCTTTATTAAATTAGACGTTTATTGAACTGGGCAGCAAATCCCCACATTTCAAATGTTAATTATATACACGGCATAAATAAGTTTGACAAATTGAGTTTTTAAAGGGTAATTAGTACGTTTTAATAAATTAAAATCCTTTACGAGTAAAAAAAATAACCTGGTACATCAATGATGAGGATTATCCGGGATTAAGTCTATCATTACAGCCCGTTTGGGAACCAATCAGATAACTAATCAAACATTTTAAGAGATTACTGATAGTTCTGGTTACAGCCTGGGACGCAAATCCAAAATATATATGTATACGTAATTTGGATATAGCTATGTAGGTGTGAGTTTATTCTCGCAGTGATTTGACGCGTGCGAGCTTTTTTACCAGCAGTTAACGCTTGCCCCAAGTTTAATACACATTATATTGTGGTTTCTACTTTGTTATCGTATAATAATGCCAGTGAGGCAGTAAGTAAGGTAAATTTTATAATTATTTATTCAGTATTTCTTATATAAGAAGGCATATATTACAAAACAAGGAGTATACATAGTTGAAAAGTTTGAGCCTTAGATGTCTAAAAGTTATTGTTTACATTAATATTACTTTTTCTAAAAGAGTTCGTGCCGAATTGTAACGAATAAGGACCATATTTTAAAAGTCTTTTTACTACAGGCTGGTATTAGGTACTCATATTTTAATTCATATTTTGCAATAAGGTATTTTGTGAATACTGCAACGGTTAATCATACTCTCCTTACTAGTAGGTAAGTAGATCTCACAGTCACGTCACTCCAGTACGAGGGATATTATGTTTCGTTTGACTACAAAGCGTATATCAGTGCGTCAACTGTAACAATAAGGATCCGTAGGCAACATAGATATGTGTAGGTGCCCTCATACCTATCTATTAAGATATAGTCATACCATAGAGTTGTGAATGTCAGGCGACAAAGTACAGATTTTATTGATAGCTTTCTTGAAACTGAAATTAACTAATCAATTATGATTTTAGGTATTTCCAAATCGAAATTTGGTCGCTTCTTCTTTGTTTGGTTTCGCTTCTTAAAACAGTAGTTGTATCTGATAACTCTTGGTGGATCTGTTGATGGCACATAAGATAATCTAAATGCGAGGCCTTATTCAGAATAACATTAGTAATTGTAAACAATACTAGATGTTTGTTTAATTTACATGCACTAGACCAGTGATACGATAAGGCATAGGGCATATTTTTTTATTATGTGGGTTAATATTGCTTATACCCAGGCTTTATCCAGCCAAGATTTGTATTACTCACGGTTATTATACGCGTAACCTGAAGGTGATACGGGACGGATCTTTATAATTTTTTGAGGTAATAAGACAGATTTAATTCTTCAGTGTATGGTTGCTAAGGTAGAGATTGTTCAATCGCGTTTCTTCTGATAATTTGTGATAAAGTACTATTTAATCTTATAATGTTAATATATCTTTTTGAATCAATATACAGCGTGTGCAGTGCACATAATAAATAAAATAGCCAGCATCGAATTAATTATATAACTTTTCCAAATAGTTTGTAAGCGAACATAACTTTTCCCGATAACATGTAACCAATCCTATTAAAGCATTTTGACGTCTCATTTCTTTGATTAATATTTGAAATGTAGAAAGTGATTGCCTGAAGGTCACCAAATAAAACAAGATATGTATAAAAAATACAGCCTTTGTTTTAATTCTTTGTTTTTGACAATGCACATTACACACATCGCTATCTAATCCTATGCTAGACGGAGCCTGTGTTTTGGCAACCAGGCAACTGATGAAATTACTTAAATATTCATAAATACATACATAAATTTTATACATAAATTAAGTTTTACATATATGATGTCTATAACGGGTTTTTTTTTATTTCTGTATGTTTGATTTTCTGATTGCCTATAGGTATGAGTACTGTGACGTAAAAGTGAAGGCCACTACATTTTGAGCAGCTTTACCCGACTGACATCTGGGGCCCAATTCTACTAAAAACTAAAAAGCATATTCTTCTAAATTATCTGATAACTGAACGAAGTTGTAACGAGATTGTAAATTGAAACAAGTGTCAAAATATGTTTCAACGACGAACTGTTTATTTCAAATTATACGATAATAACATTAGGTTATCAGAGTACCGCTTCTGAGTCCATTCAAAATATCATATCAATGTCATATAAAATATAAAATGGAATAACAGTTTTTACGCAAAATCAATAATGATCCTAATCTAAATAGTTCAGTTCCGGGTAACCAACTAAAAACAATCAATTTTTCCTATAAATGCAAGTCGTTTCTGGCACTCGCCGGCCGCTTCGCGGCACCGCTCGCTTCGCTCGCTCAGCTCGTGCGTAGGAGGTCTCAGTTCTAACCTAACCTAACCATTTTTTTATAACTAACCTACTCTACTTCCATAACTAAACTAATATCACCAAACGTTTATTGTCTGAAGATTGATTGCTGTAATAAATCATTTGATTAAATACCAAATGCCATAATGACATTATACTTGGTAATATTTTGTCAAGTAAAAATTTGAACAAATAAAAATATGCTTACTAAAATCATTCGAAATATTGCAATGGTATAAAAAAAGGTTGCTAAAATTTCTTTGGGTAATGAAATTTTGGCAAAACCTTTTCGGCAAAACGGCACGATCCCATATTCAGGCGTTACGTATTAAATTAACACTTTGAAGGACGTCTATTAATAGACGTCATAACAATAAAACTTCTATTGTGTCTTGTTTACTGTCCTTGAAAGGGTTAAATAGGGCCTTGCTGCCTAATTGACTGAGCATGACTTGACCGGCTCGAGAAAATACAACCCTCTCACCGAATTTGGACGTAATTTCTATCTATCTATCGTCACGCCTGTCTCCCATTGGGGTAGGCTGAGACTATGGAACGCCAAATGCTCCGGTTCAAACACACCTCTTTCGCTTCTTCGACATTCATTAACCTCATCATACATGCTCGCCGGTTATGGGTACTTTTAATTTGGCCCTTTTTTAGTACGTCACCTATTTGGTCGGCGTACGTCCGTCTTGGGCGTCCTTACCGACATCTCCATTCATTCTTACACGATACACTTCTTTCGTATTTCTTCTTTCATCCATCCGTTCCAAATGTCCAAACCATCGCAACATTCCTTTCTCAATGTTTACCACTATATTTTCTTTCAGACCACACTTCTGTCGTATCACACTGTTTCACTTTATCTATCAGCCTTACTCCGCACATACTCCTCAAAGCTCCACAGCATTGATTCTACTTTCATGCTTCTTTTGCCATACCCATGATTCGCTACCATATCAGCAAGGCGCAAGGCGAGCCTTACTTGGGACAATTTCGTTACTGATGATAGACTGTAAGGAGCCATTCACACTATTTCCTGCTTTCACTCTCCTTTCAACATCTCCCTCACATTTGCCATCTCTCGTAAACATAGACCCTAAATACACAAACTCATTCACTTGTTCCACTTTTTCATCTCCTATCATTATGTTACATTCAGTTATACTCTCTTCCCTCTTTATGACCATGACCTTAGTCTTGCTTACATTCACTTTCATGCCCTTCTTCTTATACACCTCATTCATTACGGTGACCATCTGCTGTAAATCAGACGCTGACGACGCAAAAAGAACCTGATCGTCAGCGTATAACAGGGTCTTAAACACAGATTCACCCATTCTTAATCCACATTCAGACTCTTTCAGATCGGTCAAACAACTGTCCATGAATAGATTGAACAGTCAAAGAGACGCTACACATCCCTGACTAACACCACGATCGATGTTAAACCAGTCCGTGTAGGCCCCGTTTATTCTGACACAGGCATTTGAATGCCTGTATAAGGATTCAAGTGCCCGTATCAGACTGCTGCTCACTCCATACACAGAATATGTTAACCAAAGTTCATCCCTCACCACTCGATCGTAAGCCTTTTCCAGGTCAATAAAGGCGCAGAAAACCTTCTGGTGTTTACTTAAGATTTTCTCTGAAATGCACCTTAAGGAAAAGACTTGATCCGTACATCCCATTCCCTTTCTAAATCCCGCTTGCACATCCCAAATCTTACTGTCCGTTTCAGAAATCACTCTTTCAATCAGTATCTTTGCATACAATTTGCCAACAACACTCAGGAGGCTTATACCGCGATAATTTTTGCATTCCTGATGTGACCCTTTTCCCTTGTACAGTGGCACAATTACGGCCTTGTTCCAGTCACCTGGTACACGACCGGACCGCCAACATTTATTGAAAAGTAGGTACAGCAGGCTTGCGGTGACGCCTTCGCCTACCTTGAGCATTTCAGCAGATATCCTGTCATATCCCGCAGCTTTACCCGTTTTCATACTTTTCATTGCATACCGTATCTCTTCCATACTTATATTACTTTCACAATTATCTTCCTCATTCGCTACTATATTCCTAGTTTCACTTTCCCCTCGTTCAAACAAATTCTCAAAATACACCTTCCACTGATCCAAAACTTCCCCATGCTCTCTTATAATATTTCCATTTACATCCTTTATCACACCAACTGTCGAGTCTCCTGCTTTGCCTCAGGCTGTTCTAACCAAGTGCCAGAATAATTTGACATTGGCTCGAAAATGCTGAGAAAACTTTCTATCAACCGAAAATGCTGATGCTATTGGCCTGAAAATGCTGAGAAAACTTTATATCAACTTTATCCTTACATTCTTCTTTCTTTCTTCTCACTGTCTCTTTTACTTTATATTTCAACCTGACATACTTTTCTTTTACTATCCTCTCATTGACAGTCACACTACCTTGTATCCTTTTGTTGGCTCTTATGGCCAGCAAGTCCATCCATGCTTTGCGCTTTTCCGCGACCACACTACTTACTTCCTGATCCCACCATTCATTACATATCTTCTTAACATGCTTCCTCTTGCTTACGCCACATACTTGTGTAGCTGTCTCTATTACTCCATTCTTAAACTCTTTCCAAAATTCTTCTATCTCGCAATCATCTTCCTCAAACAATTCTTTAAATCTTTCTTCCAATGCCTCTTTATACCGACTAGGTACATCTTCTTCTTCAAATCAACTTTCACTCTTTCTATGGCAGATGAGTGTATGCGAGGACGATGGCGCCATTTTGTGGTTAGTCCCGCTATGCGGCTAACTACCAAAAAGTGGTCAGTACCCACATTTAAGCCTCGGTACACTCTAGTATCTTTCACTCTTGCTTTCAATCTTTCGTCTATCACAACAAAATCTATCATACTTCGGTCTGTCTGCCTTTGCCATGTATACATATGAATCATCTTGTGACTAAACATAGTGTTTGTCACCACAAGCTTTCTCTCCATACATGTATCCAGTAAACTTTCACCATTTTCATTCACCCTCTCGTCACCAAACCGCCCTAGAACCCTTTCATAGCCATCACGACACACACCTAACCACCCATTAAAGTCGCCTAACATATTTATCCTTTCATTATTCTCACACTTAGCAAGCACATCTCTTACATTATTCCAGAATTCCTATCTTACAATTGACGGTTTGGACATGTCTGGAGCATAAACAGACATAACAAAGACTTGTTAAGCCGAGTTTTAGTCGCACCCAAATAAGCCTGGAGTTAACAAATTCATATTCTTTCACACATTCATTCATCTTATCTGTTAGAATCATTCCAACTCCTTGCCTAGCTCTCTCAGACTCAACAACCCCAGACCAATATGCACTATATCGGCCATGAGTATTTGTTGAACAGTATCAATTTAACAGTATCAATACTGCTACGTTTCGTTCAGTGAGTGAGAGTGCCAGCTGGAGGCCTCTTACCTTTTCCTGCTCCCTCATCCCGCTCTTCCTCTTATTCCATTTTCCATCCAGGTCAGTAATGCACTTATGACACATGTCATGACTATGGACGGCGGTAATCAGGTGATCCCTCTGTTTACTTGGCTCCTATGAAAAAAACGCACTCGACTACGCGGAAACATTTATGAAACACGCTGTAACCATGCGATAAAAAGTTGGCTATTTATCTTATCAAAGGCAAACAATTGCAAGAAATATGATATAGTAGATTATTCAGTGGTTAGTATTGGGCTTTTCCCGGGTCACTACTTTAGGAAAATAGGTGGACCGTGAACCATTCATGGACTAAGCAAGTCTTATTACAAGGCAAGGTAAATAACCCTAGACTACGTCTTGCAAATCAATTGTAGAAATAAATGTTAGTAAGAAAGACGATCGTTATTTATTTCAATTCAGCAACGAATTTTAGAGATAAATTGTTAAGCATATACAAAGATATGGCATTGTCAATATCTTGTAATAATTTCACTGACCTATATTTATTCCTCGTTATCAATAAGGCTAGGGAAGTCAGCTACATCGCCAGATAATTAGAAATGAAAAGTATCATACAATGATAGCAGAATGCACGCAATTAGAGCGTATGTGCTACTAATGCCGCTAGATTTTAATTAAATAAATCCGAGCTAGTTGCGAAGGAGGGGTAGTGCCCTAACAACTTGTACCTACATAGCTACAAAGTACATACCTGCTACAAACTTTAGTAGGTATAGCACAAGTAGTCGAGTTCATCGTTAATCTTTAATCAGAATCGTGAAAAGAACGCTGGTTCAAGTATTTTCTTTTAATTAAATCTTTCTCAGTTATAAAATGTTGCTTTCACTTTTTCTCCCTCCATACTTTCTTGCTACTTTATGGTTTTATTACTATCGTAAATGTTTAGGTATATAAAAAATATGTGAAAATATCTGTAAAGTATTATTGTGCTTTAATTTGTGAGGTCTTGAAGAATTACTTAGGCGGAGCGCATACATACAACTGTTGCATTGACTGTTTTGTCGAGTTTTGTACTTTTCGTGATTTCTACTCAACCAAACAGTTTAGTTGATGGAAGTGCGCATACAAATTAGGTACTCATATTTTAATTCATATTTTGCAATAAGGTATTTTGTGAATACTGCAACGGTTACAGTTAATCATACTCTCCTTACTAGTAGGTAAGTAGATATCGCAGTCACGTGTCACTCCAGTACGAGGGATATGTTTCGTTTGACTACAAAGTGTATATCAGTGTGTCAACCGTAACAATAAGGATCCGTTGGCAACATAGATATGTGTAGGTGCCCTCATACCTATCTATTAAGATATAGTCATACCATAAAGTTGTGAATGTCAGGCGACAAAGTACAGATTTTATTGATGGCTTTCTTGAAACTGAAATTAACTAATAAATTATGATTTTAGGTATTCCCAAATCGAAATTTGGATGAAGAATCTGGTAACTTCTTCATCTAGCTTCTTCAAACAGTAGTCGTATCTGACAACTGTTGGTGGAACTGTTGATGGCATCATATGATAATCTAAATGAATTCAGAATAACATTAGTAATTGTAAACAATACTAGATGTTTGTTTAATTTACCTGCATCAGAGCTGTGATAAGATAAGGCAAAGGGCATTATATACTTTTTATTTTGGGTCCATATTGCTTATAGCCAGGCTTTATCCAGCCAAGATTTGTATTACTCACGGTTATTATACGCGTAACCTGAAGGTGATACGGGACGGATCTTTATCATTTTTTGAGGTAATAGGACAGGTTCAACGTGGCAGTCAATTTAATACAATTCAAATTCAAGATGTAAATATAATATTATCTATATCATATAAACCATTATCCAGTGTATGGTTGCTAAGGTAGAGATTGTTCAATCGCGTTTCTTCTGATAATTTGTGATATAGTACTAACTAATCATATTTTAATCTTACAATCTGTGTATATAAAATCCTTGCGTTACTGACTGACTGACAGACAAGCTACAGCCGAAACTACTCGGCGCAAGAAGCTGAAATTTAGCATGTATGTTCCTTGGGACCGTAGGGGTGCACTAAGGCGGGATTTACCGAAATTCCCACGGGATCGGGCAAAACGGGAAATTCGAAAATATGTGCGTGCGAAGCCGCTGGCGTCGACTAGTCTTAATATATAAAATCCTTGCGTTACTTACTGACTGACAGACACGCTACAGCTGAAACTATTGGGCGCAGCAATCTAAAATTTGGCATGTAATGGCATGGGGACCCTAGGGGTGCAATAAGAAGGGATTTCCCGAAATTCCCACGGGATCGGCCAAAACGGGTAAATTAAAAAAGAAATGCATTTTTCTGAATCAATATACAGCGTATGCAGTGCACATAATAAATAAAATAGCCAGCATCGAATTAATTATATAACTTTTCCAAATAGTTTGTAAGCTAACATCATTTTTTCCCGATAACATGTAACCAATCCTATTAAAGCATTTTGACGTCACATTTCTTTGATTAATATTTGAAATTTAGATGAAATGAATGAAACAGCCTGTAACTTTGCGATAAAAATATGGCTATTTATCTTATCTAAGGCAAACAAATGCAAGAAATATGATATAGTAGAGTTCTCAGTGGTTAGTATTGGGCTTTCCTCGGATCCCTTCTTTAGGAAAATAGGTGGACCGTGGATCATTCATGGACTTAACAAGTCTTATAACAAAGCAGGGTACATAACCCTAGACAATATCTTGCAAATCAATTGTATAAATAAATGTTAGTAGAAAGACGATCGTTATTCATTTCAATTCGACAACGAAATTTAGAGACAAATTGTTGAGCATATACAAAAACATGGCATTGTCAATACCTATCTTGTAATAATTTCACTGACCTATATTTATTCCTCGTTTTCAATAAGGCTAGGGACGTCAGCTACATCGCCAAATAATTAAAAGTGAAAAGTATCATACAATGGTAGCGGAATGTACGCAATTAAAGCGTATGTGCTTCTAGCTGCTAGATTTTAATTAAATAAATCCGAGCTAGTTGCAATGGAGGGGTAGTGCCTTATCAACTTGTACATAGCTACAAAGTACATACCTGCTACAAACTCTAGTAGTTATAGCACAAGTAGTCGAGTTCATCGTTAATCTTTAATCAGAATCGTGAAAAGAGCGCTGGTTCAAGTATTTTATTTTAATAAAATCTTTCTCAGTTTTAAAAATGTTGATTTCACTTTTCTCCCGCCATTATTTATTATTTCTTGCTACTTTATGGTTTTATTAGTTTCATAAATGTTTAGATATATATAAAATATGTGAAAATAATTGTATTGTATTATGGTGCTTTAATTTGTGTGGTCTTGGAGAATTACTTAGTGTTCTTTAGATTTCTACTGGTAGAAAATTTTATGGGACTTTGTTCAATACTCGTTGTAGATAACTAAAAGTTGGTATATGTGCTCAATCTTTCATAAAGGAATATTGCTATGGCATAAAGGAATATACATATTTTACGTAAGTTGGCATAGGACGCAAGCGATGCCGCGAGCAAGAGCTAGATGAAAATAAAGGTTTGACAGACGTTGGGGCATGGGTAACAACGGCCGTGGTCACAAGATCACAGTCATTTCGTGACCGCAGCTGTGTTAGACCCTACATAACCCATCCATTTTACTATAGTTAGTTAGTTGGACAGGTGTTTTCCGCACTTAGCCACTGAATTGGGCCATTGTGCGTGAGCAGTGACACGGTTGTCGTCTGCTACTCATACCATGCAAGCTCCTTCCAGAAGGCCATGAGTTGACCAGTGTTGCGTATGGCTTCGCTCATGGTTCTGGGATTGTTCAGGAACCTCGTCCGTTGGTCGCTCACGCTGGTACAATGTAGGATCACATGAGCGGGTGTTTCTTCGGTCTCCATGCAGCCCCTACATAATGGGCTGTCCGTGACGCCGATATTGTAGAGATGCTTGTTTAGTGGACAGTGGCCAGTTATTATGCCAGTCAGATGCTTGAGTGTTTTCCTGTTGGCGTGCAACAGTTTATGCGAGAGTCGTTTGTCTAATCCATTTTACTATGTGTGAAACACGCTTCTAGAATAAAAAATCAGCTTACCTATACTGAAAAACAATCAAGAACGTAGACTGTGATCGAATAATATTCTTATTTATATAGCCCGATACTTTGCGTCGAGCAGGAGAAAGATCTTTTTTAAAAATATTATGTGCCAGCAGATCATCACCCTCTTAGCGTTATCCCAGTTTCAATCTGGGGTCTGCTTACTAGTCAAACTGGTTTTGGCTGAATATTAGCTTTTCCACAGAGCGACAGCCTGTCTGACCTCCGTGACTCGGAGGGATAGCGATATTCCATGGTTTAGACTAGTGCCAGTTTATTTTAGAAGGTACTGACGCCCTGTAACGACTGTTAAAGATCTTTATGACAACCGGGACCGACGGTTTAACGTGCTCTCCGAGGCACGGGACCAGCGATAATTAATAATTCAATACGCAACATAACTCCGAAAAGACATTGGTGCGCGCCATGGAATCGAACCCGGTACCATAAGCATGGCAGTCTGTTGGTATCTCCACTCGGTTATTATTATATTTTATTAATATATTTCAAGATTATGTGCCAGCAGATGAAAATCTTAAAACACAATTACCTGATTTGTATGCCTACTTGTATTCAAATGCGCCCTTCAGGTGGTCCCAGCTCCCTCAAATATAATTACGAGTTACCGCTCGATCCAGACGTCGTTATTAAATATTTTAATTACAAAACAATCATAATAATAATAATTAATTATTTAACTTTGACGTTCATAAGTGTTGCTTTGTAACTTAAATGACTAATGATTTTGAGCTAAGCATTTATGTTATAATGACGTTAAATACTTTTATTATAACAAAAAGGACTGGAAACGGCGTTATTTGAAATTAAATATTTTTGTAATCTTACTTACTTATTTGTATATTTCGTGTATTGCATTATGTATGTCTCTGTAGAGGTTACTTGTTGTATAAGGGCTTAAGAAAATGTATCCCTATTTCGAATGTTTCTTTACGTGCTACTGGTGAGTAAAACGAGCTAATTTTCCCACTTTCTGCGGTAAAGTGGAACGGGGTACGAGTTCGGTTAATAGAGTGGGTCCCGAAGCTCGACCCTTGCTTTGAAATATTACTAATTCAATGACCCTTCTCAAATAACTACACTACACATTCTATAGATACCTTCATAACAGTTTTGTGTACCTATATTAGATAAACATTACCTAGCTAGAGATTCTCGGTGCAGTAGTTGAGTAGTATAATATTTCGGTGCGCCAAAGTTCACCTAAATGTTCAACTCCGATTATTGGAAATCCGAAAATGTTCTTCCTAACATTTATCATCCTAACAATAACAATTCCTAACTACTCTGTCTCTAATGTTCATAACTCCGAAACATTCAACTTCATAATGTCAGTAGTAATAAACATCCATTATACTTTTATTTATTTTCCTATATTTTCTCAACATAACCATCTTTTACACTATTATTCAAAGTCATATCTTTTTTGTTTAGATTTCTTTTTTTTTCATATTAATCAGTATTATATACATTAATTTTGCGTAACTTTATTTTCACATAACATGTATAACATATAAGAATAATAGTAACATGGTACAAATACACAATAGTACAATGGTCAAGTTCCAGAAACGAATCGGGCGTATTAATAATTATTGGTTTAGGTTAGGTTAGAACTGTGACCACAACGCACGAGCCGAGCGAGCGAAGCGAGCGTGCCGCAGCAGCGGCCGGCGAACCAGAATTGGTCCTATAGTTATTGGCTTAGGAACGGTTAAAACTGCGGTATAAACTCCCAGGCCATAAACATAACCGTAAATGAGTCGTGTTTTATGAATTTCGGTTGGAGTGTAGCCTTGGGGGCGCTACTGTGCGAGGACTTAAAAAAAATTAGCCAAAAAGTATTATTTTTGCAAATTGTTTATTTTCTCGATTCTATTGTATAAAACACCTAAATATAAGGCTAAAAGTGTCTTGGTAAAAGTGTCATATATTTTTTATTACACTTGGTAAATGTGCCTTTCTGATGATATGAGTGAAAATATTATGTTTAGGGATAAAAGCGTTATGATAAAAAACAGTAGGAGTTTAAATATATTTACATTAATGATATTATTAATTACAATTTTTGGAAACATGAGTGTTATGAACATCGCCGGTTGCGCTACAAATAGTATGAATGAAAACTTTATGATGAAAAATTTTAGGAAGAGTGATCATTCGGATTACAAATCGTTAGGAAGAACAATTTCTGGTAAAGAACTTTAGGTGAGTCAATATGGAACCATAATATTTATTATTAGTATAAGATGTTGTGTGATGATGTTAGTTAGTCTCATAAGTTATTACACATTAGGTACCTACTTAGTTTTATTTTCTGTTATTTTGTCACAGGCTTATCTGAAAATGTCTGCTTGCCGAGTATTGTGGAAAGTTTTTAATGTCTCAAAGTTTGGTATGACATGCTCTATCTCGAATATTACCTAAAACCTATTTATTTATTTAAACCTTAATGTAGGTACACTGAATTAAATAAGTATAATGCCCAACTTAATGCTTTAACTTAAATTGGTCTGGCACTGATACCGCAAAGGCAATTTGCGAAGTTCAGTAATAAATTATAATACTCGTATGTCATCTATAGCCTATAGCCATCTATTGTTTAATGTAAGTATGTTTTGGCTACACTTTGTTTGACTGTTCTAAGGCAATCAGTCCCGTCAAATTAACTACACCGCGCAGACTAGCCTAGTAACATTTTCGGTTATTATGATTGTAAAGATCGTCAGCAGCGATAGCCTAGTGAAGAGACCGACAGACTGCTACGCAGAGGATCGCCGTGGATTCGAATCCACGGCGCGCACCGATGACTTTTCGGAGTTATGTGCGTATTAAATTGTTAATTATCGCTTGCTAAACGGTGAAAGAAAACATCGTGAGGAAACCTGCATGTCTGAGATTTCTCCATAATGTTTTCGAAAGACATGTGAAGTTTGCCAACCCGCACTTTGCCAGTGTGGTGGACTATGGCCTTACCCTTCTCAGTATCAAGGTCTGATGATGATGAAAGATCGTCTACTGAGATGACAGTATCAATTCAGTTGTATAAACACTACCTAAAAATATAATAAGTAATATTATAGACTTATAGGGAAATCTTCTGACATTTCAACCGGTGAAAATCATCCCCCGATGACCGCGCATGAACACTGTAGAGTCACTAGACCTTCACTGAAGGACAGCAGGTGAAACAGGTTTACTTACGTATCTCTTCAAAAAGTTGAAGGTCAAAATGTATCACATAGAGCACATTACCTGGTCTCATAAGTTCAAGAAGAGTGTAATTTACCAAAATACCGTCATTCATATATTTTAATAGGTATATTAGTATGTTACAGCTTATACTGTATAGTGGTATGTATAACAATACAATCGCGTTAACTGGTCGGAGAATTCCCTTTAATATAAATAGTTTCATGGCGTTGGGTTGCCAATTACGTTTATCGTGTCTCCAGAGTTGTCCAATCCTAGAAGGTACTTCTAAACTCTGGTATAACGATTCAATTTGATGGTCCCAAGACAATTTTAAACTTCGGCCTAAGGCTATCTGCCAACAGAAGCGGGCAGATCGGAGCGGAGAAAATGTAACCTATAGATAAGCAAGAAAGGTTCGTTTCGCTTCAGTGGAGAGGGCTTTAAAGGTTCATACGTTTTAAATACGTGGAACAGGAAAATGAAAAGAGCCCCCGAGGGGTGTAGCAAGACGAGGTAGGAACGTAAATTATGTATATAGGTATATCGTCTTTACATCATGTCTGTTGTTAGTAATATTTCGCGTATCACTAATGTGACAGATGCCGCCTGCGGTTCAAATGACTGCATGTATGGCATAGTGGTTTAAGCGGTCGCTTTGCCATTTCAACTGCGCCGAATTTTAGGTTCGATCCCACACGAGACAGCACTTTGTATGATCTACAAATTGTTGTATCCAGTCTGAATGTACTTAGTATCCGATTTTACATGTTAGTTAAGTCCCCGGCGACAGAGTATATTCTTAGAGAGGGAGTTATCTTTTATGAATATCAGGCAATATCTTGTTGCGTGGTTTTGGTCTAGCTTCGCACAGTTTGCGACTCCTCTTCGCAATACTCCGTTTCGCCGCTCTGGTTTCTCTTGCCGCTCCGGTTATCCCAGCCCTAAGTTCCAAGTAAAATGGCGATGTAGACGATGCCTTTAATGCATAACTTTCTAATATCGTTACATTATGTTACAATCGTGCATTAATTAAATTTATAATAACATTCTCGGTAACGGTATATGTATTAGTAAAGCTGTGGTGAATCGTGCTTCAAAGGAGCTGTGGTGAATAAGGTAAAATTATTTTGAAATATTGATGTAGACAAATTCATTTAAATTTTCGACCTACACCATTCTCATTGGATACAAAATCAATCGATGGTATTACTCGGAATACGTCTATAATATCTACATAAACATAATCACAGCTTTTGTAAAATGTTTATCTTTATGTCGTTTAAACTTTTGAAGTGATTTTTAAATGTTTTTTTCTTGCCCTACCAATAGTTCACTACATCGCTATTGTTGAGAAGAGCTGATAAGAAATCAACAGGAATCCTTTTTTTAAACTGATCGAATATTGTAAATACTCGTAAACAAACAAGTGCATCGTACACCAAAGTTACATAAGTCGTGATAATATATGCGGTAACAGTATTATATATCGATGGGTACAAGTCTTCATTTTACTTAATGACGCGCGGCTCATAAGTAAAGCACTTATCAGCTTTGCGGAGATTATAACGCATTTAGCCAATGTTTTCTATATCTGTCTATGTAACTGGTGAATGTCGATACTATTTTGAGCTTACATTTTCCTTAGATTTTAGACCCACGCTCACCTTTCAAACCAATTGCAGCAACTTTATCCGTGGTTACCCAGCGATCTATTTACTCAGACCTAGTTTAAATCTTTCACTGGGCTCAAACTATATCTATTCCAAATTGCATCAAATCTATTTTCAGCGCCACCGGCCAGGTTTTTAATCCGTAGTAAAGCCTATTGGTTTATCTACGGCATAAAACTGGGGCTTAGACGTGAAACAAAACTAACAGTACCAAAAGCTTATTAAATAATTGTAGATAAAGCATGAGCACAATGTAACATTGTTTCATTGCGATCATTATCAAAAGTTTCAAATAACACGCACACATATAGAAGTTTTCGGATTTAAAGTAATTATTTAAAGTTATCGCGGGGAAAATGTTTGAACATACCCCTGATCATGAGAGATTGAAATAAATTGAGTAAAATATTTTTGATGAAATACATAGCATACGTTGTTTTATTATTTTCTTGGCGTTGAGGGCTCGCATTTTTATATTGCACTACTGATCAGCACTGCAACGTTAGAGGCAGGAGCCTATTATGGTAAGAATGTAAAAAGTAAGAATGAGCTGGAAGGATTAACAACAAGTGAAAATCTATAACAATAGGTTTAATCGATACAAACATTATCTACGGGAAACGAGCTGTCAAAGCTTCACTTTTTCATTTGTTAGAGGGACTTTCGCAGCGGATTCTCATTGTAACAGGTAGTGTAAAAGAGGTTGGTAGTACAATGACATGACAATTTCATGTGGAACTAACGCACGCAAAGCATAAAAAGTCCATTTAGTATGGGTTTAAAGATATGACGCTTATTTACTAATCATAGTGGCTATCGACTTGTAGTGATTGTGTGTTGCCGTAAAGCCCATAAAAATCAACATGGTTCTTTGGTTCTTCTTAATAGGTAATATTATGTTATGTACATTTGTACAGTATACATATAAAAAAATATTTTTTTGTGTCCGTAATATTTTTTTTTAATTTATTTATAAAAACGGTCCCAACAGAATATCAGCGCTTGTGTTACAAGATGGCATTACGCTGAGTTGGGATCCGATTCTGTTTATGTTTAGTTAGTTTTTAAGTTTTTATCTCTCTTTCTTTTGCATGCATGTTCATAAACGGAATAAATGAGTTTTTCTTTCTTTCTACACATGTATTAAATATTTAAAATTGTATAACAGTGCATAATTATTAAATATTAATAACACTGTTATAAAAATAAATCATACAGATTTGTCTTTACAGATTTAATGCCTCTCTGCTTCGTTATTTTTAGCAAATGTACGGGTACTGCCATACCGTTTCAATTATTTAGGATTTGAATTAAACGTAGCGTGCCGTCTTTGGAACCGATTATATATTAATGACAAGATATTTCGGCACGAACCGACGGAATTACGTTTCCAAGTAGGGTCCACGGTGACCAAAGACATTCAAGAGTTTGATTGAACATTTAATTAAATGCAATACTCTATAAGTTGAAGATGATACTTCGAAGTATAAAACTATAGACCGGTTAAAGGAGAACCACTAAGCTATACATACATACATATCGTCACGCCTTTTATCCCCGAAGGGGTAGGCAGAGGTGTATTTCTACACCCACTTTTCGCCAGATATACTTTAGTCCCACGTAATAAGGGGCGAGCCTATTGCCGGACCGGGCACATTTCCAGACTCCGTGCTGCTACTGAGAATTTCGTGACAGAAAAACCCAATAACACTGCCCGACCCAGGAATCGAACCCGGGACCTCCCGATCCCACGCGCACATTTATGCCGCGAGACCAACGAGGCAGTCGTATAGGGTTTGATGTCGAGTTTTCCGTCTCTACGCAAAGATGGTATTTGCATCGTGTTATCCCTTAGTCGCCTCTTACGACACCCACGGGAGGATAAGGGGTGGTGACACTTGTATGCTATGCCGTCAACCACACGGCAAACTACACAACTAAGCTATCTTTTGTGTATTTTTATGACTTAGAAACACTCCTGATTGTATATCTACATTTATATTATGCAACAAGAAGAATTTGATCTATACGTTTATAGTAACGAGTAGTGTAATCATTATAAGTATTTTATTTATATGAGTCATTACTGCAATACTAAGCGTGATTTTGTGATAATGCCTATCGCTCAGATTTTATTTTCATATATTTTTTGCTTCTTAGTGACTGCTTCGTTGGTCTCGCGGCATAAATGTGCGCGTGGGATTGGGAGGTCTCGGGTTCGATTCCCGGGTCGGGCAAAGTGTTATTGGGTTTTTCCGTTAGGAAATTCTCAGTAGCAGCACGGAGTCTGGTAATGTGCCTGGTAGGGCAATAGGCTCGCCCCCTATTACGCGGGACCTAAAAAAAAAATATGGCGAAATGTGGGTGTAATATTACACCTCTGCCTACCCCTTCGGGGATACAGGCGTGAGTCTATTGTTATTAACAGGTATTTTCAATGTTTAATTTGCATAATTATGCCAGACGTCCCTAAATAAGAAACTAATAAGTCAGTGAACATTTATGGTAAAATGAAACATTGACTTATTTCTGTAAACAACGTAATTTTCATATGCTTATTTACAGCAATCTATAAGAGATACCAAATAGTGAATGGTTGTAAGTTGATCAAATACCAAATTGGTATTTTGTATCAGTAGGTAACGAAATAACGAAGCAATCTGCATTGCAATGTAGGTTGAAAAAGCGAGCATAGGCTTCACAGCAGATGCAGTGACTGGAACCGATCCGATTAGCAAATTGGTAAGCACAGATGGAAAAGTTAACTCGTTTACCAGAAGCACATTAGCATCAGTTGCGCTAGCTTTCTGCTTTTATGTAATTGCGTAACATTGTAAATTGGCAAGAACAGTAACCTAAGTAAATAATGAAGGCATAACACGTGCGCAAAGTCTTCTACATGCGTGTGATAAAATCGATACTTGTAACGCAACCAGGTACGGCGATTTCAGCGTCATGCCGAATATTCACTAATTGAATATTAGATACCGCACCGGCTTTATATAAAAGTCCACGTACGTGGGAAAACCCCAGATAAACATTGTAGACAATATATAAATCGCATTAGGTATGTTTATTTGTACTTCGGAATGGTCGTGTCTCTTTCCATTTTGTTCTTATAATTGGACACCGGTAACATTATGTGTACCAACGTACGTGCATTTGTGTAGTCTATTGAAATGGAACAGCTTCGTATAAGACAGTATTTCCGATACTCCCTGTAATGGTTCTTTAAGCCCGGCAATTCACCACAGCTTACAGGCAACTTGTATTGTGAGATAATCAAAGTAATTAATTGGGTTCGTTGTTCAATCAATAATTAAATGCCATAACATCTGTATTGTTTACAGCAAAACTAGTTTCAATATCTGGATGTGACTGCGTTATTTGCGCGGTTATTCTCTTTAGATACAACGTAAAATATCTCTTTATTTTTAAATAGGCTAATTTAGATTTGTGGCACGTGCTCTTACATTTTCGAGGGAGCTTAAATTGGAGCAGCTGGATAAAAACCACGAAACACTTTTTATATTTCACGCAGGGTACCAGATGAACAACATTATACTGTAGTGAATTAAGTTTTTTCATCAAATGATCACCGCAGAAGCGGTGAAGATAATCACTTTGTTATCTGAGACGCTGAACAAGAATAGGGATGTGAGGCTAGGGTGTTTGAGCGTTCACGTGTCAGCGAGGGCTAGCTGTTCCTGAACGTTGTAACATTGCCATTATAGCAGCAGTGCTAAGCAATCAAAGTGTAGCCACAAATACTGTATCACATAATTATCTGAATGGAGATTATATTAAGCGCTAACCGTGATATGCAATTCAGAAAAGAGTAAGACAACGAAACCATTGATAGCAGAGGATGTGCTGTGTCGCTCGAGAAGCTTGGGCGCACACCATACTCAAATTATGTTTCTACTGGTGGTATGATGACGGATTAAGCATACAAAGTGTCAGTCTGTGTGTTTAAATTCTGCGTGTGTCGTAAAAGGCGACCGAGTAATACCATTGGTAGAAGACGGAAAACATGACATCGAAAATTATAGTGACCTGCGGGCCAGCGAGACATAGTAAGCAAAATCCTCCAATTTTTTAAAAATGCTACTGTGACGCTAATTAGAAGAGCTTTACACATAGCAGTAGATTGCGAAAGGCTATATAAATAAAACAAATAAAAGATACGATATAATCGTAACCAGCCCGAATACAATACTCAACAAGCAACCAAAATAATAATATAGTGTAATTAAACAAAATAAAATAACAAAGGGTGCTTTAGTCCAAGTAAAACTTTAAATATTATGAAATGTACAGCAGCCTGATTACAGCCTGATACAACAGTAATTTATGTGCAAATAAATCATAAAGTATTATTAAATAGTTGGTGTTTCAGAACTTCTCTTGTTATCGTATTAATTTAACTTTCAAATCGTGTCGTCAGAACTTTGTTGTATTTTTTTGCTTAATGTAATAAAGGTAATAGTCATTGTTACACAATCTTTGATGGGTACAGAATCAATTTGAATTATGCCGCATAGGTTTACTTAAACAACTCTTATACACAAGGTTATTTTGTGTATAAATGCTAGCTAACACATAAAATCACCATGTTATTACAGTTAGGTACCGGCGAGGTCAGGGCATAGCATTCTAATCACGATTCGCATGGTTCCGTCGCTAGGACGACGACGCCCACAGACACCGCAGTAGTTATCCTACTGGCGCCTCCCAGTTAGAACCTGGGGTCCGCTATCTAGTCAAACCGGATTTGACCGAATATTAGCTTTCCACGGAGCGACTGCCTGTTGGACCTCCGTAACCCAAAGGGATAGCCACCCGGCTATCCCTTTGGGTTGCGGAGGTCAGTTTTCATTCCATGGTTTAGACTAGAGTAGCAGTAATTAATAGGATATCAGCCCGTAATTTGGTTTTCCACCCTAAGGAAAAAAAACCTATAGGTGAAAAATAGGCTGTAACATCCCTTTGAAGGCTGACTCTCAATATCACTAGATGAAGTCCCTTTCAGGAGCTATCAACTGTTTACTCCGACTGCCGATTTTTTAGTAACCATATTCCAATACTCGCAGAAAAAGCTTTCGGGATTATTATTTTTGTAAACGAAACTGATAACTTAATATATATTGAATATATGGTAATATATAATTGATCTAGCTGTGCCAATGCTGGTCTTTAGACAACTAGCTAGTTTCGCTTAGGGGTAACATGTACGTACTTATGATCAAAAGTTTGATGTAGGGTAAGTTACTACCAGCATTCTCACACTGAACTGCATTTTTAAACAGCCGCTGTCTAAAAATATCAGTCAGATAAAAGTAAATTCTAATAATAACATCTAACCACTTTTACATATATGTATTTGTGTAATCCGGTTATCGTATTAGACTACTTGAATTGAATATCTAAAAAGTACATAGGTACTAATTTTTATCAGTAGCATTAAAACAACGCGTTGTTATACCCGTTTACATAGTATTGGTAGGCAATAGGCATTAATCTAGCAGCGATAGCGTAGTGGAGATACCAGCAGACTGTGGCGGTTACAATGGCGGTTAAACCCAATATATTTACTTCACTTTGACTTATGATTTTAATATAGAGAAGAATCTTCGTAGTTTGTCACTAATTTTAACTTGACTAGTGATGGGCTTATTCAGAATAAATATCGATAAAATATCGATAATGTTTACAGTAGATCCTTAGATTTGGCTTACTCAGATTTAATTTCAAGAGAATGTTGATAAACTCTCAATATTGATAAATAAATTTGAACGTAGGAACAGACACTGGTGTGATTATTAAACCTGTTCAAATTAAAATCTGCATTTTATTATTTAGAAACGTCACTTAATTATGTGTCTTACTCTAGAAATAATTCATAAGTGAAACTGAAGTAAACATATTGGGTGAAACTGCTGTTGTAGTGCGATTTCTATATTTTTTCTATATTCTACGGACTATTTGAATTTAGAGTGTTCGCTAGAATTATCGTGAAAATGTTCGGTTCGACAAAACAGAAAACGGTGAATGCTCGCTGTTCTGTTACAAGTGAATGCTCAGGTGTATCAGCGCCATTAAATATTACGCATATCAGAACATTTATATTCATGAGAACCAGACAATAAAACTAATCACTTTAAGTTTATCTATTTATTTTCCTTATCGATAGGTGAGACATCCAAGTGTTTTGATTAGAGTGTAATTATGTCAGTAGGCCATTGACTGTAAAGCTAGGTAAATGATGTATAGTTCTTCTGAATTCAACGACAGTCCAGCTGAAGCTGTAGTTGATGTCGACGCGGTCGGGCTGCCAGTTGAGCCAGCTGAAGGCGCTGTTGTTGCGGCACCGGTCCGTGCAGAACGTCAGCGCTTGCACTTCAGTCTCCGTGTAGTACGGGTTGTTGATACTCACGAAGGCGGTGCCTAAGCAGCGATATTCCACCACCTGGGAAATAGAATTTTGTAGTTAGCTTGCGATTGCACTATACTGTGATCATGTGAGCGGTTGCTCGTAGTTTCCCTTTTCCTTATTTTCACGACAGGCCTTTCCTAAATATTAAGCGCTAGACTGAACTACCATAATGCAGTAAAGAACTATTTTTAAACAATAAATGCTCTACCTCACGTTGGGATGTTCTTTTACTTTGACTTGCACGCTTAAAAACTGTATTTCTTGCGTAGTAGGTACTTCTGAGACCAAAAAATGTTTCTTCGATTCCAAATTGCATTGCATCTAGACTGTCTGTCTTATGCGGTCGGCAAAAATCAACTTTAGTTGGGTTGCCAACGCCTTCTACTATTGTACCTAGACATTTTATGGTTTTTAGATTTAAGCTTAAACTTAATTCTCTAGATACGAAAAGGAAAGCGTATAATAAACAGTTTTTAAATCCAGTAGGAGGATATCTTACCTTGTAGTAGTAGAGGGGTACAGAAATTAGTGGGTTGTTATGTGCATCAAAATGCAGCTTTTTTGGTTTGTTTCCATAATCAAAGTCAAAGTCAAATTCATTTATTCATTTAGGATAAAAAGCAACACTAATCAACGGAGACATATTACGGAGTGTACACTAATCTATAGCACTATTATTATGTTGTGACTGATCACTTGTAGTTTGGACTCAGGATATTAATTCTTCAGGCAACCGTGGTAACAAAAGACGAACGGAAAACTTTCAGTGCCAAATCCATTTGTTTCAACTGAAGAATGGGTGGCATTTCTACGGTTTAAATGCTGGATACTGTCAGTCTCAGAAGTAGCTATCTTTTAAATTATAATGAAAAGCAAATTAAAGAGAATGTATACTTATAGCTGTGGCGACGGACTGTTCGGATGACTTGTTCGCCGGTGCTCAGGTTGATAAGACCCGTGTTGTCGGTAGGTACAAGGTAGTTGTTATTGTGCAGGTAGAGCGGCTGCGACTGACCCAGGTCTCCGTTTACTCTGATTGTGCAACCTAAGGCCATTTTTTATGATAAATAATATGACAAAATGACAGAGTAGGTAATAGGGTTCCTTTTACTGTTACTAGATTTATAGAATAATAACATATTATAACATTATCTATACGGTGCGTTTTATCATTGAGTAAGAGTGCCGGCAGTAATGTTGGCAGCAGCATAATAGGTACTAGGTACATAAGAATGACACATACCGCTTCGTACATCTCTTGATGATATGCTGGCGTTTCGGTTTTGTTGAATTTCTAGCCAGGTATAAATATAGTCTTCGATTTCCTCTTCGTTCAGGACCAGTGGCAGTTCAGCAGGCTCCGGTAAATCCATACGCACAGCCGCTGCACAGCCACAAGAGCTGCCAGCAATATTGCCTGTTTGCTGTGAAGCAACAACGTACTTCTTACTGTAGATACGTGTGCTAAACAGCAGTATGGGAACAGTTTTCGGATTCTTCGACATATTTACTTTAGTCATATCAGAATCCGATTCCGATCAAATCAGTTGAATCATACAGCGCCATGCTATTTATCAAATTAATCGTCATATACGAACTGAGATAACAATCAACAACATTTTACTTACATTTGCATTTATTTTTTGTAATAATCGGTAGAAACGACAAAAAAACACAAATTGCGTAAATTATGCTGGGAAAACTACTTAAATAAGCTGCACAATGCACATACGTGCAGCTTATTTACTAGCTATAGGTACAGCGATGAAACTTTGTATTGACGACCTCAGTTTCAAGTCACAGGTGGTAAGTTTTATGCTTCCGATAGTAGGTTGTAAAATTTACACCACTTCTCTCCTGTTGCTCGGATTGAAGATTGTGGTTGCGCAACTTTGTTACTACTGCTGCTGTCTGTTATTTAACCCCATGTGTGGTAGCAGAACAAACTGTTGAACAGTGTTTCTAAGTGTCTTTACTGAAATGTTCACATTCACAGATTACTGTAAGATATACGGGATGTAATCTAGTATCTCCCCTCATTATCTCAAACCACACTTTAATGCCATAAGTAGGTATAAGGTTTTTGAGCTCGTCAGAGAAATTCACGTTCAAGATGCCTTTGCATTCCACATTTATTTTGAAATAAGAAAATTACTGTCGTAAGGGTTGTAATAAATGTAAATTATTGTATTCTGCAAAAACGAATAAAAAAGCTACTATCGCCATATATATCTAAATCTTAAAAGATTAAAAGCCGTCTTCTACATATGGACTATCTGATTCTAAAATACATATTTTTGATTCATAATAATCGTAATGCTTGAGATTACGCTTTCAACCAAACGAACAAACTCTTCAAACTTCAGCTTTAATATGAGTATGAATTAACGAAACCGATTCACAAATCAGATTTGTGTCACGGAAATACAAGATGCCGATAGTAGGCGTACAATAACGCTTCGCTTTCAAGCTAATTATTTTTTAATTACAAACTTGTCATAATTGAACAGGATGATATGTGATTACCCTTTAAATAGAGTATTTTTATTTTACCTATATTATAGGAGTCTAAACCATTTTGAGTCAAACGGCTTAAACATTTTTTGAGCGGATTCTCGATCCAGAGAAAGAGCAACAATTTGGAACAATACATGTAGCGTGCCGTAATTAGTACCTACTTAAATAACTTTCCTGTAGTTTCAGTGATCCAAAAATACACTAAAGTACCCAGGTGTTGTAAATCTATAGTAATAGACATTATCTCTCAGCTGAGTGCTACTGCTCGACTCGCTCGGTTGAACTTTGCTACCAGAGTTTATTCTTAAGTTTTGTAATTAGCAGTGATATATTTGAAACTGTTGGTTGGTTTGTCGGGTGGAACTGCTTATGCAATCAAGTTTAGTATCTGTTTTGTAGAAAAAGTCCAAATTATGCTCTACATATTGCTGTTTAGTGTCATTATTTTTATATTCAGTGTCTATTGGCTAGATATTTCTAGTCAGATTTCACAATGTCCCCCCCGTTGGATCTCTACCTTGTCGTGGTGGGAGGGCTCAGTAACCGTGGTTAGGTCACCCACGGTGAAGCTAAGCTAGATCCCAGGAGTGGACGCGCCGCGTGGGCTTGACGAAGGCCTGCGCAGGATGCGTCCGATGGTGCGGGTGCGAGGGATAGTTCTTCTGTCCCTCGCAGTTGGGCGCGGTCGCGGGAGGAGAGGCTTGTCGGTGTTGCGTTGCCGCGCGCCCTATCTCCCGCGACCAAATGGGGGCGCACCATCGTTCCGTCGCGGTGAGGCCGCAGAGGAAGAGGAGATGCGGTGTTGCGTTGCCGTCCTCCCTATCCTCTGCGGCCGCTGGGTGCTTTGGCGGCGGAGCCCAACACCTTCATCCGCCGCCAAGGGGGGTTTTGTTCGGGGCCCGCCTGACCATCTGGCGGGCCAATACCCGTCGAGGGGTAGCGAGGAATGCTTCGGCGATAACCGACCCTCCGACACACGGGTACATGAGGAAAAAAAAAGGAAAAAGAAAGATTTCACAATGTACCTAGTAAAAGTTACAACTCCAAAAGTATTATATATTATTTTGTAATCCAATTGGTGCTTAAATCTAAATCTTCATGGAAGGAGAGCCCCGACCATAGTAAAACCTAAAATTGACTACAGTGATTTAATTTACCTTCACTGCTCACTTTTTCTAGCATTCAGAATATCACAGAACAAAACGAAACAGCATGCACAATAATCCACTTGGTCTACAGATAGACGATTTATTAAAGGTAAACGAGTACCATACTCCGAGTACCTATTACTTTAGGCAAAAATAAACAGTAAGTAGCAGTTTAAAGCTGTGGCTAGAATGGCTGCCATTAAAAAAACCTTTGAAATTAAAAGATACATTCTTTGTTGCATAACAGTTGCATTGTCATTATCACCATAGCGGGGTGTCAGCGCCATGATACAAAAAGAACTGAAGGAACACTGGCCTTTTGCTAAAGAAAAAAGTTATAAGTAGGTATAGCCTATATAGCTTACTTTTATAGCTATACCAAATCACGATTCAACTGTTTCAATAACAATAAGCCTAATTAAATCGTTAGTGGCCCATGTTGGGCGCCATTAAGTTTGTCGACCGTAGGTGGCTAACGCGGCTAAATACTTAATTAATGTGAATGTAATTAAGTACCAATTTGTACTTAGCCTTCTAATTTATATGAAACTGTAACGTAAGGCTAATTTTTCAAATTCAAATTCTTTATTTGCTCAAATATAGGTACAAAATGGTGACAAATATAGGTACAAAATAAATCCAACATATTTTACCTTTCGGCATGCAAAAATGATTTCACAGTAAATACAAATTAAATATCATTGACTTATTAAATAAAAGAAAACAAAATAGTCAATAAATCTCGTTCATAAATTATATCAATAAAATAATAATTTTCAATAAAGAAAGTCAATAAAACCACATTAATAAATTATAACATTACAATGAAAAATGTCCTATCAATAAATCATTATTTAAAATTAAATTTAAATGTTATAGTTACTCCTTTTTAGCAAAGAATTTGATCGTTTAAAAATTCGTGAACCGAGTAATAAATTTTTTTGAGCAAGAGACATTTTACTCTACTTTTAAATATATTAGTATTTGCTGTTTCTTATATTGATGTAGGCAAGTGATTGTAAATTTTCTGAGCCATGCAGAATACACTCTTATTTATGAAAGTTGTAGAATTTGATGGACACGATATTTTAAGGTGATGTCTCTTGCTTTTAAATTTTTCAAACGTTTGCAATTTTTTTCTAACAAATAATGCAGTTGCCAAAATATATATGCAAGGTAACGGCAATATTTTCAGCTCTAGAAAGTAGGGTCTGCAACTATCTGTTTGTTTTAGTGGACATATAGACCTTATGCACTTCTTTTGGGAAATAAATACATTTTCGACATCGGTGGAATTGCCCCAGAATATGACACCATAACTAAGAATCGGCGATACATAACCATGATAGGCTGTTGTAAATGTTGATCTACTGGCAGTTTTAGACAGCTTATACAGAGCATAGGAATGCTGATTTATTTTTGCACATAATGATTCGACATGAGATTTCCAGTTCAGAGCTTCGTCAATGTTAATAAATAATTCCTAAAAATTTTGTTGTCCTTACCTTTTCTATTGGTTTGTCATTATAACTTATATCTAAGTCAGTCAATTTGTTTGCTCTATTTCGAAACACCATTATGCTAGTTTTATTAACATTTAATTTTAAATTATTTATTGTTAACCATTAAACAGTATTTTGTAAAGTTTCGTTTATGTCATATTCAAGCTGAGATTTGTTGTTGCCAGTAAGCACGACTGTACTATCGTCTGCAAAGAGTATGGTTTTATGGTTTGTTATCCGAGAAAGATTGTTAACATAGATAATAAACAAAAGCGGTCCCAACACGCTACCCTGAGGAACTCCAAAAACTACCTTCCTAGGCTCCGATGAGTAATTTACTACCATCTTTTTGGTTTTGTACATAGTCTAGAAATTTGTGTTTTATGTATCCTGTCACTTAGGCATGATTTCACTAAGTCTAATATAGTTCCCCTTACTTCATAAGCATAAAGCTTATTTAATAACTTAACATGGTCCACACAGTCAAAAGCCTTACTCAAATACATAAAAATAGCAACTGCTGGACTTTTTTTATCAATTTCAGTCATTACTATATTAAGAAATTTATGAATTGCCATGTTTCTATTTTAATTTTTTCTAAACCCAGTTTGCTCATCTGCTAGTAACCCATTCGATTCAAAATAACTATATAGACCTCCATGAATAACTTTCTCATATATCTTAGATAAGACTGGTACTAGAGCTATAGGTCTGTAAGAGTCCATATTAGATTTGTCATTTTTCTTAAAAAGTGATTTTGTAATGGTGACTTTCAGTTCCTTCCACCATTTGTTATACAAAGATTAATCAAGTAGCTCAGTATACAAGATAATTTAGAAGATACATGTTTCAATATTGTGGTAGATATATAGTCATAGCCAGTTGTGGCCTATTTGTGGGTTTTAGTTTTAAAATAATTGCATTAATGTCATCAGGAATAGTAGGTGGCATAAAAAAGGAACCTGGCCTATTGCTCATACATATTTTGCCTGTAGTTTGTTCAAGTTTGGTTATTTGATCAACAAAATATTTGTTGAATAAATTAGTTATTTGCGAAGGGTCTATGATAGTTTCATAATTAACTGTAAGATTCTGAATGTCCTCTTTAAGTTCATTACATTTATTTTTATTGATAACAGCCCAAGTGGCTTTACATTTGTTGGATGCATTTCGTGATCATTCAGTCATTTTGTGATCTCTGAGTAAGCTTTATAATCCTGTTCAACCTAGATGACAGGCTCATAAAGTTATTTTTATTTATAGAAGTCTGATTTTTTCGATATTGCCACAGTAATTTACGCTTACGTTTACAACCTGCCCTTAAGCAGGTTGTAAACGGTAAGAGTGCCTTTCGTAATCCATTTTGGTCTTTTTATAGCCGAAATTTTAATAAGTAACGAAGGAAAGCATAGGTTATAAAATAGACAAAACAGCTCATAAAATTCTGTAAAAGCTACATTTGGATCTGAACAACAAAATACCTATTTAAAACTAAGTGAATTCATACATTCCTTAAAATTTTCAGCGTTTGCCTTACAATAATCCCTTTTCCTTACAAACAAATACATCTGTCTCACTGGTATTGTAAATAACTGGGCCGTGTGGTTAGATAGAGCATACTCAAGAATTTCGTACGAACTGCTTCTAGTGTTATGTATGAAATTATCGATACACGTCCCGCTTACCAAACGCGTAGGTTGCTTGAAAGCTAATTTCAAGTTAAATGACCTTAATATTTGCATAAATTGAGTACATTCAAAACATTTATATTAAAATCTCCGAAAAATATAATCTTATTTTTCCATGCACAACTGCCTCGTTGGTCTCGCGGCATAAATGTGCGCATAGGATTGGGAGGTCTCGGGTTCGATTCCCGGGTCGGGCAAAGTGTTATTGGGTTTTCCGTTAGAAAATTCTCAGTAGCTCAGTAGTAGGCTCGCCCCCTATTACGTGGGACCTAAAAGTTCATGGCGAAATGTGGGTGTAATATTACACCTATGCCTAACCCTTCGGGGATACAGGCGTGAGTCTATAAAATAAAATAAAAAATAAAAAAAACAGAGTTTGTGTTCTAGAAGTTTTATTCCTGAGCATTCCATAATATTTTCAACACAAAACTTATCGATATCCTTAATTGGAGCAAACATGTGTCTTTTATGGACTAGTAATTAAGTGTGTTAATGCTATTTTTACAACTTGCGTTACAAATAATTGTAACAATGTATCATATTAATTGCAACTGTTACACGTGGAGGTAATATAATTTAATCTGCACGACGCGACGGCTTAATCGGATATTTTGCCTCTGAGGTGCACCAAGTCTACATTGCCGCACAGGATTGTATTTTGTATGATCCTTATTTTGTATATCCTCTTGTAGTTCAAGGTGTGAACCAAGGCAGTATGGAAATCTCAAATCCACGCATCTATACTTATGCTCATTGGGTTAGTATTAGTCAGAAGTCAACCAATGCCTCCAGCTTATGTAGAATAAATGCTTGCAATATCGATATTTATTTCAATAGGCGTTATGTAACCGTTGGTATAAATATTTTTGGTAGTATTAAATATTACGCATATCAGAACATTTATATTCACGAGAACCAGGCAATAAAACAAATCACTTTAAGTTTATCCATATATTTTCCTTATCGATAGGTGAGACAGCCAAGTGTTTTGATTAGAAGGTAATTATGTCAGTAGGCCATCAACTGTAAAGCTAGGTAAATGAGGTATAGTTCTCCTGAAGTCATCGACAGTGCAGCAGAAGCTGTAGCCGATGTCGATGCGGTCGGGCTGCCAGTTGAGCCAGCTGAAGGCGCTGTTGTTGCGGCACCGGTCCGTGCAGAACGCCAGCGCTTGCACTTCAGTCTCCGTGTAGTACGGGTTGTTGATACTCACGAAGGCGGTGCCTAAGCGGCGAGATACGTCATATACCACCTGGAAAATAATTGGCACAATCCTCATAATAGGCATCTTTTAAATATTGGAGACACAGAAAGCCGATTATGCAGTGGCTACTTGGAGAAGTAAGAGGATTGAACTAGATACTCCCGCGATTTTAAAGTCAAGCACATGCAACCAACCGACGAGGTTCCTGAACAATTCCAGAACCATGAGGCTCTGAGCATCTCTGGCCAGCCCATGGCTTTTTGAAGCAAGCTACTAAGTGTAGTCCGCTATAGTCAACAAATGCAACGCCTTCTACATTCTGTAGTGAGATTTAATAAGTTTTAATTTTAAGTAAAACGGTATAAGAAAATATTTAGGCAACCTACGGTTTTATTGGAATATGAGGATATCTTACCTTGTAATAATAGAGTGGTACAGGAATTTGAGGATTGTTATTAGAGTCATAATACAAGTAAATGTCAACAAGCTTGTCATCTTTGTCACGCAGTTGTGATACACCGTACGTCCCGGTATAGATCACAGTGTTGTATCCAGCTGCTCCCACGCGAGCTCGCAGGTTCTGTAAATAGATATTTTGAGATGAGCGTTTAGAAAAATTTTACGATTTGTATCGTCATGGAAGCATCGATCGCCAATTTATCTGGTAGACCCGTAAAACCGTGCTAAGCTTTTCATGGTTAAACCACTAATGTTAAAACGTGGATAACAGAATTATCATATTTCAAAAGTACTGACTTGTTCCAACCAGTTCCAATTGCCAGCGTTGAATGGCTGCCACTGAGGAGCAGCGTTGATGAAGAAAAAAGACGCACGTTGTCCAGTCGCATAGATGAAGTCAGTCTTGGCAGCAAGGTGACCTCTGGCTAGGAATTGAGTACTGGTGACATATTTGTCCGCCCAAGTCTTCACCTACGAGACTTGCAATAGTTGCTTTTTGTTGAACTTGAGTATACATAGTGTTGACAGGGACTCAAGGGAAGAAGGTGCTGGCTAAAAGTAAGAGAAGAAAAACGATGAGTGAAGAATTGAAAATATAAAAAAAAGGTTTTTTATAAATGTTACATACGCCATACTCACGCCTGCCCCCCCCGAAGAGGTAGGCAGAGGCATATCAAACGCCCACCTTTTCTTCAGTGTTTTGATCCCACGTAATAGGTGGCGAGCCTATTGCCGCTCATTGGGATATTTTGTTTGCCAGAGCCTCGTCCGTTGATCGGCAGGTGCACCACTTGCAGGTGAGGTTGACTTGGGACCCTAAGTTCTTGATGGGAATCCTATGCAAATATAAATATATGCAAATATATAAAATGTTCATTCGCCTAGCGTTATCCCAGTTTCAAACTGGGGTCCGCTTACTAGTCTAACCGGATTTGGCTGAATATTAGCTTTTCCACAGAGCGACTGCCTTTCTGACCTCCGCAACCCGACGGGATAACCATATTCCATGGTTAAGACTAGTGTCAGTTTATTTAGAAGGTACTGACGCCCTGTAACGACTGTCAAAGATCTTCATGACAACCGGGACCGACGGCTTAACGTGCTCTCCGAGGCACGGGGCAAGCGATAATTGATAATTCAATACGCACATAACTTCGAAAAGTCATTGGTGCGCGCCGTGGATTCGAACCCGATACCCTCTGCATGGCAGTCTGTTGGTATCTCCACTAGGCTATCGCTGCCTCAAATATATAAAATGTTATGAGGAATAAAAAGCTTACCAAGCCAGCTAGGTCTTGTAACGCCGGTTTGATGGACAGCATTCGGCGGATTCTGTTCATACCAAGTGTACAATACTTCCAAACGATTCTGATCGAAACAAGACCGATGATAATGGATAGAAGACGTTTTCCACAGTGAATCCGACTATGAAACAATGAAAACGAAATAATGTCATACTGCTTAATAAGCTAGTATAGTTTATTCTTTGGGTTTAGTGTAAACTAGCTGCCTGGCGATCGTACCCCCATATGGATTTTGTTATTCTTTTTGTTTTGTTTTTTTTTATACAAACCTTCCCCTTACAATAACGAACATATCGCACACCCAGTTAAAGACTAGCTCAACTCAAAATATCACTTTTTTCAGGAATCGAAAAAAACGTTTTACTCAATTTCTATTTAGTATATTAAAAACATTCTTATAGGATCTTTTATAAAATTGTATGTAGATATTTACTGTCAAAGTTGTCTTCCGTTAAATGACAATAGCACTATAAAATTCCAGTTTTTTGAGTTAGGTTGGTATTCATGACAAAATCATTGATTAATATTTTTACTAAATCGAATTGAGCTCATATTACTGGCATTATTTTAATTAGTGCACTATTAATCTGAGTTTATATAACTAGTATTTAACCAAACATATAAGTGTATCTTCAATATATTTAATTTATTTTCTGTAAAATTATCATAATAAAAGAAATATCTTATAGATGAAATGACCTTTATTTAGGTCACAAAAAATAAAGAAAATCACATAAAAAAACTTTTAAAATCTTTAGAAAATCTTCTTATGTTGGTCAAAACATACATGTAACATTATTTGTATCAAAATATATATAGGTATATTTAAAGAAATACAGGATTCCTTTTAATTTACTTTATTATCATTATGGAATGTCTGTGATAAATATTTATAGACTTTGCTTTGATACAAAAACACTTATTGCTTATTCAAGTAGTATCATTATTGCTCATCATGCTCTCTATAAATCAGTACAAAACAGTTTTTCTTCTTCATTAGTAAAAAATATTAATACAATGTAATTGTTTAACACCTAAAAATTAAATTTATGATACCTTAAATTGGCACGTCTATCAAAAATAGATAACAATAATCAGACTTTGTCTTTGGTACTAGTCTTTAAATAGGTAAACAAGATTTACGATCTATAATCAGACTTTTATGTCAAACTTAATGAAATATCCTAAATTTCTAAACATAACATCTTAAAAATCACATAAACACTTATACACGCATCGTGCCTACAAGTAGAACTTTATAAAAATAACACCCTCTGCTTTTGAAGGTCGCCTAACTTCAAAAAAAGTGGTGCGTAAAATGTAATTTATTTTGTTCTTGAATTTTAATATACATTTAATTTTATCGTTGGAGGCGTAATCTCTCTTTCAGCTACTTTTTTTTTGGTGGAACTTTCGTAAGCTTTACCCGTATTTCGTAAAGATTTATTAACATTTGTGGCCCAAGCTGCAGGGTTTCTTACTCTTTTCTTACATCTTTGTAAGTTGGCAGTTTCAGCAGGTGGCAGATCAATAATAATCGGCTGAGATGTGGAAGCTTCAAGATTCTAATTGCGTGAAAGGTAGTTAGTATCCGACACCGCAGAGGGCACAGAGTTATTGCCTGTTTCCTTGTCACTGATATTAGAGCTGCTAGAAATATCTGATGATGAACTGCTAGAACTATCCGATGATGATCTAGAACTTGACGAGCTAGAAGATGGAGAAGACCGAGATCTTTTCCTTGAAGTGGGGTGGAGTGGACAGGAAGTTTCCTTCTCGGTAGGTAAAGTGTTCACATCCTTATCTGAGTCATCAAAATCGCTGCCCCCGCTGTTGACTGGTGAAATAAAGTATGATATGGTCACCTGAGATCTGGCTGAAGTGAATTGTGGTGATTTTGAGTTCTCTCTTAACTCTCCATTTTGATACGCTAAGATTTCTTCAATTACTTCAGTGTTTGTTGAAGGGTTTGCTCTATTCTGTTTCAGCTCCGTTTCCATACTAGTGCCCTCTGATTCATTTGGCAAAATTTCCCTGGTGATCGAGAGGCTCGTGTAAGGTGTTGGTGTACTCAGTGTAGTCATGAAGCTTTAGCTCGTTATCATTACCCACTGGTTCATTTCCTACGGCTTTTTTTATCACTGTGGTGCTCGTTGAAGGTGATTAGTGTGCACTCTTGAGAACCCGATTCTACATCATTGCACTCTGATTGATTTGAACAAGCTTCCATGGCCTTTTTTTAGCAATAGTAGACCACGACCCTTCATCTTCTGAAAAATAAATAACGAAATTGATTTAGCCACGAAGACTATACTAACTCAAAAAACACCCATAACTCGAACACACACACTTCTTAGCAATTTTTTTTAAACACTGGGACAAATACAATTGCAATTAAAAATCTTCCTATATTTAATCAAACCGTAGCACTTATATTTACAATAATAAGGGCCATTTTCTTGAAACCAGCAATACTCGACTAACTCAAATATTATGAAAAAATTTCAACAATAATAAACCATTTTCAGTTAGTTAAAAAAAATACTTACACTTGTAAACAAACACTCCACTAAGTCAAAATAGTTCAAGAGTCGGCCTTACTTCATCACTCGTTCAACCACGAAGACTAGTCTAACTAGAAATAATTTACTAATTCAAAACGCGGCTAATCACGAATACTCGCATAACTCGAAATAATCTGGCCTTTACGTGAACTAACAGCACGCATCCCTTAGCTAACATCTCGCAACTGGTAATGCGTCAGTATTGCTGGTGAGGGGTATGGTCCTAGCGAGTCAGCAATACTAACGTATAGCGCCGTCTTAATTTTATTTATGGTGCTATTTCTACAGGTGTCTTTGAATAAAATGTAGTTTTGAACGTAGATTTCCGTAATGTTATTAAGTCATTTTTGAATTATTTTGAGTTGGTTGAGTCTTTAACTAAGTGTGCGATATAAAGAAAGATTTATAGAATTTGTCTTGATTTAATGTCTTATTACATACTCTGATGTTCAGAGGTATATTTTCAGAGGCTCAGGTAATTCTTTATAACTTTGTGAATAATATCTCACTTACTGGATAACAAGGTTGTTGTTAAAACATGTCTGGCTCGTAGCTAGGGCCTCGTAGTTGGAGTTAGATGAGCAAGTCAGTCCGCCAAACTCACTGTCGCCGTTTAACCAGCCGGTACCTGAGACCAGCGCGTTGCTTACGCACGTTGCTGTCTGCAGAACAGAACGTAAAAAGTGTGTCATCAATGTGTGGTGATGACTTATTATCGTCACATCATCATCGTCCTAGCATTATCCCGGTTGCATCCGATACTTACACGCCTCGGAGCTCGGGGTCCGCCTACTGGTCTAACCAAACGTCACATCATTCTGTTACAATCTATGAACTTAAGTTTAAGGTAGTTTAAGCCATTGTGGCTTTAACAAGTAGACAACCAATCTGCGTACAGTCGTCGTGACAAAAATAATGTAGTGCATAGTTTTAAAATAAAGAGTGGTTATGCAGGTATTTATACGGATGAGTCCCTGGCTTCGTGCACTGGTAGCACTGGTGGCGCATTATTCTCGGTTATAAGGATGAAAATAAACAGAAAGTAAACTTACAGCTGTAGCAACTGACGCAGCGATGTTGGCGTGCCGAATGATACGTCCAGAACCAGTGCACGCAATGATGACTTGTTCGCCAGTGCTAAGGTTGATAAGACCCGTGTTGCCGGTAGGTATAAGGTAGTTGTTATTGTGCAGGTAGACCGGCTGCGGCTGGCCCAGGTCTCCGTTTACTCTGATTGTGCAACCTAAGAGGATGATATCGATAACGATAATTTACATGATATTGTGCCAATTTACATTAAAAGAAAATAATAGAAGTAGTAAAAATAGTCGTTGCTGGTTTCAACAAGAATGGGCTACTTCGATCAGGGAAGCACTTTTCATAAACAACTGAGAGAAGGCATCCATACGCTAACGTATTGAATCAGAAGTCTGCTGGAGATTACTAATGGCCTTAGACTATAATATATGCTAATGGCAGCTGTTTGGGTGTGTTTTATTTCAACTCTGTCAAGTTTTTTGTCATAGAGAACGGCTAATGTGAAGTAGATTATTGATAGAGTAATTCTGCAAGATTGCATCATACAGCCTTTCCCAGTCTATTGGTGGACATGGGCTTCTCCCCATTTGCGTTACAATGTTATTGTAATTCAAAAGAAGGCCTGCTACATCGCGATGGATTGGTAAAAATATTTGATGTTGAGTTTTCCGTCTCTTCCCAAATATACAATTTCCTTCGTCTATTTTTCTTAGTCGCACCTTATGACAGCCACGGAATGAAATGGGGTGGTGTACTTTGTATTCTTAATCACCTCACTGACATCGACACAAAAATAACATAAACATGAAATAACATCACACATACCGTTTCGTCCATTTCTTGATGGTACGCTGGCGTTTTGGTTTTGTTGTATTTCTAGCATCAAGATAGTCTTCAAATTCGTCTTCGTTCAGGACCAGCGCTAGTTTACCAGGCTCCGGTAAATCCACGGGAACAGCCGCGGCTACAGCCACGAGAGCTGCCAGCACAAGAGTTAAACGCGTCATGTTGCCTCAGTGCTGTGAAGCAACTACGTACCAACTGTACGCGGACTAATCAGCAGATAAATGGGATCACTTTTCATCTTATCCTACATTTATACTTAAGTCATATCAGAGTCTGATATTGATCAAATCAATTGAATCATACAGTTTAACGATACTTATCAGATTACTAATAGGTATGCAGCTATTGAGATTATAATCTTGGGTATTTTATTTATATTTACTTAGCCGAAATTTATAATCATGCAGACAGATCAATTTTTTCCTAAATCAGGCGTAGAGATCGGCTGCTACTCGTATTGATATTTTTTGTATCGGCCATCCACTATTCAAATCCGCATTTTGATCCCCTCGGAGAGGGTTGATCCCCCATGTAAATATTTGTCGCAAAACTGTTATATATTTACTTTAGTTTTACTTTTCATGTAGGTACTTTTAATGAATGTGTACAAAAATGTGTAAAAGAAAAAAATACTCAATCATAGATTAGCTTACTTCATTCATATTAAATAGTAGACTTCGCCTGATATTTAATTGCGATGCTTTTTACGATAAATATGTACGATTATCCTCAATAACGAGTCACAAATCAGATTTGTGAAACATTGGAGATTCTAATACGTAATAAGGCGTACGATAACGCTTTTCTTTCAAGTAAATTCATACTAAATGCGAAAGTATGTTTGTTTGTTTGTTTGTTTGTCCTTCTTTACTAGAGAGTATCATAGGCTATTTTTACCACAGTAAAACATGTCTCGATTGCCTACTTCCAACTAGGTAGATCCTACTGGCTAAGTCTAGTCATAGTATATAACGGGTGGCGCAAAAGTAATGACCCTCTTTGGTTCAGCTACAACTTCGTTTCTAAAGTAGAAAACTAGAATAAGTTTTTTAAATATATTATATTTACACCTACACCTAAGCCATACATAAGAATAGTTTACATTCATTAGTTTACAAAAATAAATTATAAGCTATTTATCATATATACAAACAAAATAAATCTACTTATATAACTAAACTATCCTAAGCTAAACTATAAAAACTAAATAATTAAAGATAACAAAAGAAGAAATAATTCAATAAGGAAAGGAAATTGACTACGACGCGTCAAGAAATTCCTCCGCAACGCTGTCAGCTGGTAGCGTGCCCAGAAGGCTGGCAGCATTGCCACGTTGAATAGCAATGCTTAATCTTTCTGCGAAATATAAACCAGCCCTCTGGTCACGGGAAGCGTCGATCAGTCTTTTGGCGATTTCTTTGTAAAGAGCGCGTGCACTAGGGCCCCATGGCCCCAGCGTTTCGACCCCAAACGGCTCAAAAACGTAATTACCAGATAGGTTTCCGTATTTGCGCCGTTTGAGGGTCTCCGCTGATGCAGCAGCAGCGCCAGCCGATCCAGCTGTACTTGGAAGATGTGATGGCGCAAGGGTATCGACGCATGTCGCGTCCCATACCAGAGGCCTGCCCATCTTCCAAGGTAATAAGGACATACCGTCTGGTCTCTTCTCATCGTCGCGTACCAAGCCATTCGGTTCAAGATGAGCTGGTACTCCGGCGGTGAAAAGAGCTCGACGGAGTATGTCGTTAATGTGGGCATGTCGGGAAATACGCCCAGCACTCCTGCTGCACGATAAGCCATGGTGGCCAAGACTGTCGACGGCTTCACCACAGTGACAGCGATGCGGAGAAACGCAAACAGCTCCCAAGCGTAGGCAAGAAGCGATGTGGAAAGTTGTATCGTCCAACATAGTTCCTATGTTGGACGATGGAAGTGCTTGAAGCCATAGCCCCGATTCCCACTCTCCCACAGCCAACAAACGGGCACGCTCTGAAACACTGGATGCAGTATTTAAAAGATATTCTCGCATCCTGCTACAGAGCGGCCCGTCCCATTGCCTCTGAGAGGATAGAAATCGGGGTAAGTCAGAGCTCGGGCAAGCCATTTTCCAAGCGTTAATGGCATCAGTCTTGCACGGCACTTCAGAATTAACCAGTGTGGGTTCTAGAATTTTCCTGGTCAATTCCTCAGTGCCGTGGACCGAGGCCAAAAACGCTGGAAGACTTACATCGGTAATTTTGCGAACGCCGAGGCCGCCCAAACGAACTGGTAAAGTTGATTGAAGCCACACTCGGTCGTTCATGTCAAGATTTAGAATTTTGCTCAAGGTGTGCCGAATAATATTATCAATGTTTTCCAATAGGGATAAATGTTTCCAAAAGGGAGAGGACCGCAAGTAATATGTAAATTTTGGAACAAAAAGGCAGTGCCGAATAATCGTAAAAGCCGAATGAATATTAATTTTGTAAAGCCGTTCTGAAGTTTCACAGAAATTTTGTAGTTTTTCATCTATAAAAGAACCAAAAGCGTCGTCGAAAATAGGGGACCCAAGGAGGCGGAAGGAACATTTATTGATGATTTTAATATTTGGCGCCAAAAAATTAAATTTTGTTAAGATCGAAACGGTATCCAAATTGTCAGTAATAAAAATTTCACATTTGTCTGAATTTAATTCCAAACCAATTGCTTTAAATTTATTTTTTATTAGTTCTAAGTCTTGTAAGACGGTGTTAACGTCCCCTCCCAGGGTCCCGTCGTCCAAAAACCAGACGTTAAATTTTGAATTTATTTGTTTTATTATTGGGTGAATGGCTAAACTAAAAATGACTGGCCCGAGAGGGTCACCTTGTTGACAACCAACAGCAGATTCCAACACATTGTCTTTATAAATTAATTTGGATGGATTTCTATAGCATTGCCAAAGGTATTTAAAAATTTTGGGAGTTTCTAATTTAGCTTCTGTCAACAAGGTGTCCCTGTTCACTGAGTTGAAGGCATTTTTCAAATCAATCTTTAGAATGACCTCACCTTTACCGCAGCCAAGGTACGTAGACAGCGCATGGACGGCAGCCTCACAGCCTCCCTTGGAACCAAAGCCAAGCTGGATTGGCTGAAATTTTTCCGCCAAGATAGCACTGTAATGTTTACAGCATAGTTTGGCTGCCACACGTCTGTAGGTACACCCTACGGCAATGGGCCGAATGCCACCATCTTTTTTGCGCAAAGCACACAAGTTAGCCCCGTATAATAAATCGGTGACATCTGTGGCCACATTGCCGGAGAGCATAAGGTTAGTTAAAGCCGTCAGTGCCTTCAAAAGTGCATCTCCAGCCTCTCCAGCACTTGCACCTAGAAGATCCTTCAGGTGCTGAGGTGTTAAGCCGTCGAGACCGCCAGCGGATCCACTTCGAAAGGAACAGACGGCTTCAAAAACGTCCTTGGCTGAAACAATCAGACAGTCTATATCTTCGTCCGGTGTATCGGGAAAGGAGAGGTCATTAGCTGGCGCTGGGTGCTTGCTCTGCAGACCTGCGAGTGTGTCTGCAGAGTAAGGCGCCACCACATCGCTACTAAACAATAACCTAGACGCCCCTTGAATGTCACCTTCCCTCAATTTTGATTCTACACATTGGTAAATTGTTTTTTTATATCTATGGAAACTAAATTTAGGGTCAAAACTGTGAGCAGAATGATTACAATGTTCTTTAATTTGGGCTGTCAAAGATTTTGATGTTGTACGGTTATTTTGGATGTGTAGAATCCTATAAGGAAAGGTGAGTAACTGTTCCCAAGCCGTTTTAGAGTTCTCACGCACAACGAGACCAATGCATTGAGCTAAATTGTGAGCTACCAATGGTCTCGCACCGCGTGGAACTCTCTTTAAAACCGGAATTGAATTTTTTAATCTACCTAAGTATTGCCAAAAGGGAATTTGAGTTAGATCAGGATGTGAAATGGTACTGGGGCCAGGAAGCACATTTTGGTTTTTATGAATTTTGCCAAAATGTACTTTCAAGCCCCGCTCACCTTTGAAAAAACGAGCTTGAGAACATGCTGGGCAGCGCACTAGGTTATTCTGCGACGATGTGGCAGATTGATTCGCACTCAACTCCGCATCACTAATGCCGTCACTTGTTGCTTGCATAAATGTTGTTTAATAACTTAAAACTTACAAATTATTTATAATGATTTTGTATTTACACTGTCCTGACGTTTAGCTGGTGACAGGACGTCGCCTAGGTGCCGGCGTCGCGTCCCGTCACCGCTGTCTTCTTATCCAACTTATGAAATAAAATTGTCTATTATAAAAAGATAAAAAGGTACAAAAACACACGAAACAAAAATAAACACACAAGTTTTGCACATTACACACTTCACATAGTTTACATAGTTTTTATATGGGGTTGCTGGATTTGCCAATATTAGTTATTTGCTGATCATGGTATTACGTCTAATTTCTGCAGCCAAAAATAAAATAAAACAGCTCACAAACTGTATGCCATTGTTTGCTTGGCGTCATGGAGACTTCTTGGATTTTATTTTTCAATGTAAAATATTTTGAGGTGTAACCAGTTTTTTTGTAGATTCAAATGATGGTCGCTTATTATTTTGTCGTATAGTTATGTATTTTAAATAAGATTTTTTGGAAGTAGAAAAAAAATAGCAGCCATTTTTCCGCAGCGTTTTTCTAAAATGATTTTTTTTAAATATATATATTTGTGCCAGCATAATGATTTAAATATGATGTCTATTAAAAGTTGACCTCCAGAGTTGAAGTACATTTGAGCCCTATTTAAGACATTTTCCATAACTAGCCGTAACACTTCCTGCGATATGTTTCTTATTTTTTGGTGAATGTTTTCTTTTAAAGCTGCGAGAGTCTGTGGTTTGTTCACATACACACTCGAGGTTTCAAATAACCCCAAAGAAAGAAGTCTGGACAGGTAAGATCGGGTGATCTAGCAGGCCAAAACATCTTCAATTCTTTGACCAAAATACGCTGCAGAGTCCGCCTGGAGATTCCCAATTGCGTGGCACGTCGCCTCGTTGATGTCTCTGGACACTCTTCCACATTTTCGCTCACAGCTTTAATATTTTCGTTCAATATTTTTACATTGAAACGATTATTCCACGTTCTTGAAATAAAGCGGTCCATGATTATTTTTAGTGAATTTTACATTTTGATTACTACAAAATTTTCAATATCAGAATGACAGGAGACGTCATAAAAAATATAAGGAATTTCTATAGGGTCATTATACAAGCAAATAACCGCAAACATAACATGAATATATTAATGATGGAGTAATAACGTTGTCACAGACAGTTACTTGCGTCAATCGTGGAGCTTATCGACTACTTACAAAAGTTTAACGCTCAATAATTATCTAAGTTAAATAAGTCCCTTCGTCAGCCAACGGTGCCATCACTAAAGTTTCGTAATCCTAGTCACCCGTAGGTACTAGTAAACTCAATAGTGACAAATTTATACAATAAATAAGAGTAATTATTACTCTTTTATTTGGTATTTACTTGAACTCACAGGGATTTATTCTTGTTGTGTTGCAAGAGACATGTGTGGTAATTATTTTTTGTTTGATATGTGTTTGCCATTAACGGGTTTATTAATATTAAAAATATCATTCTGTTAAAATTGTTCAATGTTTATTAGAAAGTTTGACATGCCGCTCGGTAGATGGCGTTGTACCATATTTGTGTATTTCTGAATCGCGCTATCAAGCTTCTCCACGGGCAGTATATAAGGTCTGGTTGATTCAATAAACTTTGTACTCGATTGGGAGCGTGTTTCACTTACGACTTACGACACCCTCTCCTAAAGGCGATTTTTGGGACTACGGTCCATTTGATCCTTTCGTAGCCGGATTGTTTGACGTATTAAATTATACCGCAATCACGAGTCTCGAGATCGGGCATCGGCTGCACTAGTGAGAGTGGTGGATCGCCATTGCAGTGCTTGTGTGTGTACAAATGTACGCGCGTCTCGTTGTGGCCTTGTGTGGATGCACGTCAGTTGATGACAACAGCAGCTAGAGAGCGCTTCGGTCGAATCAGTACAGATATTGGAATTGGCCGCGAGATAATAATATACTGATTGAGGCAGGAAACGCAGCCGCGAGAGGACGCCTCTGTTCCGAGAAGGTGTTACCTGCCTGTGACGCTAGAGGGCGCTACTGGAGCTGACTGTACTAAGGCGGTGGAGCTTCAGGATCGAGACTGGTGAATGAGTGAGCAACATAGTGACGTGAAAGGTTTGGCAGAACGAACTGTGAGTACTTTTAAATTATTTATAAAGTTGTGGCATCTAGTGAAGAGAAATTTCTAAGTGTTTGGGACTTGTACAAAATTAGCGATAGTTTGTAACTTAGAATAATTTTGTAGTGAGTAGTGTAGACTTAGAATATTTAAGTAAAAAGTGTTCAGACGACGAATCTATGCCCGATTTTTTTCCAAGTTGATATAATCTAAAACACATGTAAAATTTTAAGATATCATCATTGACTTAGAATATTTTACGTAAATTTGTAACTTGCTTTGCTTGGTTTATTAGAATCATAGAAGTTTGGTTTTGTTTGATCGTAGTTTATAATTTATTTAGTTTGTAGCTGGAATAGTAATTTTAAATCATGGAATCTTTAGTAAAGTTACAATTAGATAGTAGAAGCATAATTGAAAAAGGTAGAAATAATTTCAAAAAATCACCTAAGGATAGATTAACACAATCATACATTGATACAAGATTGGAAATATTAGAAAATCCATGGGATCAATTTACACAAACACACAGAAAAATTATTGAATCAGCTACAGTAACAGACATGAAAAATGTATATTTTGTGAATGAGATCTACGATAAAACTGAAGATATTTACATTAAATATAAATCAGATTTAAAAGAATTAAAAATTAAGCCTAGCACTAGTAGACAAACAGAAACAGAAAGTTACAATGTAAAGTTGCCTAAAATTAGTTTACCTACATTTTCGGGACAGTATACTGAGTGGAGCATATTCCGCGACTTATTTTTATCTCTCATTGATAAAAACGACGCAATTGACGATGTCCAAAAGCTTCACTATTTAAAAGCTCATCTTGCTGGCGAAGCAGAACAATTGCTGCGACACACTCCTGTTACCGCGTCTAATTATAAATAATGTTGGTCAGTTTTGACAAGGCGTTATGATAACAAGAAATTCTTATCAAAATGCATGTTAAAGCGCTTTGTTAATCAACCACAAGTAAAGGAGTCGTAGGCATCGATAAAAAATCTTTTGGACACCACAGTTGACTGTCTTCACGGTTTGCGTACGCTGGGAATTGATGTGAGCTCTTGGGATGTGATAATAATATTTATAATTAGCGCCAAGTTAGATGTCGAATCTCGAAAATTGTGGGAAAGAGAAATTAGTTCATCGGATGATTTGCCTACCTTTCAAGAGTTTAAGCAGATTTTAGAGTCTAGATTTCGTTCATCAGAGAATATAGATAATAAGCCGAATAAAGGTCAATCCTCACACAACCGGGCCGTGGACGGGACGGGGAGGGGACGTGGACGGGACGGAGCGCAGAAAAGAATCGTTGCATACATTTTATATGGACTCGTTCACACACGTCCGTGGACGGGCCGGGGACGGAGCTTCCGTGCCGTGTCAGTGCGCTGTCAGTGCCTCGACCGGGGCGATGACGTGCACGGGCCGGGGACGGGCGCCATAGATATAATATATTTAGCACTAGATGCGCTAAGTGCGACTTGACATCCAGAAGAACAATATTATAAACACATATATTAAGCACTAGATGCGCAGTGTTCGATGTAATCTTCTGAAGAACCACATGGCAGTGAATTGTAGTTAGGGCACAATGACGCTTTACTTAGTCCATAGCTTCCTTAGTTCACAAACTTGAGAGAGAAAAATCGAAAAAAGGTAATCGATTTTTCTGAAAAACAATTGAAGCTTAAATTGTTATATTTTTTTTAAGTAAGTAACTACTTGTTCTAATAAAATATTATAAACGCGTTTACTAGAAAATATAACTAAATAATATTTTTTTTTGTTCTGGTCCAGTCTATTATGAATAAAACATGATGAGTCTATTAACTATTATGCAAACTATCAATTTCAAACGCGAGTGAAATGACGCATGAACAAAAAATACCTACAATTAAGCACATTTTATATTTAAAACTCCCGTTGTATATTCTTCACTACAATATTTATTTTGTCACTTCTGGGATAGACGTGACAAAGATTGGAAAGATTCTGTATTTTTAATGAAAGTTGTATCTTTACCATGGGTTACCCTGTAACCTAGTTGTGATCACAATATTATTACACGTTATAATGCCTGTTTTTTATATTGATATTTTATATTGTATGTGTACTAAAGGTTGAAACAGATATACTTACCGCACCCCACCCCACCCCACGTATCGACACCCGATGCGAACGGTGCACATATACGACATCCCACGCTACAACAAGCTTCGTTCAAAATCACTATTTACGAAACTATGACCTAATTTCTTAAATAGTGATTTTGAGGAAGATTCTCATTTAAAGTGAGGCATTATTTCTATTATAATGATAACGGTATTGGCCTGAAATCATATCGTATAATGCGGGCTTACATTTTGATAATTCAAGTAGCTTATGTTGTGATTTTAAACCAACAATAAAAAAGTATCATCATGACAAGAATGTTTTCAACTGACGCATGGCGTTGTGTGTTAACTAGAAACACATTGCTTGAGAAGCGTCGGATGGCGTGTGTTTCCCCTCCACCGTCAACGCGCCGCCGATCTGGATTGAATGGATGGTGACGCGTGGGATGAGTTGGGTGGAGTGTTGTATATCTGAACCTCACCATACTAAATATTATATGGGATTGATTAGTCTCAACATGCGAGGGGTGGCGTGAGGTAGGGTGGAGTGTCGTATACCAAAAAGGAATCTTAATCTATTCTTATTTCAATGTAGGTCTATGGTCAATTACTCCCAACTACGTCGTATTGACAATAGATGACAGCAAGTTGCGCTATAACATTTGTATCACTTTGGTGCTTATATGTAAAAGCGGGTCTATGTCGTGGCCGTATCGTGAAATTGGCCATTTTATTAAAAGATCGCATTCCAAGAAAAGTCTTATGATTATCCATTGGTAATTTCATGATTTAAATTTGTCAGATCTATGATAACAAATCGTTTAATCAACAAACTTCATAAAATGGTCAATCATAATTGAGAAAATCGCAACATAATTATATTTTAAGGTAACGAGTCAAATAACGTAAAAACACCGAACCCGCGTAAACGGGCTTATTTCGGCATGTTCGCTCGAAGTGGTAGTGACATCGTGTCAGTGTCAACATAGACTCTGATGGCTCAAGCTTAGACGAGCTTAGATGTGCATCAACGCTAGTACGAGTGGAATAATTAGATAAAAAAGGTCGTGACTTTGAGCCTCAAAATCTCCTGAACCAGGAATTTCCCAGTTACTACAGACACATGCAGGGTGCGTATGAGTATGAGGTTTTGTTTTTCTAATAATTCCAAAATCGTGTTTTGAATGATATATGTAAACTTTCTTCCAAATAAACATAAACAAATTTTCAATATTTCTCTAAAATAAGCAGCTTTAAAGTTCTCTAAACGCAATGGACGCGATACAAGTCATCAGCTGAGCTGTGGAAAAGTGCATTACCCCCTCGGCCGCGCGACAACGTGATCATAAACTGCCGTCGTCGCGTAGATACGGCCGGTGTAGGTACAGTGCATTCCTGGCGCCAATTTTTCCTGCAAGCGCTCGCTATACATTGCGGCTTATAAAATGTGTCTATTTCTTTAAGTTTAAAAAAAATATTTCGTTTTCTAGGTATTCTTTTCGCGTAGTATGACTTGGTATGATGTGCAAAACGAGTAGACTTCGGCTTGGTGATGGGTCTTGTGACACCCTGTATACATAAGCGATGACATTAAATTTATATATGAGATAATTCCGTTTTAACCGATATAAATTCCTCGTTTCAAATATTTGTCACTTCTAGGATATCATATATCTATAGACACGCTATGACACATATAATATAACTAGTGAATAATTTGGCCATAGATTAATACTGAAATAAAATAGATGTGACAAAGATTTGTTGACATGTATTAAGTACTCACAAAAATTTGGCAAAAAAAAGTTATGTTTGTAAACATGGTTGATTGGAGTTTTAGACTGCTATGAAATAGGACTCGGGTTTGATTTCGAGACTTGTTAATGTTGTCTTCTTGAAGCTCTGCAGATAAACATTATAGGGATAACTTTAAATGAGGTAAAAAAATGTTGTGAAGTGGTAATGTGAAATAAATTGCCGCAAATACTAATTACGAAAGGCATCTAACCTAACCCTTCATATTCATTCCATATGAAATTAATTATTGGGACATAGAAACGTAGGTAGTACCTACAAACAAAATAGCAGAAGGATCACTGGTAGATATTAGCTTCCTGAAACTTTATTTATATTCTATGGCCTCAATCTTACAAAACACAGTTGCGAGTTCCTCAAATGTAAGGACAGATTCACCGATTGTCCTGCGCAAGTGTGTTTTGGCCGATTTTACGGCGGCCTAAAATATACCACCCCAGTGTGGACAATTTGGTGGGGAAAACAACCAATTTATCCCACGTCGGGCAAGCCTATCACCTATATCAGCCTTGTTGGTTTCAAGGAAATTAACAACGTCATTCAAATAATTATAGGTGCCCTTGAAGTTAGTGCCGCAGTCAGAACGGATCAAGGAAGGCAGCCCCCTGCGGGATACAAATCTGTCAAATGTGGCTACAAAGGCCTCGGTCGTAAGCGAGGAGACCAGTTCTAAGTGTACGGCCTTTGTGGAGAGACAAACAAAAACGCACAAGTAGGCCTTGACAGTCTTGCTGTTTCGAAGTGTCGACGTTTTTACCAAAAAGGGACCAGCGAAGTCCGTGCCAACACCGTCAAACGTCCTGCTTTCAGTTACGCGATCTGCCGGTAAGTCCCCCATCAAGGGCTGCATGGTAGAAGCCTTGAGCTTATAGCAAGGGATGCAGCGAAAGACTACACTCCGAATAATTCTTCGGGCAGACAAGATCCAAAATTCGCGTTGCAAAATGGCCAAGAGCGCATTACAACCAGCATGCAAATTTTTAAGGTGACGGTCAGTTACCAACAAGCGAACCAAATGACCGTCCTTAGGTAACAAAAGGGGGTGACGTGCTCCGTAAGGGAGGTTGGCGTTCTTGAGACGCCCTCCAACGCGCAAGAGACCCGTATCGTCCAAAAAGGGGTTCAATTTAGAGACAGCTCCCGACAATTTCGATCTCCCTGATTTGAGGATAGCAATCTCCTTTTCAAAATGCGCCAATTGCACAGAACGAACCCAAAAGGTGAGGGACTCCTGTCGTTCCTGTGGTGAGAGAAACGGTGTCAGACGTTTTTGTTGTGGGTGCCTAAAATTAAAAACAAAACGCTTTATCCAAGCAGTGACACCTAACAACTTGTCGAGGGAGCTGTAACGATTCAACAAAAAATCGGGGTCGAAGGCGCATTCTACCTTCTCAAGAGCGAGTGTTCGTAGACCCGGCAAATTAGAAGTATTCAAAACTGGCGTTCGAGGCCAATCAGTTTCTGGTCGACTCAACCATTCCGGACCCCACCACAGCGAATGACCTATCAAACTAGGCGTCAAGCATCCGCGCGAGGCACAATCAGCGGGGTTGAGCTCACCTGGCACGTGTCTCCAAACAAGTTTGACTTCGGATTTTTGGATTTGGGAGACGCGATTAGCGACAAATACCTCCTAGGTGTGAACAGAAGCCTTCAACCAACAAAGAACAATTTGGCTGTCTGTCCAGGCGTAAGTCCCATTAATACAAATGCTTTTACCCAAAGTACTGGACACGTGGTTCAATAAGCGTACAAGTAGGGCTGCTCCCGAGAGCTCCAATTTTGGGATGGTCAAAGATGTACGAAGGGGTGCTACCTTGCTTTTCGCCATGATCAGGGAAACTCTCACCTGACCTGAGGCACTGACTGTGCGCAAGTACACCACGGCGGCGTGACCACGTTCCGAGGCGTCACAAAACCCGTGAAGGGTGGCCTTGTACTTCCCGGGAGGAAGGATGGGACGAGGCAAGGAGATCTCATTGACGGCAGGAAGTGAGGATACAAAAGAGGTCCATTCCTCAACAAAAGTGCCGTGCAGAGGTTCGTCCCAGGTCAATCCTGCTGTCCAAAGCTTCTGCAAGAAGCATTTTGCCCAAAATATAATTGGACAGATCCAACCGTTCGGATCAAAGGTTCTGGCGACAGTAGACAATACGAGACGTTTAGTCCAAGAACACGGCAATTTCAAGTCTACGTTATACGTAAAGATGTCTTGGAGGGTCTGTACTGAACGCCGAGAACAGCCATCATGGCGGGGTTGTCAACAATCTCAAATAGATGTGGATCTTGCTGATGATCCTCTGGCAAGCCTTCCAAAAGCGCTGATGAGTTGGAAATCCATTTACGCAACTCATAACCAGCGGAGGCCAAAATACCTATCAATTCGTCCCGTAGGAGGATCACCTCGTCCGCTGTGGAGGCGCCCGAGCAAATGTCATCGACGTAAATATCGTCTTTCAAGATGACGGAGGTTCGTGGGAAACGTAAGCCTTCTCGGTCTGCGAGCTCCCAAAGAGAACGTATTGCCAAGTAGGGGCTTGACCTTAACCCGTACGTATTCGTATTGAGCTCGTAGACGACCATGGGATCGCGAGGAGACTCTCTCCAAAGGATCAGCTGGAAGCGACGGTCATCAGGGTGGATAATAGTCTGCCTGAACATCATTTTTATGTCGGCTACAAAGACAACCTGATGTCGTCGGAAGCTGGTGATGACGTCACAAAGGTCCTTGACTAACTTGGGACCAGAAAGCAAGCACTGGTTCAAGGATACGCCTGTTGAAGTCTGCGCAGAACCATCAAATACGGTGCGCAGCTTGCCAGTCGATGGCTTCAATACCGCATGATGCGGGAGAAAGTAATGCTCCACCGAACGCCAATCCAAATTTGACACAGACATGTGTCCCAACTGTTCATATTCCCTCATGAACTCAATGTACTTCTGTCTGAGCTCCGGATCACGACCCATGCGACGCTCCATAGCCAACAATCTCTTTTCGGCTAAAGGTCGTGACTCACCAAGCGGAGGCCGAACAGACAGGAAGGGTAGCCTCGTAATAATCCGACCAGAACGGAGTCGACCAGTGTTGTTCTGGAAGAACAGCTCGCACTCCTCATGTTCTGGATTCAAACGGGCAACTTGAGGGGGCTCCTCTACCTCCCAAAACCTCTGAACTGCATCAGAGAGAGCAGAGCCTACAGCCAACAAATTATCAAGTTCGGGTGGAGGGGGGTCCCTAGGTACAGGTCCCATCAAAGCAAATCCAAATATGGTCGGGATGGCAGTCAAACCATTTGGCACCAAGACCCTTTTCCCACCAATCAAAATTCCACCGAGGACTTCAGAGCCAATCAACAAATTGATTTGTCCCGGTGTGTCAAATTTGGGGTCTGCCAGTTCCAATCCCGATGTCAAATTCACCACAGCAGCAGATAGCTGCTTCTGTGGGTGCATACCCAAAATATTCTTCAGCACAATAGCCGAGGTTCTAATCCTCGGGTGTGAAGATTCAACAGGGCCAAACAAAACCTTAACTTGCCCTTCAACATTAGAGGCTACGTCCCCTATGCCCCGTATACAATTTGGAAATAAACCCATATTTAATTTAACCTGCCCTACTAAACAAGTGGAAACAATGCAACCTTGTGAACCTGTGTCCAATATAGCACGGACAACAACAGAGGTCCCCGTGGGTCCCCAGACCCTAACAGCAACCGTTGGTAGGATAACGGTCTCAATGGGGGAGGTTGGAGTTATAGGGCAGGGGTCAATGACCTATTGTTGCCTGGGCGGCGACCGTTGGCCAGGACCAGCAAGTCAAAATGTGGGTGCGGCTTGAAGTCCTCAAAAGCGCGATGACTCGATCCGCGCGCCATCTGTGGTGGGTCATAATGACGCACCCGCCCAAAACGAGGTGGGCGCGAGTCAAGGCGGGGACGCTCCGCCAAAGGAGGGGAATACCTGGGGCAGCAGTCATGGTGCTGGTGACGCTGGGCGGTCGCACATTCAGGTGCACGAGAGAGAGGAGGCGTGCGCACGCTACGGTTCTCCAAGCGGGGCGAGTGGCGATCAATTGAGCGAGGCGACTCTCGGCTACGCGCCGGTGAGCCTCGGCTGCCACCTTCAAAACACCCGCCCGTGCGCGGCGTCGGCTGGTTGGACAAGCGGCCAACCTCTCTGGCATTCATACAGAGAATGTCCAAACGCTGTCCTCGACAGTGAGGACAGGGGCGAGAATTTGGGCAGTCTCGCTGGTAGTGGGACCCCAAGCAAGAGAAGCAAAGGCGGCGGGCGTTCGCGATGCGCCTACGAGAGGCGACATGTAGGTCCAAAAATGCCCTACAACTGGCCGTTCTGTGCCCCGTGACCTTGCAGTAGGAGCACTCCGCTGGGCTCTGCGTGACCGCAAAGCGAGGAAGGCGCCGGTCAACATTGGCTCGGGTGTGAACGCGAGCCTGCTCCTTGACCTTGGGCAGCTGCGACTTAGCCGGCGTGTCACCACCGGAGTTGTCCAAGACCCGGCACTCATCCTCCAGGAACTTCTCCAGGTCAGCAAAGGGGGGCAGATGGGTCGCGCTATCCCCACCAAAGCGCTGCTCAAAACGTGACCTCAGGTCGGCAGGCAGCTTCTTCAGCACAATGTGCACCAATAGATAAGACCATTGGTCTACGGGCACGTCAAGGCACTTAAGTGCGTTGATGGCCACCAAGAGCGGGTTCAACAGTTGGGTGCGCAACCCAGAGACCCGGGTGAGCGTCGGCAAACCCAAAATCTGCTCGATGTGCGTGTCGGCGAGGCCACGCTTATTATGGTACCTACGGGTAATTAGGTCCCGAGCCGTCTGGTACGCCTCGTCAGACACGGGCAGATGCTGGATGAGGCCCTTAGCCTCCCCATCCAGAACCGACATTAGATAGGCAAACTTTTGTGCCGGCTGAAGGTCAGCCCTATCATTGACTAGGCTGTCGAACAAATTAATGAAGCCCAGGTAGCTTCCTAGGCAGCCATCAAAATGGGGGAGGTCCAAAGTAGGGAGCCTACTCACCAGCCCCGGTGCTGACCTAGGAAGCTCCTGCTTCAGGCCGGGTTGCCCTTCCCTATCTGCAACTAGTTGTCTCGCACTATTGGAGACAGCATCATACAGGTCTAAGACCTGGGCATAGTCTTCACTGACCTTATTTCGCTGGTCAGCGGTGAAATCATTGATTGACACTTCAAGACAGCAAGTGCTGAAAGTGCGGAATTGCTGTTCCACACTTGCCAGGCGATCGTCAATCCGCTCGTACCTCTGAAGTAAGGCCTGCTGGCGATCAGGCCGGTTCACTAAAGCACTGGCCGAGGCAAACCAGCGCAAATCTGATGCAATAGCACCAGCAGCCGCACGCAAGTCCTTGATAGCTGACATAATCAAAATTCAAAAGAGCCCGGACAAGCGTTAAATAAAATTAACAATCAAAACTTAATTTTTCTTAATTCTTTAAAACCAACAAAGTATTAGCCTGTTTACTGCAAGTGCAGGCAAGTGACAGGTATCTACTGTCCAACAAAATTAATAGTTTCAATATATATTGACACAAAACAAAGTCAAAGTTATCAAAGTTGAACCTTCGAATAAGTTAATTAAAGTTAAATATTCAAATAAATTAACTAATTACTTGACGCAGACAGACTGGCTGTGTTATTTGAGATATACAATAGGAAGTAAGCACAGAATATGTGTTACCTAGCAATATTATCTATATTATAACAAAACAAAGTTTATTAATGTGACCCGCCCAAGTGGCAAGGTCAAGTTGGATGTTATAATGTTTATGAATATATGCAATAAACTAAATTTACTAAATTTATTGATACATACAGCTGTTATGTATCCAAACAAACTGACTTATTAATGCAACAACAAATTTAAGTTAGATTTTTCAACAATACGAATCAACAATTACTGATTGAGGTTATGTGACAATGTGTTTCAAATTATCTAGGTCAACTTATACAATTAAATATTATGTATTTTAGACAATAACTGACCTGACAAACACTACAATACTGTCTACAAGGTGATAAGATACAAGCTCATACCAATCTGAGTTTATGCTCAGTAATCCAACAGCGGCTAAATTTCAACCACGCTCTGTTACCAAAATTATGTCTAGAATTACCGTAGGCTTACTGGGAATTGGTTGTAGGCACAGTGGAAGCTAATTTATATTCATCCAGTTGTCCTAAAGCAATCAAATGTCTGACACATATTGCTGAGATTCTCAGCGATGACAAATTATGATGTAGTTATATGAAAATTTTACCTTATATATCCTGGTGATGTTCTTGAAGTGGACCTATAGATTAACTTATAATTTTGGCCAAAATAACAAGAGAATCAATAGATACCAGTTTACAATTCGGCGAAGTCCTTCTCCAGACCACGATGCACGTTAGCGGTTCACAAAACTTTTCACAAAAGTTCAATATGTCATCAATTTACAACAAACCTTGCCGGAAGTCAAAAGCGGCAATTACGTATCAAGTTAATTACAAGTTGATTCAATTCGCGTTAATTCAAAGGGCGATCAATTTAATTTAGGTACAAGGCACGCGAGCTTGCAAGCGGCGTGTTAATTTTTCAAGCGGAAGGACGGAAGTGACAGTTCAGTGTGACCATTGTTAGAAATTTTCAATAGACTAAACAAAATGTTACTCAATCGATCTAATCGATTTGACTTATAATAAAAACTAATTCTATTTCAAACATTCTATGAAGTATTTCATCATACAGCGGGACGTGCGACGGTACTGTAGCGTTAAGAAATACTATAAAATGAATGCTGGTTCACTTTGATGCTAACTAACTTCATCAACATATTAGCCAATAAACGTCCACTGCAGCAAATAAGTCTACCAAGAAAACGCTTCCTTATAAACTGGTAATAAATCTTGTAGTATTTATTATTATGCTTTCGTGATTTGCATAAGAATTTAACTAGTTCATAATAACTGCAAATTAACTTATCTTTCTTATTAATCTATGACCAAAACCTGACATAATAAGTTTGACAGATCGCAATGCACTCGCCCATTTTTGTTTGTATTCTTTGAGTAAACAATATACATGGAGAGGGCAAATAGTACATAATTATGGAAAATTATGGTTTTTGCCAAAAGATAACATGACCAGCAACTGTATGCGAGAATTTCTAGAAATGAAAGGTTGAATAAAATAATATTATTTATAAATAAAATTAATCAATCAATTTTGATTTTCTTATTCCCTTATGGTATTTCAGTGTGGCAGTGTGTTTCATTACGGTATGAATGGCGCCATTCATGTCCGTTTCTTTCTCAGCGACACTGTATCGATATTGGCTACCAGAGAATATTTTGTTTCCTGTTTAGTTTGTCTTCATGTCAAGACGACGACGTTATTTGCTTTACCTTGTTTGCCCGCATTTGCGTAATGGAATAAACTAATCTGGAAAAGCATTTAAACAGATTTGGAACTAAAGTAACTTACAGTTAATATGAATTTACATATTTTACACAATTAAATTTTATTTTTTTACAAAATCGTAGGTATGTACGCTAATTTCGTAGGTAGGTATGTCCAATCCATGTTATTCCCAGATCGGTGTTTTGAATTGGACTTGCCCAAGTGCAAATAGTGACAGATGAAAGTTTAAGGCTAGGGCTTGCAAATGTTCTAAATTTTTATTCGAATACTTATTTGATATTTTTATATTCAAATTTATTTTTCTTTATTGATCTTCATAACTATAGGCCTATATTCCTGGCAACCATTACAACTAAGGTGCTCGATAGTTTGCTGGATATATACATCGCCCCTAAAATTTGTCTGCACGTCGCGTAGTTTAATTAGTTTAGTTTTGTTTTTAACACAGACCGTCCGGTACTATATAGTTGTACATGTAAATCCGGTTATCTTAGACCTTTATAAGGCATTGGACCTTAAACCTCTTGTTGCTTAGTTGTTGTTTTTCGTGAGAGTTTGTGGCCAACTCTAGTGTCGGAGTTTTCTTCATAGCATAATGATTCCAATCCTGAGACAAGGACCGGGACCGACAGCTTTACGTGCCCGCCGAAGCAAGATAGCGCTCAGATGTAAATGCCTCACGTGGTCCACCCATCCAAGTGGCGACATGTGCAAGCGTTGCTTAATTTTGCCGATCTGTATGGGATAATTTAAAAACTGAGAGTGAGGTAGATACTGGTATGAACTATGAGGTAGGTAAGTGAATGCTACAATATTGGTATGCAAATCCAATAAACACTGTCAGGCGGGCGCGTACAGCTCTGCATGAGGAATATGGGCTGAAATCTGGCGTGACGCAAGAGGAAATCACCTCGCCGCGCCTTTATATATATATTTTTTATAATTTATAAATCAGCTAATTGTTGTACCTACTCAGCAAGGCTGGTGTCGACTGTCATGATGACGGAGTTGTTATGAACAACATCAGCTATAGGTACGGACGACATGGTCTTGCTGGGCCCAACAATCGGTGCGCTGAGACGCATATTAAAGTTGTGTGAAGTTGCGGGCGCTTTTGGAAATCCACTCCAACCATCCAACAACGGCAAGCCAAAGACGAGGCCCTGACTTGAGCACTGACAGCTCGCCACAAAGCTGCCCTGTGATTTGTAACCTTTCTGTTCAATCTGTGATGCTGTTTTTGTTTATCATAAGATGAAGGTGATGTTTGAAAGCTGTCACTCTGCCCTCCGATTGCGTTAGTCTCATGTTGAGATAATGACTGCCCTCCAGAGATATTTATTATTATTATGATTCTTTTTTCTCGGCTATGCTTCTTATTATTATTAGAACTCCTCCTTTTAGGGCTTCATAAGCAAAAAAAAACAAAATCTAATTTATGTTGTAATATAATTATGTTAAGAATGTCAACTAAATGTGCTTATTGGTGCATGTATTTAGGACAATTTTGAGAACGCTGTTCGAACTAGAATCGGATATTGCCATTTCCTTTGGAATATTTGACACAAATCATAATTCGAATAATTCAAATATTAAAATGCAAGCTCTAGTGACAGCCCGTCCTTGCTCCGGTTGCAGCCCTGACGTGTGTGAACGAAATATCCCGGCCGGGACCCGGAAGCACGGTGACGGCCCGTCCCCGTCCCGTCCACGTCCCGTCCACGGCCCGGATGTGTGTGGATAGACCATAAACCAATTGTCACATCAAATAATCGTAATAACACTGCCAAATCGTTTCATGTCTCTTCACAAACTTGTGTCTTATGTTCTGAAAAGCACAAGTTGTGTCATTGTAAAGAATTCGCAAAGAAAGATTGTGACGACCGTCGTGAGTTTGTCCGAGCAAATAACTTATGTTTCAATTGTTTATGTAAAAATCACTCAGTTTACTTTTGCCGCCAGTCAACCAAATGCCAAATCTGTAAGAAGAAACATCACACATTGCTACATCCCAAAACGATGTCTAAGGCTACTGAATCTGATGGTTCAGCAGATAAGAATGTTGTAGGCGTAGCGACTACCGCTTCTACTTCTTCTTATCAAAGCGAGTGTACCACTAATGTCTGTTGCTTTGCAGATGTTCGCAGCCAAGGTTTGTTAGCGACAGCCTTGGTTAACGTCGAGTCTAAGACTAGCACTGCTGTAGTTTTACGAGCTCTGATGGATCAGGGTTCGCAGGTCTCTTTCATTACAGAGTCCGCAGTGCAGTTGCTCGGCCTTAGGAAGATACCTGCTCGCACCGACATCCTTCGACTAGGCGATGATGAGGGATCGTCGATACCCTCTCTGTGGATAGTTAGATTTAAACTTCAATCACGCTTAGATCCCACTTTTGTTTTAGAGGTCGATGCTTATGTTTTGAGCAGATTAACAGCACGCCTCCCTGAAAAAAAGATTGTGCAAGTACTGTCAACATTTTCATCCTTCGCGCTTGCAGATCCGACATTCGATACTCCTGGTAAGATTGACTTACTTTTGAGTACTCGTATAGTTGGTGAAGTGCTGTTGGAAAGTTAAGTGAAGGGTCCGCCGGGCACACCCGTCGCACAAAACACTAAGCTGGGCTGGATTTTATCGGGTAACGTAGCCGATAAAATTCAGAATGTATCGTTGACACCAAAGCCCGTATGTTGCCATGCCATTGCAGATACGGATGTGAATGAGCTATTACGAAGATTTTGGGAGCTAGAGTCCGATCAGTCTTCAGTTCGCAAGGTTAGTTTAACTGAAGAGGAACAACGTTGCGAAGACCTTTACTCAGCGACAACTCGCAGAGATGATACTGGTCGATACATCGTCAAGCTGCCTTTTAAGCACGCTGATCCCAAATCTAAGTATGGTAGGTCTGAAATCATAGCTCAAAAAAGATTTCACATGCAGGAACGAAAGCTTTTGAAAAACCCTTCACTCAGGACGCAATACAGTAGTGTCATTAAAGAATACCTGCAACTGGGACATGCAGAGGTTGTTCCTGAGTCGGAGAGAGATACCAATGCTGTCTATTTACCGCATCATGCTGTAGTGAGAAACGACAAAACCACTACGAAGCTCAGGGTAGTTTTTGACGCTTCATGTTCGGGTTGTAACGGAGTTTCGTTAAACGAAGACTAGGTGGGTCCTACGTTGCAACCTGATTTGTGACAAACTATTATGCGATGGCGCTGCTATCCAATAAGTTTGGTCGCCGACATCATTAAAATGTATCGCCAGGTGAGAATTTCCAAGGACGATGTGTATTATCAACGTATTTTGTGGCGTGACAATCCAGAGTCTGAATTACAGCACCTGCGATTGACACGAGTCACTTTTGGTACATCGTCCGCTCCATACCTCGCGGTGCGCTCCCTACAACAAGTAGCTCGTGACGAGGGAAAGAACTTTCCTTTAGCAGCTAGCCGTGTGATCAGCGACTTTTATGTCTACGATTTGTTGACCGGTTGCGAAAGCGTCTTTGAAGGCGAAGAAATCTATCGCCAAATGAATGAGTTACTCAGTTGCGGTGGTTTCCAGCTCCAGAAGTGGTCAAGTAGTAACATAGAACTAGTGAAAGGGATAACGAAGGGGACAGTTGAGATGAAGGAAGATGTAGAATTTAATGTAGATAATAATATTATGAAAATTTTGAGATTAACCTGGGATCGAAAATCGGATCGTTTTAAATACACTGGCCATCTTCCCCAACTGGAAACACCCGTGACTAAGCGTAGACTCATATCGGACATCGCTCGATTATTTGATCCTCTTGGTTGGATCGCTCCGGTTATAACCAAAGCCAAGGTGCTTATTCAGTGTGTGTGGCTGTCTGGTATCGGATGGGACGATGAGCTCCCCGAGAGTATACTTAAGGATTGGCTTAGTTATAGGAATAGTCTTCACAAACTTTGTGCTTTCCATTTGCCGAGGTGGGTAAATTCAAGTCGTAATGACACTATTGAGTTGCAAGGGTTCTGTGACGCCTCCAATATGGCTTATGCAGCTGTAGTTTATTTAAGGTGTATAGATTCCAATGGAATAGTTCATGTCAGTTTATTGGCATCTAAAACCAAGGTAGCTCCAGTCAAGGTGGTTTCTATTCCACGCTTGGAATTATGCGGCGCGGTGCTGCTCTCAAAACTCATTGGAGAAGTTTCGGGCGCCTTGGGTGTAGCCAAAGAAAATATACATGCCTGGACTGACTCCTCAGTGGTTCTTGCCTGGTTGAGTAGCCACCCTAGCCGTTGCAATACGTTCGTGGGCAACAGAGTTTCGGAAATTCTCTCAATAATGGAGAATACCCAATGGTCTCATATCCAGTCTAAGGATAATCCTGCAGACTGTGCGTCTCGAGGTATGAACTCGTCAGAATTTATTGACTTTGAGCTGTGGAAAGAAGGTCCTAAATGGTTAACAAACTCAAATATAAATTATAACAAATCAAGTATAGAAGAAACTAATTTAGAAGAGAGGAAATCAAAGTTAGCATTTAATGTCGTAATTAATGAAAAGATAGAGAATAGTATAATAGCAAAATTTTCATCACTTAAAAGATTAATTAGAGTAATAGCCATTTGTAGAAGATTTTTAAAATTAAAAAATAAAAGTGAAGATAGAGGTGGTCTTATAAGCTTTTCAGAAATTAACGAAGCACTTTATACTTGTGTTAAACTCTGTCAAAAAGATTATTTTAAGGAAGACATAGAAAGTCTACAAAAAACTGGCCAAGTTGAAAGAAAAAGTAAACTTATCTCTCTCAGTCCTTATCTGGATAACAACCACATTCTACGAGTAGGCGGTAGACTACAGCGTGCTCATCTCCATGACGATATGAGACATCCTATCGTCATACCTTACAAGTCTCATTTTACGACACTGTTGATAGGCGATGCTCATGAACGTACGCTGCACAGTGGACCACAGCTATTGTTAAATTATTTGCGCAGCCAATATTGGATCGTTAATGCTAGGAATGCAGTTAGAGGTTATGTACGGAAATGTGTACGTTGCATTAGATATTCTGCACGAGGTATTCCACCGCTAATGGGGCAGTTACCATCCGCCAGAGTTAATGCTTGCCGACCTTTCTACCGAAGTGGCGTGGACTACGCAGGTCCTATCAGCGTTAGACCCACAAGAGGTCGCGGTTATCACTCCACTAAAGGATATATCTGCCTTTTTGTATGCATGGCTACTCGAGCCATACATCTAGAAATGGTGAGTGACATGACGTCACAAGCCTTTTTAGCATCCTTTAAGCGCTTTGTATCCCGTCGTGGTCACTGCGGAGAGCTCTGGAGTGATAACGGCACTACTTTTGTGGGGACTAATAAAGAGCTAAAGACTCTTTTCTGCCACGAAAGGTCTGGTGTAGCATCCGACATCGCTGACTGGTTGGCAACCAACGGGACTGAGTGGCACTTCATTCCACCCCACTCTCCAAATTTTGGAGGGCTTTGGGAAGCTGGAGTGAAGTCCACGAAACACCATCTAAAGCGGGTGATAGGTACTAGCACTCTTACGTTCGAAGAGATGATGACAGTTCTTGCATAAATTGAGGCTTGTCTCAATTCCAGGCCAATCTCTGCACTGAGCAACAGTCCTGACGACCCGTCCCCTCTAACTCCAGGCCATTTCTTAGTAGGTGAGCCTTTGCTGCTCGTACCAGAAGCCAACTTCGAAAATTCTAACATTAGCACGATGAAGAGATGGCATTTGACACAACGCATGGTTCAGGACTTTTGGCGCAGGTGGTCCTGTGAATATCTAGTACAGTTCCACCACAGATACAAGTGGTCACACCAAACTCCCGAACCAGACGTAGGAAGTGTGGTGCTGGTAATGGAAGACGATTTACCTCCGGCAAAGTGGCTTTATGGTCTCATTGTTGAAAAACACACGGGCTCGGTCAAGGTCACAAGGGTTGTTTCTTTGCGCTGTAAGGGATCCATAATAAAGAGACCTCTAAGTTAATTATTCTACCGATCACTGAGTAATTACATTATTTACATTGTCGATATTGATATATTGCATTTGCATTATTTTGTGTTTATACTGTTTTATATCGTGTATTTGTAGTTTAAGCAGATTTAGTTAGGTTTGTTAAGATAAAGTACATACAGTCCATTAGCTCTGATAACGTCCATCAGTTATTTGTTTCATATAAGTTTTCTCATGGTGGGCGGTTATCTATTTGTATTTTTGTAATCAGATCTTTTGTTTATTGTTATGTCCATTCTGTCCATGGTGGGCGGAATGTTCAATGTTTATTAGAAAGTTTGACATGCCGCTCGGTAGATGGCGTTGTACCATATTAGTGTATTTCTGAATCGCGCTATCAAGATTCTCCGCGGGCAGTATATAAGGTCTGGTTGATTCAAAAAACTTTGTACTCGCTTGGGAACGTGTTTCACTTACGACACCCTCTCCTAAAGGCGATTTTTGGGACTACGGTCTACGGTATGGTCTCGATTCTTGTGTCGAAATGTTTCGCTATTGGCGGTTCATTATAGATATTAGGTACCCATTTATATTTCTAAATCGATGAGAAGTAACATTTATACTGTTACAGAAGAGAAAGATTTCGTAAAAAGGAGAAATAAATATCATCAGAGGTTAACTTATGTCAGAATACCAAGCAGAGGCGTCTCTAGCTCTTGTGGCGCCCGTGTGCAACCAGTACCCTGGCGCCCTCTAGTCTAGTAGGAGCGGGGTCAAAATGGAATAAGTACTTACAGTTATACACAAAGAGTATACAAATACTACGTAAGAAGAGGCGGATGTGCCATAGATCATGCGAGACTTTCAGCTTTGTATGAAACGTGCAGGGAGAACTCATACCAACATAAAGATACTAATTGACATCGTTTTTATGTTGTCAGCATTGTCATATTTGTCAATATAGGGATGTACCCTCTAGTGATTAACGAAATATCGATATCGATAATATTCGGTAAGAAATAATTATAATTATGTTTCGACTAGAATTAGGTATACATTTCCAACACGAATAAAAGATGTATTTAATATTTATGTGTTTATTCAAACAAATTAGCCTATTCTATAAATCTATTCTAGATTAGTGAAGAGAAATAGGCAGAACTAAAAGATATATGTATGTACATGTAATGAAAAGGTTTTCAACGTTTCTTCTGTAATTAGGACTTAAAGAAATGTCTATAGATACAAGGCACAGCTGTTTTTCTGACTTGAGTTCCCTTTTTTTCGTCCCTGTCTTTCAGCTTAAAATGCTTGCCACACACATAGTTCAACTGATGTAATTTTTCAATGGGCACATAAATCAAGTCTTGGTTTCCAGTTGCAGCTACCCATTTTTACATCTAAAAAGAAAAAAAGAATAGAATTTTTAGTTCTTGTGCCAATTTCTAATAACGGATTATCGATAACTGACAGGCAGCACTATTGTTTACCTACACAGTACTAGGATATGAAACTTTACAATATTTCCTTATTTTTTATGTTTCATTGAAATATTTCACATTATATAACATTATAAATATTCATTGATCTTTATCTAGGGACATTTTGCCATAAATACCTACCCTTTTTTTCATTGCCTGATCGGCTTGTTGTTGTTTGCCATATTTCGCAAGTTATTTTGCTTGTTTTCATTGCACTCCTTTCAATGCTAATCAAATAAATATAATAACACTAACACTAGAAGTGTAAAATCACATTTATTTGGTATACACAAAGCACTTTTACAGTATGTGTCTTACGTTTTATAAACAAACTACATAACGCGGCAAAGTTCAATCTGGATAATAATGTGACAGTTGTGACATTTGACACTATTGACAGCCAAGGCGGTGATGTACGTATAACCCGTCTAACTTTGAAAGAATACTGTTCCAAGGGTACATAGTGAAGTATGCTATCTTCACGTTTTAAACATATAATAGTAGCCATTAAAAAGATAGCACGTTTCATACATTCGGTTTTTTCTTAGTAACTTGCGCCAGGCTGGTTATACAGGGTGTTCACAAATGTATGCACTTTTTTTAAACTGTGACAACTACTCATGATAATACTGAACAACTTTCCCCAAGGAACCCATGGTCAATTATCAAAAAAAATTTGGACTTAGTATGGAGATCAATCAGCTGATTGACCAAGTCTCCATATAAAGACCAAATTTTTTTTAGAGAATTTACCTTGCATTCTTTGGGGAAAGTTGTTCAGTATCATGAGTAGAAGCTACAGTTTAAAAAATACATAATATAAGTGCATACATTTGTTAAGCCCCTTTATTTTCAATCGGAAATTCGTATGCAAATGGTGCAATTTACAATTACTTATGTCGGGAAGCAGAATTTTTTTATGGAAAGGAAGGGGTTTTAAGAATGAAAAAAATCACAACTTTGTAGTTCTTTCAAAAATATTTATTTTACAAACTACTTATAGTAACATAACAGTACGCTCGTCACACAAGTAAATATCTTAGACATAAATGTATTTACAAAAAAGCTACTTTTCGAGCTTTTGCATTAGAGAAATCTTTAATAATGTCACTAACTTCAATTTGATTTCGTGTTCAATACTTATTAACGATAAATTTGTCAATCTACTTTGCGGCAATGTTGATTTTAGGTAGTTTTTAATTGTTTTCAGTTTAGAACATGACCTTTCGCTATGTGCGACCGTGACTGGAAGTGTCAGGTATATCCTCAGCGCAGTGGACAGATTTGGGAACACTGAAATTAATTTATTCGTAAACAAGTAATTTAAAATGTCCAACGGCGTAGTGGAATCGTCATTACATCGGTAATAATTCAATTTCATTATAGAGCTCGAACTGTTCCACATCTGAGGAGCCAGCATGGCTACGTTTATTTTCTAAATTAGAGCAATGTGTTTTTTTTTTGTATCAGAGTCCAAATCTTCCCAGTTTTTCAATTTTTGAAGAAATGAAAAAAATTACATTATCTTCATTCAAAAGTTCGAACCGTTCGTCGAACTTAGTTATTACAGTAGGATAAACAAATGAAAAATCCTAGGTCGTACCTATAAGTATCGATATTACTATCTATCACTCGATGTTTTGTTTTAGTATTTCACTACCTACTTTTGATGACCTCCGACCTCAAGGAATGTCGCAATAATTGTGGAAGCAAAAAACCTAATCTTACCTTTCATATATTTTCTATCAAACGGAGAGCCGATTTACTTCATATTTACAAGTTTACTCAAAAATGATACTTAATACGATTACATCAAGGCTTATTTCGCAAAACTACGGTATAGCGGTAAAACAAAAGTGCAGCACGCGCACACAAGCCTTTGAAAATGACCGCCACACGTCCCCGGGCATTTCAATTTGAACTTTATAGCATTCTAATAGTCGAGTTACAAATGATTGTTGGCGTGGTGTGAAACGAATCAAAACAAACAGGTGCCGATGCCGGCTCGCGCCTTTGGTAGCGATGCAACATTACGCCAATTTAAAACAAACTCCTCCAGTACCTAGAGGATCGCCAGCTGATCAGCGGTCCGCCAGTACGGTTTCCGGTATGGTCGTTCGGCTGGCAACCGAGAGTACCTCTAGAGTACCTTACACACCGCTGGGCAGAAGCCTTGGAGAGTGGGGGCGAAGCTCTAGCCGTTAGCCTTGACATTGCCAAGGCGTTTGACCGGGTCTGGCACAGGGCACTTCTATCGAAGTTACCATCTTATGGAATCCCCGAGGGACTCTGCAAATGGATTGCCAGCTTTCTGGCTGATTGGAGCATTAAAGTCGTCGCAGACGGCAGCTGCTCCGAAATGAAGTCGATCAACGCTGGCGTCCCACAAGGCTCGGTGCTCTCCCCAACGCTGTTCATCTTGCATATCAATGACTTGTTGTCAATTGAGAACATGCATTGCTATGCAGATGACAGTACGGGTGATGCGCGGTACACCAGCCACCAGAATGTCCCTCAGAGCCAGGTACAGGAAAAACGATTGCAACTTGTGTCTGAAGTTGAGGACTCTCTAGGGCGCGCCTCCAAATGGGGTGAAAAGAACCTTGTTCAATTTAACCCCACTAAGACACAAGTATTCGCGTTCACTGCGAAGAAGGACCCTTTCGTTATAGCGCCTCGGTTTCAAGGAGTACCCCTGCATATTGCCGAGGATATTGGGATCCTCGGCGTCGAAATATCGAACAAAGTCCAATTTGGGAGTCATTTGGAGGATAAAGCCAAATTGGCAAGCAAGAAGCTGGGAGTGCTGAACCGGGCTAAGCGGTACTTCACACCAAGCCAACGGCTTATGCTTTATAAAGCGCAAGTCCGGCCACATGTGGAGTACTGCTCACATCTCTGGGCCGGAGCGCCAAAATATCAGCTTGATCCACTTGACTCCCTACAGAGACGAGCTGTTCGAATCGTCGATGATCCCGATCTCACGGCTAGACTAGAGTCGCTGGAGCAGCGGAGAGACTTTGGTTCTCTCTGCGTACCTATTTTACCGACTCTTTCACGGGGAGTGCTCCGAAGAATTGTTTAATTTGGTACCAGGGTCACCCTTCTACCAACGTACTACTCGCCGACGCAGTAGAGTTCACCCGTACTACCTGGAAGCGTTCTCATCTAGTACGGTGCGCTTCCAGCGATCTTTTCTACCACGTACGTGTAGGCTCTGGAATGAACTACCTGCTGCGGTGTTTCCCGAGCATTATGACTTGTCCTTCTTCAAACGAGGTTTAAAGAGAAAATTACTTTCAGCATGAGCAGCGGTTACCGTTTACCATCAGATGGGCCGTTCGCTCGTCTGCCACTAGCAGCAATAAAAAAAAAAACTATAATAATCTGTTTTAAGACTTTTGACTTTGATTTCACGTTGAAACAAAAGTTATTGTGTATATTAAAATAGATGCAGCCGTGTGGTTGACGGCATAGAATACAAGTGTCACCACCCCCTATCTTCCCTTGGGTGTCGTAAGAGGCGACTAAGGGATAACACGATGCAAATACCATCTTTGCGTAGAGACGGAAAACTCGACATCAAACCCTATACGACTGCCTCGTTGGTCTCGCGGCATAAATGTGCGCGTGGGATCGGGAGGTCCCGGGTTCGATTCCTGGGTCGGGCAGTGTTATTAGGTTTTTCTGTCACGAAATTCTCAGTAGCAGCACGGAGTCTGGAAATGTGCCCGGTTCGGCAATAAGCTCGCCCCTTATTACGTGGGACTAAAGTATATCTAGCGAAAAGTGGGTGTAGAAATACACCTCTGCCTCTTGCCGTTCGGGGATAAAAGGCGTGACGTTATGTATGTATGTATTAAAATAGAGTAGGAAAAGGAGTAAGTAGCCTTGCTTTGCTAGCGTGCGCCCGACGTCGGCAAGGGCGCAGTGGTGTCAGGGCGCTCGACGCTCGGCGCCGCCTTAGACCCGGCGCCCGTGTGCGCCGCACACCCTGTACTATAGGTAAAGACGCCTCTGATACCAAGGAACAGTCTTAAGGCATCACTTTACTCCGCAAAATAAGGTAATTTTGTTACGAATTTCATTATGCGAATAATGGTAAATTTTGCCGTCAAAGACTTGCCTTGCCTTAACAAAGCTCGATAGAAATATCTAACTAGACTACATTAAATAATATGTAGATTGTGGCAAGCTTTATAACAGTTTATTTTCAAATTTTAATATAAAGCGACGTCATTTCTGAATAATCTTCTTCATTGTTGTAGGTAAAAAGCTGCTATTCATGGTGATTCAATACAGCTTCTTGGATATTGTTGGACTGTATTTTGCAATACGTATCATAACTTTCGATGTGATGACATGTGTGTGCACGATATTTTATTTATGTGATTCAAAACGAATCACATAATTTATGAAACATTTCAAGACTTTCAGGTTCAGACCCGAGGCCCTCTGCGTAGTTGTCTGTTAGAGTCTTCCAAGATGGCTAACACTGCCTATATTTCATTATTGGCGATGCTAAGATTCTAACTAGCGACTCTAGCGGTGACTTTGGAAGCTGTCCGGGTACGATACTTTTGACAGCTCAATACAATGACCACGAAGCGTAGTCAGACTCTGTCCACACCTCAAAGCAAAGTTGTATTGAAAGCTGGCAAAAGTGTCGCACCCGGACAATTTCCAAATTCGCTGCTTTAGGCGCGCGGATAATCTTTGCATCGCCAATATTAATCTTGTTGTATTTTCTTATTACTTGCTTTAATAAAAAATCGTATATGCACGATCTTTGTTGAATAACTGTTGATCAATCTCTAGAGGGTTTATGTGGGCTAGTATAAAATAATGAATGGATGATTAAAGTTTTTGTCTACAAGAGAAATAACACGGAAAAGTTTTACTAACACGGCTCTTCCAAATTCTCTTTTCGTACCAATGCTCAATTAATAACAACTGTCAAGATCTCACCGAAAACCATTTACGCGAAATTGATATTTGTACGTATTAGATACAAGCAGTGTTTTCTTCAGCATCGTTGTATAAATTGAGTCTACATTAGTATCCACCTATTTGAAGATGTGTAATATATGACATAATAATAATGGATGCTATTCTAAACTTAATGACTTGTTACATTTTCAGACATAATGGGTAAATTACTGCATCTTTTTCTATTAAATTTATTTATTTCTAATTCTTTTAGATGTTAATATTATAATACTAAAATAGAGCCTGTCATCCCGTATAATATAAGACAACTGTTGGAATGCTTATTTTACTGCATCATTATCACCTCAGGGAAAAGACGTTCACTGCTGTATACAGACCCTCTGTTTATTTTTATCAAGTTACGTTATATACCTTTAATATACAAACATTTACATATTGACAACGAGAATTTGCTAGGTGGTTGGGGCTTAGATAACCATAGACTCCAAAATGGTGCCCAACGTGGGGCAACATAGAGCCTGTTTTTTAATATTACATTATAGTCAGTAACAGAAGACATAATGATGTTTAACACACAAAGATTTGTCCTAGGTGGAAATCCACGACCTCGGGATTAGCAATCAAGGTCACTATCCACTGGACCACGAGGCCAACGATGAATTTGTTGGTCTTATTACACAGTTTACTGATCAATGAAAAATGCCAAAGCTTCTCTCAAGTGAACTTCACGGATGGATGGGTTGTTTGACTTTGACTTTTGTGACAGTTTACCGCCATCTGTCTCTGACTCCGTTTCCCCTTTGTTGTACTTCAGTAGCCTGTAAAGTTGGTATTGATTTTTCACTTTCAGGTTTCTGTAGTAAACAGATCAATGTTTTTCATTACTTTGATGTACGTATGCAAGGGAATAACGTGCCTAAGTTATGTAACTGTAGTATAAATAAAATCACCATCATATTGTTGTTAATCCCTGCACTGAGCCCGTCCGTCCATTCGTTGCATTACTAAGCAATTATAGACACAAAAATAAGTTTTTTTTTTAATTTTGCTAAGTACTTAACCTTATCAAACTTCGGCAATACCAAAGAAAGCATACCTGGGGCATGTGGATTTCCTTAAACACTTCTTTTTTAGGAATCTGTCTGTGAAATGAAATATTTAGCATATACTATAAATAATTACGTGCCCTCGCTTTTTCTAACCATCGCATCATATATGTGCTTACACAGAAGTGGAAACAGTGCCATACATAAAAAGAGTATAGGTAATATAATTAGGCTTTTCTAATCAAGTAGATGTTAATTGATTAACTTTCCGTTATTTTTGCTGATGCAGATAATATTTATGATTGACTGGTCAACATGGGACCAGACGTTGTGCGTTAACCAGTCATAAGTGTATACTATATATATAATAGTAATAGTAATTTTGAGTTAACTAGTTTTATCACGTTTTAGCACATTGCGCTGTTGCAGTTAACGGAAAGAGAGGTGTGTAACTGCGTATATGATTATCAAATGCCTAATATAAAGTGTAGAGGTGCACGAATAACATTTATTGAAAAACCTTTAGATTATTGTCAATCCTTGATTTCACACCAACGTTCCAAACTTTCATTGCTTCTTGTGTATATTCTAAATATGCGCCTATAATACATATCTCTCTAAGGAATAGGGTGTCATATGTAGACGAGATAGCAACTTTTGTAACTTAGTATCTGGTGGTTATATACCTACTATTGTTTAGAAAGTCTTAATTGTCTCAAAGTCTCGGAACAGGAGACAGCTCACGGTCTTAGTCCTGAGGCTTCCCAAGTCGCAAAATTTTCTCAGAATGATATTAAAATAGAGTGTATTTTCGCCTTTATTAAATTAGACGTTTATTGAATAGGGCAGCAAATCCCCACATTTAAAATGTTATTTATATACACGGCATAAATAAGTTTGATAGATTGAGTGTTTTAAAGGGCTAGTAATACGTTTTAATAAATTAAAATCCTTTACGAGTTAAACATATACCTGGTACACCTTACAGCCCGTTTGGGAACCAATTAGATTACTAATCAAACATTTGAAGAGATTACCGATTATTCTGGACAGCCTGGGCCAGCAAATCCAAAATATATATGTATACGTAATTTGGATATAGCTATGTAGGTGTGAGTTTATTCTCGCAGTGATTTGACGCATGCAAGCTTTTTTACCAGCAGGTAACGCTTGCCCCAAGTTTAATACACATTATATTGTGGTTTCTACTTTGTAATCGTATAATAATGCCAGCAAGGCAGTAAGTAAGGTAAACCTTATAATTACTTATTCAGTATTTCTTATATAAGTAGGCATATACGTAGTATTATATACCTATTACAAAACAAGGAGTTTACCTAGGTACGTCATATTTAAAAAGTTTGAGCCATGTCTAAAAGTTATTGTTTCCATTAATATTACCATTTTCTAAAAGAGGTTGTCTCGAATTCAAACAAATAACTTCTTTTAAAAGTCTTTTAGAAGTATCTGGTAACTTATTCATCTAGCTTCTTAAAACAGTAGTTGTATCTGACAAGTCTTGGTGGATCTGTTGATGGCACATAAGATAAGCTGCTAAGCCTTATTCAGAATAACATTAGTAATTGTAAACAATACTAGATGTTTGTTTAATTTACATGCACCAGACCTGTGATAAGATAAGGCAAAGGGCATTATTTTTTTTTTAATTTGGTTCAATATTGCTTATACCCAGGCTTTATCCAGACAAGATATTATATTTGACGGCCGGTTGGCGTAGCGGGAGTGTAAGCGACTGCTACGTCGAAGGTCGCGGGTTCGATTCCCGCTCAAGTCAAACATTTGTGTACATGAACATGGATGTTTGTCTTGGTCTGGGTGTTTTTATGTATAATATGTATGTATTTACGAAAAAAAAGGATATATGTATGTTTATCCATTATCTAGTACCCATAGTACAAGCTCTCTGCTTAGTTTGGGACTAGATGGTGTTGTGTGAATGTGGTAGAATATTATTATTCAAAAAAAAATGTGTATTACTCACGGTTATTATACGCGTAACCTGAAGGTGATACGGGACGGATCTTTATCATTTTTTGAGGTAATAGGACAGGTTCAACGTGGCAGTCAATTTAAAACAATTCAAATTCAAGATGTAAATATAATATTATCTATATCATATAAACCATTATCCAGTGTATGGTTGCTAAGGTAGAGATTGTTCAATCGCGTTTCTTATGATAATTTGTGATAAAGTTCTAATTAATCATATTTTAATCTTATAATCTTAATATATAAAATCCTTGCGTTACTGACTGACTGACAGACACGCTACAGCCGAAACTATTGGGCGCAGGCAGCTGAGATTTGGCATGTATGTTCCTTGGGGACCGTAGGGGTGCACTAAGAAAGGATTTCCCGAAATCCCCACGGGATCGGCCAAAACGGGTAAATTAAAAAAAAATGCAGGCGTAGCTGCTGGCGTTCTCTAGTTTGTTATAAATAAATATTGTTGTAAAGGTATATTATCGTACAATATTGTCGTAAAGCTATTTTTCAAATCGGCTATGAATTGATACTGTTATGTCAGTAGACGATCTTTACAATCATAGGTACCTAATAACCAATAATGTATAAGGCTAGTCTGCGGGGTAGTTAATTAGAACTGATTGTCTTAGAATTGCCAAAACAACTTAGGTACTTACATAATTTTAACAATATATCGCTGACAACATTATTATATTTTATTACTTAGCTTCTCAAATTGCCGTTGCGATATCAGTGCCAGACCAAATTAAATTAAATTAGCATTAAGTTGGGCATTATACATATTAACTTGAGTGTACCTACATTAAGGTTTAAATAAATAGATAGGTCACCATTTTATATATATATATATAATGATATAGCATGACATACGAGACAGAATGTCATCCCAAACTTTGAGACAGTGAAAAGTTTTCACAATACTCGGCAAGCACTTTCAGGTAAGCCTTAACACTGTGACAAAATAAATTAATAGTTTAAAAAATGCTAGAAAAACACGCTTTTATAAATGCAAATAAATACAAAAAAAAATTATGGATCGTTCAAGTTGTCTCTATTTCTGGGCTGAAGTGTAAACTATGTGCTTTTAATTATAATATTTGATTGTAAAAGCGTGGGGCGCTGGAACAGGAAAGACGTTCTTGTTTAACTTGTTGGAAAATCAAGTGAACAGATGTTACGGGAAGCAGGTTACACAGATTGGTGCTCTAACTGGAGATGCAGGACGACTAGTAGGTGGCTCTACATTATACAGCATAATGTCATATGGAATTTTATTATGGGGCAACGCAGCTGACATTCAAACTGTGTTTGTACTGCAGAAGCGGGCTATTCGTGCAATCTACAGTCTTGGTTCAAGGCATTCACTGAGGGAAAAATTTAAAGAAATTAAGATAATGACTGTCGCATCTCAATACATTTATGAGAACTTGTTATATGTCAGGAAAAATATAAATATGTTTTCTAAATTCAGCGACATTCATAAAATAAATACACGAAACAAAAACAAACTTGTTCTACCTTCAACTAGACTACAAAAAATAAGTAACTCATACAAGTGTCAAAGCATACGTTTTTATAACAAAATTCCAGGTAATATTCAGGAACTAAGTATTAATAAATTCAAAGTATTTATTAAACAGAGCTTGTGTTCAAAAGCTTATTACACAGTTAAAGATTATTTAGCAGACAAAAACGCCTGGAATTGAGTTTAAAAATTATGAATTGACATTAAATTATGACTTATTGACATTATGAATTTTGATATTTTGAAATTAGTGACATAATATTTTTTATTTACATTTGTAGTACTTATATCTTTACATTCTGACATTTTTGATTTGACATTTGTAATTTTATTTATTTTGTTTTGACATTGTTTTTTTCTTTTGACATTTAAAATTACTTAAGTAATATATTATTATTTAATTTTTTTTTGACATTCTTAAATTGACATACAATAATATTTTTTGACATTTAAATATATGACATTTTATTGTTTAAATTTTTATAATTTTACATATTGTTTACAACATGTATTTTACTATGTATTAGCATGTAAAGTTGTGAGTACGATGTGGGCATTATTAAACATATAAGCAAATAGTTGTGGCAACCTGTCTGATGGCTTAGGCTGACATGCTTATGCATACACCTTCTGATGGCGTGGAGGCATAGTGATACAGATCGTGCTGGCTCCCTCAATCAAGGTTGAGCCGTACGATTGCTGTTGAATGCGGGCCATCAGTGGGCCGAGTCAGTCAAAAGCGTCAGATGATTTCCTGCATTGTACTTGCATACTAAACCCTTTTTTGTCTGGACTTTAAAAGATCAAGAAAAGACTAAAGAAATTGAAGTGACAAAAAAAATAATGACTCTGAGTTTGTTTCGGCTTTTCTTCTCAAGAAGTCATTTAGCTAGGAAAAGCCGGCCTCATCTAGAATAGGGTTTTGACATGTATAAGTGTTGTAAACAACCAAAATGCAGAAATAAATATGTCTTTATGTCTTTATGTCTTTATGTTCAAAGTACCAGTTTGTCGAACTCAAACAAAAAATGCGCCAGTAGCGAGGAGAGACGACATTCACCGACATTTTCAACGCCGCTTTTTCAGGAAATTATGTAGGTATAGGGTAATGCGTCAATAGTGGCAAAATGTAGAGTTCTTGTTCGTGGACGAGATATCTTTTTTCCCTTTGGTAACCCTTTGGCGGCATAAATGCTATGCTCATGTGCGACCTCATACAGCTTCCGCAAGGAAGGTAGTATTAGTATTTGTTAGCAATAAAGTCTTTCCTGTTCCAGCGCCCCACGCTTTTACAATCAAATATTATAATTAAAAGCACATAGTTTACACTTCAGCCCAGAAATAGAGACAACTTGAACGATCCATTATTTATTTTTTGTTTTTATGTGCATTTTTTATTACTATTATTATTTCGTTTCTTCTTTTTTTCTCAGCTTTTAGCTGGTTTTAACTACATCTACGGGTAAGAACCAAGTAAATGTAGTGTGTAGTGATTAAAGATTATGATGTGGTGATATGTATTGTGTCATTTTCATCAAGTGACATAAACTTGCGAACAATCCTGCAAGTATTTAAGATAGCTGCTTTCTGTAGATTTATGTAAAGGCTGTCTTGGAGGTCTATCAAATTTAAGCTATGGTGGAGATGTTTAGGAACGACGCCGGTGGTAGATATGACTATTGGTACTATATAAACTTTACTCTGGTTCCATATCCTCGCTACCTCTTCTTTCAGTTCTGAATATTTGCTAATTTTCTCAGTAATAGTCTTTTGTATATTGTGTGTATTAAGCCTTGTATTCATTAGGCAACATTTGTTGATAAACACTGTTTATAAACAGTTTATAAGCAGTGTTTCACCATCTCTGGATACAGTTTATAAACAGTTCATAAACAAATGTGATGAAACATTGTTTCTGAAACATGTTGCCGTGTTCCCCAATCAAACGGAGAACAAGCCGAAACATTTTGTTTAGAAGCAAAAGTCAACAGGTGTGGACGTGTGTTGCGCGAGTTTATTAACATGGAAGTAGTGTTGTCCAACAACCAAGTTTCGATGCTCATAGAGCTTTATCAACAGCATCATGTACTTTGGGACTCTTCAAATAGAGATTATAAAGATAAATAAAAAAAATGATGCTTGGGCCGATATTACGCGCTTTTTATTATCTACGCTCACAATGATCCAGTGAAAAGAAAAAGCTTAAGTCATCATAAAGACTTGTACTTGTATACCAAATCAAAAAGACTTGTACTTGTGTACCATCAAATTCACGAAGGTCATGAAGTTCGTAATTTTTTATTACATACATACATACATAGACTCACGCCTGTTTCCCCGAAGGGGTAGGCAGAGGCATATGAAACGCCCACTTTTCGCCGGTGTTTTGGATAATTTTTTATTTAAGAGATAATTCCGAATCCACCACCTTTTCTTATTTTTTTTAGTACTCTTATGAATTATTATGTAAGCACAAGCAGCACTGAGCATCACTACCTCCTCGGGCGACATCCTAACAACTACTGATAAATGTGGACGGCCATGTTTCAGAAACAGTGTTTACGGTAAACTTGACGATAAACACGTCATAAACAGTTTATCAACAAATGTTGCCTAATGAATACAAGGCTTTAGGAACGGCAATGTCTATGAGGTATGTAGTTTTCTTGTGTTTATCGATTAGTGTTATGTCCGGTCTATTATAGTGTTTGGTTCTGTCTTTAAGGATAGTGCGGTGGAAGTAGAGCTTGTGTGTAGTGTTTTCCAAGATAGTCTGTGGTGTGTATTTGTAATATGATGTGTCCATGTCTCGGATTAGCTTATGTTTAAGTGCTAGGTTTTGATGGATAATATTGGCAATTTGGTTATGTCTGTGTGTATAGTCTGTTTGTGTGAGAGTCGTACATGCTCCGGTTATATGTTGGATAGTTTCGGGTTGTGTATGGCATCTACGGCATTTATCATTTATTACGATGGGATCTTTTATTATATATTTTCTATGATTTTTTGTGTTTATTATTTGATCTTGTATCACTATCATAAATCCTTCTGTTTCTGGAAACAAATTACCTATCTGCAACCACTTATTCGACGCTACTAAGTCAACGTGACTCTGTTCAAGGTCATGTGGGTGTCGACCGTGCAGTGTTTTCTGTTTCCACGTGTAAATTTTCCGTTTTTGTATGTCACTATTGTTCGAAATTTGTGTGTTAGCAGGGTCGTGTAGGTTGAGCGGTGTGTAGTTAAAATCATGTTTTACTATTTCTTTATGAATATTACTTACATGTGATTTTGTAAGGAAGTATGCTTTCAAATTGTATAGTTGTTTTTGCCAGAGATGTTGAATATGTATAAAACCTGGGCCTCCATTTTGTCTTTTAATTGTGAGCCTCTCGATTGCAGATTTAGGGTGTAAATAGTTGTACTTCGTTAGTGTAGTTCGCGTTACTCGTTCTAGTTGTTCCAGGTCTGTCTTGGTCCATTTTATTAAGCCGAATGAGTAAGTAAGTATTGGACCAGCATAGGTGTTAAGTCCTTTAATAAGATGTTTACCAGACAATTGTGTTTTACAAATGGCGTTTATTCTTCTCTTGTATTCTATCGTCAGCGTCTGTTTTATTGTTGCATGGTCTAAACCTTTGAGTTGATTATAACCTAGGTATTTATAGAGGTCAGTTGGTTCCATAGCTGTAATTGTGTGTGTATCATCTATTGTGTAGTCGCCGGCTCGGATCTTTCCTCTTATTACGTGTAATGTTTTGCATTTGTCTAAACCAAATTCCATGTGTAAATCTTTGCTAAATGTTGTTATTATTATTATTTATAAAAGCGTTATTTTCTAGCATTTTTTAAACTATTTATTTATTTTATACTTTTTGGTCTTTGATAACGAAATATTTTTAACATTTATACATTTATTTTAAGTAGGCGAATAATCCCGCATCCTCTCCATCTCCGCCTGTGCGTCTGTATTACATGGTGTTTTATCGGTGAGCTTATAAGAATCTAGCTCTTCAATCACATACGCCTGTCCAGCCGCAAAAGTACGGTACCCTAACTACACCATTGCGTGGTCTACAATAAATAATTGGTTTGTTATAGTGTGACATAGGCTATACCTACATACTTATTTCAAGAAAATGTTAGGGATCACCCGTGCGAAGCCAGGACGTGCCGCTATTACCTAAGTAATAATTATATGGGATTAACTAACATCATCACACAGCATCTTTTATTAATAAATATTATACTACTTAACTACTGAACCGTGAATCGAAGTAATGTTTATCTAATATAGGTACACTAAACTGTTATGAAGGTAGCTATAGAATGTGTAGTGTAGTTATTTGAGAAGGGTCATTGAATTAGTAATATTTTAAAGCAAGGGTTGAGCTTCGGGACCCACTCTATTCGATCACACACTAGGTTCTTGATTCTTTTTCAGTATAAGCTGATTTGTTATTCTAAAAGCTTGCTTCTCAGATACTAAAATTACTGGGTTATGTAGGGTTTCACACAGCTGCGGTCACGAAATGACAGTGATCTTGTGACCACGGCTGATGTAACCCATGCCGTAACTCTATCAAACCTTTATTTTCAACTAGTTTTTGCTTGTGGCTTTGCTCGCGTTCTATGCCAACTTAGGTAAAATATATTTGTAATCCTACTTACATATTTGTATATTTCGTGTATCGCATTATGTTTCACTAGAGGTTGCTTGTTGTAACATAATGAACACAATCCCCAAAGATATAAATATCGATTCGCTTAATGCACATTTCACTGCTTCGTCCAACTTTGATGGGACAACAAAAACAAACACTTTACAAGATCTTTCACGTATCCCAACTCCCAAATATTCCCCATTTGTTTTCGAGCAATTTTCCGGTTGTGATGTTAAAAAGAGCATAATTTCGATCTCATCCAATGCTGTTGGCAATGACTGTATCAGTCGAAACATGATCCTACCTATCCTTGATGAAATCCTGTCTGTCCTTTGTCATATCTTGAACTACTCTGTTACTAGCGGTGTCTTTCCATCAGCATGGAAAGATGCCCAAGTAATTCCGATACCTAAAAAATCCAAACCCTGTTCCTATACTGACTTCCGTCCAATATCCATACTACCCTTCCTTTCCAAAGTCCTTGAGCGTCTTGTTCACGTACAACTCTCTTCTTTTCTTTCCAAGAATGCTTTCCTGAATCCTTTCCAATCCGGTTTTCGCCCTGGACATAGTACCACCACAGCATTGGTTCATATTACTGATGAGATAAGGCTGGGCATGGATGGTGGAAAACTCACGCTACTCTCCTTACTTGATTTTAGTAACGCATTTAACACTGTGGATTTCCACATCCTGCTTGCCATACTCCGCTCTATTAACATATCTCCAACGGTAATTGACTGGTTTCGTAGTTATCTGTTTGGACGCCGACAGCGTATACGCGTTGATGAGTCGTAATCCTCATGGTGTAATACATCTGTCGGTGTACCGCAGGGTGGAGTGCTATCACCATTACTTTTCGCAATTTTCATAAATTGTATCTCCAAAAACTTACTTTCGTCCTACCACCTTTATGCAGATGATTTACAGATATATTCACAGGCACCACTTGGGACGATTTCAGAGGCGTTTACTAACATAAACTTGGATCTGGCGCATATTTGTACGTGGAGCAGAAAGTATGGCCTAAAGGTGAACCCGTCAAAAACTCAAGTTATTCTGATCGGCAGTTCCAGGATAATTTCCAAGGTAAACTGGCCGCAGCTGCCTCAGATTGAGTCCAACGGTAAAATCTTAAGAATCTCAGATAGTGTAAAAAACCTAGGTATTTATCTGGATAAAACTTTATCATGGGGAATTCAAATACAGGAAACAAGTCGCAAACTGTTTGCCTCAGCAGGATCGTTGCGTAGGCTGCGGAACTTTCTTCCCACAACCACCAAGATTGCGCTTGCACAATCCTTGCTTCTCCCAATACTCGATAATGCCGATGTCAGCTATCCTGATCTTAATGAGGACCAACTTGATAAACTTGAGCGTCTCCAAAATTTCTGTATAAGATTCATTTTTGGTTTACGCAAATATGATCATGTATCTGAATTTCGATCTAGGCTCAAGTGGCTCCCAATTCGTCTTCGCCGGAATACCCATATTCTTATGTTACTGTATAATGTGTTATTTAATCCAATTTCCCCTACATATCTCAAAGAACGTTTTAAGTTCCTCCATGACACACATTCAAGGACCTTGAGGTCGTCGGTGGATCTGAGACTGCAGATGCCAACCCATTCCACAAACTTCTACGACAAATCCTTTGCTGTTCAAGCTGCACGTTTGTGGAATGCGCTTCCGGTTGAAGTTAGGCAAGCTAAATCACTCAATATATTTAAAAATGCATTAAATAAGCACTATTTGTCACTTTAACCTGTTATCTATAATTATGTATATAAGTATATGTTTTATAATGGAATTATATATATATATATATATATATATATATAAATATATGTATGTATTATAATTATGTATCGTTAGTATGTATATATGTATTATTTAGTATGTATACCTTATGTTTTTTGTATATGTATTTATATAAATATATATAGGTATCTACATATGTATGTACATTGCATTCAAATAACTATAAGTTTCCACATATATTTGATAACTACACCATCAAACCTATCCTTTCCAGTCTGTCCATCCTAAGGTAAGAAAGAAATCGCATTTTGCGATAAGGCCGCCCCGCCCTTGTGCATTTACTATTTTTATTTTTGTAAATTTAAGATATCTGTACATAATTTGTAACAATTGTATTTGCGCAATAAATTTGTTATCTATCTATCTATCTATCTATCATAAGGGCTTAAGAAAAAGTTTCTCTATTTGGTATGTTTCCTTACGGGTTACTGGTGAGCAAAACGAGCTAATTTTCCCACTTTCTGCGGTAAAGTGGGACGGGAAACGACTTCGATTAATAGAGTGGGTCCCGAAGCTCGACCCTTGCTTTGAAATTTTACTAATTCAATGACCCTTCTCAAATAACTACACTACACATTCTATAGCTAGCCTTCGTAACAGTTTTGTGTACCTATATTAGATAGGTAAACATTACCTAGCAAGAGATTCTCGATCCAGTAGTTAAGTAGTATAATATTTATTATTATAAGATGTAAGAAGCCCTTGGTTTTATTATGCGTTCGTCGGTTTACTTAAAAAATGCTAAGTCTTGGAAAATTTTGTTTGTACCTCTGTCAGAAGTATACTCGAGTATGCATCGTAGATATGAATCCACGTTATCACACATACATCGCGAAAATTGAGAGAATTCAGATTAAATGTATTAAATACATGTGCTATCGCATACAAATCCCTTTCAAATCAAGCCAATATCTAAATATCGGTAAGAAATTTCACCTTTTTTTCTCTCACTATCTGAGAGAAAATATATGCGATGTTTGCTCTTTATTGAAAATTGCCTCTAATAACATAAATTGTCCCGAATTGTTAGGTAAGCTGGATCTCAATGCACTATCTAAGCGATTAAGAGCTACAACTTGCACGCTAGCTAAAACTTGTACTGTACAACACATGTTTCACGAAAATTAAATAAATATATTCTATTCTATTCTATGACTGCCTCGTTGGTCTTGCGGCACAAATGTGCGCGTGGGATTGGGAGGTCTCGGGTTCGATTCCCGGGTCGGGCAAAGTGTTGTTGGGTTTTCCCGTTAGGAAATTCTCAGTAGCAGCACGGAGTCTGGTAATGTGTGCCCGGTACGGCAATAGGCTCGCCCCCTATTACGTGGGACCTAAAAATTCAGGGCGAAATGTGGGTGTAACATTACACCTCTGCCTACCCCTTCACCCCTACACAGGCGTGAGTCTATAAAAAAATATAAAAATCTATTCTATGAAACCCTTGCATGTGCCTATAGCGTCTTATAATTATTGGCAAAACTCCTTCCTTAACCAAGCGAGCAATAGCTTTTAATTTGGCTGCCAAAGATCTGGATATAGATTTATTCTGTATACATTACTTGATTTTATTTCGTTATTTTGTCACAGTGTAAAGGCTTATCTGAAAGTATAATTACCATCTTAAATTAAATCATTAGCTTTAATTTAAATTGGTCTGGCACTGATACCGCAAAGGCAATTTGCGAAGTTAAGTAATAAATTATAAATATGTTGTCAGCGATCTATTGCTAAATAGAATATCTAATGTACCTAAGTATGTTTTGGATACAATTTATTTAGCTGTTCTCAGGCAATCATAACTACCCCGCAGATTGGCCTATTAACATTTTCAGTTATTATGATTGTACAGATCGTCTACTGACATAACAGTATCAATTCACAGCCTGTTTCAATAAGCTCCATACAAAATATTGTGTCAAATGTGTATCTATAGTAGCCAAATGCATAGATAGATCGAATATTGAAGCCGGCCGACAGTCGTATAAACACTACCTTACAATAATATACCTATAGACTTTTAGAGAAATACTCTGTCATTTCAACCGGTGGAGTTCAGCCCTTGACGAGTGCGCGTGAAGAATGTAGAGTCGGAAAACATTCACTAAAGGACAACAGGTGAAACAGGTATACATAAGTATATCTCCAAAAAGTTGAAGGTTCAATTTTATATCATTAAGCAAATCAAAAGTTCAAGAAGAGAGTAATTTACCAAAATGTCTTCATTCATTCACTCTAACAGGTATAATTATGTGAATATTTCGAACTATGTACCTAGATACTATACTATAACAATACAATCGCGTTAACTGGTCGGAGAATTCACTTTAATATAAATAGTTTAATGGCGTTGGGTTGCCAATTACGTTTATCGTGTCTCCAATCCTATAAGGTACTTCTAAACTCTGGTAAAACGATTCAATTTGATGGTCCCAAGACAATTTTACATGAAACTTCGGCCTAAGGCTTTCTGCCAACAGAAGCGGGCAGATCGGAGCGGAGAAAATGTAACCTATAGAAAAGCAAGAAAGGTTCGTTTCGCTTCAGTGGAGAGGGCTTTAAAGGTTCATACGTTTTAAATCAGTGGAACAGGAAAATGAAAAGAACGCCCGAGGGGTGTAGCAAGGTACAAGGTAGGAACATATGTATGTATATAGGTATATCGTCTTTTCATCATGTCTGTTGTTAGTAATATTTCGCATATCACTAATGTGACAGGTGCCGCCGGTTGTTCAAGTGACTGCACGTATGGCGTAGTGGTTTAACCGGTCGCTTTGCCATTTCAACTGCGCCGAATGTTAGGTTCGATCCCACATAAGACAGCACTTTGTATGATCTACAAATTGGTGTTTCGGCTCTGGATGTACTAAGTATCGATTGATTGTATTAGTTAAGTCCTCTGTGACAAAATATTTATACCTAAGAAGGGGAATTGTATTTTATAAATATCAAAATATGTCTTGTTACTTGGTTTCGGTACTAGCTTCGCACAGTTCACGACTCCTCTCCGCAATACGCCGTTTCGCTGCTCTGCTGTCTCGTTCCGCTCCGCTTACCCAGCCCCTAAGTTCCAAGTAAAATGGCGATGTAGACGATGCCCGATTTCCTTTATTGCATAACTTTCTAATATTGTTACATTATCTTACAATCGTTTTCTAATTAAGTTTATAATAACATTCGCGTTAACGGTGTATTAGTGTAGCCACAAGTGTAGCTGTGGTAATTAAGTTAATTATTTTGAAATGTAAGACGTAGAGAAATTCATTAAAATTTTCGATTCTCATTGGATACAAAATTAACCGAAAATATTACTCGGAATACGTCTATAATATCTACATAAACATAGTCATAGCTTTTGTAAAATGTTTATCTTTATGTTGAGTCAACTTTTAAAGTGATTTTAAGGAAACGTATTCAACACATTGCTACTTCAAAAGTAGCGATAGAGAGAAGAGCTGACAAGAAATCAACAGAAATCATTTTTTAAACTGATCAAATATTGTTAACCCTCTTAAACATAACAAGTGAATCGTACACCAACATACATAGTCGTGATATGTGCGGTACAAGTCTTTTTTTTATAAGTAAAATAAAGACTTGACATGACGCGCATAAATCATAAACACTTATTGGCTTTGCGGAGCTTATAACGCATTTAGCCAAGATTTGCTATATCTGTCTATGAAACAGGTGAATGTCGAAACTATTTTGAGCTTACTTTTTCCTTAGGTTTTAGACCCACGGTCACCTTTCAAAACAATTACAGCAACTTTATCCGTGGTTACCTAGCGATCTATTTACTCTGACCTAGTTTAAGTCTTTCACTGGGTTCAAACTATATCTATTCCAAATTGCATCAAATCTATTTCCAGTGCCACCGGCCCGGTTTTTAATCCGTAGTAAAGCCTATAGGTTTATCTACGGCATAAAACTGGCGTTTAGACGTGAAACAAAACTAACAGTACCAAAAGCTTATAAAATAATTGTAGATAAAACTTGAGCACAATGTAACATTGTTTCATTGCGATCATTATCAAAAGTTTCAAATAATAAACACACACACATATAGAAGTTTTCGGATTTAAAGTAATTATTTAATGTTGCTTTAATGTTAACTCCGCCTCGTTTGTCGCGGGGAAAATGTTTGAACATACCCCTGATCATGAGAGATTGAAATAAATTGTGTAAAATATTTTAGTGTGATGAAATACATAGCATACGTTGTTTTATTATTTTCTTGGCGTTGAGGGCTCGCATTTTTATATTGCACTACTGATCAGCACTGCAACGTTAGAAGCAGGAGCCTAATATGGAGAATGAGCTAGAAGGATTAACAACAAGATTGTAGCGATTAAACCTATTGTTGCTGCTCTTAGAGTTATGGAACGTTACTGGTCGCCACACAATGAATGCCTACTCGACCGGTGAAGATGTGCTTCCTGATAAAATATTAACATAAAGTATGTCTCTGTGCGTACGAATTATTTAGTACCTAGTTGCTTTTTTTTTAAGTCAGTATGATATCATCACCAACCTGCTGGCAAATGAATGGCACGCCACTGAGCACAATTTTGTATCCAGCCACCACCAGCCGTTTTGCGTAAATCGTCACTCTACGTAGCCGGAGGGCGCTCTACGACGTGTTCCAAGAAGCGGTCTCGACTCGACTCTACAAACAGACAGTACGTACAAATGAAGTCATAATTGATGTGAATTCGGATTACCTATCAGAAGTAGGTATACGTGTTTTTGTAATTCAGTGTGTAAATGTGTATTAGTATTAGTTTAACAAGCTAGCGTTATATATACCTGCATCCATATTTTCAGCACAATGGTAGGTATATTAGTTTAGAAACAAATGACTTATGATTTTCAGATCGCTTAGATCACGCAACGAACTCAAATATGTAAGTGCAAATCTACATAAACATATAATATTCATATTCATGCAATCTCAAAAAAATATCTTTAGATATGTTTAATCTCAAATTATATATGCTTGTAAAACTGATTAAAAGCAAAACGAATTTATAAATTAACAGAACCTCTATTCACCGTATTACATGTTTTATATGTTTCAGAACAATATTAAATCCACTGAATAGTTAATGCGTAAAATACAATGAATTTATAAAATAAAGTTACACGTACATAAGTCATTAAAATGATAAAAATATTATTTCCAGTGATACTCTTAACTGGTTAGTTATTTCGACAACTTTATTCAATGTGCCACTTGCTATTCGACTTTGGTTAAAGGCAATAGCAGAAAATTGGCGAAGTACTATCTTGAGCTCCATTGTAACATTATCTACGGGAAACGAGCTGTCAAAGCTTCACTTTTTCATTTGTTAGAGAGACTTTCGCAGCGGATTCTCATTGTAACAGTTAGTGTAACAGAGGTTGGTAGTACAATGACATGAAAATTTCATGTGGAACAAACGAAAAAGCATAAAAAGTCCATTTAGTATGGGTTTAAATATATGACGCTTATTTTCTAATATACTTAGTGGCTATCGACTTGTAGTGATTGTGTGTTGCCGTAAAGTCCATAAAAATCAACATAGTTCTTTGGTTCTTCTTGATAGGTAATATTATGTTACCTACACATGTATTAAATATTTAAAATTGTATAACAGTGCATAATTATTAAATATTTATAGCACTGTTAGAAAAATATATCATACAGATTTGTCGTTACAGATTTAATGCCTCTCTGCTTCGTTATTTTTAACAAATGTACGGGTACTGCCATACCGTATCAATTATTTAGGATTTGAATTAAACGTAGCGTGCCGTCTTTGGAACCGATAATATATTAATGACAAGATATTTCGGCACGAAGCGACGGAATTACGTTTCCAAGTAGGGTCCAAGGGGACCAAAGACATTCAAGAGTTTGATTGAACATTTAATTCAATGGAGTACTCTATAAGTTGAAGATGATACTTCGAAGTATAAAACTATAGACCGGTTAAAGGAGAACCACCAAGTTATCTTTTGTGTTTTTTTATGACTTAGAAACACTCCTGATTGTATATCTACATACATTTATATTTAGTATGCAACAAGAAGAATTTGATCTATACATTTATAGTAACGAGTAGTGTAATCATTATAGGTATTTTATTTATGAGTCATTACTGCAATACAAAGCGTGATTTTGTGATAATGCCTATCGCTCAGATATTATTTTCATATATTTTTTGCTTGTTAGTGACTGCCTCGTTGGTCTCGCGGCATAAATGTGCGCGTGGGATTGGGTCTCGGGTTCGATTCCCGGGTCGGGCAAAGTGTTATTGGGTTTTTCCGTTAGGACATTTTCAGTAGCAGCACGGAGTCTGTTAATGTGCCCGGTACGGCAATAGGCTCGCCCCCTATGACGCGGGACCTAAAAAAAAATCATGGCGAAATGTGGGTGTAATATTACACCTCTGCCTACCCCTTCGGGGATACAGGCGTGAGTCTATTGTTATTAACAGGTATTTTCAATGTTTACTTTGCATAATTATGCCAGACGTCCCTAAATAAGAAACTAATAAGTCAGTGAACATTTATGGTAAAATGAAAACTTATTTCTGTAAACAACGTAATTTTCTTATGCTAATTTACAGCAATCTATAAGAGATACCAAATAGTGAATGGTTGTAAGTTGAACAAATACCAAATTGGTATTCTGTTGGTAACGAAATAACGAAGCAATCTGCATTGCAATGTAGGTTGAAAAAGCGAGCATAGGCTTCACAGCAGATGCAGTGCCTGGAACCGATCCGATTAGCAAATTGGTAAGCACAGATGGAAAAGTTAACTCGTTTACCAGGAGCACATTAGCATCAGTTGCGCTAGCTTTCTGCTTTTATGTAATTGCGTAACATTGTAAATTGGCAAGAACAGTAACCTAAGTAAATAATGAAGGCATAACACGTGCGTAAAGTCTTCTACATGCGTGTGATAAAATCAATACTTGTAACGCAATCAGGTACGGCGATTACAGCGTCATGCCGAATATTCACTAATTGAATATTAGATACCGCACCGGTTTTATATAAAAGTCCACGTACGTGGGAAAACCCCAGATAAACATTGTAGACAATATATAAATCGCATTAGGTATGTTTATTTGTACTTCGGAATGGTCGTGTCTCTTTCCATTTTGTTCTTATAATTGGACACCGGTAACATTATGTGTACCTACGTACGTACATTAGTGTAGTCTATTGAAATGGAACAGCTTCGTATAAGACAGTATTTCCGAATTTACTCCCTGTAATGGTTCTTTAAGCCCGGCAATTTGCCACAGCTTACAAGCAACTTGTATTGTAAGATAATCAAAGAAATTAATTAGATTCGTTGTTCAGGCAATAATTAAATGCCATAACATCTGTATTGTTTACAGCAAAACTAGTTTCAATATCTGGATGTGACTGCGTTATTTGCGCGGTTATTCTCTTTAGATACAACGTAAAATATCTCTTTATTTTTAAATAGGCTAATTTAGATTTGTGGCATGTGCTCTTACATTTTCGAGGGAGCTTAAATTGGAGCAGCTGGATATAAACCACGAAACACTTTTTATATTTCACACAGGGTACCAGATGAACAACATTATACTGTAGTGAATTAAGTTTTTTCATCAAATGATCACCGCAGAAGCGGGGAAGATAATCACTTTGTTATCTGAGACGCTGAACAAGAATATGGATGTGAGGCTAGGGTGTTTGAGCGTTCACGTGTCAGCAAGGGCTGGCTGTTCCTGAACGTTGTAACATTGCCATTATAGCAGCAGTGCTAAGGAATCAAAGTGTAGCCACAAATACTGTATCACATAATTATCTGAATGGAGATTATATTAAGCGCTAACCGTGATATGCAATTCAGAAAAGAGTAAGACAACGAAACCATTGATAGCAGAGGATGTGCTGTGTCGCTCGAGAAGCCTGGGCGCACACCATACTCAAATTATGTTTCTACTGGTGGTATGATGACGGATTAAGCATACAAAGTGTAACTCTATGTGTTTAAATTCTGCATGTGTCGTAAAAAGCGACCGAGTAATACCATTGGTAAAAGACGGAAAACATGACATCGAAAATTATAGTGACCTGTCTGGCCAGCGAGACATAGTATGCAAAATCCTCCAATTCATTAAAAATGCTACTGTGACGCTAATTAGAAGAGGTTTACGCATAGCAGTAGATTGCGAAAGGCTATATAAATAAAATCAATAAAAGATATCATATAATCGTAACCATATAATACAAACAAGCAACCAAAATAATAATATAGTGTAATTAAACAAAATAAAATTACAAAGGGTGCTTTAGTCCAAGTAAAACTTTAAATATTATGAAATGTATAACAGCCTGATTACAGCCTGATTACAGCCTGATTACAGCCTGATACAACAGTAATTTATGTGCAAAGAAATCATAAAGTATTATTAAATAGTTGGTGTTTCAGAACTTCTCTTGTTATCGTATTAATTTAACTTTCAAAGCGTGTTGTCAGAACTTTGTTGTATTTTTTTGCTTAATGTAATAAAGGTAATAGTCATTGTTACACAAACTTTGATGGGTACAGAATCGATTTGAATTATGCCGCATAGGTTTACTTAAACAACTCTTACACACATGGTTATTTTGTGTATAAATGCTAGCTAACACATAAAATCACCATGTTATTACAGTTAGGTACCGGCGAGGTCAGGGCATAGCATTCTAATCACGATTCGCATGGTCCCGTCGCTAGGAGACGCCCACAGACACCGCAGTAGTTAATAGGATCATCATACTCCTGGCGCTATCCCAGTTAGAACCCGGGGTCCACTATCTAGTCATACCGGATTTGACCGAATATTAGCTTTCCACGGAGCGACTGTCTGTCGGACCTCCGCAACCCAAAGGGATAGCCATTCATCTTTTAAACTAGAGTAGCAGTAATTAATAGGATATCAGCCCGTAATTTGGTTTTCCACCGTAAAGAAAAAAACCTATAGGTGAAAAATAGGCTGTAACATCTCTTTGAAGGCTGACTCTCAATATCACTAGATGAAGTCGCTTTCAGGAGCTATCAACTGTTTACTCCGACTGCCGATTTATTAGTAACCATTTTCCAATACTCGCAGAAAAAGCTTTCGGGATTATTATTCTTGTAAACGAAACTGATAACTTAATATATATTGAATATATGGTAATATATAATTGATCTAGCTGTGCCAATGCTGGTCTTTAGACAACTAGCTAGTTTCGCTTAGGGGTAAACATGTACGTACTTATGATCAAAAGTTTGATGTAGGGTAAGTTACTACCAGCATTCTCACACTGAACTGCATTTTTAAACGGCCGCTGTCTAAAAATATCAGTCAGATAAAAGTAAATTCTAATAATAACATCTAACCACTTTTACATATGTATGTATTTGTGTAATCCGGTTATCGTATTAGACTACTTGAATTGAATATCTAAAAAGTACATAGGTACTAATTTTTATCAGTAGCATTAAAACAACGCGTTGTTATACCCGTTTACATAGTATTGGTAGGCAATAGGCATTAATCTAGCAGCGATAGCGTCGCGTAGTGGAGATACCAGCAGACTGTGGCGGTTACAATGGCGGTTAAACCCAATATATTTACTTCACTTTGACTTATGATTTTAATATAGAGAAGAATCTTCGTAGTTTGTCACTAATTTTAACTTGACTAGTGATGGGCTTACTCAGAATAAATATCGATAAAATATCGATAATATTTACAGTAGATCCTTAGATTTGGCTTACTCAGATTTAATTTCAAGAGAATGTTGATAAACTCTCAATATTGATAAATAAATTTGAATGTAGGAACAGACACTGGTGTGAGTATTAAACCTGTTCAAATTAAAATCTGCATTTTATTATTTAGAAACGTCACTTAATTATGTGTCTTACTCTAGAAATAATTCATAAGTGAAACTGAAGTAAACATATTGGGTGAAACTGCTGTTGTAGTACGATTTCTATATTCTACGGACTATTTGAATTTAGAGTGTTCGCTAGAATTATCGTGAAAATGTTCGGTTCGACAAAACAGAAAACGGTGAATGCTCGCTGTTCTGTTACAAGTGAATGCTCAGGTGTATCAGCGCCATTAAATATTACGCATATCAGAACATTTATATTCATGAGAACCAGACAATAAAACTAATCACTTTAAGTTTATCTATTTATTTTCCTTATCGATAGGTGAGACATCCAAGTGTTTTGATTAGAGTGTAATTATGTCAGTAGGCCATTGACTGTAAAGCTAGGTAAATGATGTATAGTTCTTCTGAATTCAACGACAGTCCAGCTGAAGCTGTAGTTGATGTCGACGCGGTCGGGCTGCCAGTTGAGCCAGCTGAAGGCGCTGTTGTTGCGGCACCGGTCCGTGCAGAACGTCAGCGCTTGCACTTCAGTCTCCGTGTAGTACGGGTTGTTGATACTCACGAAGGCGGTGCCTAAGCAGCGATATTCCACCACCTGGGAAATAGAATTTTGTAGTTAGCTTGCGATTGCAATATACTGTGATCATGTGAGCGGTTGCTCGTAGTTTCCCTTTTCCTTATTTTCAGGACAGGCCTTTCCTAAATATTAAGCGCTAGACTGAACTGCCATAATGCAGTAAAGAACTATTAACTATAAATGCTCTACCTCACGTTGGGATGTTCTTTTACTTTGACTTGCACGCTTAAAAACTGTATTTCTTGCGTAGTAGGTACTTCTGAGACCAAAAAATGTTTCTTCGATTCCAAATTGCATTGCATATAGACTGTCTGACTTATGCGGTCGGCAAAAAACAACTTTAGTTGGGATGCCAACGCCTTCTACTATTGTACCTAGACATTTTATGGTTTTTAGATTTAAGCTTAAACTTAATTCTCTAGATACGAAAAGGAAAGCGTATAATAAACAGTTTTTAAATCCAGTAGGAGGATATCTTATCTTATAGTAGTAGAGGGGTATAGGAATTTGTGGGTTGTTATGGGCATCAAATGCAGCTTTTTTGGTTTGTTTCCATAATCAAAGTCAAATTCATTTATTAACATAACATAACATAACATATCTTCACGCCTTTTATCCCCGAAGGGGTAGGCAGAGGTGTATTACACACCCACACTTCGCCAGATATGTTTCGGTCCCAATGTAATAGGGGGCGAGCCTATTGCCATCTACCGGGCACATTATTAAGCGAGCGATAATTAACATTTTTAATACACACATAACTTCGAAAAGTCAGAGGTGTGTGCCCGAGGTACCTGGGGATCGAACCCGAGACCAACGTCTCGGCAGTCCATTACGTACACCACTGGGCTACCGCCGCTTTTTTAGCATATTCATTTATTAATTTAGGTTAAAAAGCAACACTAATGAACGGAGACATATTACGGAGTGTACACTAATCTATAGTACTATAATTATGTTGTGACTGATCACTTGTAGTTTGGACTCAGGATATTAATTCTTCAGGCAACCGTGGTAATAAAAGACGAACGGAAAACTTTCAGTGCCAAATCCATTTGTTTCAACTGAAGAATGGGTGGCATTTCTACGGTTTAAATGCTGGATACTGTCAGTCTCAGAAGTAGCGTTCTTTTAAATTATAATGAAAAGCAAATTAAAGAGAATGTATACTTATAGCTGTAGCGACTGTTCGGATGACTTGTTCGCCGGTGCTCAGGTTGATAAGACCCGTGTTGTCGGTAGGTACAAGGTAGTTGTTATTGTGCAGGTAGACCGGCTGCGACTGACCCAGGTCTCCGTTTACTCTGATTGTGCAACCTAAGGCCATTTTTTATGATAAATAATATGACAAAATGACAGAGTAGGTAATAGGGTTCCTTTTACTGTTACTAGATTTATAGAATAATAACATATTATAACATTATCTATACGGTGCGTTTTATCATTGAGTAAGAGTGCCGGCAGTAATGTTGGCAGCAGCATAATAGGTACTAGGTACATAAGAATGACACATACCGCTTCGTACATCTCTTGATGATATGCTGGCGTTTCGGTTTTGTTGAATTTCTAGCCAGGTATAAATATAGTCTTCGATTTCCTCTTCGTTCAGGACCAGTGGCAGTTCAGCAGGCTCCGGTAAATCCATACGCACAGCCGCTGCACAGCCACAAGAGCTGCCAGCAATATCGCCTGTTTGCTGTGAAGCAAGAACGTACTTCTAACTGTAGATACGTGTGCTAAACAGCAGTTTGGGAACAGTTTTCGAATTCTTCGACATATTTACTTTAGTCATATCAGAATCCGATTCCGATCAAATCAGTTGAATCATACAGCGCGAGCGCCATGCTATTTATCAAATGAATCGTCATATACAAACTGAGATAACAATCTTGGGTATTTTACTTACATTTACATTTATTTTTTGTAATAATCGGTAGTGACGACAAAAAATACACAAATTGCGTAAATTATGCTGGGAAAACTACTTATATAAGCTGCACGTATGTGCATTGTGCAGCTTATTTAAGTAGTTTTCCCAGCATAATTAATAAAAATAAGCTGCACAATGCACATACGTGCAGCTTATTTACTAGCTATACAGCAATGAAACTTTGTATTGACGCCCTCAGTTGCAAGTCACAGGTGGTAAGTTTTATGCTTCCGATAGTAGGTTGTAAAAGTTACATCACTTCTTTCCTATTATTGCTCGGATTGAAGATTGTGTTTGCGCAACTTTTTACTACTGCTGCTGTCTGTTATTTAACCCCATGTGTGGTAGCAGAACAACCTGTTGAACAGTGTGTCTTTACTGAAATGTTCACATTCGCAGATTACTATAAGATGTACTCATTAACTTAAATCACAATTTAAGTTTTATCATGTCATAAGTATAAGGTCTATGAGCTCGTCAGAGAAATTCACTTTTAGGATGCCTTTGCATTCCACCATTAATTTTAAAATAAGAAAATCGTAAAGTCTTAAAGGTTGTAATAAATGTAAATTATTGTATTCTGCAAAAACGAATAAAAAAGCTACTGTCGCCATATACAGGTAGGTACCTAAGCCTTAAAAGCCGTCTCCGACATATGGACTATCCGATTCTGAAATACATATTTTTGATTCATAATAATCGGAATGCTTGAGATTACGCTTTCAACCAAACAAACAAACTCTTCAAACTTCATCTTTAATATGAGTATGAATTAACAAAACCGTGTCACACACAAATCAGATTTGTGTCACGGAAATTACAAGATGCCGATAGTAGGCGTACAATAACGCTTCGCTTTCAAGCCAATTATAGTATGAAAAGGCAAATAATTACAAACTTGTCATCATTGAACAGGGTGATATGTGATTATGATTACCCTTTTAATAAAGTACTTTTATTCTACCTATATTATAGGAGTTGAAACCATTTGAAGTGAAACGGCTTAAATTTATTTGAGCGGATTCCCGATCCAGAGAAAGAGCAATAATTTGGAACAATACATGTAGCGTGCCGTAATTACTACCTGCTAAAATATCTTTCCTGTAGTTTCAGTGATCCAAAAAGACACTAAAGTACCCAGGTGTTGTAAATCTATAGTAATAGACATTATCTCTCAGCTGAGTGCTACTGGTCTACTCGCTTGCTACCAGCGTTTATTCTTAAGTTTCGTAATTAGCAGTGATATATTTGAAACTGTTGGTTGGTTTGTCGGGTGGAACCGCTTATGCAATTAAGTTTAGTAGGTATCTTTTTTTGTACAAAACGTCCAAATTATGCTCTACATCTACATAGTCGCTGTTTGGTGTCATTATTTTTATATTTTTTAAATTCAGTGTCTATTGGATTGGAGATGTTTCTAGTCAGATTTCACAATGTAGTAAAAGTTACAACTCCATAACTATTATATATTATTATGTAATCCAATTGGTGCTTAGGTAAATCTAAATATTCAAGGAAGGAGAGCCCCGACCGGTATAATACCGGTATAAAGGATAGGTAAAACCTAAAATTTACTACTGTGATTTAATTAACCTTCACTGTTCACTTTTTCTAGCATTCTGAATGTTACAGAACAAAACGAGACAGCATGCATGCACAATAATTCGCTTGGTCTACAGATAAACGATTTAGTAAAGGTAAACGAGTACCATACTCCGAGTATCAATACTCAAAGCAAAAATAAATAGTAAGTAGTAGTTAAAGCTGTGGCTAAAATGCTGCCATTAAAAAACCTTTGTAATTAAAAGATACATTCTTTATTGCACAACAGTTGCATATTAAATTTATTATCACAATAGCGGGGTGTCAGCGCCATGATACAAAAAGAACTGAAGGAACACTAGCCTATTGCTAAAGAAAAAATAATAAGTAGGTATAGCCTATATAGCTTACCTTTATAGCTTCACCAAATCACGATTCAACTGTTTCAATATCAATAAGCCTTAATTCATCATTAGTGGCAAGTGTTGGGCGCCATTAGGTTTGTCGACCGTAAGTGGCTAACGCGGCTTAATACTTAATTAATGTGAAAGTAATTAAGTACCAATTTGTAATCAGCCTTCTAATTTATATGAAAGTGAACTTTAAGGCTAATTAGGTGTGTGTCAATGCTATTTTTACAACTTGCTTTACAAATAATTGTAACAATGTATCATATTAATTGCAACTGTTACACGTGGAGGTAATATAATTTAATCTACACGACGGCTTAATCGGTTATGTAAATATTTTGCCTCTGAGGTGCACCGAAGTTTGACGTCTACATTTGTACGATCCTTATATTACTCTTGCAGTTCAAGGTGTGAACCAAGGCAGTCTGGAAATCTCAAATCCACGCATCTTTACTTATGCTCATTGGGTTGGTATTAGTCAGAAGTCAACCAATGCCTCCAGCTTATCTACACTAATATTATAAAGACGAAAAATTTGTATCTTTGTTTGTTCTCACACTCAAAAACTACTGGACCGATTTTAAAAATTCTTTCACCATTAGAAAGCTACATTATCTGCAAGTAACATAGGCTCTATTTTATCTTAGAAAATAGGGGTCCATAAGATATTTGGGTTTTTCGGGTACGCGAAGTAGTTCCCTCAGGATGTGGGTGAAACCGCGGGAAACGGCTAGTGTAGAATAAATGCTTGTTATGTCGATATTTAGTTCGATAGGTGATATGTAACCATGTGCATAAATATTACTGGGGATATTAAATATTATGTATATTCAGGAGAACCCGAGAATAAAATAAATCATGTTAAGTTTATCCATATATTTTTATTATCAATAGATATGACATCTAAGTGTTCGGTTAGAATGTAATTATGTTAGTAGGCCATCGACGTAAAGCTAGGTAAATGAGGTATAGTTCTTCTGAAGTCATCGACGGTGCAGCAGAAGCTGTAGCCGATGTCGACGCGGTCGGGCTGCCAGTTGAGCCAGCTGAAGGCGCTGTTGTTGCGGCAGCGGTCTGTGCAGAACGTCAGCGCTTGCACTTCAGTCTCCGTGTAGTACGGGTTGTTGATACTCACGAAGGCGGTGCCTAAGCGACGAGATTCATCATACACCACCTGGTAAATAATTGGCACAATCCTCATAATAGGCATCTTTTAAATATTGGAGTCAAAGGAAACCGACTATGCAGTGACTTGGAGTGCTTGGAGACGTAAGAGGATGGAACCAGCAGCTCCCGCGATTTTAAAGTCAAACACATGCGAACAACCGACGAGGTTGCTGAACAATTCCAAAACCATGAGGCTCTGAGTATCTCTGGCCAGCTCATGGCTTTTTGAAGCAAGCTTCTAAGTGTAGTCCGCTATAGTCAACAAATGCAACGCCTTCTACAAGTCTACATTTTGTAGTGAGATTTCATCAGTTTTATTTCGTTAAGTATAACGGTATAAGCACATACATAAGCAACCTACGGTTTTATTCGAATATGAGGATATCTAACCTTGTAATAATACAGTGGTACAAGAATTTGAGGATTGTTATTAGAGTCATAATACAAGTAAATGTCAACAAGCTTGTCATCTTTGTCACGCAATTGTGATACACCGTACGTGCCGGTATAGATCACGGTGTTGTATCCAGCTGCTCCCACGCGAGCTCGCAGGTTCTGTGAACAGATATTTTGAGATGAGCTTTAGAAAAATTTAACGATTTTTATCGTCATGGAAGCATCGATCGCCAATTTATCTGGTAGACCCGCAAAACCGTGATAGGCTTTTCATGGTTAAATCACTATTCTTAACACGTGCATAACAGAATTATCAGATTTCAAAAGTCCTGACTTGTTCCAACCAGTTCCAATTGCCAGCGTTGAATGGCTGCCACTGAGGAGCAGCGTTGATGAAGAAGAAAGACGTACGTTGTCCAGTCGCATAGATGAAGTCAGTCTTGGCAGCAAGGTGACCTCTGGCTAGGAATTGAGTACTGGTGACATATTTGTCTGCCAAGTCTTCGCCTACGAGTCGTGTTGACAGCGACTCCAGGGAAGAAGGTGCTGGCTAAAAGTAAGAGAAGAAAAACGATGAGTGAAGAATTGAAGATATAAAAAAAAGGTTTTTAAATAAAAATGTTATGAGGAATAAAAAGCTAACCAAGCCAGCTAGGTCTTGTAACGCCGGTTTGATGGACAGCATTCGGCGGATTCTGTTCATACCAAGTGTACAACACTTCCAAACGATTCTGATCGAAACAAGACCAATATAATGGATAGAAGACGTTCTCCACAGTGAATCCGACTCTGAAACAATAAAAACGAAATAATGTCATACTGCTTAATAAGCTAGTATAGTTTATTCTTTGGGTTTAATGTAAACTAGCTGCCCGGCGATCGTACCCCCATATTGCTTTTGCTATTCTTTTTGTTTTGTTTTTTTATACACACCTTCTCCTAACAATAACGAACATATAAAGAAAGATTTATAGAATTTGTCTTGATTTAATGTCTTATTACATACTCTGATGTTCAGAAGTATATTTTCATAGCCTCGGTAATTCATTATAACTTTGTAAATAATATCTCACTTACTGGATAACAAGGTTGTTGTTAAAACATGTCTGGCTCGTAGCTAGGGCCTCGTAGTTGGAGTTAGATGAGCAAGTCAGTCCGCCAAACTCACTCTCGCCGTTTAACCAGCCGGTACCTGACACCAGCGCGTTGCTTACGCACGTTGCTGTCTGCACAACAGAACGTAAAAAAGTGTGTCGTCAATGTGTGGTGATGACTTATTATCGTTACATCATCATCGTGCTAGCATTATCCCGGCTGTATCCGAGACTTACACGCCTCGGAGCCCGGGGTCCGCCTACTGGTCTAACCAGACCGCACATCATTCCGTTACAATCTATGAACTTAAGTTTAAGCCATTGTGGCTTTAACAAGTAGACAACCAATCTGCATACAGTCGTCGTGACAAAAATAATGTTGTGCATATTTTTAAAATAAAGAGTGGTTATGCAGGTATTTATACGGATGAGTCCCTGGCTTCATGCAGCCCTGGTAGCGCATTATTCTCAGTTATAAGGATGAACATAAACAGACAGTAAACTTACAGCTGTAGCAACTGACGCAGCGATGTTGGCGTGCTGAATGATACGTCCAGAACCAGTGCAGGCAATGATGACTTGTTCGCCGGTGCTCAGGTTGATAAGACCCGTGTTACCAGTAGGTATAAGGTAGTTGTTATTGTGCAGGTACACCGGCTGTGGCTGGCCCAGGTCTCCGTTTACTCTGATTGTGCAACCTAAGAAGACGTTTTCGACAATTCATACTTATCAAGTATGTTATTGTGGTAATTTTCATTAAAAACAATAATGGAAGAGGTAAATAAAGACATAGAGGTAAATAAAGTCTTTGCTGGTCTCAAAAAGAATGCCTTACTTCGATCGATGAAGCAGTTTTCATAAACAACTCACCAACAAGGCATCCATACGCTAACGTATCAGAAGTCTGCCGGAGATTACTAATGGCAGCTGTTTGGGTGTGTTTTATTTAAACTCTGTCAAGTTTTGCGTCATAAAGAACGGCTAATGTGAAGTAGATAGGTAATTCGGCAAGATTGCATCATACAGCCTTTCCCAGTCTATTGATGGACATGGGCTTCTCTCCATTTGCGTCAAAATGGCATTGTAAGTCTAAAGAAGACCTTTTTTTTATACCTTCTTTCTCATGTACCCGTGTGTCGGAGGGTCGGGTATCGCCGAAGCATTCGTCGCAACCCCCCGACGGCTATTGGCCCGCCATATGGTCAGGCGGGCCCCGCACAAAACCCCCTTGGCGGCGGATGAAGGTGTTGGGCTCTGCCGCCAAAACACCCAGCGGCCGCAGAAGATAGGGAGGACAGCAACACAACACCGCATTTCCTCTTCCTCTGCGGCCCCATCGCGACGCAACAATGGTGCGCCCCGATTTGGTCGCGGGAGATAGGGCGTGCGGCAACGCAACACCAACAAGCCTCTCCTCCCGCGACCGCATCCGACTGCGAGGGACAGACAGAACTGTCCCCCGCACCCGCACTATGGACGCATCCTTCGCAGGCCTTACCCAAGCCCACGTGGAGCGTCCCCTCCCGGGATCCCGCTTTGTCTAAAGAAGGCCTGCTACATCGCGATGGATTGGTAAAATATTTGATGTTGAGTTTTCCGTCTTTTTCCAAATATACTATTTCCTTCGTCTATTTTTCCTAGTCGCCTCTTATGACAGCCACGGAATGAAATGGGGTCGTGACTCTTAGTATCCTTCATCACCACACTGACATCGACACAAAAATAACATAAACATAAAATAAAATCACACATACCGCTTCGTGCATTTCTTGATGGTACGCTGGCGTTTTGGTTTTGTTGTATTTCTAGCCAGGTATCAAGATAGTCTTCGAATTCCTGCTCGTTAAGGACCAGCGCTAGTTCACCAGGCTCGGGCAAATCCACTGGAACAGCCGCGGCTATAGCAACAAGAGCTGCCAACACAAGAGTTAAATGTGTCATGTTGCCTCAGTGCTGTGAAGAAACTACGTACTAACTGTACACCTGCTAATCAGCAGATAAATGGGATCACTATTCATCTTATCCTACATTTATACTTAAGCCATATCAGACTCTGATATTGATCAAATCAATTGTATCATAAGTTTAACTATACTTATCAGATTACTAATAAGCAAGTAGCTATTGAGATTATAATCTTGGGTATTTTATTTATATTTACTTTGCCGAAATTTTTAATCATGCAGACAGATCTCATTTTTCCTAGGTCAGGCGTAGATTTCTGCGGGTCCATATTGGCTCACCTAAAGTTCTTTACCTGAAATTGTTATTCCTAACGATTTGTAATCCGAATGATCACTTTTCCTAAAATTTTTCATCCTAAACTTTTCATTCATACTATTTGTAGTGCAACCGGCGATGTTCATAACACTCATGTTTCCGAAAATTGTAATTCAAATTCAAATTCAAACTCATTTATTCATATAGGTTACAAAAGCAACACTTATGAACGTTATTTCTATTTTTACAACCAAGTTCGGGATGGTAGGGCTATGAGAAGAGCCTGGAAGAAACTCATGCCACTCTTTTTTAAATCAGAATCTTAATCTTACAATTTGTGGTACTATGATTGCTGACACAGCCAAAACACTTCGCGACACTGATTAGAAATAAATGGATATGAAAAAAATATGTGAATACTACAACAACAAAACACTATACCGACCGCAGTATAGATGTATCAGCAACCAATAGATTAAAGAATTCTGTAAAGGCGACAAGTGAACAATGATTAGATCAGGGATAAAAACTGATATATTAGATTCAACAAATTATAAAAATATACAAACCCTGCAAACATCATGAGTGTTCACAAGGCACCTCCACTTAACATGTAACTAATTAAGATGAGTTTATGTTTATGTCATAAAAAGAACGATAATAGTGAATTTAAAAAAGCAACTAGACCCATGATGTCTTGTCATCTAGAAATTCTTTAATAGTGTAATAACCCCTTTTTTAAATTAAATTCCTAGTAGTGGTTTTAAATTTGTGTAGAGGTAAATTCATTATTTCCAGAGGTAATTTGTTGAAGAATTGTATACCGAGTCCCGCAAATGAGTTATGAACTTTATGTAGACGGTAGTTAGTGCCCACTAGTTTATGCTTATTCCTTGTGTTCACTTTGTGCAAGTCACTATTTTTACGGTAAAGAGTTAAGTTTTTCTTAACGTACATTAAATTAGCAAATATATACTGCGATGCAACTGTAAATATTTCTACTTCTTTAAATTTATCTCGTAAAGAATCTCTAGCACCTAACTTATATATTGCGCGTATGGCCCTCTTTTGAATAACAAAAATTGTCTGAATATCGGCCGCCGTACCCCATAACAGTATCCCGTAAGACATTACACTGTGAAAGTAACTAAAGTAAACTAGTCTAGCAGTATCTACGTCTGTGAATTGTCGAACTTTCCTAACTGCAAATGCTGCAGAACTAAGTTTGACTGCCAGACAGGATATTTGGGCGCCCCACTGAAGCTTACAATCTAGAGTTAAACCTAAAAATACAGTTGAATCAACTAGATTAATTGTTTCGTTATTTAAAGTTATATTAGCAACATTTTTGACATTCGGCAATGTGAATTTCACACATTTTGTTTTGCCAGACTTGAGTAGCAAATTATTTGTCGTGAACCAATGTAGTATTCGCGCAAGAGAAAAAAAGAAACGGACCAAGAATAGAGCCCTGTGGAACGCCCATTCCCACTGGCAAACCTTGAGACCTACTTCCACTTACATCTATATACTGAACTCTATCTCTAAGGTAACTGGCAACAAGATTCAGTGCGTTATCTCGAATACCAGAATGGTTGAGTTTACGTAAAAGTGTATCATGTTCAACACAATCAAAAGCTTTTGACAAGTCGCAAAAAACACCAATGGCATCCTTTGAATTTTCCCAAGCGTTAAAATATGTTTTAATAGAGTTACACCGGCATCAACGGTGGAGCGACCCTTAGTGAAGCCATACTGCTCACTGTGCAATAAATTATTTGTGAGAAAGTGGCTCTCTAACTGATGCAAAATAACTTTTTCAAAAATTTTACTGATTGCAGGCAATATAGAAATTGGCCGAAAGTTACTAGGGTCGCTCTTGGATCCTTTTTTGAAAAGTGGTATCACCTTGCTGAGTTTCATTAAATCAGGAAATACCCCTTTATCCATGCATCTATTAAATATTGCAGCTAAATATGGAGCTATGCTAAAATAATTTGTTGAATAAGATTAACTGAAATACCCCATAAGTCAATAGATTTCTTAATATTGATCGTCTTGAATGTCTTGGGGATGTCATTGGTGTCAATATATTTAAAATTAACAGCACATCACATTCATTCACATTGCCCCTAACTAATATCTCTGCTTTGCTTGGGCATGAGTCTAAACAGTTGGTTGTTTTCACTGGTATGTTTATGAAAAAGTTGTTAAAAATCTGAGCAACATCAATTTTCTTTGTAACTATTTCTCCATTACATTTTAATTCATAGCTATTATCTACTAACTTAGCTCATCCAGTCTCACTGTTAATAATGTTCTAGGTTGTTTTTATTTTGTTCTTGGATTCTTTAATTTTTTTTACTTATAAATATAGACTTAGCTGAAGCATACATATTCAATAAATGAAGGATTAAAATTATATTGTTTCATACCATACGGATCTGTGATACAGATCATACAACCTAGATCTACTTTTGTATATTCCTATTATTGCCCAATCACAAAATTTTATTTTAGAGCTCTTGGCAAATGTCTTCTGCTTAAAAACATTATTGTACTCATTTTTAATAACATCAAATAACCACTTATATAATTCATCCGGATCATCGTGAGTTAAGTCATGCTGGTGATCTTAGCAGCAACATCATCACTAAAGCGAATAAGGCGAGCAGAGGTCATTTATTTATTTATTTATATTTACAACTGCTCACTGTACTTACAGTTGCCCAACGCGTGCATCGCGTCATAGGCCTACATGTGATTTTTTGTACTGTAGGGGTTGTATTAGTTGGAATTACAATCTTTTGTCCACATTGATCCGATGTCCAGTCACTCAAAACATCTTTACTTAAGTACAAACAATTGCAAAAAATATTGTCTAAGCATGTACAACACATAATTAATAATATCATTAATGTAAATATATTTAAACTAATACTGTTTTTTATCATAACGCTTTTATCCCTAAACATAATAAACATAATATTTTCACTCATACTCAGAAAGAAACATTTACCAAGTGTAATAAAATATATATGACACTTTTACCAAGACACTTTTAGCCTTATATTTAGGTGTATTATACGATAGAATCGAGAAAATAAACGATTTGCAAAAATAACATTTATTTGGCTAAGGTGAGCCCAGGCTTCATACATTTTTGCCCATGGTCCATGGGCAAAAATGTATGAAGCCTGGGCTCACCCACCAACAGAGATGAGATCACTTTGAATATACTTGTAAAGCACTAAAAATAAAGATATAAACTCATTTTGTTAAGAATCCATGGGGTTATTCTGCTATAAATATTTTTCTCCTATCATAAATAAACTATAATCCTGCAAAGTAATGCTGTTATGGCATTGTAGTTTTTGTTGTTTGACATCTTCAACTAGTTTTAAGTCCAGGTGCAAAGAATACATAAAAAATAAAACAGCTGCTAACAGTTAAAAATATTTTTATTAACATTTCAATCAATATCAATAATAATATCGTTTAGATGACCTGTCAGTGGATTAAATAGTATGTGCCGAGAGGATTCACGAAAACTAGTGATGTGCCGGATCGTTAAAAATGTATATCCGCGGATACGGATCGGAATACGGATATTTGGTGTCAAGATCCGTGCGTATCCACGGATCTTTATTTTCTTACTGAATCGATGCCGGTGCGCGGGACTTTGAAACGATAGTTGACGTCACGCACGCCCACCGGAACAATAGACAGATCATGTTTCAACTTTTATTAAAATTATATTAATAATACTCTGAATGGAATTTAATAGATTTTTTTAAATTTGAATCATTATCAGATTAGTGTAATTTGTCTACAGAGACTATATTGTTATAAATAGAAACGAATAATGATTTTTAAAAAAGGATTTATTTACAATTACCTAGCACAAACAATATAACTATAAAATGATTAATAAAATCGATATTAATTCGGACAGAGCTTCCGCACGCGACGATGGCTGACAATAAAGTGCGTGAACGCGGCGAGCGTTGCTCCTTATATAGGCCGTCGCAGTGTTGTCACGTGGTGTTCTAATTTACTTCCAACACGGCCTTCTCCTGACGGGGCTACGTCCTCGAAGCCTTTAGCAGGAACTCGCGGACGGTCCGGCAGCTGTCTCCGCGTGCAGCGTATTTTGCTCCTCTTCGCCGTCTGCGAACATGCACACATTTTAAGAAAACATACTCAATAACATTTTCCAGATGCTTTTAATATTCAGCAGGCGTATACAAGTGTCATATTATGTACCAATAAGCCAAACAGCTCAACCGGCGAATCAATGAAAGCTATACACAAGCGATCAAGTCACATAGGCTTTACACAGGTCTGTTCCTACGCAACCGAATACCCCGCACATAATAATATGTACTTGCGCGTGCGCACAGGATTTATATCAGTCTCTTGTAGGTCACCCCAGATACCTAAAGTTAAGGGTCGGATTTAAACAGGTCTGTTGCCAGCGGCGCTACTGACTCACCCCGATACCTTCCCAACTGTGTCAGGGTCAACCCAATGCCATGCGCACTCAGGACTTACGCGGGTCTCTTCCACCGATCACACAACAGTTTACATAGCCAACGGCAACGAAATATGCTAGTTTGGTACATAATCTAACCGAAGAATGGGGAAAGACTAGTATGCAAGCTAATAAAGTAAACAGTGCTACACACACATCAAAATCGTACAGTAAGTACCTTCAAAAAATGCAGCGCAGGTTTCAGGTGTCCATTCACCTTTCCACAATACCATGTATCTAGCAGCTGCCTGACTAGTCTTTCCATAAGCACCCGCTAACAGTTGGAGCTCATATCTATCGTTAGGAAGAAGCTTGGTAACTTTATAGGGACCTCTCATACCGCTATCGAGCTTGCCAGTACTCTGAGAGCTTTTGATAACATATACCAAGTCATCAACATTAAACTTTTTAGGCGGTTTCCTATTTTTATTTATGTACGAGTCTTGACTATCCTTATTTTTACGAATAAGTTCTTCCGCACGTTGACGTCTTATCTCGCGAATAGCTTCTCGATTTGGACTAGACCCTTCACAAGTTATGTCTTTGATTAAGGCATTTATTAGTGGTGTAGTAGAATCAGTGCCAATAAGAAGATTTAATGCAGAGTATTGAGTAGTCTTATGTTTGGTGACATTTAAAACCAACTGTAGCTTCCATAAGACTTTCGACCAGTCATTATCATTATAATTTACTTCTATTCTTATCATGTTCAAAATGGTACGGCAGTATCTTTCGACTTGACCGTTTTCCTGATGCATTTCGGGAGTGATGAAATGCACCTCGACTCCAAAATTTGACATCCAATTAATGAATTCGTGATTATCAAACATACGACTCCTATCGCATACTAGTCGTTTAAAAATACCAAGAAGTGAAATCATTTGGGTCATCACGCGTTTTAGTTCACTGCAGTCTTGTTTTGAGATAGCATGTAGTAAACAATATTTGGTATACGCGTCCACTATGATGAGAACATGTTTGTGACCATTACTTTCCCTTAAGGGTCCGAGTACATCAACGTGTATTGTATCAAACGGTACCGGAGCCTTTTGCCACGAAGATATTGGCTGTAAAGGTGCGCGAGGAACTTGCTTATGCGAGATGCATACTACGCAGTGGGTGACGTATTTCGATACAAAGTGCCTGAGACCGGGAAACCAGAAGTGCCGCAAGATCAGATCAACCGTCTTATCTATACCGATGTGTTCATGCTCGTCATGGAATACACGTAATAAGCTTAACCGAAATGCCTTTGGTACATAACATAAGAATCGCGCTTGCTCACCCGTGACGTCATACCTATACTACAAGAGATCATTACGTTTTACATAACGCGTGTCATCTAATTGACCGTTATTTAATTTTTCAAGTAACGTTAAAGTCTCCTCGTCACCTGCCTGCGCCACTTGGGCCCAATTTTGCGGTTTTTGAATAATATTAATAGCGTTGACTGGATTCCTACTCAAATAATCTACGTGTGACATGAGACAGCCTTTACGATATTCTAACGTGAAATCAAAGTCTTGCATGTACATCCACCACCTTGCAACCCTGGGCTGGAGATCCTTTTTACGTTGAGTCATTTTTAAAGCGTTACAATCTGTGATAATTTTGAAAGATTTGCCAATTAGGTATTGCCTAAAATGTTGTAATGACTTTACTACCGCGAGGGTCTCCAGCTCGTAGCTGTGGTATTTAGACTCCGCGCCACATGTCAACTTGCTAAAATAAGCAACTACGCGTCTACGGCCGTCCTTATGTACTTGCATAAGTATGCCGCCATAACCTATGGAACTAGCATCAGTATGCAGTTCAGTTGGCAGCTCCGGATCGAATATTGCCAAGACTGGTTCGTCAGTTAAATGAGAAATTATCTCTTGACGCGATTTCTCATGTTCATCACTCCAATAAAAGTTTACACTCTTTTTAGTTAGAGCAGCAATTTGTGCAGTTTTAATCGCATAGTCAGGGATATATCTTCGAAAATATCCCGCTAAGCCAAGAAATTGACGAACCTGTTTGACACTACTCGGTCGCGGCGACTTAACTAACGCGTCTGTCTAGAATTTGGCTAGAAGGAGCTGGGATTAATTGCAGCAGATTTGTGGAAGCGTGACTCTATTCATCAGCCCTTGTCAGCCACAACAAATCTCAGACATAAATGTACTGTGTTGCACAGCGAATACAAGTAATCTTAATATTATTAATGTCTTACCAAATATCTTCTGGTGATGTTCTTGAGTGGAGTCCTGGAGGCAAGCTAGACATACACGAGACTAAATTGGCCAATATTAGCAAGTGAATTATCTTTACTTTACCAGACTCCAAGCGCCGTCTTCAGTGCACGATGCAAGTTCACAAGATTTTTCACAAATGTTCAATATGTCACAAACCGTGCCGGGAGTCAAAAAAGCAGCAATTTAATAGATTTCACAACTATTCGCGTAGCTACAAGGATGTGCTTTTCAAAAGGCGACCAATTATTTTACGTACGAGTCGACAACGTGGTAATTTTTCAAGAAGGGCGAACGGAAGTGACAGTTCAGTGTGACCATTGTCAGAAATTTTCAATAGACTAAACAAAATGTTACTCAATCGATCTAATCGATTTGACTTATAATAAAAACTAATTCTATTTCAAACATCCACCCGCCCCGGACCGGCCTACCGGTCCGCTAATCAGTTGGTAGACGTGACAATGTTGCAACCGCTCTCCTCAGAATCGAACCGTCCACCAAGACCTCAGCAAATCGGGGAACTCCATCAGCCCCAGTTACCAAATGAAGGATGCGCCCCCTGCGCCATCTGAGTGGCGGAAGGTTAGCCTCCTTGATCAAAACGAGGTCACCAACCTTGGGTGGATCGGTCTTGTCGGTCCACTTAACGCGTTGCTGGAGTATGTGCAAATATTCCAAGTTCCAGCGTTTCCAAAAGCTCTGAGTAATCTGGCGTACCAATTCAAAACGCGAGAGACGACCAGGTCTCGTATCAATATAGGGGTACTCAGGCAAGGCGACAAGTGGGCGACCAATCAAAAAATGGCCCGGCGTAAGGGCCTCCAAATCATTCGGATCTGAGGAGATCGGGCACAATGGCCGAGAGTTCAAAACGGCCTCAATCTTACAAAACACAGTTGCGAGTTCCTCAAGTGTAAGGACAGATTCACCGATTGTCCTGCGCAAGTGTGTTTTGGCCGATTTTACGGCGGCCTCAAATATACCACCCCAGTGTGGACAATTTGGTGGGAAAAACAACCAATTTATCCCACGTCGGGCAAGCCTATCACCTATATCAGCTTTGTTGGTTTCAAGAAAATTAACAACATCATTCAAATAATTATAGGTGCCCTTGAAGTTAGTGCCGCAGTCTGAACGGATCAAGGAAGGCATCCCTCTGCGGGATACAAATCTGTCAAATGTGGCTACAAACGCCTCGGTCGTAAGCGAGGAGACCAGTTCTAAGTGTACGGCCTTTGTGGAGAGACAAACAAAAACACACAAGTAGGCCTTAACAGTCTTGCTGTTTCGAAGTGTCGACGTTTTCACCAAAAAGGGACCTGCGAAGTCCGTGCCAACACCGTCAAACGTCCTGCTCTCAGTTACGCGATCTGCCGGTAAGTCTCCCATCAAGGGCTGCATGGTAGAAGCCTTGAGCTTATAGCAAGGGATGCAGCGAAAGACCACACTCCGAATAATTCTTCGGGCAGACAAAATCCAAAACTCGCGTTGCAAAATGGCCAACAAAGCATTACAACCAGCATGCGAATTTTTAAGGTGACGGTCAGTTACCAACAAGCGTACCAAATGACCGTCCTTAGGTAACAAAAGGGGGTGACGAGCCCCGTAAGGGAGGTTGGCGTTCTTGAGACGCCCTCCAACGCGCAAGAGACCCGTATCGTCCAAAAAGGGGTTCAATTTAGAGACAGCTCCCGACAATTTCGATCTCCCTGATTTAAGGATAGCAATCTCCTTTTCAAAATGCGCCAATTGCACAGAACGAACCCAAAAGGTGAGGGACTCCTGTCGTTCCTGTGGTGAGAGAAACGGTGTCAGTCGTTTCTGTTGTGGGTGCCTAAAATTAAAAACAAAACGCTTTATCCAAGCAGTGACACCTAACAACTTGTCGAGGGAGCTGTAACGATTCAACAAAAAATCGGGGTCGAAAGCACATTCCACCTTCTCAAGAGCGAGTGTTCGTAGACCCGGCAAATTAGAAGTATTCAAAACTGGCGTTCGAGGCCAATCAATTTCTGGTCGACTCAACCATTCCGGACCCCACCACAGCGAATGACCTATCAAACTAGGCGTCAAGCATCCGCGCGAGGCACAATCAGCGGGGTTGAGCTCACCTGGCACGTGTCTCCAAACAAGCTTGACTTCGGATTTCTGGATTTGGGAAACGCGATTAGCAACAAATACCTCCAAGGTGTGGACAGACGCCTTCAACCAACAAAGTACAATTTGGCTGTCTGTCCAGGCGTAGGTCCCACTAATACAAATGCTTTTACCCAAAGTACTAGACACGTGGTTCATTAAGCGTACAAGTAGTGCTGCTCCCGAGAGCTCTAATTTCGGAATGGTCAAAGATGTCCAAAGGGGTGCTACCTTGCTCTTCGCCATGATCAGGGAGACTCTCACCTGACCTGAGGCACTGACTGTGCGCAAGTACACCACGGCCGCGTGACCACGTTCCGAGGCGTCACAAAACCCGTGAAGGGTGGCCTTGTACTTCCCGGGAGGAAGGATGGGACGAGGCAAGGAGATCTCGTTGACGGCAGGAAGTGAGGATACAAAAGAGGTCCATTCCTCAACAAGAGTGCCGTGCAGAGGTTCGTCCCAGGTCAATCCTGCTGTCCAAAGCTTCTGCAAGAAGCATTTTGCCCAAAATATAATTGGACAGATCCAACCGTTCGGATCAAAGGTTCTGGCGACAGTAGACAATACGAGACGTTTAGTCCAAGAACACGGCAATTTCAAGTCTACGTTATATGTAAAGATGTCTTGGACTGGTCTGTACTGAACGCCGAGAACAGCCATCATGGCGGGGTTGTCAACAATCTCAAACAAATGTGGATCTTGCTGATGATCCTCTGGCAAGCCTTCCAAAAGCGCTGGCGAGTTGGAAATCCATTTGCGCAACTCATAACCAGCGGAGGCCAAAATACCTATCAATTCGTCCCGCAGGAGGATCGCCTCGTCCGCTGTGGAGGCGCCCGAGCAAATGTCATCGACGTAAATATCGTCCTTCAAGATGGCGGAGGCTCTTGGGAAACGTAGGCCTTCGCGGTCTGCGAGCTCCCAAAGAGAACGTATTGCCAAGTAGGGGCTTGACCTTAACCCGTACGTATTTGTATTGAGCTCGTAGACGACCATGGGATCGCGAGGAGACTCTCTCCAAAGGATCAGCTGGAAGCGACGGTCATCAGGGTGGAAAATCGTCTGCCTGAACATCATTTTTATGTCGGCCACAAAGACAACCTGATGTCGTCGGAAGCTGGTGATGACGTCACAAAGGTCCTTGACCAACTTGGGACCAGAATGCAAGCACTGGTTCAAGGATACGCCTGTTGAAGTCTGCGCAGAACCATCAAACACTGTGCGCAGCTTGCCAGTCGATGGCTTCAATACCGCATGATGCGGGAGAAAGTAATGCTCCACCGAACGCCAATCCAAATTTGACACAGACATGTGTCCCAACTGTTCATATTCCCTCATGAACTCAATATACTTCTGTCTGAGCTCCGGATCACGATCCATGCGACGCTCCATAGCCAACAATCTCTTTTCGGCTAAAGGTCGTGACTCACCAAGCGGAGGCCGAACAGACAGAAAGGGCAGCTTCGTGATAATCCGACCAGAACGGAGTCGACCAGTGTTGTTCTGGAAGAACAGCTCGCACTCCTCATGTTCTGGATTCAAACGGGCAACTTGAGGGGGCTCCTCTACCTCCCAAAACCTCTGAACTGCATCAGAGAGAGCAGAGCCTACAGCCAACAAATTATCAAGTTCGGGTGGAGGGGGGTCCCTAGGTACAGGTCCCATCAAAGCAAGTCCAAATATGGTCGGGATGGCAGTCAAACCATTTGGCACCAAGACCCTTTTCCCACCAATCAAATTTCCACCGAGGACATCAGAGCCAATCAACAAATCGATTTGTCCCGGTGTGTCAAATTTGGGGTCTGCCAGTTCCAATCCCGATGTCAAATTCACCACAGCAGCGGGTAGCTGTTTCTGTGGATGCATACCCAAAATATTCTTCAGCACAATAGCCGAGGTTTTAATCCTCGGGTGTGAAGATTCAACAGGGCCAAACAAAACCTTAACTTGCCCTTCAACATTAGAGGCTACGTCACCTATGCCCCGTATACAATTCGGAAAAGAGCCCATATTTAATTTAACCTGCCCTACCAAATAAGTGGAAACAATGCAACCTTGTGAACCTGTGTCCAATATAGCACGGACAACAACAGAGGTCCCCGTGGGTCCCCAGACCCTAACAGCAACCGTTGGTAGGATAACGGTCTCAATGGGGGAGGTTGGCGTTATAGGGCAGGGGTCAATGACCTATTGTTGCCTGGGCGGCGACCGTTGGCCAGGACCTGGCAAGTCAAAATGAGGGTGCGGCTTGAAGTCCTCAAAAGCGCGATGACTCGATCCGCGCGCCATCTGTGGGGGATCATAATGACGCACCCGCCCAAAACGAGGTGGGCGCGAGTCAAGGCGGGGACGCTCCGCCAAAGGAGGGGAATACCTGGGGCAGCAGTCATGGTGCTGGTGACGTTGCGCGGTCGCACATTCAGGTGCGCGAGAGAGAGGAGGCGTGCGCACGTTACGGTTCTCCAAGCGGGGCGAGTGGCGATCAATTGAGCGAGGCGACTCTCGGCTACGCGCCGGTGAGCCTCGGCTGCCACTTTCAAAACACCCACCCGTGCGCGGCGTCGGCTGGTTGGACAAGCGGCCAACCTCTCTGGCATTCATACAGAGAATGTCCAAATGCTGTCCTCCACAGTGAGGACAGGGGCGAGAGTTTGGGCAGTCTCGCTGGTAGTGGGACCCCAAGCAAGAGAAGCAAAGGCGGCGGGCATTCGCGATGCGCCTACGAGAGGCGACATGCAGGTCCAAGAATGCCCTACAACTGGCCGTTCTGTGCCCCGTGACCTTGCAGTAGGAGCACTCCGCTGGGCTCTGCGTGACCGCAAAGCGAGGAGGGCGCCGGTAAACATTGGCTCGGGTGTGAACGCGAGCCTGCTCCTTGACCTTGGGCGGCTGCGTGCAAGACCCGGCACTCATCCTCCAGGAACTTCTCCAGGTCAGCAAAGAGGGGCAGATGGGTCGCGCTATCCCCACCAAAGCGCTGTTCAAAACGCGACCTCAGGTCGGCAGGCAGCTTCTTCAGCACAATGTGCACCAATAGATAGGACCATTGGTCCACGGGCAGGTCAAGGCACTTAAGTGCGTTGATGGCTACCAAGAGCGGGTTCAAAAGTTGGGTGCGCAACCCAGAGACCCGGGTGAGCGTCGGCAAACCCAAAATCTGCTCAATGTGCGTGTCGGCGAGGCCACGCTTATTATGGTACCTACGGGTAATTAGGTCCCGAGCCGTCTGGTACGCCTCGTCAGACACGGGCAGATGCTGGATGAGGCCCTTAGCCTCCCCATCCAGAACCGACATTAGATAGGCCAACTTTTGTGCCGGCCGAAGGTCAGCCCTATCATTGACTAGGCTGTCGAACAAATTAACGAAGCCCAGGTAGCTTCCTAGGCAGCCATCAAAATGGGGGAGGTCCAAAGTAGGGAGCCTACTCACCAGCCCCGGTGCTGACCTAGGAAGCTCCTGCTTCAGGCCGGGTTGCCCTTCCCTATCGGCAACTAGTTGTCTCGCACTATTGGAGACGGCATCATACAGGTCTAAGACCTGGGCATAGTCTTCGCTGACCTTATTTCGCTGGTCAGCGGTGAAATCATTGATTGACACTTCAAGACAGCAAGTGCTGAAAGTGCGGAATTGCTGTTCCACACTTGCCAGGCGATCGTCAATCCGCTCGTACCTCTGAAGTAAGGCCTGCTGGCGATCAGGCCGGTTCACTAAAGCATTGGCCGAGGCAAACCAGCGCAAATTTGATGCAATAGCACCAGCAGCCGCACGCAAGTCCTTGATAGCTGACATAATCAAAATTCAAAAGAGCCCGGACAAGCGCTAAATAAAATTAACAATCAAAACTTAATTTTTCTTAATTCTTTGAAACCAACAAGGTATTAGCCTGTTTACTGCAAGTGAAGGCAAGTGACAGGTATTTACTGCCCAACAAAATTTAAGGTTTCAGTATATTGAAACAAACACAAAAGTTATCAAAGTTATAACTTATAACAAATTAATAAAGTTGAAACTTCAACTTAATTAGCAACACACAGACTAACTGTGTTATTTATGATATACAATAGGAAGTAAGCACAGAATATGTGTTACCTAACAATATTATCTTTATATTATAACAAAACAAAGTTTATTAATGTGACCCGCCCAAGTGGCAAGGTCAAGTTGGTTGTTATGTTTATGAATATATGCAATAAACTAAATTTACTAAATTTATTGATACATACAGCTGTTATGTATCCAAACAAACTGACTTATTAATGCAACAACAAATTTAAGTTAGATTTTCCAACAATACAAATCAACAATTACTGATTGAGGTTATGTGACAATGTGTTTCAAATTATCTAGGTCAACTTATACAATTAAATATTATGTATTTTAGACAATAACTGACCTGACAAACACTACAATACTGTCTACAAGGTGATATATAGCTCATACAACACCAATCTGAGTTCAGATACAATCAACGGCTAAGATACAAGTTTACAATATAGGCACAGTTAACCACGCTCTGCTACCAAAAAATTATGTCTAGAATTTGGCTAGAAGGAGCTGGGATTAATTGCAGCAGATTTGTGGAAGCGTGACTCTATTCATCAGCCCTTGTCAGCCACAACAAATCTCAGACATAAATGTACTGTGTTGCACAGCGAATACAAGTAATCTTAATATTATTAATGTCTTACCAAATATCTTCTGGTGATGTTCTTGAGTGGAGTCCTGGAGGCAAGCTAGACATACACAAGACTAAATTGGCCAATATTAGCAAGTGAATTATCTTTACTTTACCAAACTCCAAGCGGCGTCTTCAATGCACGATGCAAGTTCACAAGATTTTTCACAAATGTTCAATATGTCACAAACCGTGCCGGGAGTCAAAAAAGCGGCAATTTAATAGATTTCACAACTATTCGCGTAGCTACAAGGATGTGCTTTTCAAAAGGCGACCAATTATTTTACGTACGAGTCGACAACGTGGTAATTTTTCAAGAAGGGCGAACGGAAGTGACAGTTCAGTGTGACCATTGTCAGAAATTTTCAATAGACTAAACAAAACTCAATCGATCTAATCGATTTGACTTATAATAAAAACTAATTCTATTTCAAACAGCGTCTATTTTATAAGCGCTCGGTCTAACCTGACCGTTACTTATAACTCTACCTAGATATTCTATCTCGTTAGTTAGAAAAGTACATTTCTTTAAATTAATAGAAAAACCCGCCTCAGTTAGTGTTTTTACGACAGATTCCAATAAAGCAAGGTTCTGGTCAATTCCGTCGGTCAGTAACAACACGTCATCGATATATACCTGGACCTGTCCAGCATCGATGAAGGGTTTAAGTGTTTTGGAAATGGTTTTCTGATAAATAATAGGGGCATTCGCTAGGCCATAGGGCATTTTACAGTATTCGTAGTGGCCTTCGGGGGTTACAAACGCGGTTTTGTGAATAGAATCCTCAGATACCCTCAGTTGGTGAAAACCAGAAACCATATCTAATGCGCTGAACCAGCGCGCATTGCCTAACCTATCTATGTAATCGTTAATTAAAGGGAGAGGGTATCTAGTTTTGACAGTGATTCGATTCAGAGCACGATAGTCCACCACCATCCTATCAGAACCATCTTTCTTTTTCACTAGTAGGATTGGACTAGCATACTCCGAATCGGACTCGCGAATGATACCCTTATCTAGCAAATCTCTAATTATGGAGCGTACTTTTAACTTTTCATCATGCGACAACTTATAGGGCCTATAATACACGGGGACATCAGTTGTTAACTTAATATGCATCTCACTATCTTTCACTGTTGTTGTCGCGGTGCCACATAAAAAGTATTCAGAATACTTATCGAGAATAGCTAATAACCGTTCCCTATTATACCCAGTAACGGGTGTGTTTACCTGGTCAGACAACGAAATCGAATTTTCACTACGCACTATACGTTGGCAATCACTGGTCCGAACATAAGCAACACCATCCCTATTTAATACGTCAGTCCCGATTATTACAGGTAAATTCATATGACTACTGTCTACAATATAAAAATCTATTTCTAATGTTATGTCGCTGAACTCAACGGGTAAGGTAACAAAAGATTGCACATTAACCTCCGTACCGCCTAGGCCGCATAATAACTGAGTAATAGGCTTTAATTGACATGGAAAATGCTTTACTACATTTGTTGACATTAACGAAACGCACGAACCACTATCTATTAATACATCTAACGGTATACCTGAAATGACAGCAATTGTCACGTCGCGATTTTTATAGCTACCTGCAAGTTCACGGCAAAAATTAACGCCACTTTTATTCCGTAACCTAGTGCGTTCCTTTGCAAAACACTCGTTCTCAGAATGACCTACTTTTTTGCAAAACGTACATTTTAACACATCGGCACGAGATGTCGCCGGTAAAGCGATTGCTCGTTCATTACTACTAGAATTCGTTGGGGTTATATTGTTATTAGGTCGTTTGTAACAATTAGAACTCTTATGACCAAATTGATTGCACTGATAGCACTTAATAGTTTTTAAATCTATAGAACCGTGTTGACGCTTTAACGGATTATGATTCAATGACTTATTTAATCGGTTTGGAACATTTGAGTATACCTTCCTATTATAACTGCTAGCGTTTGAAGGTTTAACAAAGCTTGATAAAAACTCCACTATAGAATCAGAGGCTAGCTTAGCATTTGCAGCAATAGCACGAATCTGTGGATCTGTGATTCCACGTATAATAATAGCAATAAGCAACTCGTCACTTAGTCCTTTAACTATGCGTAATTTTAAAAGCGATTTACGTGCATACTCAGCGTATGTGGAGTATTTATCAGACTCAGTTCGCATTACGTCATAAAGAATGTTCGCGACATCGACAGAACGTGGGCATAATGCACTCAAATCAAGTTTGAAATTAGACCATGTTCGAATATTACTTGTCCATTGGCTAAGCCAGGTGCGAGCTTCCCCCTTTAGACAATGTCCGACGCGAGCAAGGCATTCCCTATCGTCCCAATGGTTCAAAATACGTGCTTTTTCTACTTCACCACACCATGTGTCGAAGTCATGAACACTCGGATCAAAATCTGAGACAAAATAATGGTTGGATCTGACCCGAGCCCGGCTGATAGCGGTCAAAAGACGCTCTGCAGCGTGTGTCACCAAGTCCTCGGGTTGAGTTGGTCCAACGTTGCTGGCGAGTGACGTCAATGACGGCGTTCCCGCCTCTGCGGACACGAGCTCACGAAGCGGAGTAGGCGTCTCTGACACCGTGACTGGCACCGATGCCGGTGGCGACGCGTCAGGCAGAGCGACGACATGATCAGGGTTGGCGCCGGCCGTTGAAGTAGCTCCCGTTTCCGCGGGCGCGCGTGACTGGTCCTCCAACGCGCGCAGCCTTCTCAGAATCTCCTCCATAGGGTTTGGAGAGGAGATTTGTTCACGGCGGGTAGTTTTGCGTCTACCACGCTGAGCGTTGCCAGACATCACGTAGCTACACTCCGTCCGAATTATTAAACCAGGCTAAGGAATGCTATGTTTCCTCTATAAAACCAGACGTGGCTCAACGGCTTCTCAGCCTTCGAATCCCACTTCTGATGTTATAAATAGAAACGAATAATGATTTTTAAAAAAGGATTTATTTACAATTACCTAGCACAAACAATATAACTATGAAATGATTAATAAAATCGATATTAATTCGGACAGAGCTTCCGCACGCAACGATGGCTGACAATAAAGTGCGTGAACGCGGCGAGCGTTGCTCCTTATATAGGCCGTCGCAGTGTTGTCACGTGGTGTTCTAATTTACTTCCAACAATATTATATTTATTATTGTTAAATAAATGAGATGAGAAAGTGGTTTATTTCAATTCAGCAACTAGTTATTTGTTAGCAGTGTTAGCACGCTGTGCGACATAGCGGGCTGCGCGGCAGAGTAGGCATTTGCCGGCCGCCGCTGCCGCACCGCCGCGAATATTAAAGGTGTAGGTAGTCGCAATGTTAACAATTTGTTCGCAATTCCTATAGCATTTCACCATGTCAATTGAAAATTAATAAGGCGAAAGATCCGTAAAAGATCCGCCAGAAAAGTAACGGATACGGATACGGATCCTTCTTTTCCCTCTGATATCCGCGGATACGGATATCCAGAACATCACTAACGAAAACACACAGCTAACACCGTGAGAATCACCAGTCGACTGACTGAGAGCAGTGAGAGCAGACGGGCGCCCGGGCAGGCGTCCGAGAGGTGTGAGAGGGATGGACAGTGTTGTAAATCACACGGGCGCAAGCGTATCTATTGTTTACCTTTATTAAAGTATGAATATTTTGTTACTATAACAGTTTTATGACTAACAATTGTATTTTTCTACAAAATCTATTTATGTACATATCATTTTTCTGCAATGGAATTGAAGTAGGTGCCGGTAGTAACAATTTTAGTACGAACAAGATCCTTTACAATGGCATATGCCATAACTCTGTTGGACACTGAGCCCAATTTGACGCATGGTCCTTTTTCTAAGTCCTCGCGCCGCAGCGCCCCCAAGGCTAGACTCCAACTGAAATTCTTAAGACACGACTCATTTTCGGTTATGTTTATGACCTGGGCGTTTATACCGCAGTTTTAGCCGTACGTAAACCAATAACTATATGACCGATTCGGTTCTGGCACTTCGGCCGCGCTGCCGCGTCGCGCTCGCTTCGCTCGCTCGGCTCGTGCGTTGTGATCACAGTTCTAACCTTTTTTTTTTTTTTTTGCGGGGGGAAATCCTCATGGACTACCTCCGCCTGGGGAAAGGCGGAGGGGCGTGCCGGACTCTTACCGGCTAAAACCACCCCGGTGTCTCCTCGCACGTGCGTGCGGGGCCGCGGGAATCCAAATTCTTCCGCAGCCCCACACAAGTGCTGGCCGGTCTCTCCGGGCCTCGTCTCCTGCACGGGGTAGTGAGGTGCTGAACTATCCCGTGCATCGCCTCAGAGGCGCGCGCCGACAACCGCGCGTGCCTGCGCCTCGGGTCCATCGAATAGGGGGCGAAGACTTCCCCAAGTCCCTCGCTCCTGGACCCATTCATGGGGGCCGGAAAAGGGCGTTGTCCGCCCTTCTCCTGCGCCCGGTGCGCCTTCTGCGGCCGGGGAAGGGAGTCGAGATCTCCCTCTCCCTTTCCGCAGTTTCCTTCTGCGACATCACGCTTTCGCAGAAGGAAACCACCACGTCCCACGACTCTGCGCTACCGACCATCCTCCGCACTACGGCCGGCAGCGACAGATCGCCTCCTATTTTATTTGTGAGGACACGGCGCTGCTCCTCCCAAGCTACACACTCGGCGAGCGTGTGTTGCGCCGTGTCCTCCCCGCAATGGACGCAGTGGTGGCACCGAGCGTCCGGCTCCCTGTCTATGCGGCACAGGTACTTGCCGAAGCAGCCGTGCCCCGACAGCACCTGCGTCACCCTAAACGACAGGGAGCCATGCCTTCTCCCGAGCCAGTCATTGAGTACTGGCCGGATCGCCTCGACGGTGGCGAGGCCGGCGGTAGGGCGCAGAAGCCTTTGCCGCCATTCTGCCACCAAGACCTGACGGAGCTCCTCTCGGCGCTGCGCGATCTGCCGCTGCACCAGCCTCGAGCCCTGTGTCTGCTCTTCCTCGCGCCATCGATATAATGACGCGAGTACTGTCGCCTCTAGGTCCCAGGGCGGGGATCCGGCCAGGATGCAAGCCGCCTCGTAGGAAATCGTGCGATACCCGCGGACGACTCTGACGGCCATCGCCCTCTGCGGTTTGCGCAGTATGGCGAGAGTGCTGGCCGTCATGTCCATCGCCCACACAGGGGCCCCATACAGGGCCATGGACCGCACGATTCCCACGTACAACCGCCTACAGGCAGCGCTCGGGCCCCCCAAGTTGGGAAGCAACGTTGAAAGCGCGCCTGCTGCGCCCATGAGCTTGGGCGCCAGCCGCCGGAAGTGGGGCCCGAATTCCCATCGGCTGTCGAGCACCAATCCCAGATACTTCATGGTGGACTCGACAGCTATCCGGGCTCCGCTGACCACGATGTGTGATCCCGGCGCCGGTGCCCGTCGGGGGCCATGAAACGCTATGGCCTCCGACTTATTTAGGGCCACCTCTAGGCCAAGGCGCCGGATGCGGTTCACCACCTGTGACACCGCAGCCGTGGCTATCAACGTCGCTTCCCTGTGCGAGCTCCCCCGGGCAGTTACGAGCGTGTCGTCCGCATAACATGTCAAGTCGGCGCCCGGCGGGAGTTCGCCTCTCAGCACCCAGTCGTAGCCGATGTTCCACAGGAGCGGTCCCAAGACCGATCCCTGCGGAACACCGCACGACATGAGGTGCCGACCAGCACCGTCACGTCCCCGATAGGTGACGCATCTACCCTCTAGGTAAGCCCCTACTGTACGGCCAAGGTAGGGAGGCACGCGGTGGTATTTCAGAGCCTCCCGAATACAACTCCAGGGTAGGGTGTTGAATGCGTTGGAGATGTCTAAAGACACCGCCAGCACCAGCCCACCCCGGGACACCGTCTCCTCTACCAAGGCCCTCACGCGCATGATGGCGTCTATGGTGGAGCGCCCCCGACGAAAACCAAATTGGTTATCGTCCAGGTTCGGTCCCTCCCTGCACAAGTGGCTGACGAGGCGATCTGCGATAATACGCTCAAAAAGTTTGCCCGCCTCGTCGAGCAGCACTATAGGCCGATACGCGGACGGTGAGTCCGCGGGGCGCCCATCCTTTCTGAGCAGGACCAGCCTCCCCTCCTTCCACACACTGGGAAACTGACCCTGCTCGAGACATGCCGTGAAGAGCCCCGTCAGCTGGGGCTCTAGCTCCTTCAGAGCCAGGACAAGAGCTCGACCAGGAACTCCGTCGGGTCCGGGCGCTGTGTTCTTAGCCCGGAGTCGCAACACGGCCGCTCTCGTCTCTGCTTGCGTCACCTCGGGGACATCGGTGCTCTGCTCTTCTGGAGAGTCTGTGGCTGAGAGTGAAGCCATCGCCGGGGGAACGTGTCCCACTCGCTCTGGGAAGAGAGTCGATACCACCGCCTCTAGCAACTGGGGTTGCATGCTTTGCGTTAGTGGAGGCGCCCAGGGACGCAACTTGCCCCGTACCCAACGGTAGGGGCGCCCCCACGGATCCCGATCTAGGGACCCCAGCAGCTCCTCTCTGGCACGCGACTTTGAGTTGCCGATGGCCAGCCACAGAGTCTCCTTAGACGCGCGGTATACCTCATACAGCGCGTCCTCTTCGGCGGAATCTCGTCAAAGTCAAAGTCAAAGTCAAAATCCTTTATTCATTTAAATCACAAAGTGACACTTATGAACGTCAATTTAAAAAAATAATTACTTAAAGCTTCTACATTTACATTTACTGCCACGTTCGCAAAGCAATAGGTAGAACCATGAGAAAGAACGGGCAATAAAACTCAAGGTCACTCTTTTTCATCGCCAGGTTTTGCATAATACATACAAATTTAAATTTTGTAAGGTGCTGCAACTGTTTCACCTTCTATGTCATTTGTATATATTTACTCTACTTAATACTCAAGCATAATGTAGTAAAATTTTGATGTTCATTTAATTAGCCTCCTGAGAATTGACATGGTGAAACAAGAGCATCCACTTACATTAAGTACCTAACAATGCAGGCAATCCGCGCAAATGTTCAGAACCATGATAGAAATGATACAGTTTAATATTAAAAATGTAATACCAGCCCGTAAGACCGACATCGACCAGTCATCGCAAGTAGCACCCGTTCACGAGTATGACGCATGGGCCAGCCATCATCCCTCTCGCCATATCAGAGGGACAGGGATGACCCGACACACGACGCCACCACAAGAAATGACATTTTAGTGAGCATGACGACAACGGTACACGAACCGGCAGTAATTAACAATCTGTTGGTATACTGACCATGAACACGAATTACCTGCATTTTCCAGATCGTTAATATTATCATAAATATGTGGAACGCGTGCAAAATGCAAATGTAGTACCTATATTTGATTGATTGACATGATACTTTTTGAAATATAACCACCGATCGAACTGATTGGCTACACGATTATAATACATTATAAAAAAAAAACAAATAAAAGTATCTAACGAGATGAGTGACATTTAGTAATGTGGTGGCGATTCCAAAAACTATCATTTACATGATTTTAATTCGACGTCGTCTCCGGTATCGGGTGTACCGGCGACGAGCCGCAACGCATGCTACGCGCAATTGCGCGATCTCGGCGGTCCACCAGTACACCCTGCGCCTTGCGGACTGTTGGCGGACACGGGGCATGGACGCGTCGCAGATCTGCGTCATCGCCCCGTGAAACCACAGCGCCACCGCCTCGACGTCGACGGGGCCGTCCGTCGTCGACTCCCAGATCCAGGACTGGACTAAGGCAGCTTCCTCGAGTAGTTCCTTGTCGATGCGCTTAAGCGCCCAACGCGGGCCGTCATTAATCGGGGTTGTTGGATGGCGGCCGCTCGCGGTCTGGGCAGAGACGTCGAACCGGATATACCGATGGTCCGACAGCGTCTCCACCTCCACGGCGACACGCCAGTCATGGACTCGGCTGGCGACAGAGGGGCTAGCGAACGAGACGTCCACTATCGACCCGCCCCGCTGCCGCACGCACGTGTAAGCCGAACCCCGATTCAGGATGACCAGACCAGTCGTCACCGCCCACTCTTCTAGCACCTCGCCACGAGGGTCAGTGACCGGAGATCCCCACGCCGATGACTTGGCGTTGAGATCCCCGAGCACCAGAACGGGACGAGGGTGATAGCGGCCTACGACGGCGCCCAACTCGACAAGGAAACCCTCAAAGTCGGCGAGACTCCTGTTGGGGGAGAAATACGCCCCCACAATGACAATGCCGCCCGAGACTGCAGCAACCCACCCGCGGCCCCGAGACGGGTCAATTAGAGTCTCGCCAATAATGGTCACCAAACCGTCAGCGCATCCCAGCCAGTTGTCACGGGCGGGAATGAAGTACGGTTCGGCGACCACAGCCACGTGAATCGACCACTCTGCCATGCTCTGGAGTAGGAGATCCTGAGCTCTGGCACAGTGGTTGATGTTGCCCTGGAGAAAATGGAGTTGTGCCATTATTGACACTCCATTCCCTCGGCAACGGTCCTGGGCCGGGAGTCGGCCGCGGAGCTATTAGCCTGCGGGGGTGGCGAGGTTTCCCCGGCAGGTTTAGAGCTCCTCTTCTTTTTTTTCTTTGCCTTGCTGGCAGGCGCGCCACAGGCCCCTCCGCCCACTTTGTGTCCCGCTGGCTTCCCCGCAGCCGAACATAAGCTGCAGTTGGGCGCCGCGGAACACTGGGCCGCCATGTGGCCGGGCTGACCGCAGCGATAACAAAGATCACTACGGTCAATCTCAGCGGTGCACTTTGCCCGTACGTGTCCCTTCTCCAGGCACCGGAAGCACCGCAAAGCCCGGGGCTGCAGGAGTGTTACCCTCGCTGCAATCCAGCCAACCAACAATCTGCCGCTATCGGCGATCTTCTTCGCCGACGCTACAGGGCACCGAACCCAGACTACGCGAAGTCCAGTTGCGTCGACGCGTATATCGCCGGCCCGCACCTTGTCCGGCGGACACTCTCCGCTTCGGACAACGGCCGCCACTACCTCCTCAGAGGTCACGGAGTCGTCCAGACCAGCAATCCGCACCTCTGCGGTTTTCACTGGCCTGGAGACCCGAACGTCCTCAGGGCTGAGAACCTCCATCATCCTGGCGGCCAGAGCGTCCGCCTTTTCGGCACTGCCGCTAGCAGCACCAGCCACCTCGAACAGCCGCGCACCCGTGGCAGCTTGCCTGAGGGTGACGGACTGGAGGCCAAGATCTGATAATTTGATCTTGGCCTTGGCCTCGGCAATGACCGACTGGTATGTTACGCCGCGCTCCGCAGCTCCGGGCTGTAACGTGAGCGTTACAGCCTCGGAACGCGGGGCATGTATCGTCGGTCCTTTGCGACCGCCTTTGGCAGTCCGCCGCGCAGGTTGTGCAACCGTCTTTGCGCTACCACCGGGGGCGCATGGAGCTGCTGCGGCCTTCTTGGCGGCTTTGCGGGCCTTCTTGCGGCCCACGACTTTCGCCCAGGTCTCACCCTTAGACCCGGCAGTTGTGGGCTGATCGCTCAGAGGAGCTCCCTCCGTGGGCTTTTTGTTACCCTCTGCGGGCTTTCCCCTTTGAGGCGCAAGTCTCGGTGGCTCCTCAGTCCTCCGCGTGTCAGCCGCTAGAGGCGGACGGGGGATTTCCGCCGGGAGGCGCTGAGAAATTGCCTCCAGCCGAGCGTCAACCATGCTCCCGCACCGGAGCATGCAGGTCTGGACAATGCGCTCGACCTCTTCGTCGGTACGAGGGCTTGCCGGTCGCGGTGCTGGAGTCGGAGCCACTACAGGTGCGGCATCAGTGGACGTGCGTCGCTGCTGGTGCTCGCTTAGTGCAGCGACTTGCCGCCGGAGGTCCTCAAGGTCATTTCGAAGGCGGCTGTTCTCCTCCTGTAACTTAGCGACCTCATCAGAGGCCGTCCTGTTGAGGAGGATACCAACCGCCTCCCTGATATCCGCGGCAGCCTCTTTTAAGCCTCGGATGAACGTGCCTTTCAGGCTGCCAGACTTTGTGGCAACCTTCAGGACTAAGTCCACCCCATCCAGAGCCAGTTGGCTCAAGGCCACCGCAGATGGCTCTCCCCCTTCCGCCGCCAGAGCAGCTCTTCGCTCGCGAGCGCGTCGGGCCATTTCCGACACTTCGTCGGCCGCGACGGCTTTGCGCTGCTCTCTCTTGGCGGCGTTGAGCTCCGCCTTTGAGCTCCCCAGCGAGGCACAGCTTTCAACACCATCGCCAGGGTCTTCCGTAGTGACCCCCATGTCACTCTCTGCTTCACTAGCCGCCGAGGTATTGGAGCGCACGTACTGTCCGTGCTTATCCCTCCGCGGCTGCGTGGCACTCGCCCCTCTCGATGCCTGCCGACCCCTCCTCAAAGTCGGCAACTTGGGGGCCGGCAGGCCTTCCTCGTCTGAGGTCTGGCACCCTGGACGTTTCCTAACGGAAGACGTCCCACGTGACCGATTTCCACCACTTCCAGTATCCATATCCGCTACAGGGGCCTGGTCGCCTACCCCTGCGCATCCGTCGGTCACCAATTTAACACTTGCAGGCCCGGATACCCGCAAGCGCCGGGTGTCAACCGGGTCGCATGACATAGCATCGCTTCCAGTAGCCATATCCGCTACAGGGGCCTGGTCGCCTACCCCTGCGCATCCATCGGTCACTAATTTACCACTCGCAGGCCCGGATACCTGCGAGCGCCGGGCGTCAACCGGGGCGCACGACAAAACACAATCATTTTCCTCTGACATTTCATTAGGTTAATTGGGTAATACACCCATCACTTCCCCACGGTGATGAGGCCGCTCTTTAGTGGCAGGGTATTTAAGCCTCCCGAGGCCCGCGAATGCCTGTAGAGCAGGAGATACCACCCGCTGTTCGGTAAACTAAACTAACCTCCATTTGTTTTTTATTTTTGTTTTTATTTGTTTTTTTTTTATTTAATTTTTTTAATTTTTTTGTAATTGTTATTTTTTTTTTTCAATTTTTTTTCCCAGTCTTAAAAACTAACTAAACCTACCCATCACCCGACACCGTGGCTCACAACACCTCGCCACGGATGCCCCTAGACCGCAGGTTGAGGAGCAACCCACGGTCTTCCCCACATCGGTCACTGCGACGTACGCGCGTACGTCGCAGTGACCTATGACGAGTGGAGACCTCTAAACGGCGGACTGTAAAACGGCCCGCAGTCTACCCCACCTCGCTCCCTAGTCGTGCACTCTGCAGCTGCAGAGCGCAGGTAGGGGGCCCTCGGGAGCGACTCCTCCGCTAACCCAAACTTACCCAACTTCACTCCTTATAGACGACAAGAAGTGAATAGCGAACCACCCAATTACTCGGATGGCTCACTCTCTCCACGGCAGTTCTCTTTGAACTCCGTCTCGTATCCTTCTTCGTCCGGCCTCTCGCTTTGGACCTTTCCGGCATGAGTAGCTCTACCGGCATAGCTCCAAAGGTCATTGAGACACGCAAGCCCACCACGACGACAACGTGAGGATACACGGTGGGCACAGTTCTAACCTAACCTAAATCAATAATTATTAATACGACCGATTCGTTTCTGGAACTTGATCATTGTACTATAATATTGTGTATTTGTACCATGGTATTATTATTCTTATATGTTATACATGTTATGTGAAAATAAATTACGCAAAATTAATGTATATAATACTGATTATTATAAATAAAAAGAAATCTAAACAAAAAAGATATGACTTTGAATAATAGTGTAAAAGATGGTTATGTTGAGAAAATATAGGAAAACAAATAAAAGTATAATAGATGTTTATCGCTACTGACATTATGAAGTTCAATGCTTCGGAGTTATGAACATTAGAGACAGAGTAGATAGGAATTGTAATTGTTAGGATGAAAAATGTTAGGAAGAACATTTCCGGTTTTCCAATTATCGGAGTAGAAAATTTAGGTGAACTTTGGCGCACCCGATTTCTGCTGCTACCTATTGCTATTTTTTTTTATATCGGCCATCCGCTATTAATATCGCGCCCTTCCTCAAACAAACACTCGCCTGGTTTGTAAAATGCGCATTTTCATCCCCTCGGAGAGGGTTGTGATGACGACAAAATATGCACATGGGGGTACATATTTTGTCGCAAAACTGTTATATATTTAGTCTTACTTTTCCTGTACTTTTAATGAATGTGTACAAAAATGTGTAAAAGAAAAAAAATACCTACTCAATCATATATTAATTATTTTTTTATTTATAGACTCACACCTGTATTCCCGAAGGAGTAGGAAGAGGAGTGATATTACACCCACATTTCGCCATGAATTTTTAGGTCCCACGTAATAGGGGGCGAGCCTATTGCCGTACCGGGCACATTACCAGACTCCGTGCTGCTACTGAGAATTTCCTTACGGAAAAACCCAATAACACTTTGCCTGACCCGGGAATCGAACCCGAGACCTCCCAATCCCACGCGCACATTTATGCCGCGAGACCAATGAGGCAGTCAATCATAGATTAGCTAACTTCATTCATATTAGATACTAGACTTGGCCTGATATTTAATTGCGATGCTTTTACGATAAATATGCACGATTATCCTCAATAACGAGTCACAAATCAGTTTTGTATCTCGGAAACATTGGATGTTCCGATACGTAATAAGGCGTACGATAACGCTTTTCTTTCAAGTAAATTCATACTAAATGCGAAAATATGTTTGTTTGTCTTTCTTTACTATACAGTATCATAGGCTATTTTTACCACGTTAAAACATGTCTCGATTACCTACTTCCATCTACGCTGGCTAAGTCTAGTCATAGTATATACAAGCAAATAACCACAAACATAACATGAATATATAAATAATAGAGTAATAACCTGTGGTAATAACATTGTCACAGACAGTTAGTTGCGTCAATCGAGCTTACCGACTCCTTACTAAAGTTTTGACGCTAAATAATTATCTAAGTTAAATGAGTCCCTTCGTCAGCCAACGGCAACGGTGCAATCACTGAAGTTTGTAATCCTAGTCACCCGTACTAGTAAACTCAATAGCGACAAATTTATACAATAAATTACTCTTTTATTTGATATTTACTTGTACTCACAAGGATTTTTCTTGTTGTGTTGCAAGAGACATGTGTGGTAATTATTTTTTGTTTGATACGTGTTTGCTATTAAAAATAACATTCTGTTAAAATTATGGTCTCGATTCTTGTGTCAAAATGTTTCGCTATTTGGTGGTTCATTATAGATATTAGGTACCCATTTAGATTTCTGAATCGATGAGAAGTAACATTTATAATGTTACAGAAGAGAAAGATTTCGCAAAATTTATTATAAAATTGAGTACCTAGGTATTACGAATTGCTGGTAAGAGAACTCAAGATCTACTGTAAAGATATCTATAGGTTAACTTATGTCAGAATACCAAGGAACAGTCTTAAGGCATCACTTTACTCAGCAAAATAAGGTAATTTTGTTACGAATTTCATTATGCGAATAATGGTGGATTTTGCCGTAAAAGACTTGCCTTGCCTTAACAAAGCTCGACAGAAATATCTAACTAGACTACATTAAATAATACGTAGATTGTGGCAAGCTTTACAACATTTTATTTTCAAATTTTAATATAAAGCGACGTAATTTCTGTACAATCTTCTTCATTGTTGTAGGTAAAAAGCTGCTATTCGTTGTGATTTAATATAGCTTCTTGGATATTGTTGGACTGTATTTTGCAATACGTATCATAACTTTCGATGTGATGTCATGTGTGTGCACGATATTTTATTTATGTGATTCAAAACATATCACATAATTTATCAGATATTTCAAGATTTTCGGGTTTGAACCCGAGGTCCTCTGCGTAGCTGTCTGTTAGAGTCTTCCAAGATGGCTTACACTGCCTATTCATTATTGGCGATGCTAAGATTCTAACTAGCGACTCTAGCGGCGAATTTGGAAGTTGTCATCGCCAATATTCATCTTGTTGTATTTTCTTATAACTTGCTTTAATAAAAAAATCGTATATGCACGATCTTGTTGAATAACTATTGATCAATCTCTAGAGGGTTTATGAGGGCTAGTATACAATAATGAATGGATGATTGAAGTTTTCTTCTACAAGAGGAATAACACGGAAAAGTTTCCCTAACACGGCTCTTCCAAATTCCCTTTGCGTATCAATGCTCAATTAATAACAACTGCCTAGATCTCACCGAAAACCATTTACGCGAAATTGATATTTGTACGTATTAGTTACAAGCAGTCTTTCTTTATCAGCAGTTTTTCTTTATCCACCTGATTGGAGATGTGTAATATATGACATAATAATAATGGATGCTATTCTATAAAACTTAATGACTTGTTACATTTTCAGACATAATTGGTTAAATTACTGCATCTATTTTCATTTCTAGTTTTTTTAGATGTTAATATTATAATACTAAAATAGAGCCTGTCATCCCGTATAATATAAGACAACTGTTGGAATGGTTATTTCACTGCATCATTATCACCTCAGCGAAAAGACGTTCACTGCTTTATATAGGCACTGTATTTATTTTGCTCAAGTTACTTTATATACCTTTTATATACGTATATTTAGATATAGGTGATATTGGCTTAGAGAACCATAGACTCCAAAATGGTGCCCAACGTGGGGCAACATAGAGCCTGTTTTTTAGGGTTCCGTAGTCCACAAGGAACCCTTATAGTTTCGTCATGTCCGTCCGTCTGTCCGTCCGCAGCCTAGCTCAAAGACGGCTGGTGCTAGAAAGCTGATATTTGACATAAATATAGACATACGATATTGCAACAAAGCTGTAGAATAAATAAAAATCACTGAAGAACGTAATCCTAGTCACCCGTACTAGTAAACTCAATAGTGACAATTTTATACAATAAATTACTCTTTTATTTGGTGTTTACTTGTACTCACATGGATTTATTCTTGTTGTGTTGCAAGTGACATGTGTGGAAATTATTTTTTGTTTGATACGTGTTTGCCATTATCGGGTTTATTAATATAAAAAATAACATTCTGTTAAAATTATGGTCTCGATTCTTGTGTCTTGTGTCTTCGCTATTTGGCATGTTATATTTCTAAATCGATGAGAAGTAACATTTATACTGTTACAGAAGAGAAAGATTTCGTAAAAAGGAGAAATACATATCATCAGAGATTTATTATAAAATTGAGTAGGTATTACGAATTGCTGGTAAGAGAACTCAAGATCTACTATAAAGATATCTATAGGTTAACTTATGTCAGAATACCAAGGAACAGTCTCAAGGCATCACTTTACTCCGCAAAATAAGGTAATTTTGTAACGAATTTCATTATGCGAATAATGGTGGATTTTGCCGTCAAAGACTTGCCTTGCCTTAACAAAGCTCGACAGAAATATCTAACTAGACTACATTAAATAATACGTAGATTGTGGCAAGCTTTATAACATTTTATTTTCAAATTTTAATATAAAGCGACGTTATTTCTGAATAATCTTCTTCATTGTTGTAGGTAAAAAGCTGCTATTCATGGTGATTCAATATAGCTTCTTGGATATTGTTGGACTGAATTTTGCAATACGTATCATAACTTTCGATGCGATGACATGTGTGTGCACGATATTTTATTTATGTGACTCAAAACGAATCACATAATTTCTCAAATATTTCAAGACTTTCGGGTTTGGACCCGAGGTCCTCTGCGTAGCTGTCTGTTAGAGTCTTCCAAGATGGCTTACACTGGCTATATTTCATTATTGGCGATGCTGAGATTCTAACTAGCGACTCTAGCGGCGAATTTGGGAGTTGTCCGGGTACGACACTTTTGACAGCTCAATACAATGACCACTATAACCTCGAAGCGTAGTCAGAGTCTGTCTACGCCTCGAAGTAAAGTTGTATTGAAAGCTGTCAAAAGTGTCGTACCTGGACAATTTCCAAATTCACCGCTAGAGGCGCGCGGATAATCTTTGCATCGCCAATAGTAATTTTGTTGTATTTTCTTATAACTTGCTTTAATAAAAAGTTCGTATATGCACGATCTTGTTGAATAACTATTGATCAATCTCTAGAGGGTTTATGAGGGCTAGTATAAAATAAAGAATGGATGATTAGAGTTTTCTTCTACAAGAGGAATAACACGGAAAAGTTTCACCAAGCTAACACGGCTCTTCCAAATTCACTTTTTGTTATTAACTTTTTATTTATTAATTTCAATTAATAACAACTGCCTAGATCTCACCGAAAACCATTTACGCGAAATTGATATTTGTACGTATTAGTTACAAGCAGTATTTTCTTCAGCATCGATGTATAATTTGAGTCTACATTAGTATCCACCTACTTAGAGATGTGTTATATATGATATAATAATAATGGATGCTATGCTATAAAACTTAATGACTTGTTACATTTTTAGACGTAATTGGTTAAATTTCTGCATCTATTTTTATAAAATTTATTTATTTCTAGTTCTTTTAGATGTTAATATTTTAATACTAAAATAGAGCCTGTCATCCCGTATAATAAGAACATAAGACAACTGTTGGAATGGTTATTTTACTGCATCATTATCACCTCAGCGAAAAGACGTTCACTGCTATTTACATATTGACAACGCGAATTTACTAGGTGATTGGGGCTTAGATAACCATAGACTACAAAATGGTGGCCAACGTGGGGCTACATAGACCCTGTTTTTCAATAATACATTATAGTCAGTCACAGAAGACGTAATGGTGTAATTAACACACAAAGATTCGACGACCGGTTGGCGCGGTGGTAGTGTAAGCGACTGCTACGCCGATGGTCGCGGGTTCGATTCCCGCTCAAGTCAAACATTTGTATGCATGAACATGGATGCTTGTCTTGGTCTGGGTGTTTCTATGTTTAATATGTATTTACAAAAAAGTATATATGTATGTTTATCCATTATCTAGTACCCATAGAACAAGCTCTGCTTGGTTTGGGACTAGATGGTGATGTGTGTATGTGGTAGAATATTATTATATTATTAAGATTTGTCGTAGGTGGGCATCCACGACCTCGGGATTAGCAATCAAGGTCACTATCCACTGGACCACCAGGTCAGTCAACGATAAATTTGGTGGTATTATTACACAGTTTACTGATCAATGAATAATGCCAGAGCTCCTCTCAAGTGAACTTCACGGATGGATGGGTTGTTTGACTTTGACTTTAGTGACAGTTTACCGCCATCTGTCTCTGACTCCGTTTTATATTTGTTGTACTTCAGTAGCCTATTGATTTTTCACTTTCAGGTTTCTGTAGTAAACAGATCAATGTTTTTTCATTACTTTGATATACCTACGCAAGGAAACAACGTAACGTAGGCAAGTTATGTAACTGTAGTAGATATAAAATCACCATCATATTGTTGTTAATCCTTGCACTGAGCCCTTTCGTCCATTCTCTGCATTACTAAGCAATTATAGACACAAAAATAAGTTTTCTTTTTTAATTTTGGCAAGTACTTAACCTTATCAAACTTCGGCAATACCAAGGAATGCTTACCTGTGGCATGTGGATTTCCTTAAACACTTTTCTTTAGGAATCTGACTGCGAAATATTTAGCATAGACTATAAATAATTACGTTTCCTCACTTTTCCAACCATCGCATCATTTGTGTGCTTACACAGTAGTGGAAACAGTGCCATACATAAACAGAGTATAGGTGATATAATTAGGGTTTTCTAATCAAGTAGATATTAATTGAATAACTTTCCGTTATTTTTGCTGATGCAGATGATAATTATGATTGACTGGTCAACATGGGACCAGACGTTATGCATGAACCAGTATAAGTGTATACCTATAGTAATTTTGAGTTAACTAGTTTTATCACGTTTTAGCACATTGCGCTGTTGTAGTTATCGGAAAGAGAGGCGTGTAACTGCGTATATGATTATCAAATGCTCGCTAATATAAAGTGTACAGGTGCACGAATAACATTTATTGAAAAAACCTTTCGATTATTGTCAATCCTTGATTTCATACCAACGTTCCAAACTTTCATTGTTTCTTATGTATATTCTTAACATGCGCCTATAATACATATCTCTCTAAGGAATAGGGTGTCATATGTAGACGAGATAGCAACTTTAGTAACTTAGTGTCTGGTGGTTATATACCTACTATTGTTTATAAAGTCTTAATCATCTCAAAGTCTCGGAAGAGGAGACAGCTCACGGTCATAGTCCTGAGACTTCCCAAGTCGCAAAATTTTCTCAGAATTATATTAAATTAGAGTTTATTTTCGCCTTTATTAAATTAGACGTTAAGTGAACAGGGCAGCAAATCCCCCCATTTAAAATGTTAATTATATACACGGGATAAATAAGTTTGATAGATTAAGTTTTTAAAGGGTTAGTAATACGTTTTAATAAATTAAAATCCTTTACGAGTTAAAGAAATAACCTGGTACACCTTACAGCCCGTTTGGGAACCAATTAGATTACTAATCAAACATTTTAAGAGATTACCGATTGTTTTGGTAACAGCCTGGGCCAGCAAATCCAAAATATATATGTATACGTAATTTGGATATAGCTATGTAGGTGTGAGTTTATTCTCGCAGTGATTTGACGCATGCAAGCTTTTTTACCAGCAGGTAACGCTTGCCCCAAGTTTAATACACATTACATTGTGGTTTCTACTTTGTAATCGTATAATAATGCCAGTAAGGCAGTAAGTAAGGTAAACCTTATAATTACTTATTCAGTATTTCTTATATAAGTAGGCATATACGTAGTATTATCGACTGCCTCGTTGGTCTCGCAGCATAAATGTGCGCGTGGGATTGGGAGGTCTCGGGTTCGATTCCTGGGTCGGGCAAAAGTGTTATTGGGTTTTTCCGAATACTCAGTAGCAGCCCGGAGTCTGGTGATGTGCCCGGTAACGGCAATAGGCTCGCCCCCTTTACCCCATTACGTGGGACTAAAATAAATCTGGCGAAATGTGGGTGTAATATTTACACCTCTGCCTACCCCTTCGGGGATACAGGCGTGAGACTATAAATAAAAATAAAATAAATAAAATAGTATTATATATCGATGGCATATACCTATTACAAAACAAGGAGTATACCTACGTCATATTTAAAAAGTTTGAGTCATTTCTAAAAGTTATTATTTCCATTAATATTACCATTTTCTAAAAGAGGTTGTCTCGAATTAAAACAAATTACTTCTTTTAAAAGTCTTTTAGAAGTATCTGGTAACTTACTCATCTAGCTTCTTAAAACAGTAGTTGTATCTGACAACTGTTGGTGGATCTGTTGATGGCACATAAGATAATCTAAATGCGAAGCCTTATTCAGAATAACATTAGTAATTTATTGTAAACAATACTAGATGTTTGTTTAATTTACATGCATCAGACCTGTGATAAGATAAGGCAAGGGGCATTATTTCTTTTTAAATTTGGGTTAATATTGCTTATACCCAGGCTTTGTCCAGCCAAGATTTGTATTACTCACGGTTATTATACGCGTAACCTGAAGGTGATACGGGACGGATCTTTATCATTTTTGAGGTAATAGGACAAGTTCAACGAGGCCGTCAATTTAATACAATTCAAATTCAAGATGTAAATATAATATTATCTATATAATAATATAAACCATTGTCCAGTGTATGGTTGCTAAGGTAGAGATTGTTCAATCGCGTTTCTTCTGATAATTTGTGATAAAGTACCTACTAATTAATCATATTTTAATCTTATAATGTTAATATATGTTTCTGAATCAATGTACAGCGTGTGCAATGCACATAATAAATAAAATAGCCAGCATCAAATTAATTATATAACTTTTCCAAATAGTTTGTAGGCGAACATAACTTTTTCCGATAACATGTAACCAATCCTATAAAAGCATTTTGACGTCACATTTCTTGGATTAATATTTGAAATGTACAAAGTGACTGCCTGGTCACCAAATAAAACAAATATGAATAAAAATACAGCCTTTATTTTAATTATTTGTTTTTGACAATGCACATTACACACATCGCTATCTAATCCTATACTAGACGGAGCCTGTGTTTTGGCAATCAGGCAACTGATGAAATTACGTAAATATTCTTAAATACATACATAACTTGTATATAAATTAGGCTTTAAATGATGTCTTTAACGGCAAATTTATTGTTTCTGTATGTTTGCTTTTCTAATTGCCTATATGTATTAGTACTGTGATGTAAAAGTGAAGGCCAGTAAATTTTGAGCAGCTTTACCCGATTGACATCTGATTTTGAATATTGTCAGTCTTAGCAAATCTCCAAGACCATTTATTTTTTTCATTAATTCGATCGTCGAATGTTGTTTCAAATTTTGATATAGGTCATCTAAATATGTATTCAGGCGTTACGTCTTAAATTAACACTTTGGAGGACAGTTGACGTCTATTAATAGACGTCATAACAATAAAATTATATTGTGTCTCGTTTACTGTCCTTGAAAGGGTTAAGCAGGGCCTTGCTGCCTGATTGACTGAGCATGACTAGACCGGCTCGAGAAAATACAACCCTCTCACAGAATATGGACGTGAATTAATAGAATCTATGCTGCTGCGTTTCCTTCAGTGAGTTAGAGTGCCGGCAGGCGGCCTCTTACCTTTTCCAGTTCCCTCATCCCGCTTTTCCTCCTATACCATTTTCCATCCAGGTCGGAAATGCACTTGTGACACCTCTGGTATTACGTGTGACTATAGATGGCGGTAATCAGGCGACCCCTCTGCTTACTTGTCTCCCATGAAAAAAACGTACTCGACTACGTGGAAAAATTTATGAAACTCGCTATAACCATGGGATAAAAAATTGGCTATTTATCTTATCTAAGGCAAACAGATGCAAGAAATATGATAAACTGTGTACTCTACACAGTGGTTAGTAGGGCTTTCCCCGGATCACTACTTTAGGAAAATAGGTGGACCGTGGATCATTCATGGACTTAGCAAGTCTTATTACAAGGTACGGTACATAAACCTTTTTTTTTGCTGTCGGTTTGGAAAATCCTCATGGAGTCGCTCCGCCCTAGGGGGGCAGGACGAAGGGGACTGTCAGACTCTTACTGATTAAAAACCAACCCGTGCTCCTCATGTACCCATCTGTCGGAGGGTAGGGTTTCACTGAAGCATTCCTCGCTACCCCCCGACGGGTTGCCCGCCAGATGGTCAGGCGGGCCCCGAACGAAACCCTCTTGGTGGCGGATAAAGGTGTTGGGCTCCGCCGCCAAAACACCCAGCAGCCGCAGAGGATAGGGAGGACGGCAACACAACACCGCATCTCCTCTTCCTCTGCGGCCCCACCGCGACGCAACGATGGTGCGCCCCCATTCGGTCGCGGGAGATATGGCGCGCGGCAACGCAACACCGACACGCTTCTCCTCCCGCGACCGCACCCGACTGCGAGGGACAGACAGAACTGTCCCCTGCATCCGCACCTTGGGACGCATCCTACGCAGGCCTCACGCAAGCCCACGTGGAGCGTCCCCTCCCGTGATCCCGCTTCACCGTGGGTGTAACTAAAACCCACGGTTACTGAGCCCCCCCACCACGACAAGGTGGAGATCCCACGGGGGGGGGGGGGGGACGGTACCTAACCCTAGACTACGTCTTGCAAATCAATTGTATAAATAAATGTAGAAAGACGATCGTTATTCATTTCAATTCGGCAACTAATTTTAAAGATAAATTGTTAAGCATATACAAAGATATAGCATTGTCAATATCTTGTAATAATTTCACTGACCTATATTTATTCCTCGTTTTCAATAAGGCTAGGGACGTCAGCTACATCGCCAGATAATTAAAAGTGAAAAGTATCATACAATGGTAGCGGAATGTACGCAATTAAAGCGTATGTGCTACTGCATTAGTAGCACATACGCTAAGCTAGATTTTAATTAAATAAATCCGAGCTAGTTGCGAAGGAGGGGTAGTGCCTTAACAACTTGTACATAGCTACAAAGTACATACCTGCTACAAACTCTTGTAGGTATAGTACAAGTAGTCGAGTTCATCGTTAATCTTTAATCAGAATCGTGAAAAGAACGCAGGTTCAAGTATTTTCTTTTAATTAAATCTTTCCCAGTTATAAAAATGTTGCTTTCACTTTTTCTCCCTCCATTCTTTCTTGCTACTTTATGGTTTTATTAGTTTCGTAATTGTTTAGAGATATAAAAATATGTGAAAATAGCTGTAAAGTATTATTGTGCTTTAATTTGTGTGGTCTTGGAGAATTACTTAGTGTTCTTTAGATTTCAATTGGTTGAAATTTTATGGGTCTTCGTTCAGTATTCATCGTAACCGAAACTGAAAGTTAGTATATATTTATTATTTGTTATAAATAAATATTGTTGTAAAGGTATATTATCGTACAATATTGTCGTAAAGCTATTTTTTCAAATCGGCTATGAATTGATACTGTTATGTCAGTAGACGATCTTTACAATCATAGGTCACTAATAACCAATAATGGATAAGGCTAGTCTGCGGGGTAGTTAATTAGAACTGATTGTCTTAGAATAGCCAAAACAACTTAGGTACTTACATAATTTTAACAATATATCGCTGACAACATTATTATATTTTATTACTTAGCTTCTCAAATTGCCATTGCGATATCAGTGCCAGACCAAATTAAATTAAAGCATTAAGTTGGGCATTATACATATTAACTTCAGTGTACCTACATTAAGGTTTAAATAAATAGATAGGTCACCATTTTATATATATATATATATATATATATATATAATGATATAGCATGACATACAAGATAGAATGTCATACCAAACTTTGAGACAGTGAAAAGTTTTCACAATACTCGGCAAGCACTTTCAGGTAAGCCTTTACACTGTGACAAAATAAATTAATAGTTAAAAAAATGCTAGAAAAACACACTTTTATAAATGCAAATAAAAAGAAAAAAAAAATTATGGATCGTTCAAGTTGTCTCTATTTCTGGGCTGAAGTGTAAACTATGTGTTAAAATAAATGTATAAGTGTTAAAAATATTTCCTTATCAAAGACCAAAAAGAATAAAATAAATTAATAGTTTAAAAAACACTTGAAAACATGCCTTTATAAATGCACGTAAAAACAAAAAAATAATTATGTATCGTTCAAGTTGTCTCTATTTCTGGGCTAAAGTGTAAAGTATGTGCTTTTAATTATAATATTTCATTGTAAAAGCGTGGGGCGCTGGAACAGGAAAGACGTTCTTGTTTAACTTGTTGGAAAATCAAGTGAACAGATGTTACGGGAAGCAGGTTACACAGATTGGTGCTCTAACTGGAGATGCAGGACGACTAGTAGGTGGCTCTACATTATACAGTCTGTTCAAAGTACCAGTTTGTCGAACTCAGACAAAACATGCGCCAGTAGCGAGGAGAGACGACATTCACCGTGTAACGGAATCCTATGGACCCCAGGCTGATTAAAATTTTAGTTTTCTTAATAACTGGGTTTAAAATGCCAGCCCCGCCAAGTAATTTTGTGGCCAGGGTTCCCGCGCCCCTCCCCGCGCAGGACCATGGGATTCGTCCTTACTTTATATTCCTCTGCTGACAGTATTTACCAAACGTAAATGCTTTTAATTGAATGAAAGTGGACATCAAAATACTAAAGACAGCGATACATTAGTATTGGTTTGTCATCACAAAATCACTCTCCATTTATTCATGCTTCACATATTGGTACTTGAGTACAAGGCAGCGTATCTCAGAGACGGCAGCTCCAGGGAGACGGAGAACATGATCCAGGTATATTAGTAATATAGTATTATCGGCGCCGAGTATTTCAGCGATATCCAGTGTATAGTATTGAGCGTACAGTAACAGTCTCAGAACTGATGTCACAAAACGCCTCTTTGCCGCAAGTCACAACATTGAAGCCCATACAAACATAGTCAATTAAAACGTATTAAGCCATCGCGCATAGTTTGCAGGGAAGCTCTCGTTACAATCGCCGCTAGATTAGCCGCCGGGTCTTACTGTTACCGCGTGACCGACAGGTGGCTCTTCTTTCGCTCTTTAAAACCTTGTCAGCTGCTATGTACTGGCCTGTACGCAGGTTTAGACAGCGATTGTGAAAGTCCTGCATTCTACCACCTGATCGCGAATACGGAGACTCCCATCATACATCGCTCGTCTTCACATCCATCATCAACAAGGTACGAACCACTACTAATGCTACACGTGGTTATTAATAATATAACTATGTACAATATCTCATAGAGAACTTTATATTTTAGTCAACCTGGTATACATATATGGTGTGATATAGACATAGATACACAACAGAGTTATTAATGTTATACAGTTCATGCAATAAATTACAGTAAAGTGAATAACAGACACTCACCGGACTTTTAGCTGCGTCGCTGCCAAACTTACCCCTTGCCTGTGCTGATCACCTTCTCTTGAAGCCGCTCGCCTTGTTCTTCGATATCACTAAGCACTAATTATCGACCAACACCGAACCTCTTTCGCGCTAGGTCAGGTCCGATCTCTCTCGCACCATAAGACCAACTGCCTGAACTACCACGCGAGTCTGTTCCCGAGATCTGCCCTCTTCCGCGTCCTAAGACTGACTGTCCGAGATCCGCCCGGTTCCGCGTCTCCACATTGACTGCCCAGTCAAACACCCCCAAGGCAACGCCCCTGACCTCTTACTACCTGATAGGGTTCGTTTCTTATCGTTGGTCCCTTTTTTATTATCCTCAACTATACCGCATGTGAACACTACAGTGTAAATGTTTTCTCATATTTCATGGCTATTTCTTTACTCATATGCCTGTCACATAACTCTTATAAATTTGTCAACCTCTTAGAATTTATGAGTGTACTAATTGCAGAACGTTGGCGCCATCGTAGCAATAAGACAAACACATGTGGAAACAAATATGCGACCTAAGGACTATATATTATTATTTACTTTGGTGTAGCCAGCAACACCATTACAACCGACATTTTCAACGCCGCTTTTTCAGGAAATTATGTAGGTATAGGGTAATGCGTCAATAGTGGCAAAATGTAGAGTTCTTGTTCGTGGACGAGATATCTTTTGTTCCCTTTGGTAACCCTTTGGCGGCATAAATGCTATGCTCTTGTGCGACCTCATACAGCTTCCGCAAGGAAGGTAGTATTAGTATTTGTTAGCAATAAAGTCTTTCCTGTTCCAGCGCCCCACGCTTTTACAATAAAATATTATAATTAAAAGCACATAGTTTACACTTCAGCCCAGAAATAGAGACGACTTGAACGATCCATTATTTATTTTTAGGGTTCCGTACCTCGAAAGGAAAAAAAACGGAACCCTTATAGGATCACTTTGTTGTCCGTCCGTCTGTCAAGACCCTTTTTCTCAGGAATGCGTGGAGGTATCAAACTGAAATTTATAATAAATACTCGAATCTACGGTTCCTTAGAGCTGTAAAAAAATCAAACTTCTAATCCAACGCAATCAAAAGATACAGCCGTTTATGCTGCAAATTGCAGCATATTTTCAAACTTGCATTGGAATCAAAACCTACAGGGTACTTCCCGTGAACTCAGAATCTTGAAATTTGGTACGAAGTAACTTCTTATATCACATATAAAGGAAAAATTGCGAAAAGCGTACATTTTTAGTTACAGCATATAAAAAAGTATTTTTAATAAATTTTAAGTTACTACCCCTTTCTCTTCAACGCGTAGAGGTATTAAATTGAAATTCATATCAAAGACTCAGGTATATAACACCGTTAGGCTGCAACAAAATCAAGCTTCTATGTCAACGCAATCAAAAGAAAGAGCAATATAAGCATATTTTCAAACTCGCGCCTACTCGCAAGTAAATCAAAACCTACAGGGTACTTTCCGTGAACTCAAAATCTTGAAATTTGGTATGAAGCAACGTCTTATATCACTTATAAAGGAAAAATTGCGAAAACTGTATTTTTTTAGTTACAGCATATAAAAAAATATTTTTAATAAATTTGAAGTTATTACCCCTTTCTCTTGAACGCGTGGAGGTATTAAATTGAAATTCATATCAAAGACTCAGGTATATAACACCGTTAGGCTGCAACAAAATCAAGCTTCTATGTCAACGCAATCAAAAGAAAGAGCAATATAAGCATATTTTCAAACTCGCGCCTACTCGCAAGTAAATCAAAACCTACAGGGTACTTTCCGTGAACTCAAAATCTTGAAATTTGGTATGAAGCAACGTCTTATATCACTTATAAAGGAAAAATTGCGAAAACTGTATTTTTTTAGTTACAGCATATAAAAAAATATTTTTAATAAATTTGAAGTTATTACCCCTTTCTCTTGAACGCGTGGAGGTATTAAATTGAAATTCATATTAAATACGCAGGTATATAATACCATTAGGCTGTAACAAAATCAAATTTCTATGTCTACGCAATCAAAAGAAAGAGCAATATAATCATATTTTCAAACTGGCGTCTACTCGCAAGGGAATCAAAACCTAATGGGTACTTCCCGTGAACTCTAAATCTTGAAATTTGGTACGAAGTAACGTCTTATAGCCCAGATAATGGATGCGGAAGGCTGAGGACCGTGTACTGTGGTGCGTGTTGCGAGAGTCCTATGTCCAGCAGTAGACTGCGATAGGCTGATTGAGATTTTAAATTACCCAGACGCTGCAAACGGCCATTATGAATGCTTGCATTCCGAAATGTTTAATGTCAGAGTGATAACTGTATATAAGTCACCACAGTGTCCAATTAATGTTGCAATAGAATACATAAATATAACATTCATGTTCTCGTCTGATTGTCGTGGGACACTTCAATATTGATTTTAGAATGAATCCCCAAAATGGAAATTTCACATATTTTTCATCTATAAACATGTTTCCGTTAATAAACACTAGCACAACAAGAAGTAGTACATTTATAGATAACGTTTTTTCGAACTTCAATGTTCAATGTGGTATTTTACCTTTTTCGGTCTCCATTTACAGATCTGGTTCAAATTTGATACTTAATTCCACACTTTAAAATTTTCATTTCTTTTATATGTTTTTTTTTAAATTTACATAACGTAATATAAGTTCACGCCTTTTTATCCCTGAAGGGGTAGGCAGAGGAGTATTACACACCCACACTTCGCCAGTTATGTTTCGGTCTCAATGTAATAGAGGGCGAGCCTATTGCCATCTACCGGGCACATTACTAAGCAAGCGATAATTAACATTTTAAATACACACATATGTAACTCCGAAAAGTCAGTGAATTGTGCCTGGGGTACCTGGGGAGTGAACCCGAGATCATCATCTCGGCAGTCCGTTACCTACACCACTGGGCTATCGCCCCTTACTTATTTTTGGTATTTATTTAAGAATATGGGTTATTGTTTTATTTTATGTGTAAATAGTCACCGTAGTTTAATTTTCATCGCAAATAAATACTATAATTATTAAAAATACTTAATTAGTATTTTTGTAACAGATTTCTTATAGTCACGAAAACTTTGTAAATCTAACTTTTATAAAAAATCTTACCATCTTTCATCAGCAGACTTTTGCAAGGCTGCTGCAAGGCTGGTATAGGTATTTAAGTTATATTATAAAATAAGCGATAATGTTAATATAAAATAAAGGACGACTGATTACCAACGACAAAGACACCTTTTTCTTTAATTTATGATCCTCCAGCTTTCCATACTGTAATGTTATGGATTTCATTTTGCAATAAAAATACCATTACTATGACTGGTGAACTTTTACTTATATACCTACAGGTTTGTACGGAACGCTCGGTGCGCGAGTCCGACTCGCACTTGACCGGTTTTTTTGTTTTTATGTGCATTTTTTATTACTATTATTATTTCGTTTCTTCTTTTTTTCTCAGCTTTTAGCTGGTTTTAACTACATCTACGGGTAAGAACCAAGTAAATGTAGTGTGTAGTGATTAAAGATTATGGTGTGGTGATATGTATTGTGTCATTTTCATCAAGTGACATAAACTTGCGAACAATCCTGCAAGTATTTAAGATGGCTGCTTTCTGTAGATTTATGTAAAGGCTGTCTTGGAGGTCTATCAAATTTATGCTATGGTGGAGATGTTTAGGAACGACGCCGGTGGTACATATGACTATTAGTACTATATAAACTTTACTCTGGTTCCATATCCTCGCTACCTCTTCTTTCAGTTCTGAATATTTGCTAATTTTCTCAGTAATAGTCTTTTGTATATTGTGTGTATTAGGAACAGCAATGTCTATGAGGTATGTAGTTTCCTTGTGTTTATCGATTAGTGTTATGTCCGGTCTATTATAGTGTTTGGTTCTGTCTTTAAGGATAGCGCGGTCGAAGTAGAGCTTGTGTGTAGTGTTTTCCAAGATAGTCTGTGGTGTGTATTTGTAATATGATGTGTCCATGTCTCGGATTAGCTTATGTTTAAGTGCTAGGTTTTGATGGATAATATTGGCAATTTGGTTGTCTGTGTGTATAGTCTGTTTGTGTGAGAGTCGTACATGCTCCGGTTATATGTTGGATAGTTTCGGGTTGTGTATGGCATCTACGGCATTTATCATTTGTTACGGTGGGATCTTTTATTATATATTTTCTATGATTTTTTGTGTTTATTATTTGATCTTGTATCACTATCATAAATCCTTCTGTTTCTGGAAACAAATTACCTATCTGCAACCACTTATTCGACGCTACTAAGTCAACGTGACTCTGTTCAAGGTCATGTGGGTGTCGACCGTGCAGTGTTTTCTGTTTCCACGTGTAAATTTTCCGTTTTTGTATGTCACTATTGTTTGAAATTTGTGTGTTAGCAGGGTCGTGTAGGTTGAGCGGTGTGTAGTTAAAATCATGTTTTACTATTTCTTTATGAATATTACTTACATGTGATTTTGTAAGGAAGTATGCTTTCAAATTGTATAGTTGTTTTTGCCAGAGATGTTGAATATGTATAAAACCTGGGCCTCATTTTGTCTTTTAATTGTGAGCTTCTCGATTGCAGATTTAGGGTGTAAATAGTTGTACTTCGTTAGTGCAGTTCGCGTTACTCGTTCTAGTTGTTCCAGGTCTGTCTTGGTCCATTTTATTAAGCCGAATGAGTAAGTAAGTATTGGACCGGCATAGGTGTTAAGTCCTTTAATAAGATGTTTACCAGACAATTGTGTTTTACAAATGGCGTTTATTCTTCTCTTGTATTCTATTGTCAGCGTCTGTTTTATTGTTGCATGGTCTAAACCTTTGAGTTGATTATAACCTAGGTATTTATAGAGATCAGTTGGTTCCATAGCTGTAATTGTGTGTGTATCATCTATTGTGTAGTCGCCGGCTCGGATCTTTCCTCTTATTACGTGTAATGTTTTGCATTTGTCTTAACCAAATTCCATGTGTACATCTTTGCTAAATGTTGTTATTATTATTATTTATAAAAGCGTGATTTTCTAGCATTTTTTAAACTATTTTTTTATTTTATACTTTTTGGTCTTTGATAACGAAATATTTTTAACATTTATACATTTATTTTAAGTAGGCGAATGAGCCCGCATTCTCTCCATCTTCGCCTGTGCGTCTGTATTACATGGTTTTTTATCGGTGAGCTTATAACAATCTAGCTCTTCAATCACATACGCCTGTCCAGCCGCAAAAGTACGGTACCCTAACTACACCACTGCGTGGTCTACAATAAATAATTGGTTTGCTATAACCTTGAAACCTGATCGTGTTCAAAGTCCATTACATGGCCTTTCTTACAAGTGCCAACACGACTATGATACGATATTCCATCATGGAATGCCAGTACCTATCTTCCGGTTTCATCATCAGACCTTGAAACCTAATCGTGGCCAAAGTTCATTACAAGGCTTTTCTAAGAAATCCAAAACAGCTATGATACGATTTTCCATCATCTAGTTCATGTCTTCCAGGTCCATCATCAGATCAGTTTGACAGTACCATATTATTAAATTGTCATCAGAACTACATACAGCTGCCAATTTTCATTACGCTACGACCCTTGGAAGATGGTTAAATTAGTTACCTTCGATTCCAATACATAGTAACATACACGATGACCTAATAAAAGCGTGTTAATAACAGAAAATAAAACCAAGTAATGTGTAATCTATACTAATAATAATATAATAAAGAGAAAAGATTTGTATGTTTGTAACGAATAAAGTTAATAACAGAAAATAAAACCAAGTAATGTGTAATCTATACTAATAATAATATAATAAAGAGAAAAGATTTGTATGTTTGTAACGAATAAACTAAAAAAGTACTGGACCGATTTTAAAAATTCTTGCACCATTATAATGCGACATTATCCCGGAGTGACATAGGCTATACCTACATACTTATTTCAAGAAAATGTTAGGGATCACCCGTGCAGTTCCCGTGACCCTGCCATTCAATGGGATCGGATAGAGGAACACCATGGTGGTTTTAGTGGGTAGTCCCGGCGCTTCTCGTCGGGGAGTCACCACACTCTCCCTGGACTGAGCCCCTTTAGGGGCCCAGCCTAGGGGGGTAAGCCCGTAAATTGTTTGGTTTCCACCATGAGTCAAAAAAAAAAAAAAAAAAGGGATCACCCGTGCGAAGCCGGGACGTGCCGCTAGTACCTAAGTAATAATTATATGGGATTAACTAACATCATCACACAGCATCTTTTATTAATAAATATTATACTACTTAACTACTGAACCGAGAATCGAAGTAATGTTTATCTAATATAGGTACACTAAACTGTTATGAAGGTAGCTATAGAATGTGTAGTGTAGTTATTTGAGAAGGGTCATTGAATTAGTAATATTTTAAAGCAAGGGTCGAGCTTCGGGACCCACTCTATTTGATCACACACTAGGTTCTTGATTCTTTTTCAGTATAAGCTGATTTGTTATTCTAAAATCTTGCTTCTCAGATAGTAAAATTACTGGGTTATGTAGGGTTTAACACAGCCGCGGTCAAGAAATTACTGTGGTCTTGTGACCGCGGCTGATGTAACCCATGGCGTAACGTCTATCAAACCTTTATTTTCAACTAGTTTTTGCTTGTGGCTTTGCTCGCGTTCTATGCCAACTTAGGTAAAATATATTTGTAATCCTACTTACTTATTTGTATATTTCGTGTATCGCATTATGTTTCACTAGAGGTTGCTTGTTGTAACATAAGGGCTTAAGAAAAAGTTTTTCTATTTGGCATGTTTCCTTACGGGTTACTGGTGAGCAAAACGAGCTAATTTTCCCACTTTCTGCGGTAAAGTGGAACGGGAAACGACTTCGATTAATAGAGTGGGTCCCGAAGCTCGACCCTTGCTTTGAAATATTATTAATTCAATGACCCTTCTCAAATAACTACACTACACATTCTATAGCTACCTTCATAACAGTTTTGTGTACCTATATTAGATAGGTAAACATTACCTAGCAAGAGATTCTCGATCCAGTAGTTAAGTAGTATAATATTTATTATTATAAGATGTAAGAAGCCCTTGGTTTTATTATGCGTTCGTCGGTTTACTTCAAAAATGCTAAGACTTGGAAAATTTTGTTTGTACCTCTGTCAGAAGTATACTCGAGTATGCATCGTAGATATGAATTCACGTTATCACACATACATCGCGAAAATTGAGAGAATTCAGATTAAATGTATTAGTACATGTGCTATCGCATACAAATCACTTTCAAATCAAGCCAATATCTAAATATCGGTAAGAAATTTCACCTTTTTTTCTCTCACTATCTGAGAGAAAATATATGCGATGTTTGCTCTTTATTGAAAATTGCCTCTAATAACATAAATTGTCCCGAATTGTTAGGTAAGCTGGATCTCAATGCACTATCTAAGCGATTAAGAGCTACAACTTGCACGCTAGCTAAAACTTGTATTGTACAACACATGTTTCACGAAAATTAAATAAATATATTCTATTCTATGACTGCCTCGTTGGTCTCGCAGCATAAATGTGCGCGTGGGACTGGGAGGTCTCGGGTTCGATTCCCGGGTCGGGCAAAGTGTTATTGGGTTTTCCCGTTAGGAAATTCTCAGTAGCAGCACGGAGTCTGGTAATGTGTGCCCGGTACGGCAATAGGCTCGCCCCCTATTACGTGGGACCTAAAAATTCAGGGCGAAATGTGGGTGTAACATTACACCTCTGCCTACCCCTTCGGGGACACAGGCGTGAGTCTATAAAAAAATATAAAAATCTATTCTATGAAACCCTTGCATGTGCCTATAGCGTCTTATAATTATTGGCAAAACTCCTTCCTTAACCAAGCGAGCAATAGCTACTAACTTGGCTGCCAAAGATCTGGATATAGATTTATTCTGTATACATTACTTGATTTTATTTTGTTATTTTGTCACAGTGTAAAGGCTTATCTGAAAGTATAATTACCATCTTAAATTAAATCATTAGCTTTAATTTAAATTGGTCTGGCACTGATACCGCAAAGGCAATTTGCGAAGTTAAGTAATAAATTATAAATATCAAGAGACCACAAGTCAACCATTTGTGTGCGTGAACATAGATGTTTGTCTTGGTCTGGGTGTTTCTATGTATAATATGTATGTATTTACAAAAAAAAAAGTATATATGTATGTTTATCCATTGTCTAGTACCCATAGTACAAGCTCTGCTTAGTTTGGGACTAGATGGTGTTGTGTGAATGTGGTAGAATATTATATTATATTATATTATTATTATTATATTAAATATGTTGTCAGCGATCTATTGCTAAATAGAATATCTAATGTACCTAAGTATGTTTTGGATACAATTTGTTTAGCTGTTCTCAGGCAATCATAACTACCCCGCAGATTGGCCTATTAACATTTTCAGTTATTATGATTGTACAGATCGTCTACTGACATAACAGTATCAATTCACAGCCAGTTTCAATAAGCTCCATACAAAATATTGTGTCAAATGTGTATCTATAGTAGCCAAATGCATGGATAGATCGAATATTGAAGCCGGCCGACAGTCGTATAAACACTACCTTACAATAATATACCTATAGACTTTTAGAGAAATACTCTGTCATTTCAACCGGTGGAGTTCAGCCCTTGACGAGTGCGCGTGAAGAATGTAGAGTCGGAAAACATTCACTAAAGGACAGCAGGTGAAACAGGTATACATAAGTATATCTCCAAAAAGTTGAAGGTTCAATTTTATATCATTAAGCAAATCAAAAGTTCAAGAAGAGAGTAATTTACCAAAATGTCTTCATTCATTCACTTTAACAGGTATAATTATGTGAATATTTCGAACTATGTACCTAGATACTATACTATAACAATACAATCGCGTTAACTGGTCGGAGAATTCACTTTAATATAAATAGTTTAATGGCGTTGGGTCGCCAATTACGTTTATCGTGTTTCCAAAGTTATCCAATCCTATAAGGTACTTCTAAACTCTGGTATAACGATTCAATTTGATGGTCCCAAGACAATTTTACATGAAACTTCGGCCCAAGGCTATCTGCCAACAGAAGCGAGCAGATCGGAGCGGAGAAAATGTAACCTATAGAAAAGCAAGAAAGGTTCGTTTCGCTTCAGTGGAGAGGGCTTTAAAGGTTCATACGTTTTAAATCAGTGGAACAGGAAAATGAAAAGATCGCCCGAGGGGTGTAGCAAGGTACAAGGTAGGAACATATGTATGTATATAGGTATATCGTCTTTTCATCATGTCTGTTGTTAGTAATATTTCGCATATCACTAATGTGACAGGTGCCGCCGGTTGTTCAAGTGACTGCACGTATGGCGTAGTGGTTTAACCGGTCGCTTTGCCATTTCAACTGCGCCGAATGTTAGGTTCGATCCCACATAAGACAGCACTTTGTATGATCTACAATTTGGTGTTTCGGCTCTGGATGTACTAAGTATCGATTGATTGTATTAGTTAAGTCCTCTGTGACAAAATATTTATACCTAAGAAGGGGAATTGTATTTTATAAATATTAAAATATGTCTTGTTACTTGGTTTCGGTACTAGCTTCGCACAGTTCACGACTCCTCTCCACAATACTCCGTTTCGCTGCTCTGCTGTCTCGTTCCGCTCCGCTTATCCCAGCCCCAAGTTCCAAGTAAAATGGCGATGTAGACGATGCTCGATTTCCTTTATTGCATAACTTTCTAATATGGTTACATTATCTTACAATCGTTTTCTAATTAAGTTTATAATAACATTCGCGTTAACGGTGTGTTAGTGTAGCCGTGGTAATTAAGTTAATTATTTTGAAATATAAGACGTAGAGAAATTCATTTAAATTTTTGATTCTCATTGGATACTAAATGAACCGAAAATATTACTCGGAATACGTCTATAATATCTACAATCTACATATTACAGCTTTCGTACAATTTTTATCTTTATGTCGAGTAAACTTTTAAAGTGATTTTTAAGGAAACGTATTCAACACATCGCTACTTCAATAGTAGCGATAGAGAGAAGAGCTGACAAGAAATCAACAGGAATCCTTTTTTAAACTGATCAAATATTGTAAATACTCTCAAACATACCAAGTGAATCGTACACCAACATACATAAGTCGTGATATGTGCGGTACAAGTCTTCATTTCACTTAATGACGCGCGGCTCATAAGTCATAAGCACTTATCAGCTTTGCGGAGCTTATAACGCATTTAGCCAATGTTTTCTACATCTGTCTATGAATCTGGTGAATGTCGATACTATTTTGAGCTTACCTTTTCCTTAGATTTTAGACCCACGCTCACCTTTCAAAACAATTACAGCAATTTTATCCGTGGTTACACAGCGATCTATTTACTCTGACCTAGTTTAAGTCTTTCACTGGGCTCAAACATTATGTCAATCGCGATCATTATGAAAAGTTTCAAATAACACACACACATATAGAAGTTTTCGGATTTAAAGTAATTATTTAATGTTGCTTTAATGTTAACTCCGCCTCGGTTATCGCGTGGAAAAAGTTTGAACATACCCCTGTTGAAATTTGAAATTGAAATAAATTGTGTAAAGTATTTTAGTGTGATGCTATGTATTTCACATAGCCTACGTTTTTGTATTATTTTCTTGTCGTTGTGGGTTCGCATTTTTGTATTGTACTACTAATCAGCACTGCAACGTTAGAGGCAGGAGCCTAATGTGGAGAATGAGCTGGAAGGATTAACAACAAGATTGTATAGATTAAACCTATTGTTGCTACTCATAGAGTTATAGAGCGTTACTGGTTGCCACACGATGAATGCCTACTCGACCGGGGAAGATGTGCTTCCTGATAAAATATTTACATAAAGTATGTCTCTGTGCGTACGAATTATTTAGTAGTTGTTTTTTTAAGTCAGAATGATATTATCACCAACGTGCTGGCAAATGAATGGCACGCCACTGAGCACAATTTTGTATCCAACCACCCCAGCCGTTTTGCGTAAATCTACACTCTACGTAGCCGGAGGGCGCTCTACGACGTTTCCAAGAAGCGGTCTCGACTCGACTCTATAAACAGACTGTACGTACAAATGAGGTCTTTAAAGATAAGATAAAGATAAAGATAAAGATAAAGATATTTATTTGCTAAAACACGTGTTAGTACATAATAAAAGCATTATAAATGTTTATTACACAGATCTTTAAACAATAATTTGCATCAACGTGTTTGACCATATTAATAATTGGTGTACAAATATAAGTAAGCCATTCCACATAAAAAGGTACATAATAATTAAAATTAGTGCATAAAATTGGACAGTGTCAAATGTATTACGTAATAATTAAAATTAGTGCATAAGATTGAACAATGTCAAATGGTACAATAAAATGTCAAAAGTGTTTTTAAAACAAAGAAATTCAAAGAAAATAAAATAAGTAAAAATAAACAAATACCATAATTAGCTAGTAAGCAAAAATCATAATTAATATAATGTATTAACAAAAACATAATTAGCCGAGTATTTGTTATGATGTGATATAATTATTTGTTACATTAAACATTTGTCATTAAGAAATTCATCTATATTATAATAAGATTTTTCAATGAGCATTTTTCTTAATTTCATTTTAAACATGTTTGTGTTCAGTTGCTTCATGTTATCTGGTATTTTATTATATATTATTGGAGCTTTACATACTATGCTTTTGTGTAATAGCGCTGTTTTAGCTGGATGAATACAGAGTCTGTTGCCATCACGTCGATTACGCTTTATTCTGTCTGACAGGCGAGGAAATAGATATGGATGGTCTTAATTGATGTGAATTCGGATTACCTATCAGAAGTAAACGTTTTTTTTTTGTAATTCACTGTGTAAATGTGTATTAGTATTAGTTTAACAAGCTTACGTTATAAATACCTGCATCCATATTTTCAGCACAAAAGTAAGTATTTTAAGAATATATATATGGACGGGAATTAACGCGAACATGCAAATTAGGTATTTACATACCTTATTTTGCTTGACGTTTCGAGACGGTTGCACGTCCCGTGGTCGCAAGCTGACTGGTGTGGCGATGTCACGTCTCCGAGTGCGAGGTAGAAGATTCTATTTCTTCCCCCGGGTCGTTGATATTCGAAGTACCGGCGCAAAACACACTAACCGTATCTGTATATTGAACATTTGCCGACTGCGCGTTAAAGTGGGGTGTTGTTAGCAGAATCACAGGATTCCACGCCAATGACAATTTGCATGTTCGCGTTTCCCGTCCATATATATATTCTTAAACATGCAACGCGAGTGTTTAAAAGTTTCTAGTAAGTATTTTAGTTTAGAAACAAATGACTTATGATTTTCTGATCGCTTAGATCACGCAACGAACTCAAATATGTAAGTGCAAATCTACATAAACATATAATATTCATGCAATCTCAAAAGGTTATCTTAAGATATGTTTAATCTCAAATTATATATTGCTTGTAAAACTGATTAAAAGCAAATTGAATTTATCAATTAACAGAACCTCTATTCACCGTATTACATGTTTTATATGTTTTAGAACAATATTAAATCCACTGAATAGTTAATGCGTAAAATACAATTTTATTATAAAATGCAGTTACACGTACGTTCCTGGGTGATATTGACGAGCTGAATGTAACGTTATGTATCGAAATTCACCCGCTCTCTGTAATAAGGGTTGGCAATTCATACTCTCTGTGGATATCTCATACCTTTATCTGTTTGTATATACGTAACATATAAATATAATATCTGCTATTTTATTAAAAATTGACTTAAATTGCGTTATCGTATACATTTATCTCGGGTGTTTTCGTAGGTATCGAATGAGTGTTGGACTCCTTTGATCGATTGAGTTTCATCAATAGCAAAAGTCGCATGAAGTACAAATTCGAGATTTGAAACGCCCATAGCGTTCATAATTTGATTATTTGGAAGATTGGTATTATTGGTAGGATTCAGACATTCTTCGAAACATTATATCTAACCCAGTTATAAATACTTCGAAATATTTATTTTCTAGGTAAGCTATTAGGTGTCGTGACTTGCCTTTCCTTGTACGTACCTTTTTCGGAGGCACTCGGCGGCGGTTATAAATGCAGGTTTTCACCTGTTTTTGCGAATTAAGTGGCCTATTGTCTTGTAAGCCGGGTTTTAATAATTTCTTGTACCTTTGCTCTAAGAGTATGTAAATGCGTAATAACACTTTGTGTTATTATGAGAGGCGTGTCATTTTCTTGCCCATATTTTTGAAAGCAGTTTAATCAATTGTAAGTACGTGATTGTAACGGATTACAAATACAAAGTGTCTCTACCCCAATTCATTCCATGGATGTTGTAAGAGGTGACTATGCAAAATGCTCGAAGCAAATATAATCGTTTGCCTCTTTATTTGTCTCTTTTTAAAGACATCCCTATCAACGGATACAAATCTTTGCTAAGAGACAGCAAATTCGGCACTAAACCAAAGCCGTATACCAAACCGTCTGGTCAGCTTGGTATAGTAGGCCAAATCCACATATAGACTCACAGTTATAATGTGATACAGTGTTTGCAATCCAACAAACAGTCTGTAGGATGAATTATGCCTTAAACGGGCTTAAAATACGGAGCGGCGGCATCTTATGAAGATTTATGTCATTTCGATGCCCAAGTAGGCGAGTAATGGCCACCTCATATCGGTGGCGCGCACGACAGCCCATTTTAAATTTACCGACGTCAATGTATGTACTAATATTTATGTAACGGCTTTCTTTAACGTAATTATTATTGAAAATAAAGATGAAGTACGAGACATTCCGTGACCACGGCTGATGTGTCTCATGCCGAAACGTCGATCGAGGCGAATAAATTGTGCCTTCTTAGCCTTTATTTTTAAGTAAATAAAGAATTATACTTTTGAAACTGGTTACCGAAATATTCGTATATAATGTACATTTTAACAACAATGCATAATTATGAATTTATTTCTATATCAAATATAAAACCGATAGATAAATTACATTATAGTCATCGGTAATTAGGGAAGGTGTAGATGTCATTTGTCAAGTACAGTTATACATATATGTGCGTAAGTTGATTAGATGGATTATAGATCATTAGCATTGTGCATGTTTAGTTTATCTTTAATCCAAATATTTCGTGAATTATCATCGCACGCATGAACAGTTGATTGACATTGCCTCACTGATTTCGTGCTCACGGCGTGATTTACGATGTATTATCGAGTTGGATGGGTGACCGTCTGTGTAGCATTTGTATCAGAGCGAGCGCTACCGTGCTTCAGAGGACACTTACAAGACCCGATCCTTTGGTGGCCCATAAATTCCAACATCACTCACATGAAAATGCATGAACTTACAAAATACGAATCTCGAAAACGACCTGATTTGCAAAGCTTAAATTTGGCAGAAAGGTAAAGTCAGTTATGAAAGGGTTTAACTACTGCCAACTCGTAAGGATTAAAACGAGGAGTGCAATATAAAATGTAGGTAATTAAGCAACACAGGAGAGTTGCGGGACCGACGTTAAATAGTTGTATGCCTTCCAAAGGCATTTCGACAGACCAAAGTAGATATTTCTGTCTGTTTTTGTTCTCTTTTTTATAACTCCTGCACTAAGCATACCTACATCCTGGATCGTAGAAGACTCCACAAACATTCAATCAAGGGACACAAAGAGCACTCGAATCGTTACAACAATTTGTAGATCACAAAAAGTGATTTCCCGTAGGGGGATCAAATCTATAAGACTCAGCGCTATACCAAACGGCGTGACGACCGCTTATTTCAAACCATTTTTCCATCCTTCTTACTTTTACATTAGCTATAGTGCGTAACGGTATTATAATGCTTCTATGCTTGTGAATATCACGATTATCACGCAAATCGAATCATAAAAGACCAGTCAAATCTTATTAATGTTGACAGCATTTTTTATTTGTCTGTAAGTGTAGTGCTTAATGAATCTGACTGCTAAGCTTACAGTAAATGATACTGTAAGCATCCGCATATGTGCGCTGTTTATCCGTGCAGTGAGGGATTAAGAATACAAAATGTCATCACCCATTTCATTCCGGAGGTGTCGTCAGAGGTGACTAAGAAAATAAACGAAGCAATTAGTATATTTGCGAAGGGATGGAAAATTCTACATCAAACCCTACACCAACCCGACTTACCAGCGTTATATAGAAGGCCAGATCCTCCCATTGACTTACATAGATGCAAATTAGGATAGACCTAGACTGCAACAAGCTGCAGATAAGGGACGTGCGCCGTCTATAAAGCTGGGATCAAGTAACGATTATTTTAACAATATATTTCTCACCGTAAAAAGTACCTTTTCTTCCCGAGGGTGTAAATGCACTCAAAAATACAAGTTCGTTTGCGATCCATTGGGGCAAAGCTTGTAGACCGTTTCATCCCTACTTTACATTTCAGTGACTATTCAGAAAAATACCCTTTGATCCCCGCTTTTCGTGTATTTATACTAAGTTTATTTGGTGTAACTCAAACAAACAGCAATCTTGAGTACTTTTAAATTAGCCTAGCAAGCGAACGTTTCCCACTCAACTTTAGTAATTTCAAGAATTCATATGGTAATAATTTTAGTATACTACTTAACTACTGAACTTACTAGAAAAAAAACTGTTACTAACCCTATTTCGTGCAGTAAGTGCAGTGGTTACAGTAGTCTTTGCGAAGAGATGGAAAACTGACTTGAGATATAGCAGTCAGATATAGTATGGCAGTCTGTTGGTATCTCCAATCGGCTATCGCTGTTGTACCGAAATAATCCATCTACACGTTTAAGTAAACAACACGAATAAAATGAATTTCCCACCGCGTTCTATCTGCCTGTTTGCGCAAGATAAACTAATAAACGGATTTTAGTAGTTAAGTATTATTCCCGAATTGTTGGTGTGATGACGTAGGAAGGCTGAGGTGTATATGTAGTTCACGTATATGTAGTGCGGGTGAAGTTTCGAAAATTACTCTCATAATTATAATTTTCGAAACTTTACCCGCGGCTGTTTACCATATTTTGAAATGCTATTATTTTGTGGATATTATTTCAGGTATCATGCGTTAAAAAAGCGTACGTTTGACGCCATCTAGGTTTATTTCCCGACGCCGACTAAGCATACTACCCCATGTTCGTGCGTAAACCTAAAAAGATCCGTAGTTCGAAACGATTATGGAAATCGGGGCACGCACCAGCTGAAATCGAAATAATGCAGGTATAGAAGGTTCGCCGAGTGACTTTTGTGATACAATAAAACTTGAATGAATAGAAAGCAATGTGCGAACTAGCGTATATTCGTATATAATCTGAAAGGTGTAGTTTTGAAGGAAAAAGGGTCAAACGAAAAATGCGTTATTACGTTTTATGAATTTTTAAACTGATAATGGAATACAGGTATCTACGACCTACGTCATATACATATGTTACTGTAAAAGTCCGAAGTACGGTAAATCTTAAGATTTCCCAGTAAATCCTAAGATTTACCAGCATGAGATGGCAAAGTCCGAATTTTAAATAAATAAATTGACGGAACCCTGTTTCGCAGGGCTCCTATTTTTGGGTTAAGGGTCACAAGAGAACCTAACATAGCATTTTGGGCAATTTGTCTCTGTGTCTCTTTTTTATGCACAATGTGTCAAATATTAAAATTATGGTATAGGTATATGTTACTGTAAAAGTCCGTAAGGTTAGGTGAGGCTGTAACTCAAGTAAGTAACTAGGTTATGTTAGGTTAGGTTAGGTAGGGAAACTTTCCATTTTTGGATGATTTTCTGAAAATTAAAATGAATTTTTTCAAAAACATAATATATGTACTTGCACATAAGGTACAAATATAAGCCCGAGGTCCGTTTACTACAGAATATCAACTTTTCCACAGAGTGACTTCCGTCTGACCTGTGCAACCCAAAGGGATAGCGATATTCCGTGGTTTAAACGCGTATCAGTTTATTTAGAGAGTAAGTACTGATTCCCCGTACGTAACGACTGTCAAAGATCTTCATGACAGCGAAATTAGAGGCAATTGAGAAGACAAGTTAACTTGGTATTATATAGTTACTAAAATTATCGTTTACTTGTACCAGCAGTGGTCGCCTATAGGTTAATATGGTGAAACGGTGACGGTAAATGTTGTGAGGAAACCTGCATGTCTGAGAGTTTTCCATAATGTTTACGAAAACCATGTGTATGCCAACCTGCACTTGGCCAACGCGGAGAACTGGCGCCTTACCCTTCTCATGGTAATTGACCTATCCTTTTCATTTTTATTATCTTAACTATCTACATAACCGAGCATCATGAAATTTTGCATGAAACGTTGGACTGTAAAGGACATTCTTAAATAATCATATAGGAACATGTGAATCATTGAAGTAAATTAGGAAAATATATATAAAGCTTACAAACGTAGGTTTAATGGTCACGTAATAAGTTTGAGTTGTGATAATTCTTATTGCTAACTAGCTGCTGCCCGCGACGTCGTCTGCGTGAACGTTATACAGCACCAAATTATGAAACAAATACCTACGATTATACATTTTAAAATAACATTCATTTACCCGTTTCTTCTTTATATTTCATATCTACAGAAAGTGCAATAATAGAGGGAGACTGTAAAATTGACCTTCAAAAAGTGCTGATTTTCAGCCTGCTTAGAGTAAATGACTTTATGGTGATGCTGAATTAAGTAATAAGTTATGACTGAAGCAGATGGAGAAAATAAGGAATACTTAATAGGGTAAAAATACATATTTATAGGACTTCTCGATAAACAATATTAGTGGTCTGGCTCTCCGCAGCCAAAATGTAAAGAGTGTCAGGACTGGTGACGCTGGAGCAAGCGACGTACAGCTGCCCGTGTGAGAAACAGCTCGTCCTGAGGCTGACACCCGCTGCCCTCAGTGTCTGCCCCTGCGACTTATTGATGGTCATCGCGAAGCAAACACTCACGGGGTACTGTACATACGTACTTGAACGGGAACGGGAAGTTATGAGGTATGAAGGGAATGCGTGGTATAAATACTGCGTCACCGACGCCACAACCCGCAAGAATTTCCGCTTCCATGGTGTGTCTGTGGAGCGAGATGACTTTAAGGCAGAAGTTCAGTCAGGAAGTTCACTTGCTGACAGGGAGTTCAGAAATTCCACGGGATAATGTGTGGCATCATCTTGCTGGATGACAGTGTTTACAAAGGTGAAGATAACTTCATTTCCCTCTATATCCGAGAGAATGCATTCGTTTATTGCTACAGCCTGATCATTTTTGGGCCTCAAAATAGTCCGCTCACACACCCAAGAATTTTGCTATTACGGTATTCAACTGATGTCCCCATACACACAGCGAATGAGTTCTTCTAAGCTAGATACAACTCTACTGAGAGACTCTAGAAGTACCACCTGTCCAGCTCTCTCCTCTGTTAGAGTGCCTTCGCCAAGACTTAGAAGGACATCGGAGAATTGTTGAGCACGTGCATTGACGCCGAGCCGAGCTCTGAAATTAATGGTTAAGCGCAGCGTACGAACTCGTGACCACAACGAAGATCGTTTCAACGAAGCACTCACCTTGTCAGCCCTCGATACCCGCGTCACCACGGGAAGCGTTTGTTGGAAATCGCCACTGAACTGAACTGTGACCACCCATCAAATGCTCGCTGCGGATGCCCTGCAAAGTTCTGTCCACGGCCTCAACTGCTCATCCCATACGATCAGAGAGCAATCCTTGAGCACGTGTCCCTTATCGCTGTTACGTGACACACCACAAATAGGCGTTTCGGCGATCTCTAAATCGATGGGAATTTTAAATATGGCATGTGCTGTCTTGCCACCTGGAAGCAGTGTGGCAGCGATTCCCAACAACGCTACGGCAAAGGCAATTTTGCCTTCCTTCTTGACCTTTGCAAGTATGCCAGTGGTAACAAATGTTTTTCCTGTTCCACCAGGAGCATCCAAGAAAAACATTTTACCCTGAATTTGCCCAACGCTTTCAAAGACGGTGTCATGAATTTCGTGTGGTGGTAATTTCACCCAGATCGTAAATTGTCTCAGCGTTATACTCCCAATTGCCACGGTCTTGATGCTGTGATGATTGGGAAGCTGGTAACCCATATTCCACCAGTGGATTGCCGCTGATAGAAATGACCATGTCTTGAATTGAACTGAGACAGGTGTTCAGCACGCGTTCATCAGTTACTTCGACTTTGTCTCCAGTAGCACGCAACAAAGCTCGAAGAAAATCTTCAGACAGATGACGGCGATACTTTTCCCACTACAGTATTTGCGACTCTATAAAACACCAAGATGACGTCAAACAGATGACGCATGCGGGTCCCAGCCGCCCAGTCACTGACGCTCGCCTCCGCGAGGGTGTCATCCCAGTTTTGGTCACCGTCGAGAAAGTGACGTACTACGCAGGCTGTGCGGTAAGTGGGATACTCCACGCCAACAAATGTCCTCAGAAAGGCGAAAGACATTGGGCCTCGGACCGTGTGAAGTGACAACCGTAGAAAATAGCATTCGCCATTATTCGTGTGTACGGTATGAACTCTACAAAAGGTGGCGTCCTTGAAACTTCCCGGAAAACCTTCCATAGCACCTCCTCATCGACGGGTTAAATATACCCTTTTGCGTGGTTTTTGTCGTACGTATAATATGAAGGCATCTCGTCATAGTTAAGGGACCTCCCAAACTGGTCGACTTCACAGAGCCTGAAAACCAAGAGAGTTGTTTGGCGCAAATTTTCCAAGCGCTCAGCAACGCTGTCGGGATCAAAATATATAAAAAAAAATCTAGCTAGTTCCACATCACACTAAAGTTTATATGCGACATGAATATATGTATATTCATTAAGAAGCAATAATTACACCAATGTGGCCAAAATGTTTATTTTGTACTAAATCTATTACTATTTATTCTGTACTGTAAAACATAACCATCTCTTATCTTTAAAATATATATGACATGCTTAATTTTCCTCTTACTTCGTTATTTAGCTCAAATTGCTTACAGCAATAGCGTACCGTTTTTGAGTTTTACTTTTGTTATAAATCTATGCAGTTCTTTTTGAGTTCTGTTTATCAACATACAGACAGACTCGATGAATTTTATAAGACAGATGAAGCAGCTTAAAATTTACATAAACACAATTTTTTTAATTGTCTTGCTCATCTTTGAAACGAATTAACAATACAACTCCATCTATGACTTTTGAAAACAACTAACAACTTCGCCAACATGATCAAATTTAAATTATTTATATCCAAAAAGGGCTTACACATTTAATTCAACTTGATGTTTTTGAACTCTCATAGATGGCGCTGCTTTAAAATTGTCCTGATACTACTTATATTCAATGAATTATGTTTATCATGTATCAGCCTAAGTTACTAATATTGCGTTATTTTTAAAGAGTGAAGCTAGCTTATAGCATGGTTAACATAATAACAACATTCAAATATGCGTCGTTAGATTACACGTTGTTACAGAATGCGTTGAAGAAATAAAGGTTCACTGTTCGTTCCCCGTAGGTGATAGCGTAATAATATGTAGCCTATATGTTGACCCGACATTCTAACAATATTCGTGCCAAATTTAAAGTAAATCCATGCAGCACTTTTTGAGTTTATCCCGGACATAAGGACAAACAGACAAAAATTCTGAAAACTATATTTTTAGCTTCGGTATCGATTGTAGATCACACCCCAAGTATTCTTTTAAAAAAATATTCAATGTACAGTTTTGACTTTTGTTTTGACATTTTATTATATGTATAGATGAGACGAAAACTGAAAAACAATCTTGATAGTTGATTATCTTACAAAAATATCGGATTGGCAAAAATACATTTGAAAAACGATACACATATACTATTTGCATAATTAGCTCAATATAATTAAATTATTCTCTAATATCAGAATAATGTATTCGTATAAATGTAAATATAGCTCGCAGTATACAGCGTACGTACTACGTATACTTAGCACGTACTACCCAAGCCCACTCGGAAAACTCTTAAAAGCTCTATCATGAACGAAACACAAGATGTAGCTAAATTCTTGTTACGAAGCAGCTACTAATATTTCTTTATTTTAATTTTATATATTTTGTTCTCTACAATCAAATTATTTAAGGCTAAGGGCACTTGAAACTTATATAAACTTCGGCCATATCCTTACTTTATTATTTTAGCGAGTTACATTCGACCGGTGTAATATTTACTGTTGAGTTTTATTGGACCAATATCGGTTCTATATTAAAGGTATTATTTATATCTAGCTGTATTCTACGATGTCAACCGCCTTAAATTATGTTTACGACAACTGCTCCGCTCCTAAGCGTCGCGTCGTCCATTCCTGAAGTAACACACAAAGCTTGAACGTAATTTGGTTACATTTCATGGGGATAGAAATACGTGAGTATCAAATCATTGTCGAAACTTTTTGTTATACCTACATAATATATACTGCACTCGACGATTACTGATAATTTTAATTATAAATACAACGTTTTACAGGAAACGACATTAAAGTCAGTTTTAGAACTTTAAAACTCTGTGAACAAAGCCTTTGAATTTCGGTAAAATTTATGACTTTCTAACAAAAAAAAATAACACTTGGGCTCAAATGTTTATAAAATACCTAACATTACTTTTAATATTGAGGAAGGATGGTACTGTTCCAAAACTTAGAGAACCAAGTATTAAAGGCGAAATTGGTACCGTAAGTGGCTTGTTATAATGAGAGCATTTAAATTATATTAATACATTGAAATTAAAATTCTTTGTACGAAATGCATTAATATAATTAAAATACTTAATAAGCTTTTATTAATAATTGCACTAACAGTTTTATGGAAATTTTTATATGCTATTTGTCGTTGTAATGTGTATTTATAGGTTTCGATATGGGTGGATGCAAATTTTAAAATAGTATATATATATAAAACGAAATCGGTAAAACTCGATTTACCGTTTTATGCTTCTCATGTACGGAGATTGATCTTCGTATTCATATTCCAGGAATATTTCCTCTTATGTTTGTTGTTGTTCTGAAAAGTGTCGTATAACATCGTAACATAAGAGTAATAGGATTTTAGGAAGCTACGTAGATGTAGTTTCTCTTTGTGTCAACAATATCGCGCGCAATTTTCGTCTTTATGGCGCTTTTATTTCGTAAGGTTTATGAACTGGTTATTAGATCAAAACGCGGCCGAGAATATCCGTAAATCTAAAACGTGCAGATGGAGGTAGTACTACTGTGTACTGCTGTATTGCCACACCACACTAGTACGTCATTTAACCACAGCTGCACGCCTGTACGCCTCGTAAAACAACAGTCAGTGCAGATTTTTATTACAATTCCTTATCATGCCTCGTAATCGTAGTAGTTTGCCTATATTTTATGCACACAGTCATTCTTAGCATCTGTAATATAATTCAGGCAATTTGCATCAAATCTAGAATGGTACAATGTCAGTGTCAGTCTTATATATTCGGCTTCGCTTGTCTTGAATTATGAAACCCTTTTTATCTCATTCAGGGTGGATTATTAAAAATCATTCTCAGTTTCGTGTCTAGTCTACATGGTTCATTGAAGCCACTGTCCAAATTTCATGTTTCTAGCTTGAGTAGTTTTGACTCTGCGATGATATGTCAATCAGGATAAATAACTAATGTTATGTGTGCCTAACTATAGTGGCCCTCTGGCGCGGTTCGCTTAACGTATTGCTAATCATCGTCTGAAATAACTGCGGTACGGTACTCTTTCTACTATTGCTGAACTAGGGACCAAGTCAGAGGTCAAACACTATACACTATTCAGATGTGTGTTAGCAAACTTAGTGAAACTTTAGAATTTTAGAACGAGTTTTGAATAATTTATAGATCTGAGATGCAAGCTACAGCGTTTTGAATAGTAAGTATTATAATAAGTAGACTACTGTACATTTGTCTGGCGGATTACTGTTTGCATTTTGGTTTTACAAATATTACATATCAGTAGAAAGAATTACATGTTTCGCTTTCAAAGTCATCTGTGGTCACAGGCAGCCTGATATGTCATTCGATTTTGTGATGTTATTTCAAAGTACTCGAAGTATTTTTATGATTCTTTTCATGATTTTTCCTAATGAACTCAAAGTATCTTGAAGTACTACTATACTTTTGCTTTTCTTGTGTTCCAGTCCCAGACTCGCAAGGTGGTGGAACTTTTCATCCACTTTCTCTATTCAATGAATAATATATTTTATTCCTTGAACTTAACCTCCCATTTAGTGATAGGTACGAGTAGGCGGTAGTAGAGACACTACTGCACGTGTTACCACGTAGTTGCTACAATTGTGTATGTCCAAATTCACAGCCTATTTTGTAGACCCTGCACGAAAGGGTTGGCTTTACTAAACAGAGAACTGACTTTTGGTAGATGGTAAAAATATTTATACAACAGTTTCCCTGTTTGCATGATGTATTCATTATACTAAATTCTATTGTGTCAAGCTGGTCATCAAATGGGTTAATTTCATAACTTATCGAGAGTTAATGACTCCAAAACGGCTCAACAAATAATGATGAAATATCATTGTATGCGTCTAACTGACTGTTATAGTTCAGATTCACTGTTGGATTTGGTCGGTAGCATTGATTTCTATGTGTGTTCCAAAAAAAATTCCAGTGCTGTTAAATTTGCAAGGGATGACTTTAGTGTAATTACTGGCTGTTTCTACAAATAACGCTATTAAAGCATAAATGATAAAATTAATTTAAATTTATGTTCGAACATAAAGCCATTAAAGTCATCAGTAACGTACAAGAGATGTCGTAACGATCGCTGCAATTATCGTTCCTGGGTGATATTGACGAGCTGAAGGTAACGTTATGTATCGAAACTCACCCGCTCTCTGTAATGAGGGTTGGCAATTCATACTCTCTGTGGATATCTCATACCTTTATCTGTTTGTATATACTTTTTTATATTATTTTTTTATAGACTTACGCTTGTATCCCCGAAGGGGTAGGCAGAGGTGTGATATAACACCCACATTTCGCCATGAATTTTTAGGTCCCACGTAATAGGGGGCGAGCCTATTGCCGTACCGGTCACATTACCAGACTCCGAGCCGCTACTGAGAATTTCCTAACGGAAAAACCCAATAACACTTTGCCCGACCCGGGAATCGAACCCGAGACCTCCCAATCCCACGCGCACATTTATGTCGCAAGACCAACGAGTTTGTATATACGTTACATATAAATGTAATGTCTGCTATTTTATTACAAATTGACTTATGTTGCGTTATCGTATACATCTATCTCGGGTATTTTCGTAGGTATCGAATGAGTGTTGGACTCCTTTGATCGATTGAGTTTCATCAATAGCACAAGGCGCATGAAGTACAATTTGGAGTTTTGAATCGGCCATAGCGTTCATAAATCGATTGTTTGGAAGATTGGTATTATTGGTACGATTCAGGAATTCTTCGAAACATTATATCTAACCCAGTTATAAATACTTCGAAATATTTGTTTTCTAGGTAAGCTATTAGAATTCGTGACTTGCCTTTCCTTGTACGTATGCTGAACCTTTTTCGGAGGCACTCGCCGGCGGTGTGTTATAAATATAGGTTTTCACCTGTTATTAGACACTTTCCTCTTTGCGTCGCCGTTTGCGAATTAAGTGGCCTATTGTCTTGTAAGCCGGGTTTTAATAATTCCTTGTACTTTTGCTCTAAGAGTATGTAAATGCGTAATAACACTTTGTGTTATTATGAGAGGCGTGTCATTTTCTTGGCCATTTTTTGAAAGCAGTTTAATCAATTGTAAGTACGTGATTGTAACGGATTACAAATACAAAGTGTCTCTACCCCATTTCATTCCTTGGGTGTTGTAAGAGGTGACTATGCAAAATACGCGAAGCAAATATAGTCGCTTGCCTCTTTATTTTTCTCTTTTTAAAGACATCCCTATCAACGGACACAATTATTTGCTAAGAGACAGCAAACTCGACACTTAACCAAAGCCGTATACCAAGCCGTCTGGTCAGCTTGGTATAGTAGGCCAAATCCTCGTATTGAGTCACAGTTATAATGTGATACAGTGTTTGCAATCCACTAACAGGCTGTAGGATGAATTATGCCTTAAACGGGCTTAAAATACGGAGCTGCGGCATCTTATGAAGATTTATGCCATTTCGATCCCCAAGTAGGCGAGTAATGGCCACCTCATATCGGTGGCGCGCACGACAGCCCGTTTTAAATTTACCGACGTCAATGCATGTACTAATATTTATGTAACGGCTTTCTGTAACGTAATTATTATTGAAAATAAATATGAAATACGAGACATTCCGTGACCACGGCTGATGTGTCTCATGGCGAATCGTCGATCGAGGCAAATAAATTGTACCTTCTTAGCCTTTATTTTTAAGTAAACAAATAATTATACTTTTGAAACTGGTTACCGAAATATTCGTATATCATGAACATTTTAACAACAATGCATAATTATGAATTTATTTCTTTATCAGATCTATAACCGATATATCAATTACATTATAGTGATCGGTAATTAGGGAAGGTGTAGATGCCATTTGTCAAGTATTGTTATCATACATATATGTGCGTAAGTTGATTAGATGGATTATAGATCATTAGCATTGTGCATGTTTAGTTTATCTTTAATCCAAATATTTCGTGAATTATCATCGCACGCATGAACAGTTGATTGACATTCCCTCACTGATTTAGTGCTCACGGCGTTCCAAATCAACCCTACAAAAACGCAAATTATTGTTGTTGGTCATCATCATCAGCCTTTGATAGTCCACTGCTGGACTAGGCCTCTCCTTTGAAAGGAGGAATTGGCCTACTATACCACGCTGGCCAAGCGGGTTGGTATAGGGTTTGTATCAAGTTTTCCTTCTCTTACAGTGCTGTTCTCTGCATACTATGCTCCCTCTGTCGGCTCTTACGACACCCTGGGATGATATGGGGTGGTGACAATTCGTATTCTTAATCCGTCACCACACGGAGAATTGTTGTTGGTAGTCCCAGGTTAATTGCGCGTGTTGACCGGACTTGTTTACCCCAAGTTAACTTTAATGGTAATCCTTTACCCATAAGCGATTGCGTGAAGGATTTAGGAGTGTATATTGATAAAACTTTATCCTGGGTACCCCAAATTAGGGAAGTTAGCAGAAAATTTTTTTCTGCGGCTGGGATGTTGCGAAGATTGCGAAACTTTCTGCAGACTGCCACTAAGATTGCGCTTGCAAATTCTCTTCTTCTACCTATCCTTGACTATGCGGATGTCAGCTATCTAGATCTCACGGAGGAGCAACTTGATAAGCTTGAGCGACTTCAAAATTTATGTATTAGATTCATATTTGGATTGCGCAAATATTATCACGTTTCTAAATTCCGCAACTTGCTCAAGTGGCTCCCAATTCGCCTTCGACGGAACTTACATACTTACTTTACTTTATAATATTCTCTTTAACCCTTCTACTCCCCATTACTTACTCGTAAAAGATCGCTTCGAGTTCCTCTCTGATACGCATTCTAGATCTCTAAGGTCGTCGGTGAATCTGAGACTGGCAATACCAATGCATTCCAGTAGTTTCTACGATAAATCATTTACTGTCCAAGCTGCACGCTTGTGGAATGCATTGTCGATGTCTATTAAACAAGCGCAAACGCTGACTTCATTCAATAAATTACTCAAAGACTACTACTTGACTCTTTAACCTTACTACTCTTGTAATTATATATTTTCTATTTCCTTTCATTTATTTAGCACTAATTTATGTAGAATTAACATTAATATTATTATATATATATATATATAAGGTATTTAATAATTATTTATGTCTTATATTTTATGTGTGTACATAGTTATTTATGTAAGTATATCTTTATTTATGTATGTATATGGTTATTTATCTATGTAAATATTTGAATTATTTATCTTTATCAATAGTTAATGATCACCAAACTACCCTTTTTCTGAATTCGGGTTTTTCTTATCCATCCAGGTTAGGTGGCCTGTAAGAGATTACTTAATAGTGATAAGGCCGCCAATTGTACTATCTGTCATTTTGTTAAGGTTCGTTATTGTAAATTTATTTGGTGCAATAAAGATGATTAATAATAATAAGCATACCTGCATCCTGGGTCGTAGAAGACTCCACAAACATTCAATCAAGGGACTTTAAGAGCACCCAGACTCGTTACAACAATTTGTAGATCACAAAAAGTGATTTCCCGTGTGGGGATCAAATCTACAAGACTCAGCGCTATACCAAACGGCGCGATGACCGCCTATTTCAAACCATTTTGCCATCCTTCTTACTTTTACATTAGCTACAGTGCGTAACGGCATAAATATAATGCTTCTATGCTTGTGAATATTATATGCACGATTATCACGCAAATCGAATCATAAAAGACTAGTCAAATCTTATTAATGTTGACAGCATTTTTGTACTTGTCTGTAAGTCTAGTGCTTAATCAATCTGACTGCTAAGCTTACAGTAAATGATACTGTAAGCATCCGCATATGTGCGCTGTTTATCCGTGCAGTGAGGGATTAAGGACGCGTTTACAAAATAAGTAGGTACAAAATCGCGTCACTACAGCGACACGGCGGCAACAGTACGTAACGTACGGTAACTTGCGGAAATGTAGTTCAACTAAATAACTTTGAGCACGGCTTTGAGACTGTTTGAGACTTAGAATTTTTTGTGATATGTATCTATGTGTTATAGGCCTGGCTGTGCGAATTACGTACAAAATATAAGTTTCTTATTTTTATATACCTAAATGGACATTATTACTTCATTTTTTACATTATGTTGATTCAGGATATATTTCGGTATTTAGATATTATTTTGTTTCTTGCGTTGCAATCTGGTAAGATTAAGTGGACTGATGGTATACCATCCCATTCAAGTGTTGCGACTGGAACTCATAAAAGAGTAGACCTAGTTATGTCAGGTTGGGGCTCATTTTATTTGTTTTAGTGAGACCCTACCACTGGTACTAGGGAAGTAACCTTCCAAGGTTATTCGATGAGTCTTACTGGTACTCTTATGTGAGTAGAGCTAGGCATGCCGAGTTTGGCCTCATTTTGTTTGTACAAAAGAGACCCTACCACTGGAACTTATGAAGTAACCTTCCAGGGTTATTAGATGACTCTTGCTGGTACTCATATGTGAGTAGAGCTAGGCATGCCGAGTTTGGGCTCATTTTGTTTGTACATAAGAGACCCTACCACTGCATTTTATACAGTAACCTTCCAGGGTTATTCAATGACTCTTACTGGTACTCATATGTGAGTAGAGCTAGGCATGCCGAGTTTGGGCTCATTTTATTTGTACATAAGAGACCCTACCACTGGAACTTATGAAGTAACCTTCCAGGGTTATTCAATGACTCTTGCTGGTACTCATATGTGCGTAAAGCAAGGCATGCCGAGTTTGGGCTCATTTTGATTGTACATAAAAGACCCTACCACTGGAACTTATGAAGTAACCTTCCAGGGTTATTCGATGACTATTGCTGGTTCTCATATGTGAGTAGAGCTAGGCATGCCCAGTTTGGGCTCGTTTTGTTTGTACATAAGAGTCCCAACCACTGCAACTTATGAATTAACCTGCCAGGGTTATTCAATGACTCTTGCTGGTTCTCATATGTGAGTAGAGCTAGGCATGCCGAGTTTGGGCTCATTTTGTTTGTACATAAGAGACCCAACCACTGCAACTTATGAAGTAACCTTCCAGGGTTATTCGATGACTATTGCTGGTTCTTATATGTGAGTAGAGCTAGGCATGCCGAGTTTGGGCTCATTTTGTTTGTACATAAGAGACCCAACCACTGCAACCTATGAAGTAACCTTTCAGGGTTATTCGATCACTCTTGCTGGTACTCATATGTGAGTAGAGCTAGGCATACCGAGTTTGGGCTCATTTTGTATGAACATCAGAGACCCTACCACTGGAACATACCTAGCTCTACTCACATATGAGTACCACTAAGAGTCTTCGAATAAACCTGAAAAACCTGAAAGGTTACTTCATAAGTTCCAGTGGTAGGGTCTCTTATGTACAAACAAAATGAGCCCAAACTCGGCATTCGGCATGCCTAGCTCTACTCACATATGAGTACCAGTAAGAGTCATCGAATAACCCTGGAAGGTTACTTCATAAGTTCCAGTGGTAGGGTCTCTTATGTACAAACAAAATGAGCCCAAACTCGGCATGCCTAGCTCTACTCACACATGAGTACCAGCAAGAGTCATTCAATAACCCTGGAAGGTTACTTCATAAAATCCAGTGGTAGGGTCTCTTATGTACAAACAAAATGAGCCCAAACTCGGCATGCCTAGCTCTACTCACACATGAGTACCAGCAAGAGTCATTGAATAACCCTGGAAGGTTACTTCATAAGTTCCAGTGGTAGGGTCTCTTATGTACAAATAAAATGAGCCCAAACTCGGCATGCCTAGCTCTACTCACATATGAGTACCAGTAAGAGTCATTGAATAACCCTGGAAGGTTACTTCATAAAATGCAGTGGTAGGGTCTCTTATGTACAAACAAAATGAGCCTAAACTCGGCATGCCTAGCTCTACTCACATATGAGTACCAGCAAGAGTCATTGAATAACCCTGGAAGGTTACTTCATAAATTCCAGTGGTAGGGTCTCTTATGTACAAACAAAATGAGCCCAAACTCGGCATGCCTAGCTCTACTCACATATGAGTACCAGTAAGAGTCATCGAATAACCCTGGAAGGTTACTTCATAAGTTCCAGTGGTAGGGTCTCTTATGTATAAACAAAATGAGCCCAAACTCGGCATGCGTATCTTTAGTCACATATGAGTACCAGTAAGAGTCATTGAATAACCCTGGAAGGTTACTTCATAAAATGCAGTGGTAGGGTCTCTTATGTACAAACAAAATGAGCCCAAACTCGGCATGCCTAGTTCTACTCACACATGAGTACCAGCAAGAGTCATTGAATAACCCTGGAAGGTTACTTCATAAGTTCCAGTGGTAGGGTCTCTTATGTACAAATAAAATGAGCCCAAACTCGGCATGCCTAGCTCTACTCACATATGAGTACCAGCAAGAGTCATTGAATAACCCTGGAAGGTTACTTCATAAGTTCCAGTGGTAGGGTCTCTTATGTACAAACAAAATGAGCCCAAACTCGGCATGCCTAGCTCTACTCACATATGAGTACCAGTAAGAGTCATCGAATAACCCTGGAAGGTTACTTCATAAGTTCCAGTGGTAGGGTCTCTTATGTACAAACAAAATGAGCCCTAACTCGGCATTCGGCATGCCTAGCTCTAGTCACATATGAGTACCAGTAAGAGTCATCGAATAACCCTGGAAGGTTACTTCATAGGTTGCAGTGGTAGGGTCTCTTATGTACAAACAAAATGAGCCCAAACTCGGCATGCCTAGCTCTACTCACATATGAGTACCAGTAAGAGTCATCAAATAACCCTGGAAGTTTACTTCATAAGTTCCAGTGGTAGGGTCTCTTATGTACAAACAAAATGAGCCCAAACTCGGCATGCGTATCTTTACTCACATATGAGTACCAGTAAGAGTCATTGAATAACCCTGGAAGGTTACTTCATAAAATGCAGTGGTAGGGTCTCTTATGTACAAACAAAATGAGCCCAAACTCGGCATGCCTAGGTCTACTCACACATGAGTACCAGCAAGAGCCATTGAATAACCCTGGAAGGTTACTTCATAAGTTCCAGTGGTAGGGTCTCTTATGTACAAATAAAATGAGCCCAAACTCGGCATGCCTAGCTCTACTCACATATGAGTACCAGCGAGAGTCATTGAATAACCCTGGAAGGTTACTTCATAAGTTCCAGTGGTAGGGTCTCTTATTTACACACAAAATGAGCCAAAACTCGGCATTCGGCATGCCTAGCTCTACTCACATATGAGTACCAGTAAGAGTCATCGAATAACCCTGGAAGGTTACTTCATAAGTTCCAGTGGTAGGGTCTCTTATGTACAAACAAAATGAGCCCAAACTCGGCATGCCTAGCTCTACTCACAATGAGTACCAGTAAGAGTCATCAAATAACCCTGGAAGGTTACTTCATAAGTTCCAGTGGTAGGGTCTCTTATGTACAAACAAAATAAGCCCAAACTCGGCATGCCTAGCTCTACTCACATATGAGTACCAGTAAGAGTCATCGAATAACCCTGGAAGGTTACTTCATAAGTTCCAGTGGTAGGGTCTCTTATGTACAAACAAAATGAGCCCAAACTCGGCATGCGTATCTTTACTCACATATGAGTACCAGTAAGAGTCATTGAATAACCCTGGAAGGTTACTTCATAAAATGCAGTGGTAGGGTCTCTTATGTACAAACAAAATGAGCCCAAACTCGGCATGCCTAGCTCTACTCACACATGAGTACCAGCAAGAGTCATTGAATAACCCTGGAAGGTTACTTCATAAGTTCCAGTGGTAGGGTCTCTTATGTACAAACAAAATGAGCCCAAACTCGGCATGCCTAGCTCTACTCACATATGAGTACCAGTAAGAGTCATCGAATAACCCTGGAAGGTTACTTCATAAGTTCCAGTGGTAGGGTCTCTTATGTACAAACAAAATGAGCCTAAACTCGGCTTGCGTATCTTTACTCACATATGAGTACCAGTAAGAGTCATTGAATAACCCTGGAAGGTTACTTCATAAAATGCAGTGGTAGGGTCTCTTATGTACAAACAAAATGAGCCCAAACTCGGCATGCCTAGCTCTACTCACACATGAGTACCAGCAAGAGTCATTGAATAACCCTGGAAGGTTACTTCATAAGTTCCAGTGGTAGGGTCTCTTATGTACAAATAAAATGAGCCCAAACTCGGCATGCCTAGCTCTACTCACATATGAGTACCAGCAAGAGTCATTGAATAACCCTGGAAGGTTACTTCATAAGTTCCAGTGGTAGGGTCTCTTATGTACAAACAAAATGAGCCCAAACTTGGCATGCCTAGCTCTACTCACATATGAGTACCAGTAAGAGTCATCGAATAACCCTGAAAGGTTACTTCATAAGTTCCAGTGGTAGGGTCTCTTATGTACAAACAAAATGAGCCCAAACTCGGCATGCGTAGCTTTACTCACATATGAGTACCAGCAAGACTTATCGAATAACCTTGCAAGGTTACTTCACTAGTACCAGTGGTAGGGTCTCACCAAAACAAATAAAATGAGCCCCAACCTGGCATAACTACGTCTACTCTTTTATGAGTTCCAGTCGCAACACTTGAACGGGATGGTATACCATCAGTCCAAATAATCTTACCAGATTTCAACGCAAGAAACAAAATAATATCTAAATACCGAAATATAACCTGACTCAACACAACGGAGAAAATAAAGTAATAATGTCCATTTATTCAACAGATAAATCTAATTAATAAAAAGATAAAGAAAGAATCTAATTGTTTTTGAGTTGACTATATTTACTATCCTATTCTATCTTTGAAAATCTAAATAAATGTAAAAATAGAGAGAACATTGTACCCAATAATAATAAATAGCAGTATATGCCTATTTTTGATTTAAGAGGCCGTTTCGAATCGATTTTACATTAATATTAATTAAATATTTTTTATTTATTTTCAGATTGATTTGTAGATAAAAAAGTAATCAATTTATGGTAATCATTAGTTTTATTAGTTATTATCTAAAATTGTCGTAAAATGTACCGGAAATATGTGGTTTTTTGATACAAGCGTAATCGCGTCCTTAAGAATACAAAATGTCATCACCCTATTCCGGAGGTGTCGTCAGAAGTGACTAAGAAAATAAACGAAGCAATTAGTATATTTGCGAAGGGATGGAAAATTCTACATCAAACCCTATACCAACCCGACTAACCAGCCTTATTTAGAAGGCCAGATCCTGCCATTGACTTATAGATGCAAATTAGGATAGAACTAGACTGCAAAAAGCTACAGATAAGGGACGTGCGCCGTCTATAAAGCTGTGACCAACTAACGATTATTTTAATAATATGCTATTTCCTTTTCTTCCTGAGGGTGTAAATGCACTCAAAAATATAAGTTCGTTTGCGATGCATTGGGGCAAAGCTTGTAGAACTTTTTGTCCCTACTTTACATTTCAGTGACTATTCAGAAAAATACGCTTTGATCCCCGCTTTTCGTGTATTTATACTAAGTTAATTTGGTGTAACTTAAACGAACAGCAATCTTGAGTACTTTTAAATTAGCCTAGCAAGCGAACGTTTCCCACTCAACTTTAGTAATTTCATTTCAAGAATTCATATGGTAATCATTTTAGTATACTACTTAACTACGGAACTTACTAGAATAATAAACTGTTACTAACCCTATTTCGTGCAGTAAGTGCAGTGGTTACAGTAGTCTTTGCGAAGAGATGGAAAACTGACTTGAGATATAGCAGTCAGATATAGTATGGCAGTCTGTTGGTATCTCCACTCGGCTATCGCTGTTGTACCGTATTTAATCATATAAAGTTAAACATGAGCCGAAATAATCCATCTATACGTTTAAGTAAACAATACGAAAAAAATGAATTTCCCACCGCGTTCTATCTGCCTGTTTGCCCAAGATAAACTAATAAACGGATTTTAGTAGTTAAGTATTTTTCCCGAATTGATGATGTGATGACGTAGGAAGGTTGAGGTGTATATGTAGTTCACGTATATGTAGTGCGGGTGAAGTTTCGAAAATTACTCTCATAATTATAATTTTCGAAACTTTACCCGCGGCCGTTTACCATATTTTGAAATGCTATTATTTTGTGGATATTATTTCAGGTATCATGCCTTAAAAAATGTACGTTTGACGCCATCTAGGTTTATTTCCCGACGTCGACTAAGCATACTACCCAATGTTCGTGCGTAAACCTAAACAGATCCGTAGTTCGAAACGATTATGGAAATCGGGGCACGCACCAGCTGAAATCGAAATAATGCAGGTATACAAGGTTCTCCGAGTGACTTTTGTGATACAATAAAACTTGAATGAATAGAAAGCAATGTGCGAACTAGCGTATATTCGTATATAATCTGAAAGGTGTAGTTTTGAAGGAAAAAGGGTCAAACGAAAAATGCGTTATTACGTTTTAAGAACTTTTAAACTGATAATGGAATACAGGTACCTACGTCATATATGTTACTGTAAAAGCCCGAAGTACGGTAAATCTTAAGATTTCCCAGTAAATCCTAAGATTTACCAGCATGAGATGGCAAAGTCCGAATTTTTAAATAAATAAATTGACGGAACCATGTTTCGCAGGGCTCATATTTTTGGGTTAACGGTCACAAGAGAACCTAACATAGCATCTTGGGCAATTTGTCTCTGTGTCTGTTTTTTATGCACAATGTGTCAAATATTAAAATTATGGTATAGGTATATGTTACTGTAAAAGTCCGTAAGGTTAGGTGAGGCTGTAACTCAAGTATGTAACTAGGTTATGTTAGGTTAGGTTAGGTAGGGAAACTTTCCATTTTTGGATGATTTTCTAAAAATTAAAATGAATTTATTCAAAAACATATGTACTTGCACATAAGGTACAAATATAAGCCCGAGGTCCGCTTACTACAGAATATCAACTTTTCCACAGAGTGACTTCCGTCTAACCTGTGCAACCCAAAGGGATAGCGATATTCCGTGGTTTAAATGCGTATCAGTTTATTTGAGAGTAAGTACTGATTCCCCGTACGTAACGACTGTCAAAGATCTTCATGACCGCGAAATTAGAGGCAATTGAGAAGACAAGTTAACTTGGTTTTATATAGTTATCGTTTACTTGTACCAGCAGGGGTCGCCTATAGGTTAATATGGTGAAACGGTGACGGTAAATGTTGTGAAGAAACCTGTATGTCTGAGAGTTTTCCATAATGTTTACGAAAACCATGTAAAGTATGCCAACCTGCACTTGACCAACGCGGAGAACTGGCGCCTTACCCTTCTCATAGTAATTGACCTATCCTTTTCATTTTTATTATCTTAACTATCTACATAACCGAGCATCATGAAATTTTGCATGACACGTTGGACTGTAAAGGAGATTCCTAAATAATCATATAGAAAACATGTGAATCATTGAAGTAAATTAGGAAAATATATATAAAACTTACAAACGTAGGTTTAATGGTCGTGATAATTTTTATTGCTAACTAGCTGCTGCCCGCGACGTCGTCTGCGTGAACGTTATACAGCACCAAATTATGAAACAAATACCTACGATTATACCTTTTAAAATAACTTTCATTTACCCGTTTCTTCTTTGTATTTCATATCTGCAGAAAGTGCAATAATAGAGGGAGACTGTAAAATTGACCTTCAAAAAGTGCTGATTTTCAGCCTGCTTAGTGTAAATGACTTTATGGTGATAATGCTGAATTAAGTAATAAGTTATGACTGCAGATGGAGAAAATAAGGAATACTGAAAAGGGGAAAAATACATATTTATAGGACTTCTCGATAAACAATATTAGTGGTCTGGCTCTCCGCAGCCAAAATGTAAAGAGAGTCAGGATTGGTGACGCTGGAGCAAGCGACGTACAGCTGCCCGTGTGAGAAGCAGCTCGTCCTGAGGTCGACACCCGCTGCCCTCAGTGTCTGCCCCTGCGACTTATTGATGGTCATCGCGAAGCAAACACTCACGGGGAACTGTACATACGTACTTGAACGGGAACGGGAAGTTATGAGGTATGAAAGGAATGCGTGGTATAAATACTGCCTCGCTGACGCCATAACCCGCAAGAATTTCCGCTTCCATGGTGTGTCTGTGGAGCGAGATGACTTTAAGGCGGAAGTTCAGTCAGGAAGTTCACTTGCTGACAGGGAGTTCAGAAATTCCACGGGATAATGTGTGGCATCATCTTGCTGGATGACAGTGTTTACAAAGGTGTAGATAACTTCATTTCCCTCTATATCCGAGAGAATGCATTCGTTTATTGCTACAGCCTGATCATTTTTGGGCCTCAAAATAGTCCGCTCACACACCCAAGAATTTTGCTATTACGGTATTCAACTGATGTCCCCGTACACACAGCGAATGAGTTCTTCTAAGCTGGATACAACTCTACTGAGAGACTCTAGAAGCACCACCTGTCCAGCTCTCTCCTCTGGTAGAGTGCCTTCGCCAAGACTTAGAAGGACATCGGAGAATTGTTGAGCACGTGCATTGACGCCGAGCCGAGCTCTCAAATTAATGATCAAGCGCAGCGTATGAACTCGTGACCACAACGAAGATCGTTTCAACGAAGCACTCACCTTGTCAGCCCTCGATCCCCGCGTCACCACGGGAAGCGTTTGTTGGAAATCGCCACTGAACTGAACTGTGACCACCCATCAAATGCTCGCTGCGGATGCCCTGCAAAGTTCTGTCCACGGCCTCAACTGCTTATCCCATACGATCAGAGAGCGATCCTTGAGCACGTGTCCCTTATCGCTGTTACGTGACACACCACAAACAGGCGTTTCGGCGCTCTCTAAATCGATGGGAATTTTAAATATGGCATGTGCTGTCTTGCCACCCGGAAGCAGTGTGGCAGCGATTCCCAACAACGCTACGGCAAAGGCAATTTTGCCTTCCTTCTTGACATTTGCAAGTATGCCAGTGGTAACAAATGTTTTTCCTGTTCCACCAGGAGTATCCAAGAAAAACATTTTACCCTGACTTTGCCCAACGCTTTCAAAGACGGTGTCATAAATTTCGTGTGGTGTTCATTTCACCCGGATCGTAAATTGTCTCAGCGTTATACTCCCAATTGCCACGGTCTTGATGCGGTGATGATTGGGAAGCTGGTAACCCATATTCCACCAGTGGATTGCCGCTGATAGAAATGACCATGTCTTGAATTGAACTGAGACAGGTGTTCAGCACGCGTTCATCAGATACTTCAACTTTGTCTCCAGTAGCACGCAACAAAGCTCGAAGAAAATCTTCAGACAGATGACGGTGATACTTTTCCCACTACAGTATTTGCGACTCTATAAAACACCAAGATGACGTCAAACAGATGACGCATGCGGGTCCCAGCCGCCCAGTCACTGACGCTCGCCTTCGCGAGGGTGTCATCCCAGTTTTGGTCACCGTCGAGAAAGTGACGTACTATGCAGGCTGTGTGGTAAGTGGGATACTCCACGCCAACAAATGTCCTCAGAAAGGCGAAAGACATTGGGTCTCAGACCGTGTGAAGTGACAACCGTAGAAAATAGCATTCGCCATTATTCGTGTGTACGGTATGAACTCTACAAAATGTGGCGTCCTTGAAACTTCCTGGAAAACCTTCCATAGCACCTCCTCATCGACGGGTTAAATATACCCTTTTGCGTGGTTTTTGTCGTATGTATAATATGAAGGCATCTCGTCATATGTAAGGGACCTCCCACACTGGTCGACTTCACAGAGCCTGAAAACCAAGAGAGTTGTTTGGCGCAAATTTTCCAAGCGCTCAGCAACGCTGTCGGGATCAAAATATATCAAAAAAAATCTAGCTAGTTCCACATCTCACTAAAGTTTATATGCGACATGAATATATATTCATTAAGAAGCAATAATTACACCAATGTGGCCAAAATGTTTATTTTGTACTAAATCTATTACTATTTTTTCTGTACTGTAAAACATAAGCATCTCTTATCTTTAAAATATATATGACATGCTTAATTTTGCTCTAACTTTGTTATTTAGCTCAAATTGCTTACAGCAATAGCGTACCGTTTTTGAGTTTAACTTTTGTTATAAATCTATGCAGTTCTTTTTGAGTTCTGTTTGTATCAACATACAGACAAAGTCGATGAATTTTATAAGACAGATGAAGCAGCATTTTTTTATCAAAATGTACGAGGTCTTCGCTCGAAGACATCTCTTTTCTATAGAAATCTATGTCTAAATTCCTATGATATCGTAGTTTTAACAGAAACGTGGTTAACTTCTAGTATTAGCGATTCAGAGTTATTCGACAACAGATACGTAGTGTGGCGTCGTGACAGAAACTACCAGCTTACGAATCAAACCCGCGGCGGGGGAGTATTAATAGCAGTGCGGAAAGACATCCCTGTCAATATAATGCCTAGTTTTAGTTCCATAGCGGAGGATCTTTGGATTGAGATACCTACAAATACTACTAACCACAGACATCGTTCAAATATATATATAGGAGTAGTATACATGTGTAAACAAAACTGCGGACTTACTTTTTCATGTCAACTTAACAATTATATATCAAAGTTGGACGAAATTATAACAAACCACGCCAATGATGATACATTTTTAATACTAGGTGACTTTAATATGAGTGGAATATTGTGGCACCGAAGCACGGATGATCACTCATTATCACCTAATAATGCGAACATCCCCGACGAGCAAAACCTGACTGACACGTTACACTATCACAATTTACAACAATTTAATCACGTATCCAACAGTTATGGTAGAATTCTCGACCTAGTCCTATCAAACGACTCCATATGCGTTTCTGAATGTGACGACCCGCTAGTACCCATCGACCCTCACCACAAAGCCCTCGCTGTGAAATTAACAGCATCCAAGTTACCTTATTTGAAATCAGCATCTAAAACGAATTATTTGTTTACAAAAGGAGATTACGCCGAAATAAATAACAATATTCGAAATACCGACTGGCATAGTATACTATCAAATATGTCAATTAGCGACGGAGTTGATTTCTTTTATTCATTTATTATGCAACAGATTGATAATCATATCGCAAAACGTAAGTCTAGCTGTAACAACTCTTTTCCAGTGTGGTATACACCGTCATTGAAAAAATGTATTAAAGAAAAACATAAATATAATCGCAAGTTTAAACTATATGGTAATCGCTCGGACTATGAGACGTTTAAATTATTACACGACAGAGTGAAGCGTTTAGAAAAGCAATGCTATGATAATTACATCAAATCAGTAGAAGATTCGATTAAGTCCAATCCGAAATATTTCTGGTCATACATCAAAGCACGTCGCAAGTCATCCAACATACCAGGTTCCCTCACATATGGCGGCTCTCTTGCAAATACAGGTGACACTATATGTGACGCATTCTCTCGCTACTTCTTCTCAACCTTCCTGCAACCATCCCAGTCACCTATCGTGTCTTCTGACACTTCCCATAATGACAGCAATGCTGTTTCTGACATTTATAAGGTAAATATAGATATAGAAGCAGTAACGAAACTTTTAAAATCACTCGATCTCGACAAATCAGCAGGGCCCGACCTTATACCCCCTCTTTTCCTGTACAAGTGTGCAGACACCATCGCATTACCTATCAGCATTTTATTTAACAAATCTCTTACCGAATGTACTGTACCAATAATATGGAAGAAAGCATTTATTACTCCTATTCACAAGAAAGGATCAAAATCAGAGGTAAGCAATTACAGACCAGTTTCCAAATTATGTATTCTATCTAAAATCTTTGAAAAAATAATCTATAATCAATTATATCCTGCCATTAAAAATAGTTTCAATAGTTTTCAACACGGGTTTCTCAAAGGTCGGTCTACAACATCCAATCTAATTTTACTAAATGACTATATCACTGAGTCCATGAATAAAGGTAAGCAAGTTGACGTGATCTACACAGACTACACAAAATGTTTCGATAGAATTGATCATACCGTGTTGATTTCCAAGTTACAATTGATCGGGATAAGAGGAGACTTATTGCGTTGGTTTGCATCATATATATCCAATCGCTCGCAAGCCGTGGTAGTTAATAACTACATGTCAGGCTGGGTAAAGGTACCAAGCGGAGTCCCTCAGGTTCTCTTCTTGGACCTTTATTATTTCTTATTTTTGTCAATGACATAGATAAATGTTTTCAGCACTCTCAAATTTTATGCTTCGCAGACGATATGAAAATTTTTTCAGCCGTCTCCACAGTTTCCGATGTAATTGGACTTCAATCTGATCTTTCACGGTTAACAGATTATTGCTCAGTAAACAAATTAGAATTAAATCACAGCAAATGTGTAGTCACGACCTTTACCAGGAAATCCATAATACTACCTTCTGAATACTATTTAAATGGACACCAACTCAAACGATGCACCAACATCCGCGATCTCGGAATTATTCACGACTCTAAGGTGCTTTTTGAAGACCATATTAATAATATTGTAACAAAGGCATACCAGGCGCTAGGGTTCGTGATACGTGCATGTGACAGCTTTAAAGAAGCCAAAACCCTTAAAATATTATACTGTACATACGTACGTAGTATTTTAGAATATGCAAGTCAAGTTTGGAATCCACATTATAATAAATATATCCTTCGCATCGAGAATATCCAACAAAAATTCATAAAATATTTATGCTACAAATTAAATATCAGATATGAATCAAAAAACTAGTTAGAACTAAGCAAAAAATTCCATATCCTTCCCTTAACTAATCGTCGAGTAATTGCCGATGTAACTTATTTATTAAATATAATATCCGGGACGATTGATTGCCCTGATCTTTTGAACAAAATTAATATTAATGTACCATCTAACAGTGTCAGACAATATAGACCTATACATCTTCCATTAGTATCCACTAACTATCGTCAAAACGCATTTCTATGGCGAGCGAGCAAAACGCTCAATGAATTATCTTTAAAGCATAACATAGATGTATTTACTTCGAAACCCGACTCGGTAAGGCGGATGCTCAGTCTTGATTTTTTTAAACACACAATTAATTACTGTAAAAATGAAGATTAATGTTTTATTTTTTTCGCATTTAAAGACACAATCTACAACTGATTGAACTAGAATTAGTGTTATCTTTATTCCTTAGCTGAACTATAATATGTATCTAACATAATATTATACCTAATGTTCAATATGTTGTTATAAACAATGTTCACGCATTATATCTTATATACAATAGCTAAGCGTGGAGACCTATAATTGGCTATATGTGACATATTTTACATACATACATACATACATATCGTCACGCCTTTTATCCCCGAAGGGGTAGGCAGAGGTGTATTTCTACACCCACTTTTCGCCAGATATACTTTAGTCCCACGTAATAAGGGGCGAGCTTATTGCCGTACCGGGCACGTTTCCAGACTCCGTGCTGCTACTGAGAATTTCCTGACAGAAAAACCCAATAACACTGCCCGACCCAGGAATCGAACCCAGGACCTCCCGATCCCACGCGCACATTTATGCCGCGAGACCAACGAGGCAGTCGTATAGGGTTTGATGTCGAGTTTTCCGTCTCTACGCAAAGATGGTATTTGCATCGTGTTATCCCTTAGTCGCCTCTTACGACACCCACGGGAAGATAGGGGGTGGTGACACTTGTATTCTATGCCGTCAACCACACGGCTATATTTTACATATTTATTTAATAACTATATGCTGTTGTATAAAAATTATAAACAAATTCCTGCTAAATTAAATATAACAATTGAAGATGTTGACATTAAAGAAAGGAGTAATATAAAATTTTTAGGACTGACCTTGGACGAACACTGTAACTGGAAGTTGCACATTGACAATATATGTAGCAGGTTGAATAGATTTGTATATGCATTGCGACAGTTAAAAAAGGCTACAAATGAATCGGTTGCTCTTACTGCTTATCATGGACACGTTGGGTCGATATTAAGATATGGCCTTTTAATGTGGGGAAACTCAACTAACATAAATAGAGCTTTTATACTACAAAAAAAATGTGTTAGGGCTATTTGCAGTGTAGGACCCTTTGAGACCTGTAGGCCACTTTTCAAAAGATTGGGTGTACTGACTTTGGTTTCCATGTACATATTAGAAACAGGTTTGTTTGTAAGAAATCAAAGCAACTTATTCACTAAAACTAGTGTAAATTGTAAATATCAGCCGAGAGATCCAACAAAATTAAAATGGGAAATAAGCAAAACAAAATTACATAGTAGCAACAGCTTCATGATGATAATAAAAATATACAACCATATACCAAAATTCATCAGGGAACTACCTACTACCACGCAATTTAAAATAAATTTAAAAAAGTGGCTCATAGATAAAAGTTTCTACACAATCAAAGAATTCTTAGACTACAAATGAATAAATAAGTAGGTAATTAATATCATACATACATATTTAAGAAATACATCACTAAGCTGTTAACTATAAAAAATTAGGTAATTCATATTTAGTAATATCTCGTTACAATTTTTGACATTATATTTTGACATTATTGATTATTATTATTATTTTTGAATAATATTATGAGTATTATGACTTAATTTATATGGATAAAAATATAAGAAATATTGTTATATAATTAAAATTAAATGTTAACATGTCCTTGCATGTAAGATAAATATGATTATAAACTTATCCCTACAATATTCGTATGCCTGATAGAGGTGAAATGTGAACTGTAAAAAATATGAACATCTTTTATGTACCATTTCAATCGAATAAAGTCATTTCATTTCATTTCATTGGTCTTCCTAAGATTAATTAAATAAATAAATAAATAAATTAAAATTTACATAAACACATTTTTTTTAATTGTCTTGCTCATCTCTGAAACGAATTAACAATACAACTCCATCTATGACTTTTGAAAACAACTAACAACTTCGCCAACATGATCAAATTTAAATTATTTATTTCCAAAAAGGGCTTACACATTTAATTCAACTTGATGTTTTTGAACTCTCATAGATGACGCTGCTTTAAAATTGTCCTGATACTACTTATATTCATTGAATTATGTTTATCATGTATCAGCCTAAGTTACTAAAAATGCGTTATTTTTATAGTGTGAAGCTAGCTTATAGCATGGTTAACATAATAACAACATTTAAATATGCGTCGTTAGATTACACGTTGTTACAGAATGCGTTGAAGAAATAAAGGTTCACTGCTCGTTCCCCGTAGGTGATAGCGTAATAATATGTATCCTATATGTTGATCCAACATTCTAACAATATTCGTGCCAAATTTGAAGTAAATCCATGCAGTACTTTTTGAGTTTATCCCGGACATAAGGACAAACAGACAAAAATTCTAAAAACTATATTTTTGGCTTCGGTATCGATTGTAGATCACACCCCAAGTATTCTTTTTAAAAATATTCCATGTACAGTTTTGACTTTCTTACCATTTTATTATATGTATAGATGAGACGAAAACTGAAAAACAATCTTGATAGTTGATCATCTTACAAAAATATCGGATTGGCAAAAATACATTTGAAAAACGATACACATATACTATTTGCATAATTAGCTCAATATATTTAAATTATTCTCTAATATCAGAATATACAGCGTACGTACTACGTAAACTTAGCACGTACTACCCAACCCCATTCGGAAAACTCTTAAAAGCTCTATCATGAACGAAACACAAAATGTAGCTAAATTCTTGTTACGAAGCAGCTACAAATATTTCTTTATTTTTCTTTTATATATTTTGTTCTCTAAAATCAAATTATTTAAGGCTAAGGGCATGTCGGCGATACGCCAGGGTTATGGTGTCCAGACTCCAGAATTAAAACACTCCCGTAATATTACTTGGTTTCTTATCAGTTGATTTCTAGCACAGAATTGAAATAAAATGTGACCTACAGTCCTTTTTATACAATAACCGTCTACCTACACTTAATGTAACGTTTAACAACTCCTTTTCAACATATAATTGAAATTACTGTACGATTAATTATAGACTAATCAAAAATCGGCATTAATATTGTAATGAATTTTGCACAACACCAAATTATTTATTTTACACGAATAACAGTTTTATTTTATTAACCAAACGCTGCTTTACAACATTGTCAACAGATGGCGCTAACAACAGGATGCAAATATAAACGCATGTTATTTATTACCGTAAAAATAAGTGTCAGAATAATGTTATTTAATACTAATTGATTTTACTTTGAAAGTTTCAGGAGTTATCTTAATAACTAAGCGATAAATTAAATACCCAATCTTCATAAACAGTTAAGCAGCCAATACAGTGTCTAATATTGTAAAGTAGTGAAGTTCTCAGTTCTGTGTTCACAAATAGTTATTTAAATATCAATCTTAAATATTATCAACATTTTCGTAACAATATAATCATTATATATTAATTTGCGCCCATACGGCCATTCTGATCCAGCGCGCTCCTCGCGCTGATTTAACGGTTACAGAATAAACAGCATAACAAACAAAAATAAGGAATATAAAAATTACATAAATAAGCGTTTATCATACAGAATGAACTAAAAGTTATTTACAAGGCTTCACCTAGTCATAGGATCTTAGCCTGAGGCATGCGTCACCCATCACGGGATCTAACAAACAATGCTTCACCCATGGCTAAGCCGATTACGGCATCACCGATTACGGGATCTAGCGTATACAGGCATCACCCACATAGGGATCTAGCCCACGCGGCATCACCCATCACGGGATCTAGCCAACACACGGCATCACCCATCACGGGATCCAGCCAACACACGGCATCACCCATCACGGGATCTAGCCAACAAGACCAGGATCAAGGATACGCATGGTGGCCAGCCAGCGTTTTGGGAAGGATGTTGGATAGGAAAAATAAAATTTTACTCAAACATAAATGCAAAATTTGCCTCATAAACACATCAATCGTATACATAAAATAATGATCATCGTTCGTCATGATCAGTTATATCAATACAATGCAATTACATAGGTCCAACAACGACAGTGGAGGAGGTAGAGGACCCCCCACGTAAATCGGTATCTGACGAATCCTCCGCCCATACGGTCAAGCTGCTCATACAGTTGTTGATGTTGATCAGCAACAAAGGTTAGCAAACAATGCTTGACTCCAGGTCACTACAGCACCCATGCGGCACGTGTGCGCGCAGCCCACACACAAAACCACCGACGTCAAAAGGGCGGGCCACCGTCATCCATACATACCATCAGTAAAGGAACGCTCGTCTATCCTCTCTTCACACTAAGGTCAAGTCATCTGCTAGGATGTCATCATCAACCTGCAACACTCAAAAGACAGGTGGTGGGCAACATTTCCCACCCAAATATTAGTTCCATGAACCTTCGTTACTGTGGATGAAATAAAATTCTACTCTTACAAAGTGATCCGGTCTATTAAGCTATATCTATATATTTGGCATGTTCAACCTGTGCATTGGTCTATAGTTATCTTAGCTACAACAGTGTTGGAGCCCATATTTTACGCATAAGGTAAAATACAAAAGACACTGAATTTTCTCAGGTTCTGTCTGACAGTGCCATTTTAGATAATCAAATATAAAGTTATCAGGATACCCATATTTTGCAGTCCTGATAAAACAGTTAAAACCCAATATATTCAAAATAAGTTTTATCCACCTCAAACAGGAAAACAAAATGGCAAGAACAAAGAGAGGCCTATGTTCAGCCGTGAACAGTCGGACTGTTGATAAATATGAAATGATTTCAAACCATGCAGATCCAAGGATTTCGAAAATACTAGTGCTATGATTATTACTCATGTAAGAATCATGTTTAATCCAATATTGAATATTTTTAGGCATAGTGCAAGCTGTGAAATTGTTGAACTGTTTGCCAACTTAGCCATAAAAGAGAAATTTACAAGCTACCAATATTACAAAGCAATAGTAGTGCAGTCTTATTTCTAAAAATGATTCCACTCAGTTTGTATAGTTAATATGGCGGTGATTTTATATCAATATTTTTATTTGACTTTATATTTAAGGGAATTTTCTAAATAATGTTAATATTTATTTTAAACTGTTAACACGTGGTGTTAATGTAATTCTTATTATTTCATTCACAATAATTGTTTATCTGAATAAATAAATTTAAACTGACCAATCACAACCGACTTAGAAATAAAGCATGAGTAGTCCTCCCCATTTACTTTTATTTGCCAAGAACAAATACTGCTAAATGGGAAAAGAGATAATATGGATTTTTACATCACGTTATTTAAACCCACTTACCATTATCCTAATAATCATATTCCTAACTGTCTGGTATCCCACAAGAGCTAAGCAATAAGGTTGGCACTAAATTTTATTGGTTTATCACTAGTTGTCATCTTGAATATAGATGCAACTAAGTTTGCAAATGAACTCACAAATAAATTAAATTGTATTTACCAAGTGTGTATTTACCAAACACTAAGGCTTGGTATTTATAAAAGACTAGCAGTCACCTGCCTTAAGACTTTCAACCTAAAATGCTTAGAGATGGACTTTTGTAAAACCTAAGTGAGTGCATATGTCCATAAAGGAATCTACTGACCAGATCTCATGTTTCTAGCTTCAGTAGTTCAGGTTAAGCAAGGACTTATCATGGTCGGAACAAATCATTCTATAGGTACAGGTATAAAATTAAGCGACAAATATTAGGATATGTCGGGTTCCCTTGTCTTATTATATAACCTCAACTTGAGCTGCAAGTTGACAGTAACAATTTCAACATAATGTTAAAATGAAATCATGTAGGCACCTACACAGTCCACAAATTGTATAATAAAACCTATTTTGTAACTTTACAAATATTAGCTTTAAAAAATGTGTAACACAAATTTATTTTTATATCTACCTTCTGAATATATCTGTTCTAATATAATAAAACTGAAGTTTGTTTTGTTGAATGCACTTATCTGTGAAACTACATACTGGTTTTATGCAATAATTATTTTTGTGGTGGATAGTCATTTATCAAAAGAGGCTTCATATAATCGCGCCGTGAGCACTAGCCATAAGTAATGCAGTTAGTTAGCCTTATGTAATGTGTAACCAAGGGCTATAAATAATGTTTTGATTCCTTTAATGTTTTACTATTGGGATAACCTATTGACTACCAATTGAATTCATATTCAGCACATCGATTAGGTTATTTAAACTGAAAGCAAATCAGGCAATTTATACAATGGATCTATATCAGAGCTTCAACTTGAAAATGGCAGTTATACCGTTCTTTACTACTAATTATATTAGTAGAACCACATAACAACAAAGCTTTTTCTCTTTATTGTGTAGATAAGTAAGTTTTACAGAAAGTTTCCGACATGGCCTAACGATTAATAAACAGACAAGAGCCCCAGCCGACGGCATAACATGACTATAAGCACAGTAGTACTGCTATTTACCAAACGTGGATAAACAACAGTTACCTATAAGTTCTATTTGGGGTGTAACGTTCGTAATTTTGACTGTATAATGTTTATCTGGTAATCTTTACGGGGACAGTACGTAATCGTGTAAGCACCATAATTTATAAAATTAGGACGTTTCTCAAAAACTAATAAAATCAGCTCTGGATAAATACCTCTAGTCAGTGCATCAACAACCCGCATCTGCAACCTCTGGTAGCACTCAGAGCAGAACAGCGTTCACGCCACAGCACACTCCGGTGCGTGTGATAGATTATTAGAAATATTTTGAAAATTAATCAACAAAAATATCAAAATAAGTACATTTAAAATTTGTGTGTTTAATTTGTAAGTACCTATTTATAATCCAAGCAAAAGCTCGGATATCAAACAGTTATAAATCTGGCTAGAATTTACATCATTGTTACTTTTAGGTTAGGTTTTAGGTTAAGTTACTAGAAGATTGATTTTAGGTTTATTCATATATGTATCAAACAATATAAAACTAAATATATTGTATAATTTATTATGTATAGCATAAACTTATCGTATATGGTTGTATCGTATTGATGGTTGGTATGTTTTAAATTTATAATGTTGCCAATAATAAATATACAATTTGATCTGACGTTTGGCAGTTGACACTGTCAAACGTGTAAATATAAAAGGAGAACAGGCTCTGTTCATGGGCAGTTCCACCCCGACTACGGCTAACTAAGGTACGATATAATTCTGACTTTATATTATTGTGTTTTTATATTGTGTTATTACTAATAATGTGTTTCACAATTCTTTATTGCTATTGTGGTGTTATTTAGAGTATTGTCAATATAGACAATGTATAGTTAATGTAATAATATAGCGTAGCAATTATATAAATGATATTGTGGGTGGTTTCGTCAGTTGTGAGATGTTAAAGTTCAGATCTTAGGGTATCATATATTACAGAGTCGAAATATACTCTGAGATACAAGTCGTGTCTATTGTATACATCGTGTGGTGAATATTACTAAACGAATAATGCTAATCTATTGTATTAAGGTAATAGTTACTTTTGAAATATTGAACTACCCACAACCTTGCTATCCGATATAATAATACGTATTGATTGTACCGCTTTTATATACGATAATCACAACTATTAAAAGAATGGCCAAGAGTTTTCTTGGCCACGTTCTTTCTCTTGGTTCTATGCCCTTGCTTTGCGAACGTGGCAGTAAATGTAAATGTAGAATCAGAACTTGAGATTTTAAAATATACTCTTGTGACAAGTTGAATAAATGAAAGTAAGATTTGATAGTTGTATCTTTTATTTTCCAAACACCTGACCGATAGAACTATAATAATACATATAGGCTGTATACGTTGTATTTATACATATATCTTATGACCACGCTATCACGTGCATCCCATCGTAGTCACTCTGTCGCTCTCGCTCGCATGTGGCCTCACGTGAAGTGTAGACATGCTCGCCATAACTCCGACACACCGTGTGGTCTCCGATCAGGGTTGACGAGCGCGAAACACGGCTTCCAAGCGCTTGTCGCATCAGTCTTCAGGTCATCATTGGTAATGGCGGCCAAGCCAAGAGACCCATCACTCTCGCGCCAACCGTAGATCCCGAAGTCTCTTAGGGGGCGTTTATCCAACCGCTGCTGTCAGCGATACGCCAGGGTTATGGTGTCCAGACTCCAGAATTAAAACACTCCCGTAATATTACTTGGTTTATTATCAGTTGATTTCTAGCACAGAATTGAAATAAAATGTGACCTACAGTCCTTTTTATACAATAACCGTCTACCTACACTTAATGTAACGTTTAACAACTCCTTTTCAACATATAATTGAAATTACTGTACGATTAATTATAGACTAATCAAAAATCGACATTAATATTGTAATGAATTTTGCACAACACCAAATTATTTATTTTACACGAATAACAGTTTTATTTTAAGCAGTATTTTTAAGCAGCGTTTGGTTAATCCAAACGCTGCTTTACAACATTGTCAACAGATGGCGCTATCAACAGGATGCAAATATAAACGCATGTTATTTCAGGAGTTATCTTAATAACTAAGCGATAAATTAAATACCCAATCTTTATAAACAGTTAAGCAGCCAATACAGTGTCTAATATTGTAAAGTAGTGAAGTTCTCAGTTCTGTGTTCACAAATAGTTATTTAAATATCAATCTTAAATATTATCAACATTTTCGTAACAATATAATCATTATATATTAATTTGCGCCCATAGGCACTTAAAACTTATATAAACTTCGGCCATATCCTTACTTTATTATTTTAGCGAGTTACATTCGACAGGTGTAATATTTACTGTTCAGGTGTTCGTAGGTATATCCACAGTTTATGTAAAACGTTAAATATGAGTTTTATTGGACCAATATTGGTTCTATATTAAAGGTATTATTTATATCTAGCTGTATTCTACGATGTCAACCGCCTTAAATTATGTTTACGACAACTGCTCCGCTCCTAAGCGTCGCGTCGTCCATTCCTTAAGTAACACACAAAGCTTGAACGTAATTTGGTTACATTTCATGGGGATAGAAATACGTGAGTATCAAATCATTGACGAATCTTTTTGTTATACCTACATAATATATACTGCACTCGACGATTACTGATAATTTTAATTATAAATACAACGTTTTACAAGAAACGGCATTAAAGTCAGTTTTAGAACTTTAAAACTCTGTGAACAAAGCCTTTGAATTTCGGTAAAATTTATGACTTTTTAACAAAAAAAAAATAACACTTGGGCTCAAATGTTTATAAAATACCTAACATTACTTTTAATATTGAGGAAGGATGGTACTGTTCCAAAACTCAGAGAACTAAGTATTAAAGGCGAAATTGGAACCGTAAGTGGCTTGTTATAATGAGAGCATTTTAATTATCTATATAAATGCATTGAAATGAAAATTCTTTATACGAAATGCATTGATATAAATAAAATGCTTAATATGCTTTTATTAATAAATGCACAACCAGTTTTATAAATAAAAAAAATTAAAAAAATCTTTATTTCAGACCGTGGTCCATAATTGTTAGTAATAACAAACCTTAATAAACTATGTTAGTAAAAAGATACAAGGGATTTAATTTAAATATCTTTTGCGCTCACTTGACACACCGGGTACATTCACATGTACATGCACCCAGTGTGCCAAGGTGGCGCAACACGGCTTATCACTAATGACCCTCAGAATGCTGTTGACGCTCCCACGCACTCTGCGCATCATGGATGCTGCTCGTTTTCTTACGATGGCATTAAAACCATCAATATGTGTCCTGATGCGCTGCAGTAACGCGGGAGCCCCAACAACATCCTGAAAGCATTATTATACTGAACTTTGAGGGCGTTGTATGCCCTTTGCGTATACCGAACCCACAGGGTGCACGTGTACAGTAGTGTTGCCCAAATTCAGTCTTGGTCTTGCAGTCTTGGTCTTGTTCTTGCGTTTTTGCAAGACCAAGACCAAGAACAAGACCGCGTATTTTTAGCAAGACCAAGACCAAGACTGATCGTGCAAGACTTGAGCAAGAACAAGACTAAGCCTGCAAGACTCTTGCGTCTTGCAGCTAGGACTTAGCGCTATTTCACGGTGTAGTTAGGTGTAACAGTTCGGTGTATAGGTACGCTTAGGAATTCTATGAGACGCAAAAAACTGTATCAAAGAATATGAAAAACTGGACCTATGCGCATTACTTTGTATTAATTCTTGGTCAAAAGAATTGATATAAAGTAACATAACCTAATGATAAAGCTGTTGTGTACTGTTATGTTTGATTTGTGTTGTATTTTATTTTTTATTGAAATAAATGATAAATCGTAAAACTCTTTTATTAAATTTCATATAAGTTGAGGGTTCAATCTCTTTCTAGACAGATATTGTTCTTTAAAATACAGTCAAGTTATTGTAATTAATTTGTTTTTTTTTTACATGTTTTAGCAAATGTAAGCTTATAAATCATAAATGTTTATTAAGAAACAGTTACTTCCATGGAAAACGACATATAGGTCAGTTGATTTTTCGAATTTCTTATCAAATCTTCAGTTATTTATTAATCTGCTTGATCTTTACTATGGCTGTGTTAATTCAAGCTCACAATGTTCCAATTCTAATACGTTTTTCTAAGATTTAAAAACTTTAATAAATAGTAATAGACTGATAGGTAATTGCAAGACTTGCAAGACTCTTGCTGCAAGACCAAGACCAAGACCAAGACTGGGAGCGCAATACCAAGACCAAGACCAAGACCAGGTGTATTGGCGCAAGACCAAGACCAAGACTGGCTAAGTCTCGTCTTGTTCTTGCATTTGGGCAACACTAGTGTACAGCGATTGGCAAAATGCCTTGAATATTGTTATTTTCACTTTTGGTGTACAACGTGCAAACCTGCGGGCCAACATATTGCATCGGACAGCCAACGCCCTCCGTTCTCTTTCCATATCTGAGTCATCTTTCAAAGTCTCAGTAACGATGTGCCCCAGGTATTTAAAATCTAGCACCCTCTCAAGGGATACACCTTTGATCATGACTGGTGGAACGTACGCTGGTTTTTTGTGCTTTACGCTTTGTGCTTTACTTTATGAAAATGTATAATATTTTCCGTTGTTATGTGTATTTATAGGTTTCGATGTGGATGGATGCAAATTTTCAAATAGTAACTATAATAAAATGAAATCGGCAAAGCTCAACTTACCGTTTTATGCTTCTCATGTACGGAGATTGATCTTCGTATTCATATTCCAGGAATATATCCTCTTATGTTTGTTGTTGTTCTGAAAAGTGTCGTATAACATCGTAACATAAGAGTAATAGGATTTAAGGAAGCTACGTAGATGTAGTTTCTATTCGTATCAACAATATCGCGCGCAATTTTCATCTTTATGGTGCTTTTATTGCGTAAGGTTTATGAACTGGTTATTAGATTGGAACGCGGCCGAGAATATCCGTAAACCTGAAACGTGTAGATGGAGGTAGTACTACTGTATACTGATGTATTGCCACACCACATACGTCATTTAACCACGGCTGCACGCCTGTACGCCTCGTAAAAGAACAGTCAGTGCAGATTTTTATTACAATTCCTTATCGTGCCTCATAATCGTAGTTGTTTACCTATATTTTATGCACACAGTCATTCTTAGCATCAGTAATATAGTTCAGGCCATTTGCATCAAATCTAGAATGGTACAATGTCAGTGTCAGTTTTATATACTACTAGCCGTAGTCCACGGCTTCGCTCATCTTGAATTATGAAACCCTTTTTATCTCATTCAGGGAGGATTATTAAAAAATATTCTCAGTTTAGTGTCTAGCCTACATGGTAAATTGAAGCCACTCCAAATTTCATGTTTCTAGCTTCAGTAGTTTTCACTCAGCGATGATATGTCAATCAAGATAAACAACGAATGTTATATGCGCCTAACTACAGTGGCCCTCTGGCGCGGTTCGCTTAACGTATTGCTAATCATCGTCTGAAATAACTGCGATACGGTACCTACTCTTTCTACTATTGCTGAACACGGACCAAGTCAAAGGTGAAACACTATACACCATTCTGATGTGTGTTAGCAAACTTGGTGAAACTTTAGAATTTTAGAACGAGTTTTGAATAATTTATAGATCTGAGATGCAAGCTACAGCTTTTTGAATAGTAAGTATTATAATAAGTAGACTACTGTACATTTGTCTGGCGGTTTACTGTTTGCATTTGGGTTCTACAAATATTACATATCAGTAGAAAGAATTACATGTTTCGCTTTTAAAGTCATCTGTGGTCACAGGCAGCCTGATATGTCATTCGATTTTGTGATGTTATTTCAAAGTACTCGAAGATTTTTTAAAATTCTTTTCATGATTTTTCTAATGAGCTCAAAGTATCTTGAAGTACTACTATACTTTTGCTTTTCTTGTGTTCCAGTCCCAGACTCGCAAGGTGGTGGAACTTTTCATTCATTTTCTCTAGTCAATGAATAATATATTTTATTTCTTGAACCTAACCTCCCATTTAGTGATAGGTAGGCGGTAGAGACACTATTGCACGTGTTACCACGTAGTTGCTACAATTATGTGTGTCTAAATTCACAGCCTATTTTGTAGACTCTGCCCGAAAGGGTTGGCTTTACTAAACAGAGAACTGACTTTTGGTAGATGGTAAAAATTTTTATATAACAGTTTCCCTGTTTGTATTATGTATTCATTATACTAAATTCTATTGTGTCAAGCTGGTCATCAAATGGGTTAATTTGATAACTCATCGAGAGTTAATTACTCCAAAACAGCTCAACAAATAGTGATGAAATATCATTGTATGCGTGTAACTGACTGTTATAGTTCAAATTCACTGTTGGATTTGGTTGGTAGCGTTGCTTTGTATGTGTGTTCCAAAAATGGCGCTGTTAAATTCGCAAGGGACGACTTTAGTATAATTACTGGCTATTTCTACAAATACCGCTATTAAAGCTAAAACGATAAAATTAATTTAAATGTATGTTCGAACATAAAGTCATTAAAGTCATCAATAACGTATAAGGGATGTCGTAACGATCGCTGCAATTATCGTTCCGGGGTGATATTGACGAGCTGAATGTAATGTTATGTATCGAAACTCAACCGCTCTCTGTAATGAGGGTCGGCAATTCATACTTTCTGTGGATATCTCATATCTTTATCTGTTTGTATATACGTACCATATAAATATAATGTCTGCTATTTTATTACAAATTGACTTATATTCCGTTATCGTATACATTTATCTCGGGTATTTTCGTAGGTACCGAATGAGTGTTGGACTTCTTTGATCGATTGAGTTTCATCAATAGGCGGGTCCACACAGAGCGAGCAGCCTCGCGAGGCTTTTGCCGCGCGAGGAAACGGCCCCGAACGAGCGCGGCCATAGAATAAAGCCGCGTTCACATTTATCGGTCGTTTTCTCTCGTGACGGTCTCTGTCGTAATTACTTGCGGTTCACAATTGCCTGTTGCCATCTGTCGCGAACTGACGCAATCTGACGCAATTTTGAATCAGTTCTGTCTTGACTCTCGAGAAGTTCTCACATTCCCAATCTTTTGATGAATTATCCGATTCAGATTAAGTAGATATCTAATAATATCCATAATTTATTTACATAGGATTATATAATATTGATATTGATTCGTATTTGTTTTCGATTAGCTCGTCTATAGGTACTGCGCCTATAGGAATATTATTAAGTATAAAAAGTAAGTCAATAAGTTCGTCGTCCATAGCGCACAATTGCATACGCACGTCTGACGCTTTACGACAGACAGTGGCGCGCGCACATTTGTCTGACGTGTCTAGTCGCGCGCTGTAACGCCCCGCACGCCACCCTCTCTGTCCCAGATCGGGATATCGTTTGTCGTGACACGACAGACGCCGTCACGACTAATTAAATCAGCTAAATATGCACGCTCATATATCAAATGTATGAAACCGATTGGTCTCTGTCGCGTCAAGTCACGACGGATCACGTCAGATAAATGTGAACGTGGCCTTAAGCGCGGCAGCCTCGGCACCTGTTTATTTATTTGTTTGGGTCAAATTTAGTAATTGGAATTTTACCACCTTCCTGATGACAGATTGATCTGATATTTGGTACACTTAGTACATATTATTATATATCGATGGGTACACCCTCTTAATCTTGATGACTGTAAATCCAAGATGGCCGCCGATACAAAATGGCGGATCACATATTACTTCACAACAACCTCAATATGGGTATCAAATGAAAGGGCTTGATTGGTAGAATAGAGCTCACTATAAAAAATCCAAGATGGCCGCCGATAAAAATGGCGGATGACATATTTCTTCACAACAACCTCAATATGGGTATCAAATGAAAAGGCTTGATTGGTAGAATAGAGCTCACTATGAAAAATCTAAGATGGCCGCCACCACAAAATGGCGCATTACATATTTTCCACAAATACCTCAATATGGGTATCAAATGAAAGGGCTTGATTGGTAGAATAGAGCTCACTTTGAAAAATCTAAGATGGCCGCCACTACAAAATGGCGGATTACATATTTTCCACAAATACATCAATATGGGTATCAAATGAAAGAGCTTGATTTTTAGAATAGAGCTCACTATAAAAAATCCAAGATGGCCGCCGATAAAAATGGCGGATGACATATTTCTTCACAACAACCTGAATATGGGTATCAAATGAAAAGGCTTGATTGGTAGAATAGAGCTCACTATGAAAAATCTAAGATGGCCGCCACCACAAAATGGCGGATTACATATTTTCCACAAATACCTCAATATGGGTATCAAATGAGAGGGCTTGATTGGTAGAATAGAGCTCACTTTGAAAAATCTAAGATGGCCGCCACTACAAAATGGCGGATTACATATTTTCCATAAATACCTCAATATGGGTATCAAATGAAAGAGCTTGATTGGTAGAATAGAGCTCACTATAAAAAATCCAATATGGCCACCGATAAAAAATGGCGGATGACATATTTCTTCACAACAACCTCAATATGGGTAGCAAATGAAAGGGCTTGATTAGTAGAATAGAGCTCACTATGAAAAGTCTAAGACGACCGCCATCACAAAATGGCGGCTTTCATATTTTTCACAAATACCTCAATATGGGTAACAAATGAAAGGGCTTGATTAGTAGAATAGGGCTCACTATGAACTAACAACAAAACTAAAAACTTGAAAATAAAATAAAATCAAACCATTTTTAAGTTAAACGGTTTTATTACAATAAAAATATGTAGTTAGGTTATGTACTTGTGGGCATCCCCTATTTTACATTATATAATATATACTCACCCAAAATAACATAATAATATAATATATATTTACATAATATAATATTAACATTTATCTACTCAACACACATATTTATATATGTACACATACTAAACAAACAAACATCCAAATCAACATTATATAATTATTTACATACAAACAGTATCTACACATTACAAATACACTACACATAAACTATAATCCGGCAATGTCGGATGATGCGGTGTACAGTGCAATGAAAACGAGCATAAGGAATAGGCCGCTTTATTTATCAATGCTCGGTCACTACTGCATCCGGTAGTTCAATAGGTCTTTAAAGCATTACTTGCGAAAACTAAAAAACAGTCTTCGGTAATACGTTCGACGCGAAGCCCATGTCACCTGCCGCTAATTTATTGTGCCCCTACCGCGCATATTTTATAACCGTGAAATTAATTTCCTTTATTTCTTTACTTTCGTCCTTTCTCTTCCTTTCGGAACTTTATGTGTATTGCGAACGTTATTGTGTACTTGTGACTTTCAGTATCTTGTGTGTGTCAATAAACTTTCTTCTGTGTACCGTATAAACTGGTGACTTTCATTTGTGTTAAACCCCTGGACTAAAAAGGTACGTCTAAAGACTTTGTATACCACACAACTCAACACAAGTACCACACATACCACTACATACTAAAAGCTAAAATATAATTCGGTAAGTCCTAGCTACCAGATCGCACCAATCTTGTCATCAGTATGGGGTATTGATCAGATAAATATAAAATCGTTTGGCGCGTGAAATTTTGATCAAAATGTTTACTCTGGATACCCTGCGCCCAACGATTTAATATTTATCTGAACAATACCCCATATTGATGACAAGATTGGTGCGATAGCTAGGACTTATGTTTTTTTTTTGAGTCATGGTGGAACAGTTACAGCTTTGCTACAGAGTGTAAAGCTGGCCCGCCGAAGCGGGCCTGCTCAGGTGATGCTGATGCTGCATTTTTTTTTTTTTTGTTGTCGGGTTGGAAAATCCTCATGGAGTCCCTCCGCCCTGGGGGAAGGACAAAGGGGACTGTCAGACTCTTACTGACTAAAAACCAACCCGTGTTCCTCACGTACCCGTGTGTCGGAGGGTCGGGTATCGCTGAAGCATTCCTCGCTACCCCCCGACGGCTATTGGCCCGCCAGATGGTCAGGCGGGCCCCGAACAAAACCCCCTTGGCGGCGGATGAAGGTGTTGGGCTCCGCCGCCAAAACACTCAGCGGCCGCAGAGGATAGGGAGGACGGCAACGCAACACCGCATCTCCTCTTCCTCTGCGGCCCCACCGCGACGCAACGATGGTGCGCCCCTATTTGGTCGCGGGAGATAGGGCGCGCGGCAACGCAACACCGACACGCCTCTCCTCCCGCGACCGCACCTGACTGCAAGGGACAGAAGAACTGTCCCTCGCACCCGCCCCTTTGGACGCGTCCTGCGCAGGCCTCCGTCAAGCCCACGCGGAGCGTCCCCTCCTGGATCCCTCTTAGCTTCACCGTGGGTGACCAATCCACGGTTACTGAGCCCCCCCACCACGACAAGGTGGAGATCCCACGAGGGATCTGGGCTGATGCTGCATGCATCCATCATACTTCATACTTGTCCTCATACATACTCTTTCTTACTACGAGCGGAAAAGAACGACGTAGTCTACTAACGCTACGAGAGGCGCACGCGGAACAACTAGCGGACGGCGGGCGGTTCAAAACAGGCCCGCCTCCCGCTGGCGTGTACTCACGGTGGCCGGGGATCGATGAGCGCCCTCCGGCGACGACGCCGGGTTCTGCGGGTGGAGACAGGTTGCGAGGGCTCCCTATCCCGCTCCGCCGCCTCCTTGATCGACATCACCGTCTCACAGAAGGAGGCGGCGGCGTCCCAACACATCTCGCTCCGAACCATAGAACGAATCAAGGTCCGAAGCGAGAGTTCGACCACTCCTATCGGAGCGACTAGGTCCCGGCGCTGCGATGCCCAAGCAGGGCATTCCGCCAAGGTGTGCAGCGCCGTGTCCTCTACTGGGTCACGGCGATCTCCGCAGTGTGGTAGCTAGGAATAACCGAATTATTTTTTCGCTTTTAGTACATAACCTAACTACATATTTTTATTGTAATAAAACCGTTTAACTTAAAAATGTTTTTATTTTATTTTATTTTCAAGTTTTTAGTTTTGTTGTTAGTTCATAGTGAGCCCTGTAGCGCTCATAGCGAGACTTGGCTTGCAGTTCGTAACAGATCGGCAAAGTTAAGCAACGCTTGCACAGGTCACCACTTGGATGGGTGACCGTGTGTGGCATTTTCATCTGAGTGCCACCGTGCTTCGGAGGGCACGTAAAGCTGTCGGTCCCGGTTCTTGTCTGAGTACAAGGATCGTTAGGCCATGTCGGAGGCCTTCGGGCGGTCTGAAAACGCCGACACCAGAGTTGGCCACACACTCACACGAAAAACGAAAAACAAACAAATAGTGAGCCCGATTCTACTAATCAAGTCGTTTAATGAGATAATCATATTGAGGTATTTGTGAAAAATATGTAATCAGCCATTTCGTGGCGGCAGCCATCTTGGATTTTTCATAGTGAGCTCTATTCTACCAATCAAGCCCTTTCATTTGATACCCATATTGAGGTATTTGTGGAAAATATGTTATCCGCCATTTTGTGGTGGCGGCCATCTTGGATTTTTCATAGTGAACTCTATTCTACCAATCAAGCCCATCCATTTGATACCCATATTGAGGTATTTGTAGAAAATATGTAATCCGCCATTTTGTGGTGGCGGCCATCTTGGATTTTTAATAGTGAGCTCTATTCTACCAATCAAGCCCTTTCATTCGATACCCATATTGAGGTTTTTGTGGAAAATATGTAATCCGCCATTTTGTAGAGGTGGCCATCTTAGATTTTTCATAGTGAACTCTATTCTACCAATCAAGCCCTTTTATTTGATACCCATATTGAGGTATTTGTGGAAAATATGTAATCCGCCATTTTGTGGTGGCGGCCATCTTGGATTTTTCATAGTAAGCTCTATTCTACTAATCAAGCCCTTTCATTTGATACCCATATTGAGGTTTTTGTGGAATATATGTAATCCACCATTTTGTAGAGGCGGCCATCTTAGATTTTTCATAGTGAACTCTATTCTACCAATCAAGCCCTTTTATTTGATACCCATATTGAGATATTTGTGGAAAATATGTAAGCCGCCATTTTGTGGTGGCGGCCATCTTAGATTTTTCATAGTGAGCTCTATTCAAACTCAAACTCAAACTCAAAATCCTTTATTCATTTAGATCACAAAGTGACACTTATGAACGTCAAATTTAAACATTATTACTGTATGCTTCTACATTTACATTTACTGCCACGTTCGCAATGCAATAGGTAGAACCATGAGAAAGAACGGGCAATAAAACTCACGGTCACTCTTTTTCAACGCCAGGTTTTTAATAATACATAACAATTAAACTTTTGTAAGGTGCTGCAACTGTTATACCTTCTACGTTACTTGTATATATTTACTTTACATGATACTCAAGCATAATCAAGTTAAATTTTGATGTTCATTTAGTTAGCCTCCTGAACATAGACATGGTGAAACAGGAGCATCCACTTACATTATGCACCTAACAATGCAGGCAATCCGCGCAAATGTTCAGAACCATGATGGAAATGATGAAGTTAAATATAAATAAAAAAATATACCAGCCCATAAGACCGCCATCGACCAGTCATCGCAAGTAGCACCCGTTCACGAGTATGACGCATGTGCCAGCCATCATCCCTCTCGCCATATCAGAGGGATAGGGATGACCCGACACACGACGCCACCACAAGAAATGACATTTTAGTGAGCATGACGACAACGGTATACGAACCGGCAGTAATAAAATTAACAATCTGTTGGTATACTGACCATGAACGCGAATTACCTCCATTTTCCAGATCATTAATTATAGCATCAATTTGTGAAATCGTGTGAAGAAATGCAAATGTAGTACCCATATTTAATTGACGTGATACCTTTTGAAATACAACCACCGATCCAACTGGTTGAGTACAAGACAATAAAATTAAACATAATAAATAAATAGTATCTAACGACATGAAAGACATCTAATGATGTGGTGGCGATTCCAAAAAACATCATTTACTTATATAATTTTATTGGGAATAGAATCATATTTAATTACATGTCATGAAAATTTTAATATTATCTACCTACTTACCCAATAATTATGTGAATACTAAAACAGATTATTGCCAAGCGCATTTGTCATTAAGGTAATCATTTAAATTGTAATAAGCCTTTTGCATTAGGTTATTTTTAATCGTTGTCTTAAATGCGCTAAACGGCAAGTCTAAAATACATATCGGTATCTTGTTGTAGATGCGTAAACTTTGTCCTATAAAAGAATTATGAGTTTTACACAAACGTAAATACGGAACACATAATTTATGTCTATTTCTTGTATTAATAGAGTGAATATCACTATTCTTTGAATATGAATTTATATTCCTACGCACATGCAAAACACTGGCATAAATATACTGAGACGCTACAGTTAAAATACCGATGTCCTTAAATCTTTCCTTGAGCGAAACTCTTGTTCGTAATTGGTAAATGGCCCGAACTGCTCTTTTTTGCAATATAAAAATACTTTCGATATCAGCAGCTCTACCCCATAGTAATATGCTATATGACATAACACTATGAAAATAGCCAAAATATACCAGCCTAGCCGTATCGACATCTGTTAAACTACGCACCTTCTTAATGGCATAAGCAGCCGAACTAAGTTTCGCTGACAGATATGTAATGTGTGCGCCCCATTGCAACTTTGAATCAAGTGTTATTCCTAGAAACAACGTAGATTCAGTTGTTTCCAGTACATCACCATTTAAAACGATGTTAGTACCAAGGTTTCTGACGTTTGGCAAAGCAAACTTAACACATTTGGTTTTTTTGGCGTTCAGTACTAAGTTGTTTACAGTAAACCATTTAGTCACCTGAATAAGAGCACTGTTTATTTCGGTAAAGTTTTCCTTATTTCTATCTACTTCAAATATCAATGAAGTATCGTCAGCAAACAATACCACGTCACAAATGTTTCTCAGGTAAAATGGCAAATCATTAATGTAAACAAGAAACAAGAAAGGCCCTAGGATACTACCCTGCGGCACTCCCAATTGTACTGGTAAACCACTGGATTTTGAGCCATTTATTTCGACACATTGGATTCTGTTATTTAAATATGCCTTAATAACATCCAATGCTTTAGTCTGGACGCCGTAATGTTTAAGTTTGCATAAGAGCGTATCATGGCAGACACAATCGAATGCTTTCGAAAGGTCGCAAAACACACCAATAGCATTCTGAGATTTCTCCCATGCATTGTAGACGTGTTTGAGTAACGCTACTCCTGCATCCGTCGTCGAGTGACCCTTAGTAAAACCATATTGCTCAGTATGAAGGAGGCTGTTTAAATTAAAGTGTTTCAGAAGTTGCTTGAGTATGATCTTTTCAAAGATTTTACTAAAAGTAGGTAGTATTGAAATTGGCCTATAATTACTAGGATCATTCTTACTACCGGATTTAAACAGAGGTATTATCTTAGTATGTTTCATTAAATTTGGAAAATCACCTGATTCTATACACTTATTAAACAAGTTACTAAGATAAGGAGCTACTATATCTATTATACTTTTCAATATCTTAACAGATATTCCCCAGAGATCACCTGTATTCTTAGACTCTAGAGATTTAAAGGTGTTTATAATGTCAGTAGAACTAATAGGGCTGAATTTAAATATTACATCACATTTTTGTACACTTGATTCTAATAAATTTTCTGCACCTGAAGCTGATGAGTTTAGACCTCTAGTAGTAGTAATAGGTATGCTAGCAAAAAAAATATTGAATGTGTGTGCAACTTCTTCTTTATTGTTAATAATTCTATTATTATCTAGCAAGTTAACATTGGTGTTCCTTAAGGTTGTCTTGCCCGTTGCTTCGTTAATAGCTTGCCAGGTGGCCTTAACTTTATTAGAAGACTTCCTAATTTTGTCACTAATGAATACTGCCTTAGCTATACTGCATACCTTTTTAAATATTTTAGAATAATTTCTGACATACTCAGTGAATCTCGCATTAAAATTGTATTTCTTCATACCATACAACTCATACATCCTTGCTCTGCTTTTGTGAATACCTACAGTAGCCCACTCACTAAATGCTCTAGACTCCTTGATTACTTTTTCCTTGGTCTTAAAAGTACTTCTAAATTCGTTTTGCACTATATTAAACATAGTATCATAAATCTTATTAGGTGATTTAAGCTCCATCATATCAGGATTAATACCTACTAAAATTTTGTTCCTAAATTCAATAAATTTACGCCTAGGTAATGGCCTAACTGTCACCTTATGTACGACTTTTTCATGAATATATGAAAAACCTGCCAATTGACCACAGTGATCCGAAGTTAAGTCAGTAGTAACTAATTTATGTGATACTGTATGATTACTAAATATATTGTCAAGGCAAGTGGAAGATGATGCAGTTATTCTAGTAGGTTCAAAAAATAAATTTGTCAAATTAAATGATTTAAAAAGGTTTAAAAGCCTACTAGTCATTGGTGAACTATCTAATAAATTAATGTTAAAATCACCACAAACTATGATACCTTTTTTATTGGTCCTAATTTTACCAATTGCGTCTTCCATAGTAGACTCAAACACATTAAAGTTACTTAAAGGAGGGCGATACACACATATAACAATATACTGTTCCAGCTCAATGCAGGACATTTCTATAGTTCGTTCTACAGACAAGGTGCTTATGTCCTTTCGCTCCTTACATGGTATGGTATTTGAAACTAGTATCAAGGATCCACCATGGATAGCTTGACTCCTAGTGAAAGCACTTTGCACAGTGTAATGCATGCTATTTAAAAATTTAATTTGATAATCCTTTAACCAATGCTCCGTTATGCACATAATTTTAATATTGTGGCTTTCTAAGTATAAACTTAATTCTAAATGTTTGCCAGATAGACCCTGTATATTTTGATGTGCTACATTCAATTGACAATGTCTATCCTCTGTCCTATTCTTAAGTTTAAAGAACTCGTGTCTGTATTTAAAATAGAAGGAATGGTAAAGACAGAATTATTTATAGAAACCATTTTCTTGGATACCCTGCATGTACCTGTGTCATATTGTATATTATATGCTAATAATTTAGCAATTTGTCGTTTATAAAATAGTGAAAGATACATAGTATCTTTGGTCAATGTGTAATTATATTTATTAATGAATTTATTTATGTCAAAATATAAAATAATATCTTTATACTGCCATGTCATATTGTATAAACACAAATTAAGGTCAAATATATGTTGATTTACCTTTTCATCTAATATACTTGAATAAGGTAAAGCACAAGTAATAAATTGACATCCTAGTTTTTTATGAAGTGATAACATTACTTCTGTTAAATTGTAAATATCTTTTTTGTTCACAATTTGGCTGTCACCATATATAATAATTATTGTTGAATGTCTATCTAAAGTTGTTTGTTTTAAACTATCTATTAAGTGTGAAAAAGATGACCCTGGATAACAATAATTAATGATTTTCTGTTGCTGTAAATGACTACTCATTAAGCTACCTAAACCTACACCTAACCTATCTGAAAACATGTAAACTTTTTTTGTGCCAGAGTTATCAACTAAGGGTGTCTTATCCTTTGGAATATTGGTTGTACTAGAACTAGAACTTGAACCTGAATCACTATCACCTATAATTAGAGATTCATTACCTAACAAGCATGATTTTGAACAATTTGAGTAATTATTTGTAATTGTCAAGGCCTTTACATATTCCAGATTATTCTTACCAATTCGTGCAATCTCATCATATTTACTTATATATACCTGAACCTCTTTCTCATACTGGATATTCATCCTATTTAGTTGTGACTCTAAAGCGCTGATTTGTGATTTGAGATCCCTTGTATGCTGATCATATAACATCCTACCATTAATTAATTCTATATTATAATTTTCTAGGTCCTGTAACAATTCATTACGTTCAGAAACTAAATTTTTGTATTGGTTTGTTATATTTTTTGATTTATTATACTGTTTCAAGTTCTGTACTAGTTTACTAATATTTTTGTTTATGTTACATAATTTCCTTTGTTGCTTAAAATTTTTGACATAACTTTTTAGTTGTATACTATGTTTATTAGACCCTAAGCATAATTTATCACCTAAAACCTCTGAATAAAGGTTCTGTGTTGCACCACAGTTAAGTACCTGCACCGTTTCCTCTAACGATTTTACCTTTAACAAAGCCTGTTCTAAATTGCTTTCAAGCTCAGTGATCCGACTTACAGACCAGGAATAGGTGTCATTGAAAGTTGTTAATGTATTGTTCATTGTCAAGTTGTTGTATTCTACCAATCAAGCCCTTTCATTTGATACCCATATTGAGGTATTTGTGGAAAATATGTAATCCGCCATTTTGTGGTGGCGGCCATCTTAGATTTTTCATAGTGAGCTCTATTCTACCAATCAAGCCCTTTCATTTGATACCCATATTGAGGTTTTTGTGAAAAATATGTAATCCGCCATTTTGTAGAGACGGCCATCTTAGATTTTTCATAGTGAACTCTATTCTACCAATCAAGCCCTTTTATTTGATACCCATATTGAGGTATTTGTGGAAAATATGTAATCCGCCATTTTGTGGTGGAGGCCATCTTAGATATTTCATAGTGAGCTCTATTCTACCAATCAAGCCCTTTCATTTGATACCCACATTGAGGTATTTGTGGAAAAAGATGTTATCCGCCATTTTGTGGTGGCGGCCATCTTAGATTTTTCATAGTGAGCTCTATTCTACCAATCAAGCCCTTTCATTTGATACCCACATTGAGGTATTTGTGGAAAAAGATGTTATCCACCATTTTGTGGTGGCGGCCATCTTAGATTTTTCATAGTGAGCTCTATTCTAACAATCAAGCCCTTTCATTTGATATCCACATTTAGGTATTTGTGGAAAATATGTAATCCGCCATTTTGTGGTGGCGGGCATCGTAGATTTTTCATAGTGAGCTCTATTCTACCAATCAAACCTTTTCATTTGATACCCATATTGAGGTTGTTGTGAAGAAATATGTCATCCGCCATTTTGTATCAGCGGCCCCCTTGGATTTTTTATAGTGAGCTCTATTCTACCAATCAAGCCCTTTTATTTGATACCCATATTGAGGTTGTTGTGAAGTAATATGTAATCTGCCATTTTGTACCGGCGGCCATCTTGGATTTACAGTCATAAAGAATATCATTATCTTGTATTGTCATCAAGATTAAGAGGGTGTACCAAATATCAGATCAATCTGTCATCAGGAAGGGGATAAAATTCCAATCTTACTAAATTTGTGCCAAACAAAGAAATAAACAGGTCAAGCTAAATAAAACCGTTTAAAAATGTACAACATACATACATACTTTCGAATTTATTTTATTAGTAGGGATTACTATGTTCGAGCGAGGCACGAAACAGCGTCCAGACCGCGGCAAAACAAAAATCCGAACTCGATGGCTCGGCCGCTCGGTCGCTCGCCCGCGGCGGCACACGCGCTTGCCTCGGCCGGGGCACGTCCACACAGAGCGCGCAGCCTCGCGCGCCAATCTAATTCGGTAGCTCGCGCGCACGCGGGCGCCCGGCCGCGGCTGCCGTGCCATTTCCTCGACCGAGCCACGTCCACACAGAGCGCGCAGCCTCGCGAAGCATTTTCCTCGCGAGGCTGCTCGGTCTGTGTGGACCCGCCTAATAGTAAAAGTCGCATGAAGTAAAATTTCGAGTTTTGAATCGGCCATAGCGTTCATAAATCGATTATTTGGAAGATTGGTATTATTGGTACGATTCAGGAATTCTTCGAAACATTATATCTAACCCAGTTATAAATACTTCGAAATATTTGGTTTCTAGGTAAGCTAGTAGAATTCGTGACTTGCCTTCCCTTGTACGTATGCTGAACCTTTTTCGGAGGCACTCGCCGGCGGTGTGTTATAAATGTAGGTTTTCACCTGTGTCATAAGACACTTTCCTCTTTGCGTCGCCGTTTGCGAATTAAGTGGCCTATTGTCTTGTAAGCCGGGTTTTAATCATTCCTTGTACCTTTGCTCTAAGAGTATGTAAATGCGTAATAACACTTTGTGTTATTATGAGAGGCATGTCATTTTCTTGCCCATATTTTTGAAAGCAGTTTGATCAATTGTAAGTACGTGATTGTAACGGATTACAAATACAAAGTGTCTCTACCCCATTTCATTCCTTGGGTGTTGTAAGAGGTGACTATGCAAAATGCGCGAAACAAATATAATCGATTGCCTCTTTTTCTCTTTTTAAAGACAACTCTATCAACGGACACAATTCTTTGCTAAGAGACGGCAAATTCGACATTAAACCAAAGCCGTATACCAAGCCGTCTGGTCAGCTTGGTATAGTAGGTGAAATCCTCGTATTGACTCACAGTTACAATGTGATACAGTGTTTGCAATCCACAAACAGGCTGTAGGATGAAATAAGCCTGTCAAAAAACAAAACACTTACTTACCCTTCTAAGGACATATGGAAGAGTACTACGCACGAGCTAAAAAAGTAACCACTTACACGGCACTGTCACGTCAGTTTTTAGAAAGACATGTAATTTCCCTTTTTTTATAACAACTCCCGCACTACGAATAAATCCTGTGTCGCGGGGGACTTAACAAACATACAACCAACGGACACAATGAACAATCAGACTCGATACAAAAATTCATGCTTATGGATCACTTAAACTGTCGTCTCGTGTGGGAATAGAACCCACGACACTCGGCGCGGTGTCATAGGGCGAGGCGGCCGCTTTAGACACTACGCAAATCATGCAGTCAGATTTAGAAAGAGTTTTTCAAGCCAAAATATATTTGATTAACTTCTGGAACGCATGCATTTATTCTGAAGTAGGTACCAGTTATTAAAATTGGTATGTACACAACTTTAAACAATTAAAAAAGTTTTGTTTCTAATGTTGAAAGCACGGCCTAAATGAAAAAAAAACATAGCCTCGTTTTAGGCAGGTAGGTATATATAATCAAGATAATCGTACTAAGCATTATTATACGTCAACGTTGGCTTTCAACTAATCTCGTTATATTGTTTGAAGCCAGATACTAGTCACGCTTAAACATAAATCAATTTAAAGCAGTGACCCATTTATCACGACAAATAGGCGGCAAATATTGCGAGCATTACTGCAAACAAATCTCTTTAAATCTCACAACAACAGGTATGAAAGGCCACAAAAGTTATAAATTGGCCAGACAGACGGGTATCGATCTATTTATCACATTTAACTTACGATACTGATGCAAAAGTCAAAACAGAATATCTTACAATTTCGCATCTATATTTATTACATTATGATATATCCGGATGAATTCAGCCATTTTTTCCATTCACCCTTTTTCCGTTTTAGATGCTACTTGAATAGGAGTCGTTACTTTTGGAAGCTTAGTGTATTCATTGGAAACATCCGTACCTTTCTATTGCAAGTTAAAATGAGTGCGATTATTCGAGAACTGTAAAAACGTAAGCTTGCCTTCAATGAAACTATAATTCTATATCTAGCGGGTTCACATGAGTATTAAAAAAAATACGAAACCCATATGTGCTCGAGTTGTTCTCAACGTAATATACTTTGTCTCCCAGGAAGTATTCAGGGCAGTATTTTTAGACAACTAATTTGAGATCTCACAACCTGCGTCGTGGTAATTCGTTGTCATATCCCTGGTTTATTAATCAACCCCTCGCATGTTTACTGACGTGTAGCGTAGTAGGACGTAGTACACTGAACACGCCTATATATTATGCTATCTCGCCAAGTACAAAGCTATTCGATATAAATATGTGATGGCATTACAGAAATTGTTCCTGCTGACCAGTGTGTTGCACATTATTACGAGATATAAGCGATCTGAATTCTATTGAGGGTGATTATCATGTAGTATATTGAACATACTGAGTAGGCACCAAAGCTTTTGCGACCACAACTTATACATAATTATATACCCGAATATCAGACCAGGAGTGACCATAATGAGTAAGTAATGACGGCCGCGGACGTCAGTCATGAGCAAGTCAGTGAAAGAAGAAAGTTATCTTGTTATGCGGCATAGCCAGTAATCCGTCTGAGTATCAACGGAGTAGCGAAGTCTGCCAGAAATTGTATTGTACGGCGTTACTAGTTACCAGAAGCCACATAAGCTTGAATGGGCGTTCACTCTGGTGTAAGCGCTCTTACGCACCAAGATCACATGAATATAGCTAACTTTGATGACACAGCTTTAATGAAATGTTCAACGGCATCAGCAGACTCGAATCGAAGCAGGGTCGAAATTCGCATAATATCCTTATTTGAGTGGATGGAAAATAATTTTAGCAGTTCATAACAGACATATAAACGTTACTTTCTTTCGATATTATCGTACAGTGAGTAAAAAGTGGTTCTTTTGATATTAAAAAAAATACAATTCGGTTTCATTTGTGAAGATTAATCTTTTACAAGAATTGTGACAAAAGAATTTAACAAAGATCCCTGTATCAAAACCTGTAACGAATCTCCGTATGAATGATTTCCTCGCAAAAATAAACTCTTTACAACAATAAAGGCTCCGGTCATCGATACTGATTAAAACCTTTTAGTGCTTGGCCATAGTAGCGCGGGCAGCACGCGCGCGGGCCGCGCGCGGCGCCGCGCGCGTCTTCATGTGTCCGTAGTAGCGCGTTCGCGGGTGCGGTGTACAGTGTTTGTCAAATTTAGGATCGCGGCTAGATTAATATGTGTTTTCATTTAGATGACGTTAACAAAGTTATTTTTGCTGGCGAAAAATTGATAAGTGATATTTGGCTAGGGGGCTATGTGATGCTTATATTAAGTGAATCCCTCTACTACGTTAACCTTGATGAGCGAGTTCGACTCGCACTTGATTTCATAATTACTCATAAAAGTTTGAGATCCGCACGCTCCGCATTGTTTCCCGCTTTCCGCCCGCGCATTCACTACGGACACTTGTATGAAAGTCCTATGGTTTGAGTTGCCCGCGTGCTCCCCGCGCTGCACCGCCCGGCGCCACTCGCCGCGCCCGCTCTCCACTACGGACACTCCTATAGAGTTCCATATGTTTAAGTTTCCCGCGTCGCGCCCGCAACCGCGCCCGCCTTTCACTGTGGCCGAGCACTTACCCGTTAGGACCACAATATAAACCTACGCAAACAAAACACATTTGGTCATGGGGGCAACATGTATACAGTTCGTTTATTTTATTTATTTATTTTTATTTTATAACTTTATATACACGGCAGCGTATAAAGGCGGACTTAAAGCCTTAGGTATTCTCTCCCGATCTACCTTAGAGTGGTGCAGAGATAAAATGTTGGTGTATTGTAGAAGTAAGTGAAGAAGCATCTTTGTAGCATAAACATAGTCCATATATATATATATGAACGATCATTAGTGTGGGACGTCAATTGACTACGAAACGGAAGTGCGAAGATGGCGCGCTTCGACAGAGTCTGGTGTGACGTTCGCTACAGTTGAAGAGGGGGGATGACGGTTGACGTTCAACGGAGCAACGACAATTATCTCTTCTCTTGGAGACCGTGCGGACAACAAGTACCTAGAAACTATCACTCGTTTCGTGTTCAGTAATACAAAATAGTTATAGTCAGTTTTGTTAAATTTGATTTGGTGTGAACTTATAACAAACTGTGATGTGAAGTATTGATACCGGCCAAGAATCAAGCAACCCGCCGACATATACATAGTTTAAAATACATACATACATTTGACAATACAAAAACATATTAATAATTAAGTATATAAAGCATGTATATAGTACCTAATTGTATACTAATGATACATATCTAAATATAATAATATTAAATATATAGATACACTAAATACAGTTATACATAAACATATTATTGAGATACTTCTGCCAACTTATCCAACAACAGCTGTTTCACTCTTGATTTAAAGCGATCTTTTGTAGCGGTCTTTTAAAGCGATCGTTAAGTTACTCATTTGCGTTATTATATAAACTTATAAGCCATGGAACCCTAATAAGCTTTTATTTTAATAAAATAACCTTATCAATTCAATGCATATTCGTACATTAATTCATGTCCCATATATCATATACCATATCAATATTGAATATTACTCGCGCCGCCTGTAAAGTGCAATAGGATTTTGGAGTTCACCACCTCTTAGACATGGCACAGATGGCAGATTATAAGAAAAATGCTCACCGATCAATACTTTCACAAACTAACTTGAACTCTAAGGGGCTACAGAGATTTAAATCAGGTGCCCAATTCTGCTAAATAAATATAGTCTCAATATCATGTCAGTGTCATACTTACGTCACAAAAAGCATATTCTTCAAAATTTTCTAATATTTGAATGAAATTGTAACGAGATCGTATGTGTCAACGACGAACTTTTTTATTTTAAATTATACGATAATGACATTAGGTTATCATAATACCGCTTTTAAATCCATTCAAAATATAATATCAATGTCATATAAAAATAGCAGAATTGGCCCCCAGAGTTGATTTGACTAACATCTCCATATGCGTCTTACCATCATCCCTTAGACAAAATACTAACTGAAAGTCCAGAATAACAAGACAACAAAACCAGGAAAATCAGGTCATTCAGGTCCTTTTAGATTCTTTATTTACTTCATATTCCATTTTTAAAACCTAGATATTTCAAAAGTCTGGAGTATTTAGCCAGTACGAAACAGAAGAACCCACATTCGATGAATTTATCTTATTTAATTTAGATGTTTCCACAGTCTCGTTACAAAAGTGTGGCACCAAAACAGACAATTTTTTTATATCAGCCTAGACCAGCCATACTCAACGTGCGGCCCGCGGGCCGCATGCGGCCCGCTGGCCTTTTTTGTGCGGCCCAGCCGCGGCATAGCCCAGTACTTTTATTTTCACAGTAGTATTACTGATAATGGTTCAAAATTACGTATAATTAACGTATTAATTAATTCAAGCATTTACACATGTTATCTCCCTTATTGCGTACACACAGAACACTAGATATTACTACCTATGTGGCTATGGGTTCAAGCTTATAAAGAACCTGAGCAAGACAGTTGATGGTGTCTTTTAGCGCTTCTTTGCGATATAACAGAAAAACAAGGTGAAAATCAACTGATTTCTCAAAAGGCAAGTTAAGTGTTTGCTTTCGAAGACAAACTTCATATGTATATTGAAAAAATAAATAATACAAAATTTCATAATTTTTCAACATTGATAAAAGCTCAACAGGATGGAATTGATGAGAAAATCTGGTTAACATTTCTAATTACTTACTTTCCTTAAGCAATGAATTTCTGAATAGATTTCAGGATTTACGTAAAATAAAGAAATGTCTTCTCTTAATTGAAAATCCTTGGCACTTAGAAGTAGCCACTACAACAGAGCTTGCAGTATTGTGCACGCTTACTCTTGACATTGTTTGCATCAACATAACTTGAGAGAGAAATGAGAGACGGAGTATGTGGTTTTACCAGTAAGAACCACCTCGACTGCCAACCAAAGACGCCCTACGGGAGGAAGACTGGGTACAGGAGCTGTCCCTTCTTCCTCCCATGGCACCACTTTCAACGGAACCCGTTCTCAGAGAAGGCTACAAGCCCTCACCTGCCCGTATTACTTCCCGGAGCAACGAATCTTAATCGGCGATCAGAGCTCCCCATACTCTGGCGGCCCGCGGCCCCGTTGGCGGATCTCGGCGAAATCATCCTTGTCTTCGGGCGGGATCAGGCCTCCCCCGATCCCGCTTAGCAGTCTCTTTACAAGCTCGCAAAAGGAGGCCACTGCGTCTCAGCCCTCCTCGCCCACCAGCATGGCAGCAATAACTGCTGGCGGCGACAGATCTCGTCCAATCTGGTCGACCGGAACTTCACGTTCCGCCGCCCATGCCGGGCTATCCTTCAGCGTATGCTGGGCGGAATCTTGGTCGCCTGCACAGTGGTGGCATTGTGCCGTCCGTTCACGTCCGATTCGATTCAGATACTCACCGAAGCACCATGGCCGGTGGGAATATGAGTCAATCGGTAGGTGACGCGGCCGCGTTTTCCTCCAATCCACGCCTCAAGGCTTGGCAGAATGGCACCGACAGCGCGTTTTACTGATTCGCACATAGACGACGTTTTGAGAGTAGCATGCAGTAATTATGTGCCTGATTTAACAAAAATTGTCAAAAGTTTGTTACAAAAATCACATTAATTACATAAATATTTATTACATAAATAAATGCTTATATTTTTTTTTATCATAGTTTTATGTTACTGTCGCATAATCCCCACTTTCCCACTAATATTACATATGCGAAAGAAACTGTTTGTCTGTACGCTTTCACGACGAAACCACTGAATCGGTTTTGATGAAATTTGGTACATAGATAGACTATTATAGCTCGGTAAAGGCCATACGCAATATAGGTAGGTACGTAGGTAAATTACTGCGGCCCGCTAGATTAAACAGTAGCAATTATGTGGCCCAGTGTAATAAAAGGTTGAGTATGGCTGGCCTAGACAGACGACAAAAACTCAACTCAACAATAAAGTCCCCTGCGGCACGGAATTTATTCCTAGTGTTGCATTTGTTTTTTTTTAATATAATATTCCTGATGACTTTCTTACCAGGTCTACTCATCATGTTCAGTCTCTGACGGAGAGTAAAAAAGATTATTTCATAAGCATTACAAAAGTTTACAGGAAGTTCTCACGGTAGTAGAGTCTTGAGTTCTCACGGTAGTAGCTTGCTGATTGCCTTGCCTTGCTGATTTCAGCATGAATGGGCCGGCTCGACCGGGGAAGTACTACCCTCTCACAGAAAATCGACGTAAAGTAACAGTACCTAAACTTTTGCGTTTCGTTCGGTGAGTGTGAGTGCCGGAGGTCCTATCCCCTATTCCTTCTCCCTCATCCAACTCCTTATCCTACCCCATTACTCAACCCCAAGGAGCGGCAACGCACTTGTGACTCCTGTTGTGTTGCTTGTGTCCATGGGCGGCGGTAATAGGCTAGATGACGAAAAAAATTTTATATTTCCGTCCTTTAGATTATTCAAAAATAAGGGATACGTATTTTTTATTTGTAAATTAAACCAAAAATGACCAAGATATAGCTCATTAAAGTTACGTATAACGTCACGCCGCGCGCCGCCGTGCTGCATTTTTTCGCACGGGGTGACGTCACACGTAACTTTAATGGGCTATATCATTGTTATTTTTTATTTAATCGAAAAAAGAAAAAATACATGTCCAATATTTTTTATAATCTAAAACACGGACTAAATAAAATGTTATTATTTTAACCCTGGAAACTACCCTATTGCTTACCATCGGGCGATCCGTCTGCTCGTTTGCCCCCTATTACTATAAAAAAAGTAAACAGACATTGTTTTTCATACTTATGAGTAAAACATAATTCATTGGTATAGCTACATAGAACATGCACTCGTCAATTAAAAGTGTGTTAATCTTAATATATAAAATTCTTGCGTTACTGACTGACTGACAGACACGCTACAGCCGAAACTATTGGGCGCAGGAAGTTGAAATTTGGCATTTATGTTCCTTGGGGGCCGTAGGGGTGCACTAAGAAGGGATTTCCCGAAATTCCCACGGGATCGGCCAAAAAGGGTAAATAAAAAAAAAATGCAGGCGGAGCTGCGGGCGTTCTCTAGTTCATTATACACCGCATTATAATTTTATTTGCTTTATAAATATTTTAATGTAGAAAGTAGAGTTATACGTTTACTTTTAGTTTTAAATAATTTAAGAACAATAATTATGTAAAAAACTAAATGAAATGTTATGTAAATAAATAAAAAAATAGATTTTATACACCGCATACATTTATCCTATATTTTGTAAAGTCTTAAAATACACGGTGTATAAGACGTGTTTTAGTTTTCGCCTACGATTTCTCGAAGGTAAACTACTGTCAGAAGTTTAATTATGATTAAATATTCACAAGCTCTTACCGAAGTAAATAATTAACGTTGTACCTACTGCTCTAAAGCCAATGTTATCACACAGTAACACATTTTTGCCAGGAATTAACAAAATTATGCTCAATAATATTACTATTATTTATCAAGAAAGATAAGCAAAAGATGAAGGTATGTAATTTATTAGGTAAGTATTTGATATGATACCTACACTATCGGCAGCTTTCTCGTCTGTTATCATCCGCTAAGCGTTGTTCAAGTTGCAACCTAGACCTTTCGACCTATTTCCTACATGAAACTATGTATAACCAATTTGACAAATTGTACCTTTACCAAGAGCGACTGCAGTCTGACCTCCGCAATAAAATATATTCACAATATCTGTATGTAGTGAGATTCCCAGATTTCTATTAGCAATTACAGGTTTTAATAATTGAGCACACTATGAACTGCTAAGTAGTGAATGCATGTACACTCATGTTTTACCCGAAAACTGTGAAATGAAACTTCTGTGGAACGTCTGTAAACTTGTTAAGTGCTTAGGCAACGTATTCTATTTTACCTTCCGTTTGAGACGTTGACATGATGAGTACAACTAAGCAAGAAAGTCAACAGGAAACTTTAATTTAATGTTATGCAATTAGTATTTTTTGGTGTTTTTTATCGACTGTATATCTTCATAATTTATACTATTCTTAGCAGAATATACTTGATACTTGATGGCACGGGCTGTTGCCGCAACTCCACGTCTTGGCGTGTATTTTGCGTGCGTGTGGGAATGGTGTCGACACTCGAGCCACCCCAGCTCTTCGAGGAAGGCCAGCAGACTCTTGATGTGGCCCACTGCTTCCCTCAGGATGCTGTATCTGGACAGGTACTGCTGCCTGTACAGTGCGACCTCAGGGCAGTCGAGGAGCAGGTGGGCTGCCGTCTCGTCTGCTGCCATACAGGCCCTGCACAGAGGGCTGTCGGTGATACCTATAGTAAATAGGTGTTTATTAAAGAATCCGTGCCCTGTGTAGGCGGCCGTGACTGTCCGCAGTTGTTGTTTGGACAGCCGGAGGATTTGTTTGACTATCTTACCGTCTACTGTGGGAAGAGCCTCCTTGGCCTGCCTACATGTTTCAATACCAATCCAGAACTGGTTGTGTTGGGTCCTGGTCCTATTTCTTACCAGGTTGCGATAAAAACCAGATGGGAGGGGAATAATGGGCTCGGGTCCCACCACCTCTAAAGTGGCCCCTCTTCTGGCAAGTACGTCGGCTGCGTCATTCCCTCTTGAGCCACTGTGGCCCTTGATCCATTGCAGTGTTAATTTGTTTTGTTTACCTGCCTCTGTTAGTTTCTGGTGGCATTCAAGCGTGAGTGCCGAGGTGATAGTATGGCTTTTGAGGGCTGAGAGGACCGCCTTACTATCTGAGAGGATCCTAATGGATCGTTCCCTCACCTCACGTGCCATGATTGCTGTGGCAGCTAGGATTATGCCAAAACATTCGGCCTGGTAGACCGTGTTGTAGGCTCCCAGTGGTGCTGCGATGTTGATGTTTAGGTCCTCGGAGAATACTCCGAACCCGTACCTGTATCCGTTATCCTGTATTCGCAGAATATAGTTTTTGTTTGTTGTAGAAACGTTTACACTGTCTCTTAAAACGCTCTACATATTTCCTACATTTGGTGTTATCGGCTATGATATCACATTTCCGTCTATAAATATACATATTTCCTAGTGGTGACGTATAAAGATTACAAGATTATAATAATGATGCACAGAATCAAATCCTTTGAATAAGCCGGAAAATATACCTACAACCCCTTCAATCATATTATAACTTCTAAGCGACTATACCGAGTCCTAGTAAATTAAAACTGTATCTATGCTGAAAGTTTAACTCGTTGTTCCGTTTTTATATCCAATAAAACTTGCACATTACCAAAACTTCTTGCAACTCCTAAAACTAACCACTGTAGAGTAGAAGTCATTGTCAAATATAGTTACTGCAGTTTCATAACTTTTGAGCCTGTTTTACCGGTTTTTTAAACTGAGAGTATGACTTTTTTCATACAGCAAAAAGTCTAGCTTAACAGTTGCATTTTAAGACTCATCTTCTACGTCAAAGCGGTACGGAGGTCTTAATGAAAAAACTTGATGTGTTGCTGTGTGTACTTGTCATTAAAAGGAATATGGCGCATAATACCACATTCGCAAAATGACATATTGACATAAAACACCACTTTCGCAAAATGTCCCACTTGCAAAATGCCACATTAACAAAATGCCATACTAGCAAAATACCATAGTAGCAAAATGCCGCTTTAGCAAAATGTCACATTAGCAAAATGCTACACTAGGAAAATCACAAGAGTGTTAAAAATCAGGAACAGAATTTGGTTGTAAGAAAATCTAACATAACCAGTTAGATTTTCTAACAACCCTGTACCCAAAAATAGGAAAAGAATTTGGTTGTAAGAAAATCTAACATAAGCTGTTAGATTTTCTTACAACCCTGTACCTAAAAATAGGAGCACAGCGAAGCAGGGCTCCGTCAACTCAGACTACTAGACTGATTTACTGTGTCTGAAATGTGGAATTTTGAGAATATGACATCATGCAAAAGTGGCATTTTGCGATGTGGCATTTCAAAATGTGGCAATTTGAGAATATGACCTATTGCGATTTTTTTTGACATTGTGCGCCTAATTCATTAAAGGACATCAATTGTACATATTTTAAGATTTACATATTTTATTTAAAGCATCGATGGTGCTAGTGGAGAGACCAAAAGACTGCGCAGGTTTCGGGTTCGAATCCACGGCGCGTACCAATGACTTTTCAAAGTTATGTGCATATTAAATTGTTAATGATCCTTGGCTAAACGGTTAAGAAAAATATCGTGAGGCAACGTATTAAGGATATTTTATTATTAAGGATATACTGGGTGTAAGGAGCGGCGTACCGAAAACTAATAGGTACCAGTGATTCAGTAGGTACATGATACTGAGGCCCTTGACAATCGAATGTTCCAGCAAAATTCAAAGAATTAATCAATTTTCTAATAAGCAGCAATCTAGATAACATCACGAAAACTCACACTATGAAATGTTGCGGTCCTAACACGGTGGGCGGCAGCGGCAGCGATTATGATGTACCTGGCACGCTTAGTCTACCGCGGCCGCGCGCTGCGGCCGATGTCACGTCAGTGTTTTCGGTAAGCCGCCTGTTCCTTACACCCGGTATTATGGAGAACTGTAGTTCTCCATAATGTTCCCAAAAACTGTGAAGCCTCCCAACCCACATTTGGCAGACTGTGGCCTTAGCCTTCTCATAGAGCAAAGAGGTCCATGCACGGCAGTGATACAGCAGGGCTGATAATGATATTTTATTTCACCCTAATAGTTATGGAAGTTTCATCGAGATGTTTTATATATTTAATTGTTGTACGTTCATCAACTTAAAAGGTGTCAAAATAAGCAGCCTCTAAACTTCACTTTCCATCAGCTTCTGGTACAGCAGTGCATATCTCGGTGCCATATTCAGCGATCTCGTTGTGGAAACCCAGTTGTAAGGGCCTTACCTGGGATAATTTGGGGTTCGATGGAGATAATTGTCTACCTAGACTCTAGACGCATGTGGGTCTACTCATTTGGCTTCCCTGTGACGACCCATAGTGAATGGCGGAGTCACGAGGACTACGTTATTATGACACATCCTCGACCTTGATATAAATGTAATCTGCTATAATTAAGCGACAAATTTTATTTTCATGTAATCATTCACACGGTTAAAAATTCCAGGTAATCTGATATAAAATATTTATTTTTAAAATATTTAAATTTTCATGGTGATAACTACAATCAAGATCTTGTAGTGTGTTTTGTTCTTCTTTAATGTTGTATAAACTACACAATACAATATCACCATCATATTACATCGTTTATGTCAAGAGGCCGACGGTGGTAAAGGCGGGCAGGTGACGGATAGTCCTCCTGAAGTCGTCGACAGTGCAGCAGAAGCTGTAGCCGATGTCGATGCGGTCGGGCTGCCACCTGAGCCAACTGAACGCGTTGTTGTTGCGGCATCGGTCCGTGCAGAACGTCAGCGCGCGAGCTTCAGCAAGCGTGTAGTACGGGTTGTTGATACTCACGAAAGCAGTGCCTTGGCGACGAGAAGCATCGTACACCACCTGTTAAAATATTTTTTTTATATTACTATAGCTAGTAGTAAAATGGCCCAAAACTGTGATTTTAATTTATTACACAACGTTGAGTGAATATGATACTTTCAGTGGCATTTATCAGCAAATTCCAGCAGATTATTATAATCAACTTACTAGTTGCCAAAAATATAGATATCTACTAATTGATTGATGATGAGCCAGGTGTCCCTCTAATCACTTGGATTATATAGTTTTTTTTATTTTTTATTTATAGACTCACGCCTGTATCCCCGAAGGGGAAGTCCTCTGCCTACCCCTTCGGGGATTCACTAATATACACCTCTGTGTATATTACACCCACATTTTGCCATGAATTTTTAGGTCCCACGTAATAGGGGGTGAGCCTATTGCTGTACCGGGCACATTACCAGACTCCGTGCTGCTACTGAGAATTTCCTAACGGCAAAACCACCTAACACTTTGCCCGACCCGGGAATCGAGCTAGAGAGCTCGCAATCCCACGCGCATATTTATGCCGCGAGACCAACGAGGCAGGTATATAGAAATATAGTTTATTTACCTTGTAGTAATATAGGGGCACGGGGATCTGGTTGCTATTGCGGACTAGGTAGATATCAACGAGGCGGTTGTTCTGATTACGCAGCTGAGTTACACCGAAGGTACCAGTGTAGATGGTGGTACGGTAGCCAGCGGCACCGATACGGGCCCGAAGATTCTACACAAATAAATTTACGTATTAATGTTTTCTTATTATTACAACAAAGTATAATACTTGTTTGATTCCTGCACTCACTTGCTCGAGAGAGTTCCAGTTTCCGGCATTAAATGGCTGCCATTGAGGTGCAGCGTTGATGAAGTAAAAAGTGGCACGCTGGCCGGTAGCAAAGACGTAGTCACTCTTAGCAGCCAGGTGACCACGGGCTAAGAACTGATGGTTGGTGATATATCTGTCTGCTAGCGGCTGTCCGACATACTGAGCGATAGTTGCCTTCTGTTGAGCCTGAGTATACATGGTGTTCACCGCAATCCCAGGGAAGAAGGAGCCAGCTATAAACATCAAACTTGGTTTTATATGTGGTCTAAATACCAAATCGAAATATAAACGTTTTTACAATCGAATTTTACCTAACCAGCTGGGTCTGTCAACGCCTGTTTGGTGCACAGCATTCTCAGGAGTCTGGTCGTACCATACGTACAATACTTCCATACGCCTTTGGTCGAAGCATGAAAAGTATAGCGTATGGAAGACATTGTTGACGATGAAGCCCACACTGAAAATGTATGAAAATATTAAATAATTTTATTGAAAATTTGCATAGTATTCCCGAAATACATACTTTGAAGAATATGACTTGAACTTGAAGTGTTTCCACTAACCGGATGACGAGGTGGTTGTTCCAGCATCTGCTGTTAGTAGCCTGAGCTTCATGATTAGCGTGAGAGGAGCAGGTGAGCTGACGAAACTGGCCGTGACCATTCAGCCACCCAGCACCCGAGACGAGAGCATTGTTCTCACAACGCGCAGTCTACAATGTCAGAGTCAACCGTATTAAAAATACTAAACTTTCAATTACAGGAAATGCTGAGAGACTATTTTAATGTTTTAGCGACCAATTAATTAATTTTAATCATGTGATGACTTTCATGAAAGTATATTGATTTCTTAGTTAATTAGATCTATGCTATTCAGACATTGATTACGTACAAATTGTATGATCGCCATTGAATATATATGAGGATCACAATTTGACTATATGATTTTATTTCTAAAAAGTACAGACGGAGTATATGTGTCATTAGACAAAGACACACTGTCGTAAGTTAACAATTATGAATGTGTCAAGCTTTTCAAATTATTTACAAACTATGTTTTACATTGCACATTTGTTTTCAATTGTTTTTGAGTCAACTAATGTTGTATTCAATCCGTACTATAAAATCCAAGGATCAAACCGACAACTGCTTTAAATTCCACAAGGGGACGTTACTTTTTATCTAAAATATCACGATTTAGCTAAAAATATAACTTACAGCAGTGGCAACAGATGAAACTATGTTGGGATGACGGATAAGACGTCCAGAACCGGTACAGGCTATGATGACTTGTTCGTTTCTGTTCAGTCTAACTGTGCCGGAGTTGCCGCTGGCGCGCATGTAAGTGTTGCCACGGATGTACACGGGCTGGGGCTGACCCAAGTCGCCATTGATTCTGATGGTGCAACCTAGACATAAACAATTGTAAACGAATTATGAAAACGACTAAAAGAGGTGACGCACTACTATTTCAGAATGAACTTTAAAATGGTCAGTAGATTTGTTTACCGCTACGTAGAGAAGGTTCTTCATCGGTGATAGATGCGTTCATCCATTTCTCATTTTCCACTTCAAGCCAAGCGTCAAGGTAATCTTCAAAATCTTCTTCGTTCAGCACAACAGCCAACTGTCCCGGTTCCGGGATTTCTGTCGGCAAGGCTGCTACTGTAGCCAGCAGTGCTGCGAGCACAATAACGGAGCGCATCTTTAGATAGAGAGCACACAGTGCACTGCCTGACCACAGGGATTACATACATTTTTATATCATCGTTAATCACGTCTGTTTTTATCAAAAGGTAATTATCTGTTATTATCTGTTTTGCTAAATAATGTATTTAAAGGAAAATCTAAAGCTAGGTTCATGATATTAATCCAATTTACTGACTTTAAAGAAAGTGAATAAATGTTCACACTAACGAATTTAAGAAAAAAGCTTACCATCAAGAGGACCATTTTCCCTATTCCATATCAGTTAATATAGAAGTACCATTATTATAGTTCTTCTGACTTCCAAAGATATTTAAGGTCCGTTATGCAATATTGCCATATTCATCATAATAACAAAATAAATAGGCCTGCAGTCACAACATGACTTTTTGTATACGCATCTCGTGATTGATATTTGATGCAATTGTAAGCCAGAATTGCGTCTGCTAATCAACAGCTTTACTTTAGAACCCAAATATCAATAATTGTATAACCAAAGTTGGAGCCTGCGAAGTCAGTCTAACCGCCGCACCCAAAGGTATAGCGATATTCTATGGATTATATATTAGATATTCTATGGATTATATTATTCGCACAAGCTTTGATAAATTAATTGCTCGAACAATTTGTATACCGGCCTAAACCTCTATTATATGTAAACTTCCTATTTCACTTTAAATACCACCGTACTCCGAAACTATCCCAGCGAGACAGTTTAGTTGTAATGGATGAAGAGAATAATAAAATTAAGCAGCTTATTCGGAATTTGCATAAGGATTGTGCCGTAGGCGTCAATGACATCACAACTACGGCGTTGCAAGAATCAGGCGCTACACTGGTTTCTCTTTTAACACATTTTTGTTTCTACCACATGCACACAACACCATCTAGTCCCAAACTAAGTAGAACTTGTACTATGGGTACTAGACATTGAATAAATATTCTTTTTTCTGTAAATACGTACTTATACACACATAGAAACACCCAGAGAAAAACAAACATACATGTTCAAGCATACAAGTGTTTGAATTTTACGGGACTCGAACCCGCGACAGTTAATCGTGAACACTCTTGCTACGCCTCCATTTATGTTAGTTATATTATTTTCCAACATTTTCAAATAATCTTTATTAATATACACAAAAGTGGTGGTAAAGACGTGGCAAACAATTATAAGCTTATTTCAATATTTCCGGTTTAGGCGAAGATATTGGAGAACAAAATTAAATAAATAACTAAAGGCCTACACCGAAACAAAAATTATCAGTGCACCGCAACAATGTGACTAAAGAAAACATCTCCAGCGAAGATGCACTTTTGGCATTTGTCATTTAATTGGTCGATAGACCACGGAGAAAAGTCCAGCGCTCTTCCTTGATCGTACCAAGACTTTTGATACGGTCTCCATTCCCATTATTATGTGTAAGTTAGAAAATATTGACATAAGGTGTTTGGCACTAAACTTTTGAAAACGAGTAGGACTATCTATCAACTCGGACACGAGCAGTAAAAATATTAAGTTTCATAAGTCAAGAGGAAGTTATTTTTAGCTTGCCGCAGGGAAGTATAATTGGGCCGCACTGTTAAATAAGTCACAATCGAATTACACATACCTAAGTGCAAAATCACGTTATGTGCACATTATGCCGCCATTACTTGATAAACTGTGAAGATATAAAAATTCATGATTAAATCGCACAGTTGTATAGCTCTTTATAACTGTACGCTTCACGCGGACGCCACGGTGATCCCGATAAGAGGCGATATATGATCTAAATAATTATACAATCATGATTAGAACAAGTAATTAATCAATTGAGCAGTTATCACGACGGCAAATAGGTGTTGTCTAACCAGCCAGACAGAAAGCAGCCACGGTTGGACTCTGCGTTTATTTCGTTCATTTACTGTGAACGTGTTGTAAGTATATCCATTATTCACGATTCGGCAAATAAAGTAAGTTTGGTTAACAACTGCAAAATTAACATCATATTCAGGGATGAATTTGATTTTGTGTTATACATCAGTTACCTAATAAAAATTTGCCAAGTGCGAGTCGGACTTGCAGACGAAGGGTTCCGGACCATCATCTATAAAAGAAAATCACGTTTGTTGTATGTTTAATTATATATTTTTTAAGTTTCTACGTGTTTATTAAGCTAAGTTAATTTTCGAGTAAAAAATTGCTTCAAAAATACGTTTGTTGTATGGGAGCCCTTTAATATTTACTTTATTTTTATTTATTTTGAAAGGTGATATACAACTATACATACATTCTGTGAAAATTTTAAGCGTCTACTTATCTGTCACCGTTAGTGATATTGAGCATTATCCTATTTAATCATATATTTTTTACCTTGTAGGTACGGAACCCTAAAAAGTATTGAACATTTACCTACTGAAAAATTATATTTAGAGATATAACAGCGCACATTTGGAGAAAAACATGAATCTTGTGAACTGTTACAATCACGGGGACATTAAAATAAGATAACTTTCATAATTTCTTAAATGTAAATTTGTCAAACATAAGCTTTAGTCAGATAAAACAAAAGCTTTGGCTTATAGATGATAATCCTAATTTATGTTCGCAGCTATTAGTAGAAGAGTTACTGAACGATTCAACCAGCCCGTTTTCCACAAAGTTCAATTTTTATGAAATTTTAACTGATGATGAATCAGCCGCAAGATTCTTCCCAGAACGGTTTTTTCAATGACAGTTCATAAAATGTAATTAAAATTGTTTCAACTTTGTAGAAAATTGAAAGCTCTTATTCCATATAGGCAAGCGTCCGATAAAGAAACTGATGGAAGAACTATTAGCACCAAGACATTATAAGGCAAATCATTTCACCATAAAAGTAAAGGCTAGTAGTAAACGCCCAAAAAGAAATCCGTCGACGGAATTAATAATCCCTTAATAGAAGGCAGCAATAGCCCAATGGAGACACTAGCAGACAGCTATGCAGAAAGGTTTTAAGTTCAAACCACAGTGTGCACCGCTGACATTTCAAAGTTATGAGTGTATTAAAATGTTATTTGTCGCCTAATTAACTGTCGAGAAAATAGCGTGAATTAATCTTCATGTTTGAAAGTAGTTCATAATATTCTCTAAAAATGAATAATGTTAGCAAATCCGTAATTTGACACCGTGTTGGATGGTCTTGCACTATAGCCTAACCCTTCTCTTTGTGGGATGAGCCTGATTTCAGCATTGATAAAGTTTATATACAGGGATGAAATTATGCAGCTTATGCTTACTAACATTAATAATATAGTTGTAACACATGATTGATGAATGTACATCATTAGACCTTTAAAAATTAATTACTTTTTTAGGCCTCCTAAATTAAATAAACTGCAATGGTTTATAGACAAATACAGTGTATTTATATAATTCTGTTATATATACTAGCTATTGCTGGAATTTTCATTGAAACAACACTTTTAGGTTTAGAATAAGTTATAAAAAATCTTTCCTTTGAACCCACTACCTACGTCATAAAAATAACCCGCTGTCTAAGCTTTACGTTGCTAGATTCAGAGGTTTAGGCTTTGCGATTATATGACTATTCTGGATCTTCGTAATAGCAGTTTCTTTTAAAGTTATATTAGCCATGATTAATTCATAAATAATTATTAAACATATTTTAATACAAACTGTCTTAGACAGAGGAATTGAAAAACAAAAAAGCCTACTTTTAGTGTTGGAGATAAAGTATACTCTTAGGTACAAATTGCACACATGAAACACTCACATCTGGTCCTTCAAAGAATAAAAACCTAGCTGAGCATTCAATCAACTTTAATGCTACGTTTCATCAAAATGCGTTCAGTAGCTTTTTCAATAAAAGAGTAACTCAAATAGAGGCATAGAGGCGGATACATAGGCTCAACCTAGTACAGGTACCCATATTTATTACTCATAAAAACTTCTTAAGAGGTAAGTTATAAAGTCAACAATAAATCCAAATGATCCCAAAATACACACTTAACACTTTCCTTTGCCAATTCATTCATCGGTATTTATTTTATTTATTATTTATTTATTATTCACACGTTCATACAGGAATAGTGGAGTATCCCACAAAACCGTGTTATTGGTTTGACTGTGGGATCCAGTCTCCGTACAGTATTAGAACGTTTACATAAATAAAATTACAATAATTACTTATAACTAACTTAACTCTTAACTTCTAGCACTTATCTAAGTAATATTGCTTAAGTCTCCTTTTAAATACAGTTTTATTATTTTCATTCCTTATGTCCTCTGGGAGATTATTTAGTAGATATGGCAAACGTTTTTTTAAGGTTCTCTCACCATAATAATTAAACACTCTTGGTACAATATATTTGCCAGAGGCCATCGATCGGGTGTTATGATTATTTGTAACATGTTCCAAATTATGCTCAAGACTGCCATGGTTGTTTACAGCCAATAAATATTTATGTTTTAGGGAAATTGGTAATATTGTACAAATTTTAAATAATTTTGTGTAATAATTTTTAAGCTGATTTCTAGTTTTATTATTGACAAGAAGTTTGAGAAACTTTATTTGAATTCTAATTTATTTATATATGTTTTGAATGTTAGACTATAGCAATCTAGAGCATAACCGAGGATAGACTCCACGAGTGACTTATATACACATTTCAATGTTCCTTTAGGTACTTTAAAGCTTAAATGATAGAATTTTCCAATCAATACTCTCAGTTTGTCACAAAGGTAATCTATATGATGGGACCATGAAAAATGTTCATCTATTTTCATGCCTAAGTATTTAACACAGTTTACTTTTTCAATAGGTTTACATTGACAGTTTGCTAAATTATGAAAGCATGAATAATCGTGTGTATACAATAATGGTTCTACTGATGGTCGCAAATAGGGGGAGTGTATTATTAGCAGTTTGGTTTTTTCTGAATTGATGACGATACCGCTATCGTGTGACCACTTAACTACTTCGTCTACATCTCGCTGTACTAGACTACAGGTCTCTAATACGTCTGTACCGGCGCGCAGTAGGCACAAGTCGTCCGCAAACATGTGTGCTGAGCAGTGCTGAAGAACATTGCACAAGCTATTGACGTGCATTAGGTAGCTTACAGGAGCACAGCCCGAGCCCTGAGGGACGCCCCGTACTGCACTTTTATGTCGTCACTTAGAGTGTCACTCACTTTAACCCGGTACGAGCGCGCTGTGAGATAATCACGGAACCATTGATTCAGTGGTTCTCCCACACTGCACTCTTGCATTGCGCGCAGTAGGGTGTCATAGTTAGTTTAGTTAGTTAGTTAGTTGGACAGGTGTTTGCCGCACTTAGCCACTGAATTGGGCCATTGTGCGTGAGCAGTGACACGGTTGTCGACTGCTACTCATACCATGCAAGCTCCTTCCAGAAGGCCATGAGTTGACCAGTGTTGCGTATGGCTTCGCTCATGGTTCTGGGATTGTTCAGGAACCTCGTCCGTTGGTCGCTCACGCTGGTACAATGTAGGATCACATGAGCGGGTGTTTCTTCGGTCTCCATGCAGCCCCTACATAATGGGCTGTCCGTGACGCCGATATTGTAGAGATGCTTGTTTAGTGGACAGTGGCCAGTTATTATGCCAGTCAGATGCTTGAGTGTTTTCCTGTTGGCGTGCAACAGTTTATGCGAGAGTCGTTTGTCTAATAGGGGAAAGGCATCTTTAGATTGCCTACACTCTTTTAACTCTGTCCACTCTTTTGCGTGTTGATGTAGGGTTCTCTCGCGTAACCACGTTTTTAGTTGGTTGAAAGGTATCGGAACAATTGGTTCGGGTCCCAGGGTTGTTGTGTCCGATCCTTTCCTTGCCAGTTGGTCTGCTGCGTCATTGCCCGTGGAGTCACTGTGTCCTCGTATCCACTGGAGCGTGACCCGATTCCTCGCTGCAGTTTTCTGCAGCTCTTGGTGGCACTCCATAATAAGACCGCTGTTAAAGCAGTTGCCGTCGAGAGCTTGTAGTACTGAGGCACTGTCTGTGATGATGCGTACCGACAGGTTACTCACGTTTCTGGCCGCAATCGCCGTCGCCGCCCTTATAATCCCAACGCATTCAGCTTGGAAGATGGTGTTGAGTTTACCAAGCGATGTTGAGAGATTGATGTTCAAGTCATGGGAGAATACTCCGGCACCTGTCCCATACTTTGTTTTTGAGCCGTCTGTGTATACTCTAACTTCGTGTATACCAGAACTATCCTTGTGCTCTTCTTGCAGTTGTATGCGGTATTTTTTGTCAAAGACAAAGGTTTTAGGTATGAGGTCGCACGTTGCATCTAGCATCGGAATCTCGTTAGTTAATGTCCTTTTCAGGCGTGCATGGGTTATTCTGTCGTCTCTTCTCCAAAGCCCGAACTTGTCGAGCCAGATCGCTGCGGCACCTGCTTCCTGCTGGATGATGAGGTGCAGTGGTCGCAAGTCGAGGAACACCTCCAATGCCGCCGTTGGAGTTGTTTTCGTGCAGCCTGTTGTGGCCAGACAGGCGAGGCGTTGTATGCTCTGCAGCTTGTTCATGACTGTGCTTAGTTGAGTGCGTGGCCACCACACTACTGCACCGTATGTGAGCATGGGGCGTATTATGGCAGTGTAGATCCATAGGGTGATGAATGGTTTGAGACCCCATTTCTTGCCTATTGTTCTCCTGCACTGCCAGAAGATTGTGTATGCTTTTGTGGTTTTAGTGGTGATGTGTTTATTCCAGTTGAGCTTGTGGTCGAGTGTTACGCCCAGGTACTTGACTTCACTCGATATGTTAAGCTCTGTGCCAAAAAGTTTTGGTTTTCTGGTCATACGGGTGTTCCTTTTGTTGGTGAAAAGTACTAGCTCCGTTTTATTTGGGTTGACCGTCAGTTCGTGGCGGTTGCACCATTGTTCCATGATCCTGATGGCTGCTTGCATCCGATACTGGATCATGTCTTCCGAGTTTCCTTTGATTAGGATGGTTATGTCATCTGCGTAGCCGACCGTGTTAGCATTGAAGAGAACCATTTGTCATTTAGGCTTCTCAACAGATCGTCTACCACTATGTTCCAGAGCAGGGGTGATAGGACTCTTCCCTGTGGGCAGCCTTTTGCTACTATACCCCTTGTGGTGGTGTTAACCGTGAATTGAATAGCCCTTTGTTTCAGGAGTTGATCAATCCAGCCACTGACGGTTTGTTCAACTCCGAACTTGTCGAGGGCTCGGCTAATGCTGGTGAATTTAGTTTTGTCGAAGGCGCCTTCTATGTCAATGAAGGCGCCTAAGGTCATTAGTTTGTCAGATAGCGCTGTCTCTATGGTCCCCACTACGGAGTGAAGCGCTGATTCCGTTGATCTGCCACTTCTGTAGGCGTGTTGTTGCGGGTGTAGTGGTCTGCGTAGCAGTGCGCCTTCCCGCAGGTATCTGTCAGCGAGCCTCTCCAGCGTTTTCAGCAAGAGATGTCATATTCCAAAGTATCGAAAGCTTTTTTGTTATCGAAAAATATAGCTACTACGAATTGTTTGTTCTCTAAATAATTATTGATCTCATCAGTAAATTTTGACAGCAATGTGTCTGTACTACGTCCTGTAATGAAACCATGTTGGCAGTTATTTAAAATCTCATTTTTATGCAAGTAGTTGTTTAATTGCCTAACAATGCATTTTTCCATAATTTTATCAACACTTGATATTATGGATATTGGTCTGTAATTAGACACCATTTTACGCTCACCCCTCTTATGAATAGGACGGACAATAGCTTGTTTTAATTGGTTAGGAAATTTACTATGCTTGACAGATAAATGATAAGAAGTTTAGCTAATATAGGACTTACTTTCTCAACTACACATTTTAGGTCGCACATACGTATGAGATCGCCGCCAGGTGACTTGTTGGCATCCATATTTTTTAATTATATTTTTTATATCTGTACTGATGACCTGTTGCCATCTCATACAAACATCGGCCGGCTTAACATATAATTCCCTTATTAACATTCTTTCGTTACATGAATGTTTTATATCAATTATTTCTTGTGAAAAAATATTTGCAAATTTATCACATATATCCTTAATACCGTTCTGCCAATCCATATTAGATAGGATTACCGAATCTAAAGACGGTTTATTATTTCCTAACAAATTATTAATTCTACCCCATAACTTTTTCATATTGTTGTGTAAAAATAAATATGATAAAGAAAGTATACTACAGTGTATACTTTCTTTATCATATTTATTTTTACTTTCATTGATGGCCTTTTAACATTTATTTCTATACTTAGTGTAAATAATACGTTTTAACATATTCCTTGGCTCGTTACTATATAGCTCAAATAATCTATCTCTTTCCTTCATCATTTTCTTCAAATTACTATTTATGCACTTTTTATTATTTCTGTTACTAACATTTGCTCTCTTTGTTATGTAGCATTCATTATATATTGAGATGAACATTTGACTAAGGGCATTTATACATTTCAATCGGACAATCCAACAACAACAAATTATTAAAATCAATACGTAACAATTTTTCTCGAACTAATTTATTGTCTAATATTTGCTTGTTTACGTCACTTTGCAGTGCTGCCGTCCGTTAACTAAAACCACGTTAACCCCAAAAAGTGATTTTGGAGAAAAACGTAAAAAACGTGGGAATTGTTGTTTCTAGAAAACTATTATACATAAATCAGTGATTGTTAAATATTATTAAAACAAATATTTGCCAGCGTTATTTAGGATATTTCCTGCTCAGAAATGCACTTAAAATTATATAGAAAAACTTAATTTTTTAGTTTAGTTAAGCAATACTCATTTTTTTTGACATTGTTTGCCGCACTAAAGCCTCGTTAACCTACATTTAGAGATATTTTAGCTAAGCATTTTCTTTATATTTATGAGGTTTCTAATTTTCAATAAATTTACCCTAAAATGCTTAACTATAAACGAGCTAAGTCTATTAACTGTTTTGTAGCTAAGATCTTTCTTAATATTTATACATTAGTACCTTACGTAAAAAGAGGCTAAAGTACCTATGACTCTTTTAAGCTAAGTTTTAGCGAAAAATAAAAAAGATTTGAAAAAATATATGCTTGCTTACTAAGCTAAAAACAGGTAATTCTTACTTCAATTGTTACTAAAGTCTTTATAGCTAAGCATCACATATCAAAATACTGGATAATTAAATAAAATGCAGTATGAAAATTAAATCAATTAAATTAAAAAGTTTTAACTAAATTAATTTCCTTATCATCAACATATATATTTCACTTATCATCAACATATACAGCAATTTGTAAAATTTTTATGCACAGCCTTGATTATTTTTCTAATCTTATTAAGCAATTAATAGCTGAAAAGTATATTTTTAGGCCCTATTTCCATAATGGCTATTTAATATATTATATTTGCGTATAATAGGCTGTCCGTGTGGTGACGGATTAAGAATACGGAATGTCACCACCCCATATCATCCCACGGGTGTCGTAAGAGCCGACAGAGGGACCATATTATGCAGAGAACAGCACTGTAAGAGAAGGAAAACTTGATACAAACCCTATACCAACCCGTTTGGCCAGCGTGGTATAATAATAATAATAATAATAAAATGTTTATTTTCAATAACAAAAAGTACATTTTACAATTTAGGTAATTGAAGTCACCTGTTAAGCTAACAATATGCTTGTGATAGGTGGCTCCGCTCCTCTCAGAAGAACCGACGACGGGTACTTTGTATAGTTAACAAATTTTAGCTATAACATTTATAAAAGAAAAGTAATTGAAAATAAAGATGAAGTAAAAATAAAATAAAATAAACAATTTAGAAACAAATACAGGAGTATGTATCAATAGTGTGTGTTATGTGTATGTGTGTGTGTGTGTGTGTGTGTGTGTGTGTGTGTGTGTGTGTGTGTGTGTGTGTGTGTGAGAGCGCGTGTGTGTGTGCGTGTGAATGAGTGAATGTGTTAGGCCTACTGTAACAATCTTTCACTTTGATCATAGCTCAGTGTTTTTAGCCAAAGTGTTAATGTTTTCTTACATGCTGCGTAAGTCATGGGGTATATTTTTAAGTCCTTGTTTAAAATATTGTATAGTCGTGCAGACTGACGTGGGTATTGGCGTGATGCAAATGTCGATTTGACTACGACAGGGGGAGCTACAACGTAATTCCTTCTAACATTGGGTCTTGATGAGTCATAGGGCAGAGATTTATGCTTTCTTAAAATAAGTTGCAGAATGTATAATTTTCTTACTGACAAGAGATCTGCGGTCAGGTATAGATTATCTGTAGGAAACCTAAATGGCTTAAAAAACATAACCTTTAGTATAGCTCTCTGAGCCCTTTCTAAATCTAAGAATTTCGTTTTTGTAGCACCACCCCAAACTGTTACACTATATGTTAACACTGATTGAGCTAATGAAATATAAATTTGTTTTAAGAGATCTAATGTGGTAACGTGACGTAGAGTTTTAAAAATCCAAATCAATTTTCTTACTCTATTCATCATCAGTTCTGTGTGCATATGCCACGATAAACGATGATCGAGAATTATTCCGAGGTATTTTGTGTGTTGTACTTCCGCAATAACTTCACATGAACAGGCAGAGTCAAGTAGATAATTACATTTATGAATTCTTATTTTTAGTTCAGAAGGAGGTCTTGTAATGTTATATTTAGTGAAACAAATGTAATACGATTTGGATGTGTTTAAGGTAAGAAGGTTTTGATCTAGCCACATCGCAATCTTTGCCAGGCCTAGTTCAGCAATTCGAAACACTTCGTTCCAGGATTTCGCAGCGAAAACAATAGCCGTATCGTCCGCATAAGAAAATACATGGCCACCACTCAATTTTATGTTGCATAGGTTGTTTATGTACAAAAGAAACAGTGTCGGACCGAGTACGGTACCTTGTCCGACTCCGTATGACACCGTTTCCTCAGAGCTAATTCTGTCCCCTATTTTGACTTGTTGTTTTCTGTCGCTAAGATACCCTTTAAATAACTCCAGAGGTGTGCCTCGTATACCTAAGTCTTCCAGTCTGCGTAAAAGAATTGAGACAGAGACAGTATCAAAGGCTTTTTTCAGGTCGAGGAAGACAGCCAGACACTTGCTTCCACTGTCAACTTTTTCAGTTACAGTGGAAGCAAGGGCCACGACTGCATCCTCTGTGGATAGACCTTGCCTGAAACCAAACTGTGATGGTGAGAGTATATTTTGTGTTGTTAAGTAATTTATTAATCGAGTGTTGATAAGCTTTTCGACTACCTTAGAAATTGATGGCAGTACCGATATTGGCCTATAGTTTGTTGGATTTGTTCTATCACCACTCTTGTACACAGGGGTTATGAGTGCTTGTTTTAAAGCAGAAGGAAAAACGCCTTGTTCGAAGCACAGGTTAGTCAGGTAGGAAATTATTGGGGCAACTAGATCATGGGAGGTTTTTAAAAAACTTGCTGGTATTTTATCCCATCCTGCAGCGCTATTACTTTTCAAGGACATTATTACTGAGCGGACTTCGTTTGGATCTGTATTTAGGAGCACCAAAGAGAAAACAGGGGGATCTTTTATTTCTCTAGTGCTGTCGTTCTGTATTGGGTGTTGATTGGATGTAATATTATTTGCAAGAAGTTGGCCTATCTTTGCAAAGTAATTGTTTACAATATTAACCGACTCTTGAGGAGTCTCTGCAATATGTAACAATTCCGAGTTGGTTGAATTAGTAGGTTTTCGTTGAGTAATGTTATTTATTGTGTGCCACAGTTTCTTGGGGTTCTTTTTTGTTTTGGATAGCTGTTCTCTGTCATATTTACGTTTTTGCTTCTTAATAATGCTATTACAGTAATTGCGGTATCTTCTAAAGGTAATTTTTAAAATGTCATTGAACGGATCTTGTTTTAGTCTTTTTTGCATGTTATTACGATTTAAGATACAGCGTAGTAAGCCACTAGTCATCCATGGTTTAATCAGTCTACAGCGAAGAGGAATCGTTATAATAGATGTTGCAGCGGTTAAACAGGTCTGTAGTGTGTAAATTAGATTATATGTAAGCGTGTTGGGATTTGTTTCAGAAAATAAGTCATTTAAGTTACTATTTTTGAGAAAATTCAGCGCCAGATCTAAGTCTAAAGTTCTTTTAATTTTTGGCAATTTGGGAGTAATAGTTGTATTTTTAGTTATTTTTAGGTAAATCATAAGATGGTCAGTGATGGTAGAACTTATAATAGCCACAGCTGCTCTTTTATATGCTTGTTTTAATCTTATGTTAAAATGGTCAAGACAACTTTTGCCTCTGGTGGGTAAGCTATGGGCAGGGAATACTCCATGAGTTGCTAACATGGTTAAGTAGTTGAGGTGGTATAGTAGGCCAATTCCTCCTTTCAAAGGAGAGGCCTAGTCCAGCAGTGGACTGTTAGAGGCTGAGGATGATGATAATAGAAAGTAATAATATTTTCAATCACATAGTCATGATCATCATGTCAGCCTAGAGACGTCCACTGCTGGACATATAAGTCTCGCCCAAGGTTCTCCACACAGACTCAATTTCGAGCCGCCCGCATCCAACCGCTTCCCGTAATCTTATACAGATCGTCGGCCCACCTTGTAGGAGGCCTACTCCTGCTGCGTCGTCCGGTGCGTGGTCGCCACTCCAGAACCCTCCTGCCCCAACGGCCATCGGATCTTCGAGCTATGTGCCCTGCCCATTGCCACTTTAGCCTGGCTATTCGGAGAGCTATGTCAGTGACTTTGGTTCTCCTGCGGATCTCCTCATTTCTTTTTCGATCTCGCAAGGAAACACCGAGCATAGCTCTTTCCTTTGCCCTCTGAGTAACCCGGACCTTCCGGATAAGGCCCAAAGTAAGTGACCATGTATCGGCTTCATAGATCATCACTTGCAAAATACACTGATTACACTGGTCAAGGACTTTCGTTTTGAGACACTGCGGGATATCAGACGTGAAGATATGCCGTGACTTCCCAAAGGCCTCCCTACCGTATAAGATTCGACGAATGACCTTTTTCTCGAAGTTGGACCAACCCAATTGGATCATTTTCCCAGTTATACGTACTTGTCGACAACTTCGAGTGTAGATTTCCCAACCTGAATAGGAGCAGGTACGACATGGAAGTCAGACGTGATTTTCGTCTTGTCCATGTTCACCTTAAGACCTACTTGTTGGGAGACGCTACGGAGGCCATCGAGCATTGTGCTGAGGTCTTCCATAGTCTGAGCCATGACTACGATATAATCAGCAAATAGAAGGTGTAAGTAGTCGCCGTTTATTTGATGCCGAGTCCTTCATAGTCCAGAACCTTGAAAACGTCTTCCAACGCAGCGGTGAACGTTTCGGAGGTATAACATCTCCCTGCCTCACCCCTCGCTATAGTTGAATAGGTTTTAAACTTTGGTCCTGGAGGCGGAATGACATGGTGGCGTTTTCGAACAAACACTTCGGCACTTCGACGTATTGATAGTCGTCGATGGCACAGTTGGCGAGACTGCAGTATTGCCCAAGTTTCGATCGAATCGAAGGCTTTCTCATAGTCCACAAACGCCAAGTATAGAGGCTGGTTATACTCCTCAGACTTAACCTGCCGTAGCGTATGTATGTGGTCTATAATACTATAGCCTTTACGGAAACCCGCTTGTTCGGGAGGCTAGAAGTCGTCTAACTTGGTCTCGAGATGATTTAAGACGACCCCTAAAAACAACTTATAGACGTGACTCAGGAGTGAGATGGGTCTGTTGTTCTTCAAAAGGGTTTTATCGCTTTTCTTGACGAAAAGCATCACCACACTGTGCCATGCCTGTGGCGTTTAGCATTCGAATAGGACAGAATTTAATAACTTTCGAAGTTTTTCCACGGCAGGTGCGCTGACAGCTTTCAAAAGCTCTGACGTAATTCCGTCATCACTCGGTGCCTTGTTGGTTTTGAGTTGATTTAGGGCCACTCTTATCCCGTGCATGCTGACGGGCTGTCATGTCTGGGATATCTTCCGTATATCTCCAGTCACTGACCCTAGAGCTGGATTGGCCCGACAGGGTCAATCCAGCTCTAGGGTCAGTGACTGGAGTAATAACAGGTGGTCGTGTAGTCGTGTATAGCTGTCCAGTTCGATCTCTTCTAGGAGCCTCAGCTCCTCGGCCTCAGCTTAATAAACAGATCTCTAAGTCTCTGATTCGCGATCGCCGCCAATACAACACTAAGTGTGTTCAAGAAGCAATCGAGCAGATTACGGTTCCAAAGTGTTCAAAAGAGAACTGCCTATCGGGTAGGTGGGCTAACAAGGCTGAAGACGAATGGTGACAGAATTATCTCGTCCAGACTGAGGTCTAGACGTGCTAATTCTGCCACTATTCGTCTTGAACACACTTTGTGTTGTATTGGCGAAGATCGCGAATCACAGACTTAGTGATCTGTTTATTAAGCCGCCGATACTTTGGCATATTGTCCGAGGCATGCAGAAGCATCTTACGCCTTTCCTGTATAAGCTCGAGGATCGGACCAGAGATTTTATGGGCTCTTTTAATCGTCATGGGCTTTAAGAACTTTAAGCCTGTTGTATGAACAGCATTCACTAACCTGTCACTAAAGTCGTCCACATCTTCGCATTCTCCCAGGCATTCGAAGCGGTTTTGCAGCTCAAGCTGAAAGCTCTTGGGATTTTAGATTTAAACTGGCGCTGGTAGGAGCGTAGACTTCATCAATCTCGACCGTTCGAGGCTGGGACTAATATTCGATGTGCCTCTTACCATTCGGTGACCGCAGCCCGCTTTATGCGAACTGATCACAGAGACATCATTAAATATTAACCTCGTCATTAACATGATGAAATCGATCTCATTTTTGTTGGCACCATCTGGACTTATCCAGGTCCACTTGCGGCATTCTAGCTTTTTATAAAAGAAATTCATCATGAAGAGTCCTTACTTCTCCATGAAGCTAGCCAGCAAGTGGCCCCACGAGTTCCGATGTCCATATCCAAATTGCTCTACCCTCAGCTCATCACCGCTCGTTTGCCTAGTTTCGCGTTAAAATCTCCCATGACAACGGTGTTATGGATTTTGAAGCTATGTATAGCCCGAGATATGTCCTCATACATAGCTTCTACATCCTCATCGGAGTGTGATGAATGAAATGAAATAAATGAAATATTGCGACAAATCTCTGCCGGAGGTTTATCGCACTCCTTGCCCCGCTGTTACCATGGCCGCTATCTGAGTTAGGAATAGTGGGGCCGTCGGGGAATAGAGGCCGTTTTTTTCGTGTATGGCTCATTTTTGGGAGATTTCGCTTTGATCGCCTCGCTTGGCAGACGGATCGGCGATCGTAGTGGTGGAAGTCTTTGATACATAATGCTGCTGCCTATATAGTATCTTGCCTTTTACTTTCGCCTTACTTTGGGTGGTTTGACCGCCATCTTCAGGTTGACTGACAGCAATGGTGGATCCGAGGCTACTGTAATCCAGTTCCTGCCCGTCAAAGGTAGTCACTTCACCTAGTTAGTCTGAGGGATAATAGCAAACCAACATGGCAGTCATAATAATTTTATAAATATGACTAATTCGTTGGTCTGTTATTCTTCCCTCAAACTTGGTGGAGATGTTAAGGAAGATAATGTTAATAAAGTATTACACAAAATTTTTCGAATTTTACCTCTTAATGTTCCACGACATATTTGAGTTTTTGCAGGAACACGGTGCGATGACGCACGCTATAAGCTCTCCGAGCGGAATGGCAAACCTCCCTGCGCGCATCTCCCATCCTCGCAAGCATATGGCATCCCCGTACACTCCCGGAATTAATGAAGCGCGAGAAACGGATAACGTGATTCTAGTTAGGGAACGTGGGCTAGCCATTATTAAGTTAAGAATCACTAAGATTTTTTTGAACAAATTCCATGTTAGAAGTAAATAACGCTTTTTTTAACGAATTGTTTTGAGCAAATCGCAATATTGATTACTTGGCAAAAATACCGTTATGTTCGTCTAACCGGAATTAAGATAAGGTTTTCATCATAAATAGTTTATAGCATTGTTTTTATTCCTGTTTTATCAAAATTGATCCTTAACTATAAACAAGTTATACGCTCTTAGTGTATTTGAAGTCAAGAATATTCAATTAACGTAGTTTAAGCTTATAAAAAATTTAAAAAATATTAGGAGAATTTTGAAACTAAGGTACTTTAACGTGCTTTAAGCTAAGAAGCGTGGTATAGTCACTTTTTAGTCAAGCATTAGTTGCATATTTTGTCATTTAACGGTAAATCATGTTTTAATATCTCTACAACCGTAAGTTATAGAGATATGGTTCTTAGACAGAAAGATAGAGAATTTAAAAATGTATTACTTTGCATTCAAAACTCAAAATCGACCATTTGAGGGTTAACGGGGTTCTAGTTAAAGGACGGCAGAGTGGCGAGCGGGTCGCACGCTCCTGAGTTTATGTTGAATTGCGTAGTTCGTTTCCATTGCACTACAGCGGCTACGAGGTAGTGGTCAGAAATTTTATGTTTTATAACGGCCGAATCAATAGAACCATTATTTATTCTTATATATATATGGTCTAGGTAAGATGTAACTACGTTACCCATCAAAACTTCATTCCTTTGATACATTGTATAAAACCGTATTCTGATAATACATTTTTGTAAGAAATTACGTGCTTGTTAGTAGAATTTAAAAGGTCTATATTCGTGTCACCACAAAGAATTACTTTTGAATTTAGAGGAATACTTTCGAATAAACGCATTACGCATTTCTATCAAGAACTGGTTAATTTTGTCCTGTTTATTAATTCTTGGTGGTCTGTAAATTGCTACTAAATAAATTAACTCGCCGTTATAATTAAGTGTAATGGATACGCACTCCGCCGATTGCATTCCGATTCCCGTGATTATTGTAGACTCGTTCACACTCGCACACAGTTGCGCACGAGTGTAAACAAGTTTAGTACTCCACCACCGCTTCGACCCGTACGCATATAATTATGTATTTACGTTATACCCACTAATTTGATATAAAGACAGTAATGAATAATTAATATTAGGTTCTGTTATGAATTGACTATAACATCTAACTTATTCAGACTATTGTTTAATGCTACCAATAACTCGTTAAAATGTTTATTAAGTGAACGGATGTTGACATGTAATACACTTAAACAGTTTTTGTTTTTAAATGAAGTTAGCCAGCTGTTTATGTCGTCAATACAGTTATAGTTGACCAAGTATTCGGTTATAAAATCTATACTATTGAAGTCTGCGAATTTTACTGGTAAAGATATGTTTCGGCCCGGGAAAAGGTAATTAGCACCTGTTACACTGATAGTTTAAATTTTACTGGCGCCTTAATTCCCGATAAAAACTAACTGGCACTGAAAACTTCGAGCGTCTCTTGAAAAAATCTATCCATCTATAATCTATGGTTGAAGTTACGGTAAAACTTAGAACTCTACCACAGTTTCATAAGTCTCCTGAATTATTACGAGTTAGTGTATGAGTATGTTCAATATCTGCCTTTAACTTATACTTAATTTATCGTATAAAACTTAGAAGTTACGTTTTACTAATTCTTAAATCTGAATATAAATTTATTATGACTGTCCAAGTGACAATATTTCCGAATTTTGGCTTTTACGTGTCTCAAGATCGAAGCTACCATCTCTAGAATAGATATTCTATTCTAGAGATGCTAGCTTCGAGCTATTGACCTATTGGTCAGCCTGAAATCTTCAATTATTACAAAAACTTGTAGATTATGTTTATGGAACCATTCACACAATAAATAAGTCTAGTAAATATATTATAAAATATTTATTTGAAAAACATCACAATTTTATGTTTATAAGTTCACTTAAGTGTGTTTTAATTATGTACTTAGATGTCATATACTAACATATATATTATGTCATATACAAGCAATATGCTGTTTATCTCGTTTAAGTTAGGAGTCCGGTAGTCGTAAAAGCTGGCAGATGAGGAACAGTCCTTCTGAAGTCGTCTACAGTGCAGCAGAAGCTGTAGCCGATGTCGATGCGGTCGGGCTGCCACCTGAGCCAACTGAACGCGTTGTTGTTGCGGCATCGGTCTGTGCAGAACGTCAGCGCGCGAGCCTCAGCAAGAGTGTAGTATGGGTTGTTGATACTCACGAAAGCAGTGCCTTGGCGACGAGAAGCATCGTAAACCACCTGAAAAGAGAATATATTAGAGTATGATAATACAGCAACTGCTAAAATAGACGATTCGAATCAAGCTGTTTCAATTTATTACATGACAATAATAGATCTTAATGCTCCTTTTTATCAGAATGATTAATTTAAGCAAATACCACCAGATTATTATAATCTTGTTTCTAATAAATATATTCTAATTGTTTGATTTAGGCTCAGTGTCAAACTGCTTCCTTTAAATAATTTATATATATCGTTTGGTTACCTTGTAGAAATATAGCGGCACGGGGATCTGGTTGCTATTGCGGACTAGGTAGATGTCGACGAGACGGTTATTTTGATCACGTAGCTGACTTACACCGAAGGTACCGGTATAGATCGTAGTCCAATAGTTAGCAGCGCCGATACGGGCGCGAAGATTCTACACAAAAGAGGCGACACATTAAAATCTTCCTTTATAATAAAAAATACAGCACTTCTTTATTGCCTGCGAACATTTGTAAAATTGAACACCTACAATATCTTTAAAATATTACTCACTTGCTCCAACCAGTTCCAGTTGCCAGCATTGAATGGCTGCCACTGAGGAGCAGCGTTGATGAAGTAGAAAGTGGCACGCTGGCCAGTAGCGAAAACGTAGTCACTCTTAGCAGCCAGGTGACCACGGGCCAAGAACTGATGGCTAGTGACATATCTGTCTGCTAAGGTCTGACCGACGTATTGAGCGATGGTCGCCTTCTGTTGAACCTGAGTGTACATGGTGTTAACGGCAACACCGGGGTAGAAAGAACCAGCTGTAAACATAAAACATAAATTTGCATAGGTGTTAAGAGCAATGAAGAGATAAAGTAACGAAAAATAGGTTATTAGGATTTATTTTTACCTAACCAGCTGGGTCTGTCAACACCCGTTTGGTGCACAGCGTTTTCTGGAGTCTGGTCATACCATACGTACAATACTTCCATACGCTGCTGGTTGAAGCATGAATGGTATAGCGGATAGAAAACATTGTTGACGATGAAGCCCACACTGAAATTATATAGAATAAATTCATCGAAATTTTGGAACATTTGAAAAATCTGCCTTTTTGATATGATACCAACCGGATGACGAGGTTGTTGCCCCAGCATCTGTTGTTAGTGCCCTGGGCTTCATGGTAGGCGTGAGAGGAGCAGGTAAGCTGACCGAAAGCGCCGTGACCGTTCAACCACCCGGCGCCCGAGACGAAAGCATTGTTCTCACAACGTGCAGTCTAAATTATCGAAGTTATGGTTAAAGTATCTAATCAATATTCAATGTAAACTAATACATATTAAAAAAAAAAAAACAGTTCAAAGTATATATCCAAGAGAACGACATATCATTCAACTCCAGTGAATGATTATTGCCATGCATTAAATGTGACTTACAGCAGTGGCCACAGATGCAGCGATATTGGGATGACGGATAAGTCGTCCAGAGCCAGTGCAGGCTATGATGACTTGTTCGCCGCTGTTTAGTCTCACCGTGCCGGAGTTACCACTGGCGCGCATATAGTTATTACCGCGGATGAACACGGGCTGGGGCTGTCCCAAGTCACCGTTTATTCTAATGGTACAACCTGCATACAAAAATATGTAAGTAATTTACTCGCACAGTTGATACGCTACGTTTCAAACTTCACTAAAACATATCAATAGCTATGTTTACCACTGCGAGGTGATGGTTCAGCAGTACTTGACGCGTTCGCCCATTTCGATTCTTCCAGTTCAAGCCAAGCGTCAAGATAGTCTTCAAAATCTTCTTCGTTCAGCACAAAAGCCAACTGTCCCGGTTCCGGGATTTCTGTCGGCAAAGCTGCTACTGCAGCCAGCAGTGCTGCAAGCACAAAAACGGAGCGCATTTTGGGATAGAGAGCACACTGTGCACTGCCGGCACACTAAGATTACAAACATTTTATACCATACGTTAATCATACCTGATTTTATCAAGAGTTGAAATTATCTGAATTTTATCGGTAATTATAAATACTTCAGCTAAAGGAGTTAACGTGTAATTTAGAGTTCGGTTTCTAATCATCATCCTTCTATCGTTACCTGGTTGCAACCCAGGGTCCACTTACTAGTCTAACTGGATTTGACTGAATATTAACTTTTTCTTAGAGTGGCTACTGTCTGACTGCCGCAACCCAAAGGATGTTCCATGGTTTAGACTAGTGTCAGTTTATTCAGAGGTACTGACTCCCGATTACGATTGTCAAAGATTTTCATAATAGCCGGGACCAATGGCGTAACGTTCTCTATAAGATAATTAACAATTCAATACGCACGTAACTCCAAAAAGTAAGTGGCATCCTGGATTCAAACCCAATACTCTCTGCATGACAGTCCGTTGGTAGGCACTCGGCTATCGCTACCTTTAGCTTTTAGCACGGCGCACAGCATTTTTTCATTTAACCGTTTTTGATCAATCCCTTACGCCATTTCGGGCAATCCCTTCTTAGTGCTCCATATGTTGGGTTATTTACTTATTCTCTAATTGCTTGATTGCCTAACTATAGTATATTGCACTTTCCATGGAGTGACTGGCGTCTCACTTGTGGTCAAAAGCGAATACATATTCTGAAATAAGACTTATTTTATATAATAATATTCATTTAAAAGTACTTGCAAAAAAATATATAATAATTGTTCTGTTTAAAATAAGCGAAGTATCACAAAGATTTTGTACAAATAATGGAATAACTTTGAATTAATACAAACTTCTATTCTCCAAGATAAAAAGTAACAGGCTTCTTCAAAACGACGCAGACCGATAATGGCACCTAGTGGAACACCCATTGCCACATTCATGCCTAGAGACAATTCTCGTTAATATTGATGTTCTGTACACTATCACTAAGATAGGTGGCAATTAGATTGAGTGCAGTATCTCTAATAGTATAATAATTAAGAAAACGTAAAAGTATGTTATGTTTGACATATGTAGTCAAAAGTTTCTGATACGTCACTAATTACGTTCGCTTAGAGAACAAAACTTTGCAACACACTCTTGTCAGTCAATCAGTAGAAACCGTTTTATTCACAGTTTCATATTTAGTATAAATCTACACGTTCCAAAAACTTGTCATTATAAATCTGTCATTATTACTCACACTGCTACTCGTCATCATCATCGTTATTCTAGCTTTGTGTAAGTTGCGATCATAGATATATTAATAATTTTTAAATCAGAACGTGCAAAAAAATCAATTATAGACTTTAGCCTGTCAAACATAGCGTTTATTTACCATGCGCCGTCAAACTTACTCACACAAGAACATTTAACGCTATCACGTTAGTAGATCTGCACAAGCACAGCACTAAATCGCTCACGCGTCGACCGGCCGCTTCGAGTAGCAGTGGCCGGTCTACGCGATGTATTCATTGGCTAGTCACACGCGACGTTCGCAGTGAACGAAATACATTGCGCAATCGCCTACGTAGTACTAGATGGTACCCACGTATTGCCAGCAATGTATTTTTTTTATTTGCTTGGAATAGTATCATTTTTGTCTACAAACTACATAATACTATTGTAATAACTACAATTATTACAAATATCATTTGTATTTTAAGGTTTTTGGACTTACCGGTGAAAAGAAATCCTTTCTCGAGCTACGTTACATGCCTGGCTTCTTTTTCTACACTTTATAACAGCGCAAGATGGCATTTTTTTTTCTCGGAGCTTCGTACGCTGTCGCAATATGAGCGCGATTGTTGACCAGTCAAACAAATTTTGTCGAAATATGAGCGTTTGTTCAAACGCACGGCGCGCCTGCCACGCCTACAAGGCCATTCTACTCCTTTTAACTGTTCTTTGGTTGCGATCATTGAAATGCTCATGATCATTTTCAGCTAAAACGCCGAGGATAATGTGAAATATCACATGATGATGGTAAGTCGATTGGCATGCATATCATTCCTCGCGACGTCTGCATTTTTTTGGCCTACCCCTTATTCAGGGCCCAGCGAAGGTGGCCAGAGGCCAAGGCATTGGTTTTGGATTTGAAGACGTGATCGTGCCAGCGAAAGCCTACCTCTTATAGTTTATCGGCTATGTCAAAGACATAAAGGTTGCCACGCATGCGAGTGTTAAAGCGGTCCTTCCGCGTGTCTTCACACATCCTGCGCAACATATTCATCTCTGTGATACGTAGACTCTGCCTTGACTTGCTCAAGTACAGGCCACGTCTCTCTGCCACATAACTGGATAGGTCTAACCATGGATTTATAGACCTGTAACCTCAACTTAACTGGCATTTTAGGGGCACAAATGACAGCACTCTATTCACGCCTCTACTTGCTTTGTCGTTGATATCTATCAGATGCGTAGAGTACAGATCCTAGATATTTTGGCTTAGTCGGTCCACTTGGCTTTATTTTTAATCTGTGCGAATGGACGTGGGATCTGATATATAATAGGTCGGTTATATATAAGGTCTATACCGATGAAATTGCCATTTTTCATGAAATATATTAAGCGTATTTTTTTCTATATTTTTCACTTCCATTAATCAAAGTAATCACCCATACAATCAATGCATCTTTGTCAACGCATTGGTAGCTTATTGATGCCCTTCTTAAAGAAATCAGCTGGACGGGAAGCAACAAATTCTTTAAAGGCATTTTGTACTGCCTCTCGGGTATTGATTTTTTTTCCCACCAAGAAGTTATCCAAATTCTGGAAAAAGTAGAAGTCTGTAGGTGCAAGGTCTGGTGAGTACGGCAGATGACGGAGAACTTCCAACCCCAGCTCTTGTAGCTTGGAGATCGTCTGCTGTGCAGTATAAGGTCGCGCGTTGTCGTGCAGGAGCAGTGGAGCCGAACGATTGACCAAAGCTGGTTGGAGACGTGCGAGCTTCACCATCATTGTGTTCAGTTCTTCAGAGTACACATCTGCAGTAATGCTCGTCCAGTTTGGTAAGAAGCTGTGATGAATTACACCGGCGTTAGACCACCAAACGATGAGCATTCACTTTTCTAGTGGAGATACCAACAGACTGCTATGCAGAGGGTATCGGGTTCGAATCCACGGCGCGCACCAATGACTTTTCGGAGTTATGTGCGTATTGAACTGTTAATTATCGCTTGTCCCGTGCCTCGGAGAGCACGTTAAGCCGTCGGTCCCGGTTGTCATGACAGGTTCTTTGACAATCGTTACAGGGCGTCAGTACCTTCTAAAATAAACTGACACTAGTCTAAACCATGGAATATCACTATCCCAGATTGAAAACTGGGATAACGCTAGGAGGATGATGAATCAAGATCTTGTAGTGTGTCTTCATTACGTGATGTCATATATAACACGCAACATTAATTTTATGTAATTTATGTCAAGAGTCCGGTAGTAGTAAAAGCGGGTAGGTGAGGCACAGTTCTTCTGAAATCGTCGACAGGGCAGCAGAAGCCGATGTCGATGCGGTCGGGCTGCCACCTGAGCCAGCTGAAGGTGTTGTTGTTGCGGCATCGGTCTGTGCAGAACGTCAGCGCGCGAGCCTCAGCAAGAGTGTAGTACGGGTTGTTGATACTCACGAAAGCAGTGCCTTGACGACGAGAAGCATCGTACACTACCTGACGTATTATAATATATTAATAAATATTTCATGTATTGCTTCTGATAATATCAAATAATACTACTTTTATATTTTAAATTACTTTTTATCAAAAGATTACTTTGGCCAAATTTCCGCAGATTATTACAATCAAATGACTATTTTCTAAAATACTGATTGTAATTAACAGATATTAAACTTATAACGTTAAATTATTTAGGTATATCGTTTGTTTACCTTGTAATATAGTGGCACGGGGATCTGGTTGCTATTGCGGACTAGGTAAATGTCGACGAGGCGGTTATTTTGATTGCGCAGTTGAGCTACACCGAAGGTACCCGTGTAGATGGTGGTCCAATAGTTAGCGGCGCAGATACGGGCACGAAGGTTCTACACATAAAAGCCAACATGTTAACTTATTATCTACCTATAATTCCATCGGGTGAATGGTGCGTCGACAATCACTAACTATAACTTGGAATATTGGTTACCTGCTCCAGTGAGTTCCAATTGCCAGCGTTGAATGGCTGCCACTAAGGAGCAGCGTTAATGAAGTAGAAAGTGGCACGCTGACCGGTAGCGAAAACGTGCCTCCTCAAACCCAACCATCTCGTCCATGTCTTACATCCGACATACGCGGGAGGTGGACACGCGAGTGTGCATATTACTGGCGTGACTAACATAGCTATGGCACGGTCTGGGTTACCTATGGCCACATTACAGGACGGAAGCCTCCTCTCCACATGTCCCTCTGCAGAGTCAGAGGTTCTGTGGATGAGCTAGGCTGTTTCTGAGGAGCAACGGGACTGCCGTTGGTTACGATGCGCATAGCGGGTATAACCTTAAAAAGGCAACCATTCGGCCCGACCCACAACCCTGAACGGACAGGATCGGGAACCGTATGGCGGCCTCCTTCGACTGCTGCCATCACGGTTTCCTTACCCCCGGGTTCGGAGATCTCAAAGGCTAACGTAATGGAAACCGCCAAGAAAAACATTAAACTAGCTGATCTTGACATTACAGGTGGTGTCTCCGTCAAGAGGGCTATTACCGGGGCTCTGATTTTACAGGTCCCTGGAGAAGGAAACGTCGTTAACAGTGGCATGCCTTGCAAAGAAGCCCATAAGCCGGGCATGCCCTACTAAAGACCTCGATCAAACAATATTATCAACTTCAATCTGTATATAAAATAATCACCCGAAATTGTATTACGAATATTTCAAATGTCGCGCTCTTTTTCGATGTGCAGTACAATGACCCGCGCCCTGGCTGCGCCGCGCGATCGCACGAACGCGACGGAACTAGACGAGATAGATTTTGGTGTTACTCTGCATCTTATAACCATCTCTTTCGCACTCGTTTGATTTACTCGTGTACAAGCCAACTGGCATCGGCTTGCAAAATTTCTCTTTCTAACCTTTACAAATAGTCTATGATGACGTATTACGTTCCATCGTAATAAGTAAGTTTCTATTGGGCGGCAGAACTCGGAAGTAAGCCTGCTTGTTGCCTATGAAGTTGTCTAGAGGTGTATGCAATGAATGAAGTTGGTGTGCATTCGTATATTTGCGGGCGAACGGCTCGACGGTGCACCGATATTTAGGCATTTCTACCAAAAATTAAATGCCAAAAGATGAAGGTCTTTTTGTAATTCTTAACAAAACAAGAAAATTCTCGTTTTGAATTTTATCACTGAACTTACTAGCGACCATTTCATTATGTGATATTTTAATGTTATTAGTATACAAAGATTACTGTGTACTCAATTATCGTCATAAATAGAATAGAACCAAGTTATTTTTGTAGAAAATGTTGATATAATATTCTATTCTGTTGTAGGCTGTAGTCCTATTTTAAACAAAGTGTTTAAAATAATCATATAATAATTATATCCCGTTCTTGTTTTTGACTTAACTACCGATTCTTGTTACCTTAGTCTACCGATATTAAAAGGCAGTTCTACCGATTCAGAACTGTCGTACGAGATCACTGTTTCTGGGCGCCAATCGCCATACCATTTTTTCTGATTGAGTGAACGAAGTATTGGTTTTATTGTGAAAATTTATTTTCGTTTTCGTGTAAAAAGTTAATTTTGAGAGCTTTTAGTAATTATTTTGTGTTTTGGTGACATATTACAATGGAGGTAATTGTCCCTTGTGAGGATTTAAAATGTATTCAGGTTTTGATCATCGAGGGGAAGGTAAATTCTTTAAATTATACTCAGAAAAAAGAGTTAGTTTCATCGCCAAGACCAACGCCTGATTTGTGTATTTCTCAGATTAGTAAATCGCATAAACGACAGTTTAGTAGATCTGTGTACAAAACGAAATGGGTTGCTGGCTGTTCTCATTCAAATAAATTATATTGTTGGTACTGTATATTTTTCTCGAACGACAAGAATGTTTGGAATACATTCGGTTATAATGATTTAAATAATCTAAGTGGCGCTATTAAAAAGCACGCTAATTCACATAAACACTTAAGCGCTGTAATTTCTTTTACTGAATTTGGCAAACAAAGAATTGAGACATCCATATCACGGAAGTTGTGTGAGGAAATTTTGAAATATAACTCGCGGGTCGAAAATAACCGTAGTGTATTTCAAAGATTAGTTGATATTGTTTGTCATTTAGCCCAGCAGGCACTACCTTTCGGAGGTCACGACGAGTCCAAAACTTCAGTTAGTAGAGGTAATTTTTTAGAGCTTGTATCGCTACTTGCAAAATATGATGTCGTTTAAGAGAATCATTTACAGAATCAACAATATAATGATGGGCGGAGCGGGAACAAAGTGGGGCCGACTTATTTGTCTAACAAAATTCAAAACGATATTATTCATTCTGTAGCCGATGTGATGAAAACACGAATCGATTTCGAAGTTAAAAATACTAATTATATTTCTATAATTATTGATGAAACTCCTGATGTTAGCCACAAAGAACAATTGTGCCTGATTCTCCGATATTATTTTGGAAACGATATTCATGATCGTTTTATCGGCTTTGTTAATGTTTCTGAAAGTCGTACAGCAGACAGTCTATCAGCAATTATTTTAGAATTACTAAATAAACATGAATGCATCTCGAAATTAGTAGCGCAAAGCTATGATGGTGCTAGTGTAATGTCCGGTATAAGAAACGGAGTGCAGCAGAAAGTTAAAGATATTTGCCCACAAGCAATGTACATTTGGTGTAATGCACACATATTAGCTTTAGTGTTGTCAAAATCATGCAATAGAATTTCAGAGGTTAGCTTATTTTTTTCAGCCCTTCAGCATTTATGTAATTTTTTTAGTAATAGTACAAAACGAGCCGCATTTTATGATACTCATTGTCGCAAAAAATTGCCCAACGCTCCCGCAACTCGTTGGACGTACATGTCTCGAGTTGTAAATACAGTTTTTGAACAAAAAGGTAACCTAATTGCTTTATTTTCTGATCTCTGTAATAATACACAGGACTGGGACGGTGATACGATATTAGCCGCAGATAATTTCGAAAGCACTTTGCGATCATTTAATTTCAATTTCTTTCTTTCAATTTTTCATCGTATATTTCAAAAAACCGACTGCTTGTACAATATTCTACAAAAATCCCAAGTTGATGTCGGTTATTGCTGCGAAAAAATAAAGGAGTTTCAGTCATGATTGCGTGTTGAATTTCAGTCTGAATTCAATCAAATTTATGAAAACACTTTGCAAATTAACTCGGCTCCACGTTTGAGACGCAACGTACCCTACGCTAAAACCGAATATAGACGACTTTTTGTACAAGTAATTGATAACATATATACCGAAATTAATGACCGATATGCTGAAATTTATAAATTAAAGTTTTTCCAATTGCTCAACATTAAAAAATTTGATAATTACAAATTTTCCTACAGAGGCATTAGATTCCTTAATTGTTTATTATTCAAATTATTTTGATAAACAAAGTTTAAAGAACCAATTGATTTGCTTATATTCCAGTCCTGAATTGAAAGATCGTGATATATTTGGTATAATTGATTATATTAATGAGAATAGCCTGGAAGAAGCCTTTCCTGAGTTGTTAAAATTAGCGTATCTTGTTATAACTATTCCGGCTACAAGTTCTTCCGCGGAGCGCGCGTTTTCGTCTCTTAAACGTATCCATACATATCTGAGAAATACACAAGGACAAGAGCGTCTTTCCGAATTGTCAATGATTGCCATTGAAAAACAGTTGTTGGTAGAATTAAAACGTTCGCCAACATTTTACTGTGATGTAATAAAATCATTTCTTAAGAAAAATAGACGTTTTGATTTAGAATATAAATGAATAAATGCTAATTTTCAAAATAACTACATACTATTCATCTAATATCAATTATATAATTTGTATAAGTTTCTGTTTTGTTTCTTTTTGTCATAATGTAATTAGCTAGGCAAGAGGGTCAACTACTTACCATGTCATCGTTCACTCAAGCAAACCAAACGGCTTTTTTCAAAGCCACTGGAGGTATGCAATTGCTGATGTGTTTATCGTATTCCATCTAGTAGTAGTATGCCTTCAGTGTGCTTTGGTTATACACGACATCGACGTGCAAGTTAAATTGAAGAAGAAAGATAGAACAAGATGGATGAATTTCGGATATCGCGTCATTTAGGTGCCTACTGTTTATTCTTATTTTGGTTGGTTGAATGTATGGATGGTGTAGTGGTTTAAGCGGCTGCCTCGTCCTCTGACACTATGCGAAGTGTTGTGGGTTTGATCCATACACGGGACAACACTTGGTGTGATCCACAAATTGTTGTTTCGAGTTTGGGTGAATCCGTAGTTTGAATGTTCATGCAAGTCCATGTGATAATCCCAGTATCTCTATGAAATGCGGAAAAGTGTGAAAAAAGAAAAACCAGGGGGGGGGGGGAGACTGTGTCTGCTTGCCCTATGTTGAAGGTCTAGGCACGCCACTGGTCGCTAAGGCGGACGCCCTCGCGGAACGGTCGCAAAGCGAATTCAAGTTGGGTTGGACTTCGGCTACGGTTGAGATGCTGTCAGCACGAACATTACAGTGCTACAGGTGCCGTGAAATGGGACACGTAAGGGCAACGTACCCTAATGAGGCAGACCGCGGCGTACGGTGCTACGTGGGCGGTTGCACAGGCCACGTGGCGCGCGCATGCACCGCCACCGGGCCTAGGTGTCCTGTCTGCTCGGATCTTGGCCTACCCGCGGACCATATTGAGCACCATGTACAATTGTTCGTTGTCTTGGATAAATAAAATAAAGACCATCGGCTGGGGTGCAAGAAATGCTCCCCGCCGAAAAACAAAAAAAGAGGGCGAATAATCGCTTCGGCCTCAGGCGCGCCTCAGACTCTCCGCTGGGCACGTCCCAGCCAGCTACTCAACCGGCAGAGGAGGTAATGGAGGCCTAAAATTCGCACCCCTCCACAGAATCTTACAAGGCAACCTAAATCACTGCCGCGCAGCACAATATCAGCTGATGCAGACACCCGCGGAGTGGTCGGTTGCCTTAGCGGTGGTATCAGAGCCGTACTCCATCCCGGACCATCCCCGATGGTTTGGATCGGAGGGTGGCACCGCTACCATTTACTGGGCAGGGAAAAATGGCCCCCATTGCACGCTCCTTCAGAAGGAGCTATGGTTTGCGGCTGTAGTGTGGAGTCCAAAGGTCATAGTGGGTTGCTACTTCTTCTTTCTTCTTTTGCCTGCCCTGTTCCCATATTACTTGTGGTTGGTGCAGAATGTCTTCGTTCTGTCGCTTCCATTTTCTCCTATCAGACGTCATCTGATTATTCACTCCCTTTTCATTCATGTCATCCTTCACGCAATCCATCCATCTTTTCTTTGGTCTTCCTCTTGCTTTATATCCTTCAACTCTTATTTTCATCACCTTTTTAGTCACATGCTTTTCATCCCTCCTAATCACATGCCCATACTACGCTAGACGATTTCCTTTCAGCTTTTCTTGCACCGGTGCAACTTTCAAACTTCCTCCAAAATATACTCATTTCTAATTTTATCCAACCTTGTCACCCCACACATCCATCTCAACATCCTCATCTCTGCTACATGTAATCTTCTTTCATCCGTCTTCTTCATGGCCCAGCATTCCGATCCTAACAGTGCGACAGGTCTTATAACGCATTTGTAGATTTTGCCCTTTAGTTTAAGGGGCATCCGTGGGTCGCAAGTTGTTCCTGTGACCTATCGCCATTTCATCCAACCTGAGTCGATCCGATGCGTGACATCGCAGTATATTTCATCATCCACTTGAATAAGTGACCCGAGGTACCGGAAATCAGAGTAGACTGATATGGGCTCTCCGGCAAGGGATATGGACACAGGGCAGGAGAGACCGCCGAAGACGCAAAACATGTACTCAGTTTTGCTTTTGTTGACTTTCAGACCCACTTTTTTCAGTCTGTGCCACCAATTTGTCAGTCTGCTCTAGACCTCAAGGCCACTCTCGGCAATCAACATAATGTCGTTGGCGAATAGCATACACCAGGGAGCCTCTTCCTGTATGTCCGCCGTAAAGGCGTCCATTATTAGCAGGAAGAGGTAAGGGCTAAGAGGAGCCGACCCGGTGCAAGCCTACAGCCACATTGAAGTTGCCGGTATTGCCCGCTGTGGACCGGACATGGGTTGTACAGTACTCGCCAAACTTTATGGCCGCTCCGAACCCAGCCGCATTACGCTGCGCAGAACACAAAATCAGGTATTAGCGGGACGTACGCGGGGCGTGGAGGCAGGGCACGCCCGCGCGCGCTGTCTTCCACCCACTAGCGTCCTCGCCTACCTCGCGTTAGTGTGAGTGCTACGTTCGTACACGAATCACATATTCGCTGAGCTCTGACAGTATCGTCGCGTTCAGAATAGTTTCATAGTGTTACTTCTTCGTTGTTTCTCTTTGCTATCGTTAATGTTTCTTGTTGTTATTGTTTCTTGTTATTATTTGTACTGATAAAGTTACCGTTTTCATTGATCATGCCTTGCGGTCGTTTTAATGTTTGAGAATGGAGATTCCGAAATAAGTGAAGAAAGTTCTTTAGATGAGGAACCTTCTACGAGTATGGAAGATGTTTTTTATGGAAGATGTTTTTTATGGAAGGTGTAGCCCCATTATAAATAAATATAAAAAAATATTGTATTGTCGTTACCAATGTATTTTTTCATTTAGATGGCCCTTCACCTAACTGAATTTACATTAATCGAATTTGATTGAATATGTTATTAAACAATATAATATAGCTAATCTAACAACGTAACTGAAGATTTTAATTTTCAATAATTACAAATATTTTTTCTTGGTTATGAAATGTCCACCCGACTGTACCATGCGCAAGTTCGTACCGATGGCTACATTTAGAGCGGCCATAAAGATTGGCGAGTACTGTACATCTACTGTACATCGCACGGATCAACTGTACATACTTCCCAGGCAATCTTTTCTTCTTAAGGCCCCACCACAAAACCTCCGCGGTACTCGGTCATATGACCTTTTTGAGATCCACAAACACCATGTGCAAGTTTTTGTGTACACTTCTGTACTTTTCGCATAGTTGGTGAATCGCGAAAATGACATCTGTTATTCCTCGACCAGGCATAAAACCTAATTGGTTTTGTGAAATTACACTCTCTTCTCTCAATCGTCGTTCAAGCACTTTTTCCCAAGATTTCATACTATGTGAAATTACCTTTATTCCTCTATAGTTATTACACTCCAGCACATTACCTTTGCTTTTATAGACGGGCACCAGGGAACTGCTGCACCATTCTTCAGGTATGGCTTCTTCCACTTACAATTTTTTTTTGTTAGTCTATATTGTCCCACTGCTGAGCAAAGGCCTCTCCCTTGGATTTCCACAAATCTCCGTGCTTTGCGATCTCTGGCCAGTCGCCGTCAAAAGCGTCTAGGTCATCCCGCCATCTCCGTTTAGGACGTCCTCGTCGCCGCCGACCACCTGGTACCCAATTGGTAGCTACACGAGCCCACCTTTCTGTGTGCATGCGGCAGACGTGTCCGGCCCAGTCCCACTTTAGTCGGGCTGATTTTGCCACGGCCACTAACAACTTATTGAAGAATAAAGCTAACCACTTCCATCCGTCTACCTGTAGTATCTTCCATACTTCAACTGGTATTCAGCAGCTTTTCCATTCATCATTCCATTTACTGCTACCCTTACTTCATCCACACTTACCTTTCTTATTAGCCCCTCATTCACAGATATATTCTCAAGCACACCACTCCAATCATTTTCTTCATTCATCAGTCTCGCAAAGTAATTCCTCCATCTATCCTTAATTTTGCCATCCGCGCAAAGTTCCGTCCCATTCTCATCTTTTATACACTTTATGTTATATATATCCCTTGCTTTCCTCGCTCTAGCTCTAGCTAGCCGGTATAGTTGTTTTTTGCCCGCCGGGCTCTCTAAGCGGGCTCTCTACACTATATATTATACGCTCTCCTAGGCTGCGGCTTTTACCATAGAAACGGCTTTCTCGGCTTTCTTCTTAAGCTCATCATTCTCTACCTTCTTTACTGGTTTTAGGCTGATATTCAATTCATCCACACACTGCCATTCCTTGAATTTCATCTTCTTATCCTTCAAAACCTTTTGTACTTCTGTCGACCACCACCATGTATCCCTATCTTTCGTACCTTTTCCTTTTGATTCTCCTAAAATATCTTTCGCTGCAAGCTGATACACCCTGCCATTTCACTCCAGCATTCATTCACACTTCTACATTCCATATCGTCCAACTCAATCATATTATTCACAACTCGCTCTGTAAATTTCTTTCCATATTCTGGCCTTTCCAAGAAGTGCCACTTAATTTTAGGGGGTGGTCACTCTTTGTTTCTGTTGCATATTACTTCTATAGCAACTTCCATAATGTCCTCATTAGCCTGTGCTGCGATACTAGATCTTCCCCGGGTATTATGTTGCAGACTTGACGTGTTTTAGGTTGTTGCGTCTGATGAGGAAGTAATCGATTTGAGTCGTGAGATTGCCATACATGTCATAGTGGGCAGCTACATATCCCCAAATAGCGGCCTTCCCGCTTTCGAGGCGTATCTGGACGGTCTCAGAAGTTGCGTGTGCGGCTACTTGTCCCGTCTGCTACTCGTCCTAGGCGATTTTAATGCCCGTTCTACCGAGTGGGGCAATCGCCTAGACAACGTAAGCGGAGCTATACTCATCGAGTGGGCGGGACTGGACCTCGGCATTTTAAATTTGATTCGGTCGAAGAATCGGATTCGGTCAGTACCTGTGTACGATGGATGGGGGAATCGATCGTCGACCTGTCATGGGCCACTCCAGACGCAATCAAACTGGTGTCAGGATAGAAAGTGGCAGTGGAGGTGGTCACTCTGTCGGAACACCGCCATATTATGTTTGATGTGGCCATCCGCCGCCCTGGCGCAAACCAGACCCGCCGCAGTGGTAGCCTTCCGCGTCGTTGGTCCCTTAAGCGGATGGATTGAGACATGCTCGCCGCCGCAGCCACTGCTGCGGACTGGCCAGAGGAAGAGGTTGAACAGGGCTCGTCCGATCCCGAAGCACAGGCAGTTTGGTTCCGTCGCGTCATGACAGACGTTTGTGACGCATCAATGTTCGGGTTCGGCCGGGAGGAAAAAAGGGCTCGGTATATTGGTGGTCGCCCGAAATAGCGCAATTACGCACAGAGTGCGCGAGGGCCCGCCGCCGATATCAGAGAGCCCGACGTAGCCGGCGAGCCTCAGCCGAAGAGCTTGCCGAAATGAGGCGAGAGTACGGAGTCGCTGCGAAGGCTCTCAGTTTCGCGATCGCGGATGCCAAGGCTCGTTCCTGGAAAGAGCTCATAGAGGAGCTGGACAGGGACCCATGGTCCGAACAAATTTTTACTGGGCAAGCTCAGATCGTGGGTCCCGCCATTGCCACAGACCTTAGATCCACAAGTCGTAGGAAGAGTGGCAGAAACCGAAGAGGGATTCCAGGATTCAAGAGAGTCTCTCAGACCCTCCCTCACCTCCGGCTTCTATGAGGTGGTCCGACGACTTCGAGGTGTCAGAGGCTGAACTAGACCAAGCCGGGCGGCGACTCGCCTCCCGAACACCGCTCCAGGTCCCAATCGGATCCCGGGCCAGGCGTGGGTGTACACTGTGGAGATCTTGGGGGACAGGCTGAGGCGTTCAACGTTGGACGCGATAGAACGCGTTCGGTTGCTGTCGGAAGAGGTTGTCCGTCGGAAGGGAGTGGCTTTGGCTATCAGTCTTGACATAATCAACGCCTTCAACTCCCTTCCGTGGCAAACCATTAGGGAGGTACTATTACATCATAATGTTCTTCCATATATGAGTAAAATCGTCGGTACGTATCTGCGCGACAGGTCCCTTACATATATGGGTCGGGACGGCTTAGAAGATTAGAGGGAGGTCACGTGTGGGGATCCCCAGGGGTCAGTGCTAGGACCCCTGCCATGGATCCTCGCATACGATGCGGTTCTAAGGACCAGTCTACCTTCCGGCGTGAGTGTCGTCTGCTATGCGGACGACACTGTGGTGTTAGCAAGAGGGTATGGCTTCCTTGAGGTAATTCGGCTCGCAGAATTGGGAGTGGCTTGTGTCGTCGTACAGATAAGCGGGATGGGCCTACAGGTAGCGCCTCATAAGACCGAGGCGCTGTGGTGGCAAAATCATTTATTTATCTAGGCCACAAAGTGACGCTTATGAACGTCAAAATTTAAGTTAATTACTTAATGATTCTACATTAACATTTACTGCCACGTTCGCAATGTAATAGGTAGAACCACGAGAAAGAACGGGCAATAAAACTCATGGCCACTCTTTTCAAACAAATATAATGGTGGTACATTTTATTTTTGTAAGGAGCTGCAACTGTTTCACATTGTAGACATCTACTAGTAAAATTTTTAGGAGCTATTGATATCATACTCAAGCAGTAAATGATGTTCATATGGCAAGCCTCCCAAAGTAAATATGGTGAAACAGGGGCATCCACTTACGTCTTTTTAATGTAGGCAACTCGCGAACATGGTCAGAACTATGGTAGAAGACAGACTTCACAGAAAACGTCAAAGTGTGGTTCCAACTAACTCGTTTATAAGAGTGGCTGGTGTGGAGGTTCAGGTAGGTCGATACATGAAGTACCTCGGCCTCACCCTAGTCGATTGCTGGAGCTTCAAGGAGCATTTCAAGCGGATGATCCCCCGAGTTCGCAGGGCAGCGGGGCCCTTCAAAGGATGCTGCCGAACCTCGGGGATCCCGGGGAAGAAGTCCGCTTCTATTGTGCGGTTGTACGATCCATGGCCCTCTACGGAGCGCCTATATGGGCCACACCCCTAGCGGCGTCCACCCGCTGCAGAGCTAAGCTCAATAGTGTGCAGCGGGTAGCGCCCATTTGGACCGCACAATTTCATCAGAGGCGGCGACAGTTCTGGCACGTTTCCCATCCTTTGACATCCTAGCGGAGATGGACGCGAAGGTCTATAGCCAAACTCGCGCAGACCATCGGGAAGCGAATTGGGACGTCCAGGACAACCTCGAAATGCGGCGCAATGCTCACCGACAGGGATTGCAGCAATAGCGCGCGCGGCTGGAATTGACGCAGAAGGCGCGCCAACGCGCTGTTGATGCCATTCTGCCAAGCTCTGAGGCGTGGGTTGGACGGAAACGCAACCACGTCACCTACCGATTGCCTCAGATACTTACCGGGCACGGGTGCTTCTGTGAGTATCTGAATCGAATCGGACGCAAACGGACAACATAATGCCACCACTGTGCAGGCGACCAGGATTCCGCCCAGCATACGCGTGTCAAAATATCAAAGATAACGACATGTCAAACAACGATTAGGATTAAGTCGTAAATATGACTCACAGCAGTGGAAACAGATGCAGCGATGTTGATTGATGACGGATAAGTCTTCCAGCCGGTGCACGCTATGACGACTTGTTCGCCGCTGTTTAGTCTTTAGTGCCGGAGTTGCCACTGGCTGGGCTGGGGCTGACCCAGGTCTCCGTTTATTCTAACCGTACAACCTGGACATAATAATATGTGAATAATATACTAGAATAGTTACCGCGCTGCATTACAAAATTCACTTTTACATGTCTCGGTAGATGTGCTTACCACTGCGAAGTGATGTATATGTACGTACTCTCGCCAGAATAAATATGATGAGGTACTTTCCATGGATTGACAAGCATCTCATCTGTAATTGGAGACAAATTCCGTGTTCTGATAAGAACCTAATTCTAAACAATTATATAATTTAGGTCATATTATTACACACACTGCACCTAAAGATTGCATGAAGAATTTTAAAGAAACTCGTGGACTGAGAATAGATCCTTGCACAACGCTCATTATCACTGGCAAACTAGATGCCGCTTCTATTAACATCTGGTTAGGCGGTCGGATGTCTGAGGGGTCATTTTTATAGTATCACTAAAATATGTGACAATTAGATTAAGTGCAGTATCTTTAATACCAAAATGGTTAAGTTTTCGCAAAAGTGTATTATCTGCTATACAGTTAAAAGCTTTTGTCATGTCGCTGAAAACAAAAACGCTTCGTTGCACTCATTCTGCAAAACACGAAAAATGCAATAATACAGCAGATTGAAATGATTATCCAAATAATTGTTAATGAATTTTGTTTTGCTAAGCGGACGCCAGGTGAAGGTCTTGGATAGCAACTGGTACAAAGCTGATGATAAATGAGTTTTGTTTACGTCACTGACTGCCCTTTATAAGTCACAACGACCCTGAATATATGACGTGAAGACGTTTATACAGCAATAACCTGCAGAATAGTCAAATGTGCATTTTATCACTGGTGATGAAATCCGTAAACAATATTCACAACAACACACGTTCTTATTATGATGATACAAGAATAGATAACACTCGTGTCGGTCAATCAGTACCTATCTACTTTTAATTGCTTTCCGTATTTTATATTATCACCGATATTAAGTATCAAAAAATCAAATTAGGTCATCGGGTTAAATAGATAATTATGTAACTATACCTGTTTTCCAAAAAGAATAACCTGTATTTTATTTTCCATCAATTTTACATGTACATTTAGATTCAATCTGAGCTGGTCTCATCGGTATGCATATGAGGGCAATTAAAATAAATTATTATTTTGCAAACTGCTTAGAAACCGAGTACCACCCTTCCATGCTATATTTCACTCTTTGTATGTACATTCAGTTTTTCACGATTCGGATTTGATCAACCTAGCCGTAACTATTAAACTGTTTAAAAAAATAATGATTTTTCTAAAATATATTTGAGTATCTAAATTACCAATAGTATACAACGAAGGATTTTTACTCAACCCAACATTATATTTTAAGTATCTAATTATGTTTAAGCCTCGGTGAAAAAAAAACGTATTATAGTCTGTAGTTAGGTACTTATCTCCAATTATTATTTCGGTTTGATGATTAATCCGACCGGATAACAATATAGCACCACATTGGATGACGATTTGGATTATTTCCCGGTCAAAGTACTAGTCCGTGCAACATTCGCGTATGTTTGTGTCAAGATAATTAAGACTGGGTGATGGATGGATAATATATACCATTTTGTGAATTATATTTGGTTATGTATGCACAAAATGGCAGTGATAGCCCAATAAAGACACTAACAGACTGCTACGCAGAAGGTCTCGTGTTCAAAACAACGCCGCATACCAGTGACTTACTTACTGAGTTAAGTGCGTAATAAATTGTTGATTATCGCCTGTTTTATGGGGAAGGAAATAATCATAAGATAACCGGCATGTCCTTGAGTTCGCCATAGTGTTTCAAAACACATTTTATGTCTGCCAAGCCGCCAGCACTGCAACAGGATGGACTACGTCATAGCCCTTCTCATGACAAGAAAACTAAGGTATCAATCAATCAGACAGAAGCATTAGAAACAATGAAGATGATGATAATATATACATAATTAAGAAGGCCAAGTGCGTGTCGGGCCACGCGCAATGTAGGGTTCCGTAGTTGCCCACAATGGCCATTATTGATAATAACTTCTGTTTCACATGGGACTAAAAACGGACATCTGTAAGTTTAAGCCAGCGCGAGCGCTCCCAATGTAAACTCACAGAAATAGGTATTTATAAGTTAACCGACGATTACTCGTAAACTAGTGATGTCTACTTAGCCGTGATAGTTTTCCTTTTAAATTCGTTATATGTACTACATTTGTGATTTTTTTCACCTCTTCCAAATTAATAGTTTAGCCGGCAGAAGGGGGGGACACTTGAGTCTAACAATTTTTTTCACTTCAAAGCTTGATATTTGGCAAACCAATCACTTGATCTAAAAATGATTTGAGCAAACTAATAATATTTTTTTAAAACCTATCCAATGATACCCTACACAATGGGGTACTCAACCAAAAAAAAATCCACCCCACTATATATGTAGGGGAGATACCCTTAAAAAAAATATTTTCCTAAATTTTATTCTACAGTTTTGTTGCAATATCGTATGTCTATATTCATGTCAAATATGAACTTTCTAGCACCAGGCGTTTTTGAGATAGGCTGCGGACGGACAGACGGACGGACATGACGAAACTATAAGGGTTCCTTGTGGACTACGGAACCCTAATTAATTTAGTTAAAGTAGACGACCGGTTGGCGCAGCGGGAGTGTAAGCGACTGCCACGCTGAAGGTCACGGGTTCGATTCCCGCTCAAGTCAAACATTTGTGTGCATGGACATAGATGTTTGTCTAGGTCTCCGTGTTTCTATGTAAAATATGTATGTATTTACAAAAAAAAAGTATATATATGTATGATTTTATCTAGTACCCATAGTACAAGCTCTGCTTAGTTTGGGACTAGATGGTGATGTGTGTATGTGGTGGAATATATAAAGAATATATTAATTAATCTATAATATAAAAATGAATCGCAAAATGTGTTGGTAAGCGCATAACTCAACAACGCCTGGACCAATTTGGCCAATTCTTTTTTTTAAATGTTCGTTGAAGTTCAGAAATGGTTTTTACGGCGAGAAAAAATCTAATAATTGCCGGAAAACCCCTAAAAACAGCCCTTTTCTTTTCCCCATACAAACGTTTTCTAACTAAAACGTAGAGTCAAATTGTAATTTATTACCGCTGCATAAAGTTCAAATTCTCGTGCGCGTTGATAAACTTCTTTGTTTGATGGCAGTTTTGACAGGTTTCCGGACCTGAAGTCTCAGTGCTGCCGCCCAGCGGGCTTCATGTCAGAAGAAACCCATTGATAAATTCGAAATTGTGTACGTATGTATGTTCCGTTTGCACGCTAAAACGGCTGAACCAATTTTGTTGAATATTTAATATAGAGATACATATATTGGACCATGGAGACGGATATAGGCTACCATAAGTTGTAAAAATTAAACTGGGAGGGATTGTAGGAAGGGTAGAAGTTTGTACGGCACAAATTTACCCCTTGGAAGTAAGAACGCATGCGCTGATAATAATTGATTGCTGCGCATGTGCTATCGCATATCTGTCAGTACTGTCACGTCATAGCTACATAATGTCATATTGAGCACGTTGATTAAATTGTTCGCATATCTAAATTTTATAATAAAGCGGCAGAGTTTGTTTGTTTGATCGCGCTAATCTCAGGAACAACCGGTTGGATCTGGAAAAAAAATTGTATACGATAGCCCAGTTCTTTCGGAAGGCTATATAACAGAACTTTTTGTCCCTTTGAGGCCGGGCAAAAGGCTAAAAAGGCTAAAAGATAATGTTGGCTAATCTCAGGAAATAGCAATCGGATTTTAAAAATTGTTATTGCCTATGATAGCCCAATTATTCCGAAAGGCTATAGGCTATATAAAATTACGCCACAACTTTTAGGGGCCAGATAAAAATAATAAAATGTTCAAACGAGAAGGGGGAGGGTTGGGTCAAAGCCAAAAAAGGCTAAACAAATAGGATGGGTATAGTTTCCGAGATTTTCGGGACCCTGATTAAAAATCTGAAATTTATTTAGTGATCCAAGATGGCGGACGGGAAATCAAAAATGGAGGATGAGAAAATTTTATTAATCAACTAGAGGACGCCAGCAGCTACGCCTGCATTTTTTTAAATTTACCCGTTTGGCCGATCCCGTGGGTATTTCGGGAAATCACTTCTTAGTGCAACCCTACGGTCCCCAAGAAACATACATGCCAAATTTCAGCTTCCTGCGCACAATAGTTTCGGCTGTAGCGTGTCTGTCAGTCAGTCAGTAACGCAAGGATTTTATATATTAAGATATGGGTATCGCCTTCGATATTTTAAGGTGTGGGGAATCGAAATACAACATCTATTTCGTGATCAAAGATAGCGGATGGGAAATCAAAGATGGCGGATGGGAAAATTAAAAAAAAACAATATTGCTATCGTCTACGATGTTAAAAGGGATATATGGGGAATCCAAATACAAGATCTGTTTCGTGATTCAAGATGGTGGATGGGAAATCAAAGATGGCGGATGGGAAAAAATTTAAAATCAATATGGGTATCGTCTCTGATGATTTCAGGGATGGAGAATCCAAATACGACATCTATTTCGTGATCAAAGATGGCGGATGGGTTTTTTTTTTATTAATATGGGTGTCGTCTCCGGTGTTTAAAGGGATGGGGAATTCAAATACAACATCTATTTCGTGATTCAACATGGCGGATGGGAAATCAAAGATGGCGGATGGGAAAATTTAAAAAATCGACATGGGTATCGTCCTTTATGTTTTAAGGGATGGTGAATCCAAATACAACATCTGTTTCGTTATCAAAGATGGCGGATAGGAAATCAAAGATGGCGGACAGGATTTTTATTGAAGTCGATATGGGTATCGTCTCCGATATTTTAAGGAATGGGGAATTCAATCTAATATATATATATCTCCTGTCACGATGTTTGTTCGCGATGGATTCCTAAACTACTTAACCGATTTAAAATTAAATTGGCACACCGTGAGCAGTCTGGTCCAACTTGAGAGATAGGATAGCTTAGATCTTAAATTATAGTCGCAATTTTATTTTATTGCAAATTATTTGTCTATAATTAATTGACAGTCACAATAAAATTATCTGTTACCTCCAAAAGATTCTAACAGATGTCGATAATCTTATATTAATAATTTCGTCAAGGAGTACATCGAAACCTTACCTGAATAATAAAACATTAAAAAATAAAGATTTCGAGTCGACAACATATATCCGCAAAATTCGGATTGTCGAGTATTTTGTTAAATTCTAATGGTTCTGACAGACAAATCACAATCGCCATATTGGCTCTATGATATTGGCCCAAGTTTGCTCTGTACTAAGTAGTTTATAATTATGTGTAAATACTTTTTACAGTTATATAGTATCCGCCCAATAAAGGAGATTTTGTGTTACCCCGAATATCTATCTATACTATAATATAATAAAGCGGAAGAGTTTGTTTGTTTGTTTGAACGCGCTAATCTCAGAACCTACCGGTCGGATCTGAAAAAATATTTTTGTATACGATAGCCCAGTTATTACGGAAGGCTATATAACATAACGCATCAACCCTTTGAGGCCGGGCAAAAGGCTAAAAAGGCTAAAAGATAATGTCGGCTAAACTCAGGAACTAGCAGTTGGATTTTAAAAATTGTTATGCTTATGATAGCCCAATTATTCCGAAAGGCTTATAGGCTATATAAAAATTTTATATAGCCTATAAGCCTTTCGGATTAATTTTGTCCAGCCCCTAAAAGTTGTGGCGTAATTTTATAATAAAATTACGCCACAACTTTTAGGGGCTGGACAAAATTAATAAAATGGTCATACTAGAAGGGGGAGGGTTGGGTCAAAGGCAAAAAGAGGCTAAACGAATAGGATACAATCTATATGGATATCGTTTTCGAGATTTTCGGGACGCTGATTAATAATATGAAATTTATTTAGTGATCCAAGATGGCGGACGCGCAATCAAAGATGGCGGATGTGAAAATTTTAAAAATCAATATGGATATCGCCTTTGATACTTTAAGGGGTGGGGAATCGAAATACAACATCTATTTCGTGATCAAAGATGGCGGATGGGAAAATTTAAAAAATGTCAATATTGGTATCGTCTGCGATGTTAAAAGGGATGGGGAATCCAAATACAACATCTGTATCGTGATTCAAGATGGTGGATGGGAAATCAAAGATGGCGGATGGGAAGAGATTTAAAAAATCAATATGGGTATCGTCTCTGATGATTTAAGGGATGGAGAATCCAAATACAACATCTATTTCGTGATCAAAGATGGCGGATAGGAAATCAAAGACGGCGGACGGGATTTTTATTAAAGTTGATATGGGTATCGTCTCCGTTATTTTAAGGAATGGGGAATTCAAAAACACCATCTATTTCGTGATCAAAGATGGCGGTTGGGAAATTAAAAAAAAAATATGGGTATCGTCTCCGATGTTTAAAAGGATGGGGAATCCAAATACAACATCTATTTCGTGATTCAAGATGGTAGATGGGAAATCAAAGATGGCGGATGGAAAAAATTAAAAAAATCAATATGGGTATCGTCTCTGATGATTTAAGGCATGGTGAATCCAAATACAACATCTATTTCGTGATCAAAGATGGCGGATTGGAAATCAAAGATGACGGACGGGATTTTTTTAAAGTCGATATGGGTATCGTCTCCGATATTTTAAGGAATGGGGAATGCAATATTCGGTATATAAAAATCTATGTTTGTTTGTTCATCATTTATAGACTCTGAAATGATAAGAGATTAAGCGCTAAGTCAATGGTAACATTGGAAAAGGGGCTTGGAAAAAAGGGAATTAAATAAAAACTCTTAAAAAGGCGATACGAAGTTCGCTGGGTCAGCTAGTTATCTATAAATCAAACAAAGGCTTTTATATTTTATAAAGTGTATTTTCCTTTACTTCTCATAAAATACTACATTTTGCCCGCAGCTTCGAGCGCGTGAGATTTTTATCCCCTAGGAAGCAAATTACAAAAATCCTTTCTTAGTGCTACACAGTCCAATAAACATGCATGCCAAATTTCCTGCGCCCAATAATTTCGGCTGTGCGTTTTGTGTCCCCGAGAGAGTAACGAAAGAGTCATTGATCACGATAATAAATAATAAAATTAATCTTACAAATTATAAGTACTGAAGCCCCGCTGATTACAGCATGATCGCAGAGCAGAGCGAGAGAAAGCTTTTACTATCTTAGAAGGGAACCGGGGAGAGAATGAAGAGCGGCAGTGATTTTGGGTGAAAGATCGGAGAATAGTTACTTTTCTTTGCCTGGCTGGCATTATATAGCATTTTTTTATTAAACTATACAAACAAAAAACTGATTATGTTGTTTTTCACCATTATGTTATAAAAAGGAAATAATGATTTTTATAATTATTTTGCACGCATCATGCGGAAGGCATTGCAAATGTATCAAAAATGTTGCGTGATATGCACGTGAAAACAAAACAAATGACTTATCTACTCACCGTGGCTGTTGCTGATAACGTCAGCAAACGATTAACAATTAATAACATAATTAATTATCCGATAACAAACTATCCGTTAAATTTCTGTTAACAATGGGAGGCCAAAATTTATAGGTGTGTAATTACCGAATTATATACCGATTATACAATACGATTACATACGTCATTGGAAAGAAGGGTTGGTACAAAACATAAAGATAATAATACGAGTATATTATTAAGTAATAGGTTATCTGTTTCCAAACTATTCTTTTGTAACACAGGTTATTGTGACCTTTGATATAATGCATCGATATTTGTATTGCCCGGTCGTTTTTGTGACCTGCTTCTCCCTTAATGCTTTACGGGAAATGCCTTTGAAACCGGATGCCAATTTAACAAGGTCGAGCAAGGTGTGAGCAAGAATAATCTAAGCAATTATTCTTTACAGCAGTTTTATCTTAATAAATTGTCAAAAATATTTGTGGTACGAATAAAAGACGAAATAGATTATTTTGTTTGTTTCTTAAACCTTTTTTCGAAGGGTTTGGCTCTGTTTTCTTTAGCTAAAGCTTTGGCACTTTTAAAAGCAAATCAGTCGCAAAAGAGAACGAGACCTCTATGTGATAGCAATAGGGTGTCTCAGTAAGAGTGCACTTTTTCATTTTAAAATAAAAACACGTATTTTATGACAGAGTCCTGATATATTTATTGTATTGTAAAGAAGACATGTTCCGATTAAGTATGAAATAAAATATCCGGCAAATGACCCCCACGAAATGTGTCTCTTTTAATGTAATTTTCCATGACTCTTGCACAGAGATGTGGCTGCATCTCACCGATGACGCGTTGGATTTCCGATTTGACCTCAGGAATTGTTTCGGGTTTATTCGCATAAACCCAAGATTTTACAAAACCCCAAAGCAAAAAATCACACAGCGTTAAATCGCACGATCTTGGTGGCCAGTTGACATCAGAATTTCGTGAGATAATGTGTTCTGGAAATCGTTGCTGCAATAAGTCAATTGTTTCATGCGCGGTGTGGCAGGTTGCGCCGTCCTGCTGAAACCACATGTTTTCCAGATTCATGCCGTCCAGTTGAGGCCACAAGAAGTCCGTTATCATATTCCTGTAACGAATGCCGTTCACAGTCACTGCAATTTCGGCCTCATTTTCAAAAAAGTTAGGTCCAATCACACCGCCTGACCAAAATCCGCACCAGACAGTTACTCGTTGTGGGTGCATTTGTTTCTCATGGATTGCATGAGAATTTTCTGCGTCCCAAAATCGACAATTTAAGCCATTCATATAGAAATGCGTTTCGTCGGAAAAAAGGACTTTTTGCGAAAAATTGGCATCGACTTCACTTTGCTCCATTACCCACTGAACAAATTGCCGGCGCTTTCCGTGGCTGCTGGTTTGAGCTCCTGAGTTAACTGAATCTTGTACGCGTACTTGTATAAGGTGTAGGTCTATAGTCAATATTCTCTGCGTAGTGCTTCGTGAAATTTGAAGTAGTTGAGAACGATGTCGAATTGATATTTTCGGGTTTTCGGCGACACTCTCGTTTACAGCAACAATGTTTTCAAGAGACCGACCGGTAAGTTGACGCAAAGGATTCTTATCATGCATAATTGACCCAGTTTCTTCAAATTTTTTGACCACTCTTCGAATGGTTGAAACATTAGGTGCACTTTCTCGGCTGAAAATTTGGCGAAGTTTGCGAGCGGTTTCAGCGTAACTATCCCCATTTTTATAATGAGTTTTCACAATTATAACGAAATCAAATTTCAGAGTTGCCACTTGCATGAAAAACAAAATATTCCAATTTTAATAAGTGCACTTTAACCCCTCGTTTTCACCAAGGTATAATACATGTATTTAACAAGTTTTTGACAATGTTTTCTTTTCTCATATACATGTATAAAACATGTTGTATACAAAACTATACACATGACTAACACTTGTTGTACCTTATACAAAACTTAACGTACACAAAACTTGTATGAAACTTGTTGGTTGAAAACTTGTAGTTGTGTACATGTTTATGATCTCATGTTTTTGTCGTAGCTAAACTTGTAGAATTCGAGACAAATTCAAGCAGTAGTTTTATATTTTAAAAGAAAGAACCTGACTTCGTTTTTAATTTATTTACTTCCCTATTAAAATGGCTCTTGAGGTTCGTTATATTTTATCAACGTCTTTAACACTGCCTCCGTGGTCCAGTCGATAGCGTATGCGACTGCTAAATAGAGGTCCCGGGTTCGATTCCCGGGTCGGGCAAAAGTATTAGTGGGTTTTTCCGAATTCCCGGTACGGCAATAGGCTCCCCCCCCCCCTATTACGTGGCGACCTTAAAATTCATGGCGAAATGTGGGTGTAATATTACACCTCTGCCTACCCCTTCAGGGATACAGGCGTGAGTCTATAAATAAAAAATAAAAAAACATTGATGTACATTTGCGAAGCAATTGCTGCCAATGCGTCTTTTTTCTTCTGAAGATCTTTATATATTTTATTTTTCACATTCCTCAGGCATTCTTGTACATGCAAAAGCGCAATTAGTTCTAAAGTTTGTTTTTTTGACCACTCCATTCTTCTTCTTCTTTCGTTTTCACGAAGTAAAAAACGCGGTTCGTCCGGTATGTTGAATACTTTATCCAACAAGCATGGATATAGTTTAAAACTTGTATAATACAGAAATTGCAAAAAAATTAACAATACTTGTCTAAAACACGACTGTATTTTGTAGGTGATAACGCTATCAATGTATAAGACATGTTTTAAACTGTAACAGACTTCAGTGTAAACGCAAATGTGTTTCATACTTATATAGATACTTGTTGGCTACACAGTGTGAACGAAAGAATGAGACAGTTTCAATACATGTATAAAACAAATAATTATGTTGTCTACAAGTTTTGTATAAAACTAGTATTGGACATGTTTCTTGGTGAAAACGAGGGGTTACAGAGACACCCGTTACATTGGCAGCTTGATTTTTGGTACCATAACGTACAAAAAAACAAACCTATAGTGCCTACACATTTCATGCATTAGTAACATCGCATTATGAAAGTCTTAATCTTTTGACAAAGTGCATGTTATGTGTCATAAGACGATACTGGCAAAATTATGCGTAAATGCCAAAATTCAACGTAACGATGATTGATGTGATAAACGTGCGTAAGCGAATATTCTGAATAAATATATCCAGGGAATTATCTCGAGTGTATCTAAAATACGCAACTGGTATCTAAGTATGTATCCAATTGAGATACACAAAGAGATTCCAGGTACAGAGACGTAATCATTATCAAAACATTACGTTTAGTATACTTAAGATATGTCTATGAGTATCTCAAGTGGCTGAAATTTTACTTACATGTAAATTCAATCACTTTTAACTAAAATGCACAATTACTGTTGTACCTATATCGGGCAAGTGATTCAGTATTCAGTTTGGCCTTAAACTATTGACATATACAAATACTAAGCTCCAAGTATTTAGATGATGTATATCAGCAAGAGGTTGTGACTCTAGCACTAAAAAAAACCGGCCAAGTGCGTGTCGGGCCACACGCAATATAGGGTTCCGTAGTTGCCCATAATGACTTGCTACAAAGGGTATTAATGTACAACAAATCCGACTGTTTATTTTGCTGAAAAAATAATTTTAATAACACTATTATAAGAACCTAAGTTTTGTTTAGAAAAATACTAGGTATGTATCCAGTTAGGTATTGTAAACATAAAATGTGGTTTCCAAGATATACTACTACTGTACATACGTAATACCGTATTACATTACATACCAAAGTACGTATGTCTTCCAGCGCGCCCAATGTAAACTCACAGAAATAAGTATTTATAAGTTAACCGACGATTACTCGTAAACTAGTGAAATCTACTTAGCCGTGATAGTTTTCCTTTTAAATTCGTTATATGTACTACATTTGTGATTTTTTTCACCTCTTCCAAATTAATAGTTTAGCCGGCAGAGGGGGGGGGGGGGACACTTGAGTCTAACAGTTTTTTTTACTTCATAGCTTGATATTTGACAAACCAATCACTTGATCGAAAAATGATTTAAGCAAACTAATAATATTTTTTAAAACCTATCCTATGATACCCCACATGATGGGGTACCCAACCAAAAAAAAAATCAACCCCACTATATATGTAGGGGAGATACCCTTAAAAAAATATTTTCCTAAATTTTATTCTACAGTTTTGTTGCAATATCTTATGTCTATATTCATGTCAAATATCAGCTTTCTAGCACCAGGCGTCTTTGAGCTAGGCTGCGGACGGACAGACGGACGGACATGACGAAACTATAAGGGTTCCTTGTGGACTACGGAACCCCAAAAAGTAATTTAAGCGCCAGTCAGATGATTCTATGCTTATTTATATATTAATTTAAACTGTATATTAATTTTATTATTATTTTTAACTGTGTAGCTATCGTTCTTCGTATCTACAGTTTGTAGTAACCTGTTCATAATTATACCTGCCTAAATACTGTTTAACTCAGCTCATCTAAAGCAATTGGCAGCGATAGCCTAGTAGAGAGACCGACAGACTGCTACGCAGAGGGTCCGCGTTCGAATCCACGGCAGGCACCAATGACTTTTCGGAGTTATGTGCGTATTGAATTGTTAATTATCTAGTTTAGCTAGCTATACGGTGAAAGAAAACATCGTGAGGAAACCTGCATGTCTGAGAGTTCTTCATAATGTTCTCGAAAAACATGTGAAGTCTGCCAACTCGCACTAGGCGAGCGTGATGGATAATGGTCTTACCCTTCACATAGTGGGAAGAAGCCTGTGCCCAGCAGTGGGACAGTATACCCAAAGGGCAGATGATGACGATGATGAAAGCAATAATATAATTGGAAGCTATAACGTTAATTATTTTTAGTATGCTAACAAATTTGGGATCTATTTGACAAATATCATTTGCACGAGTGGTATGTAGCAAACCGTGAACGCAATGCAGTAACGGTCAACTGGCGAATACTCGAATGTGTGGGTGACGCGTGCCTTACGGTACATGCCAATATCACACATACGAAAATGGCTCCGCCTCGGTCAAACCCACAATGTCCACCAAACAGCAAAGCAGCGATATGAGCGGCGCTAATTACCACTGCGATAACAGTACGGCTATAGCTGGAAAGACGATTAAGACTGACTTAGACGGCTTATCATCGCCTGAGGTGTGCGTGAGACGCAAATATCCCAGTCATACTGTTTGTGCACTGCACCATCGTACGATCGACGCATCCAATTGTAAATCATGAGGCTAGTGAGCCTGAGAACATTCTGTAAAGCGATGGAACAATGCGATTACGAAGTCGATTAAAGCTGCGTTCAGATGTCTGTTTCCGCGCTGACATTCTGATAACGAACGGTGTGCAAGCCTTCTACAGTTTGCCGTGAATGCGGCGGCGCCGTGAAGAGGAGCGTTATCGCGTGTTCATGTTAATGATTGTTTGTTTATATCTCTAAACCCGAGATTTACAAACAGGCGACAGGCTTTGCTAAAATGATTCGCATTACGGTAATGAGTATCTCCTTATTGGAAGAATAAGAAACGATAATATTATCACTTAATGTAACCATATTTCATGTAATATTTGAATGCGACGGACAGCCGGCATGCTCTTTTCCAAAGAGCGACTGCCGTCTGGGCTCTGTAACCCAAAGGTATTTTGTAGTTTAGACCAGTATCAGTTTATTTGATGGTACTGACTATCAAAGATCTTCATGACCGCCAAGATCAAGCGACGATTCAGCGTGCTCTCCGAGGCTCAGAGCAAGCGAAAATACGCACATACCAAGTTCGAAAAGTAAGGGATGTGCGCCGTAAAATCAGACCAGTTACCCTCTGCATGGCAGTCTGCTGGTATCTCCACTACGCTATCGCTGCTAGATTAATGCCTACAATTTTTTTTTTGTAGTCTCACGCCTGCATCTCCGAAGGGGTAGGCAGAGGTGTAAATATTACACCCACATTTCACCATGAATTTGTAGGTCCCACGTAATAAGGGGCGAGCCTATTGCCGTTACCGGGCACATCACCAGACTCCGGGCTGCTTCTGAGTATTCGGAAAAATCCAGTCACACTTTTGCCCGACCCGGGAATCCGGGACCTCCGATCAGCAGTCGCATACGCTATCCACTGGACCACGGAGGCAGTCAGTAATGATGAGAATGAATGAGCAGTAATGCCTACCAATACTATGCAAATAGGTATAACAACGTGTTGTTTTAATGCTACTGAGAAAAATTAGTACCTACGTACTTTTTAAATATTCAAGTGGTCTAATACGATAACCGGATTATACAAGTACGTAAAAGTGGTTAGATGTTATTGTTAAAATTTAGTTTTATCTGGCTGATATTTTAGACAGCTGTCGTTTAAAAATGCAGTTCAAAGTGAGAAGGTTAGTAATTTGACTTACCCTACGTCGAACTTTTGATTGCAAGTACATAAATGATGTTTAGTACTGAGCGAAACTCGCTAGGTGTTTTAGGACCGGAATTTGAACAGCTAGATCAATAAATAATTATACTCAACTATTAGTTTGTCTAGTAAAATAATAACGCTGGAAACTTTTTCTGCGGGTAGAACATGGTTACTAAAAGAATCGGCAGTCGGATTAAACAGTTGATGCCTCCTGAAAACCAGTTCTAACAAGTGATATTAAGTGATGACTTTCAAAAGAATATTACAGTCTACTTTACCTGCAAACCTTCCCTTTTTTTTCACAGTGGAAAGCCAAATTACAGACTGACATTCCACCGCTTGGGCAGACATAGGAGGTATATGTGAATCGCCCAACAAGCATATGAGACCTACGCACTAAAACCACTCCGGTGTCTCTCGGCGTCCCCTAGCGTGGTTAGCTAACGTTGTCTTGACCTCGCCAGTTTGATACACATAGTTATTTTGAGTGTAAACCAGCGGTTATTCACAAAATAACCATGTGTGTTAGAATTGTTTAAGTACACCCATGCTACATAATTTAAATCGATTCAGTAAGCATCAAAGTTGATATTACAATGACTATTAGCTTTATTACAATATGCAAAAAAATACAACAAAGCTTTGACGACACGCTTCGTTAGTTAGTTAAAGTTAAATTAATACGATAACAAGAGAAGTTCTGGAACACCAACTATTTAATAATACTTTATGATTTATTTGCACATAAATTACCGTTGTATCAGGCTGGAAACATTTCATAATATTTAAAGTTTTACTTGGACTAAAGCACCCTCTGTTATTTTGTTAAATTACACTATATTTTTTTTACATGTTAAGTATTTTATTCGGTCTGCTTACGATTATATCATAAAGCCTTTCAGTCTTCTACTGCTATACACCTCTCATAATTAGCCTCACAGTAGAATACAGTATTTTGAATCAATTGGAGGACTTTGCTTACTATGCCACGCTGGTCAGACGGGTCAGTACATGGTCTGAAGTCGAGTTTGCCGACTTTCCCGAATTATACTATTTGGTTCGTGTATTTCTTTAGTTGCCTCTTATGACACACGGATGAAATGTGGTGGTGAAACTACGTATTTTTAATCCGTCATCATACCACCAGTTGAAACATAACTTGACTATTATATGCGCTCCAGGCTTCCCAAGCTATACCTATTGACATCCCCGTTAGCGAGTGTATCGATGTCTTACTCTTTTCAGATATGTGTTTCAGTATTTGTAGCCACGGTTGGATTTCTTGGCGCTGGTGCTAGAATGACAATTCAACAAACTGCAAGCCTGTTACTGAATAGGAACAGGATTCTCTCACGTAAACGCTTAAAGACTCTAGCCTCACATACTTATTTGTATACAGCGTCTCAGATAACAAAGTGATTATCTAACCATTCGAAGTAAAAACATCATTCACTATAGTATAATGTTGTTCATCTGGTACCCCGTGTGAAATATAAAAAGTGTTTCGTGGTTTTTGTCCAGCTGCTCTTTTTATTTTCGAGGGGACACAAATTGTTGAGCTCCCTCGAAAATGTTAGAGCACGAGCCATAAATCTAAATAAGCCTATTTAAAAATAAAGAGATTTTAGACCTTGTATCTAAAGAGAATAACTGTGCAAATAACGTATTCATATGCAGATATTGGGACAATTTTTGTCGTAAAAAATATGCGTATTATATAATTTAATTATTGCCTGAACAACGAATCCAATTAATTTCTTTGATTTTCTCACAATGCAAGTTACCTGTAAGCTGTGACAAATTGCCGGGCTTAAAGAACCATTACAGGGAATATCGGCAATTCTGTCTGATACGAAGCTGTTCCATTTCAAAAGGCTACACAAATGTACATACGTAGATACACACAATGTTACCGGTGTCCAATTATAAGAACAAAATGGAAAGAGACACGACCATTCCGAAGTACAAATAAACATACCTAATGCAATTTATATATTGTCTACAATGTTTATCTGGGTTTTTCCCACGTACGGGGACGTTTATATAAAGCCGGTGCGGTATCTAATCTTCAATTAGTGAATATTCGGCATGACGCAGTAATCGCCGTGCCTGATTGCGTTACAAGTATTGATTTTATCACACGCATGTAGAAGACTTTGCGCACGTGTTATGCCTTCATTATTTACTTAGGTTACTGTTCTTGCCAATTTACAATGTTACGCAATAACATAAAAGCAGAAAGCTAGCGCAACTGATGCTAATGTGCTTCTGGTAAACGAGTTAACTTTGCTAATCGAATCGGTTCCGGTCACTGCATCTGCTGTGAAGCCTATGCCCGCTTTTTCAACGTACATTGCAGTGCAGATTGCACCGATATTTCGTTACCAACTCACAATTTGGTATTTGATCAACTTACAACCATTCACACACAAATACGTTGTTTACAATACACGATGGGAGAAATAAGTCTATGTATACATTTTACAATAAAAGTTCACTGACTTATTATAAACTATGAAAATATCTGTTACTAACAAGCAAAAAATATATGAAAATAAAATCTAAACGACAGGCATTATCACAAAATCACGCTTAGTATTGCAGTAATGACTCATAAATAAAATACTTATAATGATTACACTACTCGTTGCCATAAATGAATAGATCAAATTCTTCTTGTTGCATAATATAAATGTAGATATACAATCAGGAGTATCACTTGATACAATATTTTTTGTAAACAAAATGCGGGTTTCTAAGTCATAAAAAGAAACAAAAGAAAGCTTGGTGGTTCTCCTTTAATCAGTCCATATTTCGAAGCATCATCTGCAAATTATAGAGAACTGCATTGTATCAAATTTTCAATCAAACTCTTGAATGTCTTTGGTCCCCGTGGACCCTACTTGGAAACGTAGTTCCGTCGTTTCGTGCTGTAATATCTTGCCATTCATATATAATCCGTTCCAAAGATCGGCACGCTAAGTTTAATTCAAATTCTAAATAATTTATACGGTGTGGCAGTACCCGTACATTTGTTAAAAATAACGAAGCAGAGAGGCATTAAATCTGTAACTACAAATCTGTCTCATATATTTTTACTAGAGGACGCCAGCAGCTACGCCTGCATTTTTTTTAAATTTACCAGTTTTGGCCGATCCCGTGGGAATTTCGAGAAATCCCTTCTTAGTGCGCCCCTACGGTCCCCAAGGAACATACATGACAAATTTCAGCTTCCTGCGCCCAATAGTTTCGGCTGTAGCGTGTCTGTCAGTCAGTCAGTAACGCAAGGATTTTATATATTAAGATAACAGTGTTATCTATACATCTATACATATAAATAAAATTAAAGTGTCTGTCTGTGATTTCAATATAACTATGTTTTTTCAAGTGCATATAGTTAGTTATACGATTCCAAGTCCAAAACAATCCTTTTAACATTTTTGTCTGTCTATCTGTCCGTCTGTCTGTCTGTCTTTCTGTTTGTCCGGGGTAATCTCTGAAACGGCTGAACCGATTCAAATGAGACTTTCACTGCAAGGAAGAGGACTTTATAGCGCTACATATAGGCTACAATTTGACCCGGTAGTAGGCGCTGTTGTCGCCGTAACAAGTCTTTATTTCTTCGACTCATCTATACATCTATACATATAAATACAATTGCAGTGTCTGTCTGTGATTTCAAAATAACTATGTTAGTTACACGATTCCAAGTCCAAAACAACCCTTTTTAACATTTTTGTCTGTCTGTCTGTCCGTCTGTCTGTCTGTCTGTCTTTCTGTTTGTCCGGGGTAATCTCTGGAACGGCTGAACCAATTCAAATGAGACTTTCACTGCAAGGAAGAGGACTTTATAGCGCTACATATAGGCTACAATTTGACCCGGTAGTTGGCGCTGTTGTCGCCGTAACAAGTCTTTATTTCTTCGACTCATCTATACATCTACACATATAAATAAAATTGCAGTGTCTGTCTGTGATTTCAAAATAACTATGTTTTATCAAGTGCATGTAGTTAGTTACACGATTCCAAGTCCAAAACAACCCTTTTTAACATTTTTGTCTGTCTGTCTGTCCGTCTGTCTGTCTTTCTGTTTGTCCGGGGTAATCTCTGGAACGGCTGAACCGATTTAAATGAGACTTTCACTGCAAGGAAGAGGACTTTATAGCGCTACATATAGGCTACAATTTGACCCGGTAGTTGGCGCTGTTGTCGCCGTAACAAGTCTTTATTTCTTCGACTCATCTATACATATAAATAAAATTTAAGTGTCTCTCTGTGATTTCAAAATAACTATGTTTTTTCAAGTGCATATAGTTAGTTACACGATTCCAAATCCAAAACAACCCTTTTTAAAATTTTTGTCTGTCTGTCTATCCGTCTGTCTTTCTGTTTGTCCGCTGTAATCTCTGGAACGGCTGAACCGATGAGACTTTTACTGCAAGGTAGAGGACTTTATAGCGCTACATATAGGCTCAATTTGACCCGGTAGTTTGCGCTGTTGTAACGATACCGATTCTAAGTATTATATATACCTATATGTGTATATTTTAGCTGAGACGTAGTTTATTTATTTTAGGCGTCCGCTAGGAACGAATTTTACGAAAGGGCTTGATTGAGGAGGTTGTAGGGTTCGCGCAAAGTATGAAAGTTTAAATAAAATATTATTACTTTCCGCGTGCGAAGCCGCGGGTACCAGCTAGTATACCTATATGTGTATATTTTAGCTGAGACGTAGTTTATTTATTTTAGGCGTCCGCTAGGAACGAATTTTACGAAAGGGCTTGATTGAGCAGGTTGTAGGGTTCGCGCAAAGTATGAAAGTTTAAATAAAATATTATTACTTTCCGCGTGCGAAGCCGCGGGTACCAGCTAGTAAATAAATATAATAAAGAAATTATTTAAATATTTAATGCATGTATACAGAACATAACATTATCTATCAAGAAGAACCAAAGAACCATGTTGATTTTTATGGACATTACGGTAACACACAATCACTACAAGTTGATAGCCACTATTTTAATAAATAAGCGTCATATCTTTAAACACATACTAAATAGACTTTTATGCTTTTTCGTTTGTTCCTCATAAAATTGTCACGTCATTGTACTACCAACCGTAATTTTAAGCTCAATCGGTCTGTTACACTGCCTGTTATAATGAGAATCCGCTGCGAAAGTCTCTTTAACAAATGAAAAAGTGAAAGCTTTGACAGCTCGTTTCCCGTAGATAATGTTACAATGGAGCTCAAGATTCAATCAAAAAAGTCGCCAATTTTCTGCTATTGCCTTTAACCAAAGTCGAATAGCAAGTGGCACATTGAATAAAGTTGTCGAAATAACTAACGGCATGTATTTAATGCGGCGACTAAGAACAGTGAATACAAGTTTCAAAAATTATTAGAGTGGGTACCATATATAATGGGTTGGCAGCTAATAAGGACTATCGTAATAAGTAAAAGTTAGCATATTAATATGTCAGTAATAAGCTTCGTTTTAATTTAAACTAGCAGCATTTTATTTTTTTGGGAACTGAATTAGTATCTAAGCGGAAACTTGATGATGAATAAAAAATAGAAAATGGACATTCATAAATAATACAAAGGAGATCGGCCAAAGTTGGCTTGAACGTGAACAATCGTCTTAAAAAAAAGTAAATTACGCAAAGTTTTGTTTTAATACATTATGAATATTGATCGCTATCCAGTAGTATGAAATAAACACATAATAATAATGGATTTTAAAATACTTTCATTTGATTATAAACGTGTGGGTACTTCAATGGACTATTTGAATGGTTGGTTTGTGTTGCCTTTTAAATAATCGGTGGAAAATATCGTTAAAAAGTGTTTAACAAAATCACATTTTAAAGCGATTGCCGAAACCTGAAAGTACGTAGATATTTTTTTTATTTCATATATTTTTAGACGACAGTCATAAATAACGTAAAATAATGATATTATTTTTAATAATATCAAAATGGTAATGTATGTTGAGTATTTATTTTCATACTCCAGCAACACTTGACTAACTTGTCAATTCTATTACCGTGATACCGTCATTCGCTTTGCGTTCGTATCATTTAATCGTATTGTGGATTTGATTTTGTGTTAGGTGTTCTTTTTCTTCATGTGCTTTCTAAAATGGACTCATATTCTCCTCATGACGACCATGGCTTGCCTACGGACCCAGTACCCGCTTCGAACGATAACTTGCGCTTGAAAATGGATTACCCAATCGCGCTTCATGATCATGAATCAATGCATTGCATCAATTGTGGTACCAATATTACACAGCGGAAAAAACATATTCTCAATCTCGTGGAAGTACGTAATCAATTGGTATGTATTTGGCATTTCAACAACTTACTCACATAATTATGTTAATTAATCCAAATATTAAATTGGTATTATAAATACATGCATTTCAATTGTTTATTTTGGTTTGTCAACAGATCGAGGCTCATAGTCAATTCATATGTCATTCTTGTTGGACTGTGGCATTAAACATATCGCGTATGCTATAAATCGCAAACCCATAAAAAGAAGCTGCCAGTTCTGATTCAGGTCGTCACAGGTAAATATGTGTCTGCTGTAGAACTTCGCTGATGGGAATTAAGTCTCACAGCCTCAATAGTGATAGAGAACGCGAGCGACATATCAGAAGTGTTACTATACAAAGGATTAACCCACATGAAGTAAGTTATCATATGATTAACTAGCTTTTGTAAGCAACTTTGTGCTACTCCGCTCCTATTAGTCATAGCTATTAGCCGATAAGAAATAAGGAGTATGGAGTGTGTGAAAAAAATATGCCAACTGAGTGAATAATTAAAATAAATATTTATTTTTAACAATGTGTTTTATTTTATTATTCAACTGACTTGGTACTAAACTTCAAAGAATAATGTTTTCTACTTAGTTTAGGCTATTGAAAATTAATATTGTAATTCCAATATTAAATTGTTCACGCCCAGGCCAAAGTCCCATACATTGTGGTCGGTCTCCTTTCAATATTTGGCAAATGATTTTGTCTTAAATGAAGTGTTTCGTATAAGTAAACTAGCTGAATTCCCTTTTTTCTAAGCCCCTTTTCCAAGTTACTTAGCGCTTAATCTCTTATCATTGCAGGGTCTATAAATGATGCAAAAACAAACAGATTTTTATATAATATTGAATTGCCCATCCCTTAAAATATCGACTTTAAAAAAAAATCCCGTCCGCCATCTTTGATTTCCTATCCGCCATCTTTGATCGCGAAATAGATTTTTTATTTGGATTCACCATCCCTTAAATCATCAGAGACGTTACCCATATTGATTTTTAAAAATTTTCCCATCCGCCATCTTTGATTTCCCATCCACCATCTTGAATCACGAAATAGATGTTGTATTTGGATTCCCCATCCCTTCAAACATCGGAGACGATACCCATATTGATTTAAAAAAAATCCCATCCGCCATCTTTGATCACGAAAAAGATGGTGTTTTTGAATTGCCTAATACCCATATCGACTTTAAAAAAAATCCCATCCGCCATCTTTGATTTCTCATCCGCCATCTTTGATCACGAAATAGATGTTGGATTTGGATTCCCCACCCCTTTAAATATTGGAGTTGATACCCATATTAATTTAAAAAAAAAATTCCCATCCGCCATCTTTGATCACGAAATAGATGGTAGTTTTGAATTCTCCATTCCTTAAAATATCGGAGACGATACCCATATCGACTTTAAAAAAAATTTCCGTCCGCCATCTTTGATTTCCTATCCGCCATCTTTGATCACGAAATAGATGTTGTATTTGGATTCTCCATCCCTTCAAACATCGGAGACGATACCCATACTGATTTAAAAAAAAAATCCCATCCGCCATCTTTGATCACGAAATAGATGGTGTTTTTGAATTCAGGATCGGCGACGATACCCATATCGACTTTAAAAAAATCCCGTCCGCCATCTTTGATTCCCTATCCGCCATCTTCGATCACGAAATATATGTTGTATTTAGATTCGCCATCCCTTAAAACATCGGAGACGATAACCATATTGATTTTTTAAAACTTTCTCATCCGCCATCTTTGATCACGAAATAGATGTCGGATTTGGATTCCCCATCCCTTTAAATATCGGCGACGATACCCATATCGACTTAAAAAAAAAATCCCGTCCGCCATCTTTGATTTCCTATCCGCCATCTTTGATCACGAAATAGATGTTGTATTTGGATTCACCATCCCTTAAATCATCAGAGATGATACGAATATTGATTTTTTAAATTTTTCCCATCCGCCATTTTTGAATTCCCATCCGCCATCTTGAATCACGAAATAGATGTTGTATTTGGATTTCCCATCCCTTTAAACATCGGAGACGATACCAATATTGATTTTTTAAAATTTTCCCATCCGCCATCTTTGATTGCCCATCCGCCATCTTTGATCACGAAATAGATGTTGTATTTCGATTCTCCACCCCTTAAAATATCGAAGGCGATACCCATATTGATATTTAAAATTTTCTCATCCGCCATCTTTGATTTCCCGTCCGCCATCTTGGATCACTAAATAAATTTTATATTATTAATCAGCGTCCCGAAAATCTCGAAAACGGTACCCATATAGATTGTATCCTATTCGTTTAGCCTTTTTTTGCCTTTCACCCAACCCTCCCCCTCCTCGTTTGACCGTTTTATTATTTTTGTCTGGCCCCTAAAAGTTGTGGCGTAATTTTATATAGCCTATAGCCTTTCGGAATAATTGGGCTATCATAGGCAATAACAATTTTTTAAATCCGACTGCTAGTTCCTGAGATTAGCCGACATTATGTTTTAGCCTTTTTAGCCTTTTGCCCGGCCCCAAAGGGTCAAAGCGCTATGTTATATAGCCTATTCCGGAATAACTGGACTATCGTATACAAAAATAATTTTTCAGATGCGACCGGTAGTTCCTGAGATTAGCGCGTTCAAATAAACAAACAAACAAACAAACAAACAAACTCTTCCGCTTTATTATATTAGTATAGATAAGACGCTTCAGTCTTTTAAGCCAAGTTGACGGAGCCCTGCTTCGCACGGCTCCTATTTTTGGGTACAGGGTCACATGAAAAACTTACATTACCTACCTACTAACATTATTAGTCGCCAAGTCATTATTTATAGCTCCTCGGCTATTATTTCACTTGACTTGTATAGTTTATTTGCTACCTAAACGCAGCTGCTAGTTTTAAGTTTTTATAACACCCTTAGTTTTGAATCTTATCTTAATATATATATTTCTTGTGTGCGTGTGTATGTCACTGAACTCCTCCTAAACGACTGGACCGATCTTGATTAAATTTTTTGTGTGTGTTCAAGGGGAATTGAGAATGGTTTAGATTCACAATTTATTCCACTGGAAAATGTTTTTTTTACTTAATTTTTGTGCGTGTGAATGTCACTGAACTCCTCCTAAACGACTGGACCGATCTTGATGAAATTTTTGTGTGTGTTCAAGGGGACTCGAGAATGGTTTAGATTCACAATTTATTCCACTGGAAAATGTTTTTTTACTTAATTTTTAATTTGTAAGTAGTTGTGGATTTTGGAATGTTTCACATTAGAATCGACGGACTGCGCTGCTATCGCAGTGTCAAATCTTATATATATTAATAATTTCGTCAAGGAGTACATCGAAACTTTACCTGAATAATAAAACATTAAAAAAAAAAGATTTCGAGTCGACAACATATAACCGCAAAATTCGGATTGTCGAGTATTTTGTTAAATTCTAATGGTTCTGACAGACAAATCGTAGTCGCCATATTGGCCACTCTAGCGAAACGTCACCAAGCACAGATACCGGATAACATTTTGAGTACTACAAAGTCTTAGTACTAAGTAGTTTGTATGTGTAAATACGTTTTGCAGTTATATTTCTTAAACAGTTAAAACGACCATAATTTATAGAAGTTTCCTCCCAATAAAGGAGATTTGTGTTACCCCGAACATAGATGATATAACTACTATAACTAGAGAACCCCGAATTTATGCGAGCGAAGCCGCGGGAAAAAGCTAGTTTAATATAATAGTCGCGAAAATATTTAATCGCTAGCAACTTATTTTATTAGTTGCAAACATTTAGTCATCTTTTAAGTTATTAGTCACTCGGAAAATAATAAGCTATAACTAACGAGTTCAGAGTATCACTGGAAATAATATTTTTATCATTTTAATGACTTATGTACGTGTAACTTTATTTTATAATTGTATTTTACGCATTATTTATTCAGTGGATTTAATATTGTTCTGAAACATATAAAACATGTAATACGGTAAACAGAGGTTCTGTTAATTTCATAAATTCAATTTGCTTTTAATCAGTTTTACAAGCAAATATAATAAACATAAGCTAGAAATCTTTTTAAATGACGACTTTTGGCCCGAAGGTGTCGCATATCGTCGTTTTATAGACTTTAAGTCAAGAGATATTGCTGAGAAAAATAACGGAAAATAACCTACGAGTCTGTGTGTAGTCAACCATAGGTACAATATGACTTATTCCGTTAAACTTATAACTTTCAATTGCAAAAATATCATGAGATCTGTGCACTGTGTAAGAAAGTTGTGTGAAACAGCTGACATAATAGCACTTCAGGAGACGTGGTTGTTACCACACGATATTCCGTTCCTGGACAGCATCAGCGATAAGTTTGCGTTCACTGGCAAGTCTGCCGTGGACACCTCAGCCGGTGTGCTTCGTGGCCGGCCATACGGTGGCGTAGCGTTACTGTGGCGAAAATCTGTGTTCCCGTTAGTGTCAGTGATACAGTGTAATAGTGATCGCATAACGGCTATTAAGGCTCAGACGAGTGAGCGCTTTATGTTAGTTATATCTGTGTATATGCCCACGGAGTCGAGAGATAACTTAATCGAGTTTACCGAGTGCTTAAGTGAAATAAATTCTATAATAGAAAATACCGATGTAGAATCCGTGTACATCCTGGGGGATTTTAATGCACACCCGGGTGAGTTATTTACAAATCAACTTTTAGACTTTTGTGTAGAACAGTCATTGACTTGTATCGATCTTGATGTACTACCTGCAGATTCATATACTTTTGTCAGCGAAGCGCATGGATGCCGCCGGTGGCTCGATCACTGTGTGGTCACGAGCGCCGCGCGGGCTACAATCGATCTCGTAAGCGTTTTGTATGATACCTACTGGTCCGATCACTATCCTTTGCAGTTGTCGTGCAACATAAATTTAATTAAGACTAAAATTGCAGTGCACAGTATATCTAGAAATAATATTATATGGGGAGAAAGACAGGCTAATCAAATTGAAACTTATTATAACTATTGTCATAACAAACTAATGGACATTGACTTACCTACAGAATGTACAAAGTGTATTGATCAATTATATCATTGCACAGACCACAAGATATTAATAAACAAAATGTATAAAGATATAGTATGTATATTGTCTGAAGGCGCGGAATATTCATGTATAGGTTCGAATCCCCGAAGGGGTAAAAACATAGTAGGTTGGAACAGACACGTGAGGGAGGCTCACGGGAAGGCTCGGCAGGCTTATCTTAACTGGTTATGGCACGGGTCACCTAGATCTGGACCGCCTTATATTGCAATGACTGAGACAAGGCGATTTTTTAAGTTAAGATTGAAATGGTGTCAAAATAACCAACAACAAATTAAAATGGACATAATAGCACAGCACCACTGCAGTAATAACTTTTCAAAGTTTTGGAAAACAACAAATAAGTTGAATCTAAAGCCGAGCCGCCCCGTATGTGTTGGTGGTGTACATGAACCAGATGGCATTGCGAAATTATTTCAGGAGCATTTTAGTGTTGATCCTCTGCTTAGCCCGGGTCAGCCTGGGTCGTTGCCGGTGTCTGGTGCTGGGGCCACAGCTGGAGATCGTAAGGTAATATTTACTGCATTAGAGGTAGCCCAAGTTATTAAATGTATAAAAAGAGGCAAGTCTCCAGGCCATGATGGCCTCAGCATCGAACACCTTCAACATGCTGGGATTCACTTGTGCAGGACACTTGCCATACTCTTTAATTTATGTGTAAGTCACTCATACCTGCCTGAGGAGCTCATGTATACCATCGTTGTCCCTATTGTAAAGAACAGGACCGGTGACGTCTCGGACAAGTCAAACTACAGGCCTATCTCCCTGGCCACAGTTGTGGCTAAGGTGCTGGATAGTCTGCTTGACGGTCTCCTAACAAAAAATTTAAAACTGCACGACGGCCAGTTCGGCTTTAGACCTGGCCTATCCACTGAAAGTGCTATACTGTGCCTCAAGCAGACTGTGCAGTACTACACCAAGCGTAAAACCCCTGTGTATGCATGTTTCCTAGACTTATCTAGAGCATGCGATCTAGTGTCCTATGACCTCCTGTGGACAAAAATGCGACAGACCAGCTTACCGCCTGAAATTGTATTCTTGTTTGAATACTGGTATGGTCATCAGAAAAATACTGTTAGGTGGGGTAATACTGAATCAAATATGAATGGTTTAAAGTGTGGTGTACGGCAGGGAGGGTTGACCTCACCGAAATTGTTTAATTTTTATATGAACAGTCTGATTGAAGAGCTGAGCGGCACTAGGATCGGATGCCATATAGACGGAATTTTCGTTAACAATATTAGCTACGCCGATGATATGGTGCTGCTCAGCCCTTCCATCAGTGCATTGCGAAAGTTAATAAACATATGTGAACAGTACGCTTTGACTCATGGGCTCAGATATAATGTGAAGAAAAGTGAGTTCATGATTTTTACAGCACCTAAAAAGACTTATTCTTCGGTACCACCGGTCCCCCTTTGCAGTACACCGTTAAAAAGGGTTTCACATTTTAAATATCTGGGCCACTGGGTCACCGAGGACCTCAGGGACAATATGGATCTAGACAGGGAACGCAGGGCGTTGTCTGTCCGCTGTAATATGCTGGCCCGTAGATTTTCACGCTGCACTGAGCAAGTAAAGATAACGCTGTTTAGGGCTTTCTGCCAGACTTTCTACACGTGTAGTTTGTGGGTCAGCTACACGCGGGGGACGTATGACGCCCTGCGCGTCCAGTATAACAACGCGTTCAGGGTGTTGTTGGGGCTTCCACGGTACTGTAGTGCGAGCGGCATGTTCGCACTGGCGCACGTGGATGGCTTCCACGCGATAATTAGAAAGCGTTGTGCTAGTATGATGGCACGGGTACGCGGCAGCCCCAACGCCATCCTGGCCGCGTGTGCCGAACGATGGGACTCAGTGTTGTATCAGCGCTGGATGGGCCTACACGCGAGACCTATCTATAATAAAATATGATATGCCTAATTTGATTTATTATTTGTACTTTACTAACACTAGGTTAAGACAATGTTACTAACAAACTATGGATGATATCCGAAATAAACAGTTATTATTATTATTATATTATTATTATTATTATTATAATTTGAGATTAAACAAAATCTAAAGATAACCTTTTGAGATTGCATGAATGAATATTATATGTTGATATAGATTTGCACTTACATATTTGGGTTCGTTGCGTGATCTAAGCGATCTGAAAATCAGAAGTCATTGGTTTCTGAACGAATAGGTATACCTTTGTGCTGAAAATATGGATGCAGGTATTTATAACGTAAGCTTCTTAAACTAATACTAATACACATTTACACACTGAATTACAAAAAAAAACGTAAATTTCTGATAGGTAATCCAAATTCACATCAATTATGACCACATTTGTTTGTACTGTCTGTTTCTAGAGTCGAGTCGAGACCGCTTCTTGGAAAACGTCGTAGAGCGCCCTCCGGCTACGTAGAGTGAGGATTTACGTAAAACCTCTGCTGGTGGCCGGATACAAAATCGTGCTCAGAGGCGTGCCATTCATTTGCCAGCAGGTTGGTGATGATATCATACTGACTTAAAAAACAACTACTAAACAATTCGTACGAACAAACACATACTTTATGTTAATATTCTACTAGGAGACACATCTTACCCGGCCAAGTAGGCATTCATCGCGTGGCAACCAGTAACGCTCTATAACTCTATGAGCAGCAACAATAGGTTTGATCGATAAAATCTTGTTGTTAATCCTTCCAGATCATTCTCCATATTAGGCTCCTGCGCTCCTGCCTCTAACGTTGCAGTGCTGATTAGTAGTGCAATACAAAGATACGAATCCACAACGACAAGAAAATAATAAAACAACGCGACGTATGCTTTGTATTTCATCACACTAAAATATTTTACACAATTTATTTCAATCTCTCATGATCAGGGGTAAGTTCAAGCTTTTCCCCGAGATAACCGAGGCGGAGTTAACATTAAAACAACATTAAATAATTACTTTAAATCCGAAAACTTCTATATGTGTGTGTGTGTTATTTGAAACTTTTGATAATGATCGCAATGAAACAATGTTACATTGTGCTCAAGCTTTATCTACAATTATTTTATAAGATTTTGGTACTGTTAGTTTTATTTCACGTCTAAGCCCCAGTTTTATGCATTAGATAAACCAATAGGCTTTAATATGGTTTAAAAACCGGGCCGGTGGCGCTGAAAATAGATTTGATGCAATTTTGAATAGATATAGTTTGAACCCAGTGAAAGACTTAAACTAGGTCAGAGTAAATAGATCGCTGGGTAACCACGGATAAAGTTGCTGTAATTGTTTTGAAAGGTGAGCGTGGGTCTAAAATCTAAGGAAAAGGTAAGCTCAAAATAGTATCGACATTCACCAGATTCATAGACAGATATAGAAAATCTTGGCTAAATGCGTTATAAGCTCCGCTAAGCTGATAAGTGCTTACGACTTATGAGCCGCGCGTCATTAAGTAAAATGAAGAATTGTACCGCACATATCACAACTTATGTATGTTAGTGTACGGTGCACTTGATATGTTTAAGAGTATTTACAATATTTGATCAGTTTATAAAAGAATTCCTGATGATTTCTTGTCAGCTCTTCTCAACAGTAGCGATGTGTGGAACTGTTGGTAGGGCAAAAACAAAATTTAAAAATCACTTTAAAAGTTTACACTACATAAATATAAACATTATACAATAGCTGTGATTATGTTTATGTAGATATTATAGACTTATTCCGAGTAATATCTTCGATTGAACTGAAATGAATTTGTCTACATTAACATTTCAAAATAATTACCTTAATCACCACAGCTTCACTAATACACCGTTAACGAAAATGTTATTATAAACTAAATTAATAAACGATTGTAAGATAATGTAACGATATTAGAAAGTTATGCAATAAAGGCATCGTCTACATCGCCATTTTACTTGGAACATAGCGGCGAAACGGATTATTGCGAAGAAGAGTCGCAAACTGTGCGAAGCTAGACCAAATCCACGCAACAAGATATTTCCTGATATTTATAAAAGATAACTCAATTTTTATAAATTCTATATCAAATAATCTTCGCTCTTCCTATCACCTTTATGCAGATGATCTCCAAATCTACACACAGTCGCCATTCGCACGGTTATCACATTCTGTAGATACAATCAACAGTGATCTTGCACAGATCAGCAGCTGAAGTAAATCCTATGGACTAAAAGTAAATCCCTCGAAAACTCAGGTTATCGTTGTTGGTAGTTCGAGAATGATAACGAAAATCGACTGGTCACAACTTCCTGACATTATTTTCAATGGCACTGTTATTCCCATTCAGGATAAAGTGAAGAACTTGGGCTTAACTATTGACTCTACCTTCTCTTGGCGCTCGCAGGTCCAAGAAGTAAGTCGTAAGGTGTTTGCTGCGGCAGACTCGTTAAGAAGACTTAGGAACTTTCTGCCTACTGCCACCAAAATTGCGCTTGCAAACTCTCTTCTATTACCCATTATTGATTACGCAGATGTCAGCTATCCAGATCTTGCCGAAAACGAGCTTGAAAAACTTGAGCGACTTCAAAATCTCTGTATACGATTCATATTTGGATTACGCAAATACGATCATGTCTCACAATTTCGAACACAACTCAAGTGGTTACCCATAAGATATCGCCGGAATGCTCACATTCTATCTCTGCTGTACAATATACTGTTTAACCCTTCAACTCCTTCCTATCTTAAAGGACGATTCGAATTCCTTCATGATACGCATAACCGTTATTTAAGGTCATCAGAAAATTTGAAACTGAAGATGCCAGTTCATTCAACTGCATTTTATGATAAATCGTTTTGTGTCACTGCTGTTCGGTTATGGAATGCATTGCCTTTTCATATAAGGCAGGCTCAGACGGTAACGAGGTTCAAATCTCTTGTCAAGAATCACTACCTATCATTATAACAATTCTTATATATAATTATAAGTATATATTATATATTATTATTTATGTATGTGTATGTATAGTTATTTATGTATGATTAGGTATATTATTGTAATATTTATTATATATCAATGTATATATTTAAAATATAATCATAATTTACTGGCACACTAGCAACTACCATTTCTTACCTACCAATAATCTCCATCCAAAGGTTGCCTGGTAGAAATCGCTATTAGCGATAAGGCCGCCCATTGTACTATGTTTGTAAAACGATTCATTATGAAATGTCATTTTATAGTGTACAATAAAGTGTTAAATAAATAAATAAATAAATAACTCCCTCTCTAAGAATGTTTTTTTTATAGTAATAGGCGGCAAACGAGCAGACGGATCACCTGATGGTAAGCAATTACCGCCGCCCATGGACACAAGCAACACCACAGGAGTCACAAGTGCGTTGCCGCCCCTTGGGGTTGGGAAAAGGGATAGGATATGGAGTGGGATGAGGGAGAAGGAATAGGGGATAGGGCCTCCGGCATTCTCACTCACCGAACGAAACGCAACAGTTTAGGTACTGTTACTTTACGTCGATTTTCTGTGAGAGGGTAGTACTTCCGCGGGTAATGAATAGAATATGAGTATACTCTGTCGCAGGGGACTTTACTAACATGTAAAATCGGATACTAAGTACATCCAGGCTCCAAACAACAATTTGTGGATCATACAAAGTGTTGTTTCGCGTGCGATCGAACCTGACATTCGGCACAGTTGAAACGGCAAAGCGACCGCTTAAACCACTATGCCATACGTGCAGACATTTATTTGAACAACCGGTGGCACCTGTCACATTAGTGATACGCGAAATATTACTAACAACAGACATGATGTAAAGAAGATATACCTATATACATAATTATGTTCCTACCTCGTCTTGCTACACCCCTCGGGCGCTCTTTTCATTTTCATGTTCCAAGTTTAAAACGTATGAACCTTTAAAGCCCTCTCCACTGAAGCGAAACGAACCTTTCTTACTTTTCTATAGGTTAAATTTTCTTCGCTCCGATCTGCCCGCTTCTGTTAGCATATAGCCTTAGGCCGAAGTTTAATGTAAAATTGTCTTGGGAACATCAAATTGAATCGTTATACCAGAGTTTAGAAGTACCTTCTAGGATTGGATAACTCTGGAGACACGATAAACGTAATTGGCAACCCAACGCCATGAAACTATTTATATTAAAGTGAACTCTCCGACCAGTTAACCCAATTGTATTGTTATACCTACCACTATACAGTATAAGCTGTAACATACTAATACAGAATATTCGCATATACCTATTAAAATAGATGAATGACGGTATTTTGGTAAATTACACTTTTCTTGAACTTTTGAGACCAGGTGATGTGCTTTATGTGATAAAATTTGACCTTCAACTTTTTGAAGAGATACGTAAGTATCTTACCTTACGTAAGTAAGTATACCTGTATACCTGTTTCACCTGCCGTCCTTTAGTGAAGCTCTAGTGACTCTACAGTGTTCACGCGCGGTCATCGGGGGATGATTTTCACCAGTTGAAATGCCGGAAGATTTCCCTATAAGTCTATAATATTACTTATTATATTTTAAGGTAGTGTTTATACAACTGAATTGATACTGTTATCTCAGTATACCATCTTTCATCATCATCAGCCCTTTATACTGTCCCACTGCTGGGCATGGGCCTCTTCCCATTATGAGAAGGGTAAGGCCATAGTCCACCACACTGGCAAAGTGCGGGCTGGCAGATTTCACATGTCTTTCGAGAACATTATCGAGAAATCTCAGACATGCAGGTTTCCTCACGATGTTTTCCTTCACCGTTTAGCAAGCGATAATTAACAATTTAATACGCACATAACTGCAACACGTCATCGGTGCGCGCCGTGGATTCGAAACCGTCCGGTTTCGAATCCACGGCGATCCTCAGCGTAGCAGTCTGTCGGTCTCTTCACTAGGCTATCGCTGCTGACGATCTTTACAAGCATAATAACCGAAAATGTTACTAGGCTAGTCTGCGCGGTGTAGTTAATTTGACGGGACTGATTGCCTTAGAACAGCCAAACAAAGTGTATCCAAAACATACATTAAACAATAGATGGCTATAGGCCATAGATGACATACGAGTATTATAATTTATTAACTTCGCAAATTGCCTTTGCGGTATCAGTGCCAGACCAATTTAAATTAAAGCATTAGGTTGGGCATTATACTTATTTAATTCAGTGTACCTACATAAAGGTTTAAATAAATAAATAGGTTTTAGGTAATTTTCGAGATAGAGCATGTCATACCAAACTTTGAGATATTGAAAACTTTCCACAATAGGTACTCGGCAAGCAGACATTTTCAGATAAGCCTGTGACAGAATAACAGAAAATAAAACTAATTAGATACCTAATGTGTAATAACTTATGAGACTAACTAACATCACCACACAACATCTTATACCTAATAATAAATATTATACTACTGGACCGAGAATCTCTAGCTAGGTAATGTGTATCTAATATAGGTACACAAAACTGTTATGAAGGTAGCTATAGAATGTGTAGTGTAGTTACTTGAGAAGGGTCATTTAATTAGTAATATTTCAAAGCAAGGGTCGAGCTTCGGGACTCACTCTATTAACCGAAGTCGTATCCCGTTTCACTTTACCGCAGAAAGTGGGAAAATTTGCTCGTTTTGCTCACCAGCCCCGTAAGGAAACATTCCAAATAGAGAAACATTTTCTTAAGGCCTTACACAACAAGTAACCTCTACTGAGACATACATAATGCAATACACGAAATACACAAATAAGTAGGTAAGATTACAAAAATATTTAATTTCAAATAAAGCCGTTTCCAGTCCTTTGTTATTATAAAAGTATTAAACGTCATAATAACATAAACGTTCAGCTCAAAATCATTAGTCATTTAAGTCAAAAAAGCAACACTTATGAACGTCAAAGTTAAATAATAATTAAACATTATTATTATGATTGTTTTGTAATTAAAATATTTAATAACGACGTCTGGATCGGGCAGCAACTCGTAATTATATTTTGATGGAGTTGGGGCCACCTGAAGGGCGCATTTGAATACAAGTAGGTATAGAAATCACGTAATTGTGTTTTAAGGTTTTGTATGTTGGTACAGAGATAAAAAGCTGCTGGTAAAAAGATCTTTTACCTGCTCCACTGAGACATTAGACGCAAAGTATTGAGCTATATAAATAAGAACCCCATTCGCTCGCGTTCTATGGCAACTTAGGTAAAATAATTATGTTCTTTTATGGCAATGGTTTACTATTGTTTGACAAAAAACGTATGACAAAAGATCATTTTACAAACAACGTTTGAAAAACTAATCCTTTGACAAACTTTCATTTCACAAACATATTACTTTAAAAACAATCATTTGACATAATAAAGGTTTCGCAAATGTTTTATTTAGAAAATAATTAAAATGTTAAATTATTATTTTAAAAATAATCATTTGACTTAATAATTCGTTTGCCAAATTGGTGATTGTACAAAAAGTTAGAAGATAAATTATTAGTTTTTAAAAATAACTAATTTCTAACTAATACTTACGTGAAATTTTGAAAATATTTATTTGCATGGTTGCAATTTTCATCTTGGACAGAATATTTATAGGCAAGTAATAATTTTGTATTAATACAAATTCCATAGAAACTTAAGTCTTTTAAAAAAAATACACACTGCCTGAATTAAGCGAAATAAGTAGAATTCGGTTCTGGCACTCGCCGGCCGCTACCGCGGCACGCTCGCTTCGCTCGCTCGGCTCGTGCGTTGTGGTCGCAGTTCTAACCTAACCTAACCAGCCATTGTTTCAGTTGACCCTACACAAAGATTGTTGTATTATCGTAGATTTTGGTAAATAAAATATTTACCAAGCAAGGCATTTTGTCAATTGTTATTTATGCTTTACGTTATTTTGCCAAATAACATGTTTAAAAAAATAATCAATTTGTAAATTAATGTTTTAGCATAATAACTGTTTTTATTGTAAATATATTGTCTAATGAGTAGTTTATTAAACAATAGTTTGTAAAATAATAAATTTATCAAGTATAATTTTGTCAAACGTTATTTGTCAAATGAAAACTTTTCATTTGTTTTTTGTCAAATGATCGGACACCGCTTTGCGTACATTCTGCTATCATTGTAGGTATGATACTTTTCACTTTTAATTGGCGATGTAGCTGACGAAGTGACGTCCCTAGCCTTATTGAAAATGAAGAATAAATATTGGTCTGATGATAACGATGATGATAATGATGAAATTATTACAAGATATTGACAATGATATGGTTTTGTACATGCTCAACAATTTACCCCTAAATTTCGTTTTCGAATTGAAATGAATAACGATCGTCTTTCTAATAACGTTTTACTTTTTTAATCTATTTGCAAGACTTGAGTACTCTGCTTTATCATATTTCTTGCATTTGTTTGCCTTAGATAAGATAAATAGCTAATTTATTATCGCGTGGTTACAGCGTGTTTCATAAATGTTTCCGCGTAGTCGAGTGCGTATTTTTCATAGGAGCCAAGCAAGCAGAGGGATCACCTGATTACCGCCGTCCATAGTCACCCCACATGTGTCATAAGTGCATTACTGACCTGTATGGAAAATGGAATAGGAGAAAGAGCGGGATGAGGGAGCAGGAAAAGGTAAGAGGCCTCCTGCCGGCACTCTCACTCACTGAACAAAACGCTCAGTATAAATTTTTTTAATTTACGTCCATATTCTGTGAAAGGGTTGTATTTTCTCGAGCCGGTCAAGTCATGCTCAGTCAATCAGGCAACAAGGCCCTACTTAACCCTTTCAAGGACAGTTAACCGAATGAGACACAACAGAAGTTTTATTGTTATGACGTCTATTAATAGACGTCAACTGTCCTTCAAAGTATTAATTTAATACGTAACGCCCGAATACATATTTAGATGCCCAATATCGAAATTTGAAACAACATTCGACGATCGAATTTATGAAAAAAATAAATGGTCTTGGAGATTTGCTAAGACTGACAATATTCAAAATCAGATATCAATCGGGTTAAGCTGCTCAAAATGTACTGGCCTTCACTTTTACATCACAGTACCTACTCATATCTTTAGGCAATCAGAAAAGCAAACATACAGAAACAATAAAATTTCCGTTATAGACATCACCGCATGTTATCATTTGTGCTTCGAACCGCAAGACCGTTCAAAAAGGTAGACTCTTTAGTGGCATTATACAATTGTTTGGTGAGAAGCACGGTAGAGTATTGTTCGTCAGTGTGGTCTCCAATTTACAATATCCATATAGATAGGATTGAAGCAGTTCAAAGACGCTTTGTTAGAGCACTTTCGTCTAAGATGGGTTTAAGGCGAAAATTACCAGATTATGATAGCCGACTTCGTAGATTTGAAATTATCAGCCTGGATAAGAGAAGATGGATGAGTGACATGTGCACACTACACAAAATTGTTACTGGCTCAATGGATAGTCAACTTGTCGACCAGTTAAACTTTAAGTTACCCACGCGATCCGCGCGCATCCCACAGCTGTTTAGTGTACCATTTAGCAACAATAATGTGTCACAGAACAACCCAATATCGCGAATGTGTAACCAATATAATGCCGTATGTTCTAGATTTGATATTTTTGATAACAAAATGTGTACCTTCAAACGTCTTTTAATTAAGGAGTGTAAACAATGATATACATATCACTAGACATACTGTCATATGTTAAAATTTCTTTTTATTATTAGTTTTTATTATAAGTTTTGTCCATAGTATTGCATATGTATTTTTTATATTTCTATTTATAGCATAAGCTCTATCATGTTAAAAAATGATGTGTATAGTTATAAGTGGACTTCAGATTTGAATATTGTGTCCAGCTGAATATTGTGGTGTATGTATTGATCTGTAGTCTGTTACTATACCTATTTAATAAAAATAAAAAAATAAAAAATATAATAAGTAATTTATGTATAAAAGTTATGTATATAAATAATCATCATTCATTCATTCTGGTCGTTCCCTCAATGCTGAGGATCGTGACTGTATGTCAATCGTCTCCACTCGGTCCGGTTCTGCGCCATATGTACCGCTCCCTGTATCTGGCTTCCAGTCACCTCCTTGAGTTGGTCCACCCATCTAGCTGGCGCTCTTCCTCTAGCGCGTTTCCCCTGCATTTGTCCGAGAATGATGAGTTTCTCCAGGATGTGCAATGGGGATCGCATTATATGCCCAAAGAAACTCCGGATCCTTTCATGGCACGTAGTCAGCAGGCGCTTGGTGAAGTTCAGCTCTTTGAGGATGGAGACATTGGTTCTCATAGCTGTCCAAGGAATGCGTAGCAGCTTCCTCCAGCACCACATTTCAAGGGCATCAACCTTTTTGCGTTCCTTTTTCCTGAGACACCAGGTCTCCACCCCGTACAGGAAGATAGAGAAGACCAACGTACGAACCAAACGCATCTTAGTTACTCGGCGAATATTACGGTCTTTCCAGATTTTATGGAGGCTAGTCATGTCATTTTTAGCCATCCCGATACGGCGTCCGATTTCTTTCTCGCAGTTACCACTGTTAGAGATCAGCGACCCCAAGTATATAAATTTCTTCACTTTCTCATAATCCTTGAGCGCATTTGATCGACTTAAAACTTGAGCTCTGTCCACCGTCATCACTTTGGTCTTAGAGCGGTTTATGTGCAGGCCGAATTAAAGGCTCACTCTCTCTATTCGCTCCAAGATCGCAGCCATCTCGGACTCGCTGGCTGCAAGGATTGTTGTATCATCGGCATACCTTAGGTTCGTGATCTTCGTACCGCCCACCGTAACGCTGCCGTCCCAGCCATCAAGCGCCATCCTCATAATATACTCGCCGTAGAGGTTAAACAGCTTTGGAGAAAGTATGCATCCCTGACGGACCCCTCGTTCTGTATGGAATGTTTCAGATTGTGATTCATCCAATTTCACAAAGCTCGACCCGTCAAGGTACAGCATACAGATACAGCGTACAGGTATATAAATAATAGAAATACATAATTTCTTGATTGCCAAATCACAGGCTCTGTCTAGTATAGGATTAGTCTATCTAATCCTATAGTAGCGATGTGTGTAATGTGCATTGTCAAAAACAAAGAATTAAAATAAACGCTGTATTTTTTATTCATATCTTGTTTTATTTGGGGACGTTCAGGCAATCACTTTCTACATTTCAAATATTAATCAAAGAAATGTGACGTCAAAATGCTTTAATAGGATTGGTTACATGTTATCGGTAAAAGTTATGTTCGCCTACACACTATTTGGAAAAGTTACAAAATTAGTTTGATGCTGGCTATTTTATTTATTACTAGCTGTTTACCGCGGTTTCACACGCGTCCTGAGGGAACTACTTTGTGTACCCGGTTAAATTATAGCCTAAGTTACTCCTTGGTACATCAGCTATCCGCCAGTGAAAGTCCCGTCAAAATCGGTCCAGCTGTTCTAGTTATTAGCGAGAACAAACAGACAGACAGACAGACAAAAATTGTAATAAATGTCATTTCAGTATATGTACCACGGCACATATACTGAAATGACACGTCATTTCAGTATATGTATACCATCCATATGCATTTAGTAAAAAGCGGTTATTTTAATATTACAAACAGACACTCCAATTTTATTTATGTGTATAGATTGATTTCGCCAGCGCCAGGCAGCGATAGCCGAGTGGATATACAGACTGCCATGCATAGGGTATCAGGTTCGAATCCACGGCGCGCACCAATGACTTTTCGGAGTTATGTGCGTATTGAATTGTTAATTATCGCTTGTCCCGTGCCTCGGAGAGCACGTTAAGCCGTCGGTCCCGGTTGTCATGAAGATCTTTGACAGTCGTTACAGGGCGTCAGTACCTTCTAAATAAACTGACACTAGTCTAAACCATGGAATATCGCTATCCCTTCGGGTTGCGGAGGTCAGACAGGCAGTCGCTCCGTGGAAAAGCTAATATTCAGCCAAATCCGGTTAGACTAGAAAGCGGACCCCAGACTGAAACTGGGATAACGCTCAGAGAAAGAAGATTGATTTCGCCATAACTTTCAAACCAAACGTCTAATTATAATGAATTTAAGACTCAATATTATCTACATAAACTGTACTTTGTAACAAAATAGTTAATCCTTGTATCTTAGTATTTTGATAAGGATTAATGACATGTGTAAAATAAATGCGTTTAAATGAAGTCCTAAAAATATTCAAGATTTTTTAATAAAAAAATTGTTGTTGTGCTTAACTCGAAATAGATAGGTATAGTGTGTCGCGGACTTTTTTGTAGATATTTTTAAAGTCTTTAATTAATTACAACATTTTATGGTTCTACCTCTTACAGTTTAGGCGGCGTACGCCAAATAAGGAACTTTTTGGATGATTTTTTACACCTTGGGTCCGAAAAACCCAAATATCTTACGGACCCCTATGTTTTGTAAAATAAAATATAGCCTATGTTACTTGCAGATAATGTAGCTTTCTAATGGTGCAAGATTTTTTTAAATCGTCTAGTAGTTTTTGAGTTTATCCATTACAAACAAACAAACAAAAATTTTTTTTTCCTCTTTATAATATTATAATATAGTATATATAGTGTAGATGTAGATGTGCACTGCACACGCTGTATATTGATTCAGAAAAATATATTAACATTATAAGATTAAAATATTATTAATTATTACTTTATCATAAACTAGAGGTTGCCCGCAGCTACGCCCGCACATTTTGTATTTATTTATTTGTTTCTTTCTTTCTCGTGGGAATTTCAGGTAATCCCTTCTTAGTGCACCCCTACGGTCCCCAATAAACATACATGCCAAAGAACAATGGCAGAATTTGGTCTGGGTTTGTTGTGGCGACCTTAAACTTCATATGAACAAAACAAATTGTTTTTTTTTTGTACGATTTTTAATATTTTCACTTTGTCTCGTTACAGCTGGAGTATTTTATGATGATAAAAAGCATTCCAATTGATTACGAATACTTTTTTATTTGATTGTTGCCATAGACAATGGTGTGACAGGAATAGACGTGAGTGCTATATCCGTATCGATGATTAAATAAGTAATTGATACAATCGACCTTTATAGAGTTGGTTTGGTTTAAAATGCAGTTATTTAATATTTAATCAACATTATATCAATAAGCTAATATTTTTGAAGCCTAGCAACGTTTATATCAAATAAAAGCGTCACAGCATTGTTATAAAGTTGTATCATTTTCACATAAAATCGATTTAAAATGTGCAGCTCTGCTTTTGTCTTTGGCTGTGACAGTTAGATGCTACAAAATACTTCCGCGATTTGACGTCAATCTGACATATGTCATTTGATAATTCAAACGTACCTACCTACATTGTTTAACTTTCATACTATAACTTTCCTTGTACCTACATTGTTCATTCTTAACTAAGACTTCAAACACCGATATCTTCTTTTTCCACCTTTCCTGAGTGAAAATAGAATCATTTATAGACTCTGTTACTTACGCCAATTTTTTTTATAAGTATATTTTTTATTATTGTTCGCTTCAATTTAATTTCAGACATTTTGATGTATGGAGATCTGCCATTGTCCTTTCAGCTTCCTGCGCTTAATGGTTTTGGCTGTAGCTTGTGTGTCAGTCAGTCAGTAACGCAAGGATTTTATATATACAAATTATCAGAAGAAACGCGATTGAACAATCTCTACTTAGAAATCATACACTGGATAATGGTTTATAATGTGATTTAGATAACATTATATTTACATCTTGAATTTGTATTGTTTTAAATTGACTGCCATGTTGAACCAGTCCTATTCCCTCAAAAACAGATAAAGATCCGTTCCGTATCACTTTCAGGTTACGCGTATAATAACCGTGAGTAATACAAATCTTGGCTGGATAAAGCCTGGGTATAAGCAATATTGACCCAAAGTAAAAAAAGAAATAATGCCCTTTGCCTTATCTTATCACAAGTCTGGTGCATGTAAATTAAACAAACATCTAGTATTGTTTACAATTACTAATGTTATTCTGAATAAAGCTTCGCATATAGATTATCTTATGTGCCATCAACAGATCCACCAACAGTTATCAGATACAACTACTGGTTTAAGAAGCTAAATGAAGAAGTTACCAGATTCTTCATCACAAATGAAATGAATTTATACGAGTCCGGGGGGTCAAAACGCAAAATTTTGCATGTTCGTGGATGTCTGCCTGAGAACTGCGGTTTCAATTCGCGTTAAATCCGAAAGGGCCTTCTTAGTGGCTGGTTATCTGGCCAACAGAAAAGGAAGCTGTTAGCAGACGATTCTTTGGACATTTTGTGCTTCTAAAGGAGCTCCTTTGAAAATAATTCGTAATAATGGCTTGTGATTTGAACTGAACCAATCGTCCCTTTGATTGGTATATTTTATTAATTAGATTCTGTAATTTCTAATAGTCTGCCTTATTTATATATTATGTTAATTAATCTGTAATATCTAAAAAGTCTACAGAGTAGATATAGTTTTATTTATCTAATTGATTAATAGAATAATATATATTAATAGAATATTTATTATCTATTAATATTTATATATTAATAGAATAATTAATAGAATAAATAATCTCGCGAGATCTCGAAATTGGCGAGATCGACAGTTTTGTATGTTTTTTTGTAAATAATCGCAATATTTGAATAAATTAGGACATAGATAATAACCATTTTACTTTTACGGACGGATCTGTCAAATAAGAAGTGAAAGAAACAACAAGTCTTCGCTTCTAATATCAAACAAAAATCTTTTAGTAATAAAACATTTCTTTTATAATAAACAAAACAACGAGAGGTCAAAAATTTTTTTATTGTCATCTATGTTGCTAAACTGAGGTACCTATTAATCAATTAGATAAATAAAACTATATCTACTCTGTAGACTTTTTAGATATTACAGATTAATTAACATAATATATAAATAAGGCAGACTATTAGAAATTACAGAATCTAATTAATAAAATATACCAATCAAAGGGACGATTGGTTCAGTTCAAATCACAAGCCATTATTACGAATTATTTTCAAAGGAGCTCCTTTAGAAGCACAAAATGTCCAAAGAATCGTCTGCTAACAGCTTCCTTTTCTGTTGGCCAGATAACCAGCCACTAAGAAGGCCCTTTCGGCTTTAACGCGAATTGAAACCGCAGTTCTCAGGCAGACATCCACGAACATGCAAAATTTTGCGTTTTGACCCCCCGGACTCGTATAAATTCATTTCATTTGTGATGAAGAATCTGGTAACTTCTTCATTTAGCTTCTTAAACCAGTAGTTGTATCTGATAACTGTTGGTGGATCTGTTGATGGCACATAAGATAATCTATATGCGAAGCTTTATTCAGAATAACATTAGTAATTGTAAACAATACTAGATGTAAACAGTACTTTGGGTCAATATTGCTTATACCCAGGCTTTATCCAGCCAAGGTTTGTATTGCTCACGGTTATTATACGCGTAACCTGAAAGTGATACGGGACGGATCTTTATCTGTTTTTGAGGGAATAGGACTGGTTCAACATGGCAGTCAATTTAAAACAATACAAATTCAAGATGTAAATATAATGTTATCTAAATCATATTATAAACCATTATCCAGTGTATGATTTCTAAGTAGAGATTGTTCAATCGCGTTTCTTCTGATAATTTGTATATATAAAATCCTTGCGTTACTGACTGACTGACACACAAGCTACAGCCAAAACCATTAAGCGCAGGAAGCTGAAAGGACAATGGCAGATCTCCATACATCAAAATGTCTGAAATTAAATTGAAGCGAACAATAATAAAAAATATACTTATAAAAAAAATTGGCGTAAGTAACAGAGTCTATAAATGATTCTATTTTCACTCAGGAAAGGTGGAAAAAGAAGATATCGGTGTTTGAAGTCTTAGTTAAGAATGAACAATGTAGGTACAAGGAAAGTTATAGTATGAAAGTTAAACAATGTAGGTAGGTACGTTTGAATTATCAAATGACATATGTCAGATTGACGTCAAATCGCGGAAGTATTTTGTAGCATCTAACTGTCACAGCCAAAGACAAAAGCAGAGCTGCACATTTTAAATCGATTTTATGTGAAATTGATACAACTTTATAACAATGCTGTGACGCTTTTATTTGATATAAACGTTGTTAGGCTTCAAAAATATTAGCTTATTGATATAATGTTGATTAAATATTAAATAACTGCATTTTAAACCAAACCAACTCTATAAAGGTCGATTGTATCAATTACTTATTTAATCATCGATACGGATATAGCACTCACGTCTATTCCTGTCACACCATTGTCTATGGCAACAATCAAATAAAAAAGTATTCGTAATCAATTGGAATGCTTTTTATCATCATAAAATACTCCAGCTGTAACGAGACAAAGTGAAAATATTAAAAATCGTACAAAAAAAAAACAATTTGTTTTGTTCATATGAAGTTTAAGGACGCCACAACAAACCCAGACCAAATTCTGCCATTGTTCTTTGGCATGTATGTTTATTGGGGACCGTAGGGGTGCACTAAGAAGGGATTACCTGAAATTCCCACGAGAAAGAAAGAAACAAATAAATAAATACAAAATGTGCGGGCGTAGCTGCGGGCAACCTCTAGTTTATGATAAAGTAATAATTAATAATATTTTAATCTTATAATGTTAATATATTTTTCTGAATCAATATACAGCGTGTGCAGTGCACATCTACATCTACACTATATATACTATATTATAATATTATAAAGAGGAAAAAAAAATTTTTGTTTGTTTGTTTGTAATGGATAAACTCAAAAACTACTAGACGATTTAAAAAAATCTTGCACCATTAGAAAGCTACATTATCTGCAAGTAACATAGGCTATATTTTATTTTACAAAACATAGGGGTCCGTAAGATATTTGGGTTTTTCGGACCCAAGGTGTAAAAATTCATCCAAAAAGTTCCTTATTTGGCGTACGCCGCCTAAACTGTAAAAGGTAGAACCATAAAATGTTGTAATTAATTAAAGACTTTAAAAATATCTACAAAAAAGTCCGCGACACACTATACCTATCTATTTCGAGTTAAGCACAACAACAATTTTTTTATTAAAAAATCTTGAATATTTTTAGGACTTCATTTAAACGCATTTATTTTACACATGTCATTAATCCTTATCAAAATACTAAGATACAAGGATTAACTATTTTGTTACAAAGTACAGTTTATGTAGATAATATTGAGTCTTAAATTCATTATAATTGGACGTTTGGTTTGAAAGTTATGGCGAAATCAATCTTCTTTCTCTGAGCGTTATCCCAGTTTCAGTCTGGGGTCCGCTTTCTAGTCTAACCGGATTTGGCTGAATATTAGCTTTTCCACGGAGCGACTGCCTGTCTGACCTCCGCAACCCGAAGGGATAGCGATATTCCATGGTTTAGACTAGTGTCAGTTTATTTAGAAGGTACTGACGCCCTGTAACGACTGTCAAAGATCTTCATGACAACCGGGACCGACGGCTTAACGTGCTCTCCGAGGCACGGGACAAGCGATAATTAACAATTCAATACGCACATAACTCCGAAAAGTCATTGGTGCGCGCCGTGGATTCGAACCTGATACCCTATGCATGGCAGTCTGTATATCCACTCGGCTATCGCTGCCTGGCGCTGGCGAAATCAATCTATACACATAAATAAAATTGGAGTGTCTGTTTGTAATATTAAAATAACCGTTTTTTACTAAATGCATATGGATGGTATACATATACTGAAATGACGTGTCATTTCAGTATATGTGCCGTGGTACATATACTGAAATGACATTTATTACAATTTTTGTCTGTCTGTCTGTCTGTTTGTTCTCGCTAATAACTAGAACAGCTGGACCGATTTTGACGGGACTTTCACTGGCGGATAGCTGATGTACCAAGGAGTAACTTAGGCTATAATTTAACCGGGTACACAAAGTAGTTCCCTCAGGACGCGTGTGAAACCGCGGTAAACAGCTAGTAATAAATAAAATAGCCAGCATCAAACTAATTTTGTAACTTTTCCAAATAGTGTGTAGGCGAACATAACTTTTACCGATAACATGTAACTAATCCTATTAAAGCATTTTGCGACTGCAATTTTTGACCTCTCGTTGTTTTGTTTATTATAAAAGAAATGTTTTATTACTAAAAGATTTTTGTTTGATATTAGAAGCGAAGACTTGTTGTTTCTTTCACTTCTTATTTGACAGATCCGTCCGTAAAAGTTTACTTCATAAAAGTTTATTAAAAAATTATAGACAGATAGGTACGTCAAACAATTTTTGAAGCATAAAAGTCTATTGAAAAGTTCGTGAGAAGTAATGTTTATCTTATAATACTTAAAATGGTTATTATCTATGTCCTAATTTATTCAAATATTGCGATTATTTACAAAAAAACATACAAAACTGTCAATCTCGCGAGATCTCGAAATTGGCGAGATCTCGCGAGATTGGCTTCATAATCTCGCGAGATCTCGCTTGAGCCCAAATCTCGCGAGATTTGCATTCCCTAACTTTAGCGTCTCAGTATATTTATGCTAGTGTTTTGCATGTGCGTATAAATATAAATTCATATTCAAAGAATAGAAAATATAAACAAGTACAAGAAATAGATATAAATTATGTGTTCCGTATTTCCGTTTGTGTAAAACTCATATTAATTATTTTATAGGACTTAGTTTAGTATCTACAGCAAGATAACGATATGTATTTTGGACATGCCGTTTAGCGCATTTAAGACAAAGATTAAAAATAACCTAATACAAAAGGCGTATTACAATTTAAATGATTATCTTAATGACAAATGCGCTTGGAAATAATCTGTTTCAGTATTCACATAATTATTAGGTAAATAGGTAGATATTAATAGAGGTTAAAGTATAAAATTGCCGTTTTATTGTAATAGGTACTTTGAATTGACTTAGAATCTTCATGGTTTGAGGTTTTTGAATGAAACTTTTTTCACATGGTTTCTATGATGTTCTTAAAAATGTGAAACATTTGAATATCGACTTTCAATTGTTTTTGTTATTCAACTAAAAAGATGGATACAGCGAAAATTCGAGTGATTTTTGAATACGTGAGCCAGAATATGTGAGCTGTACAATGATTGCAGTGAATCAATAGATGTACACTTTATGTCCATAGCTAAGTTTAAGTCATCAATTGTTGCCAAGTTTAAGTGACACTGTAGTTAATATTTTGTTAATATTTTGTATACTTTGCTGTGCACTTTAAGAAAATGTTGTTCTTTTTATGCATAACTTGTCGTTGTATTTGTCTGTAATAGTTTATCTTCCGTTATAAAATTATAATATATGTGTTAGCAAGCGGTGTATACCTATAAGTAATTGTACAATTAGCTCTTGTCACTTTTTTCATATTAATGTACCCATGTATTATTGTAACAATTGTTGGTATACCTAATAAATAAATAAATAAATAAATACGAGTTTCGACGCGGAAGTAACGCGGCAGAAACAGCCCGCAATATCAATGTTGCCTTTGGAGAGGGGTCTGCCAATGAACGCACCGTGCGATTTTGGTTTAAACGCTTTCGCGATCGAAAATTCGACTTGAAGAACGAGCCACAAGGAAGACCCACTCAGGTGAATAACGATGAATTAAGAGATATGGTGGAAGCCGATCCTGGTGAAACTACCCAGGAATTAGCGGTATGGTTTAACGTTACCTTACCCACAATATTGACTCATTTGCGTCAAATCAAATATAATACAATAAAATAAAATTAAAAACAACGAAAAATGGGTGCCTCATGATTTGACTGATCTGAAGAAAGAAACGCGTGTTGAAACTTGTTTTGCCTTGTTGAATCGGTACAGAAATGAAGAAATATTGAATCGAATTCTGACATATGATGAAAAGTGGATTCTTTATGATAACCATAAACATACCTTCACGCCTTTTATCCCCGAAGGGGTAGGCAGAGGTGTTATACACACCTACTCTTCGCAAGTTATGTTTCAGTCCCAATGTAATAGGGGGCGAGCCTATTGCCAGCTACTGGGCACATTATTAAGCGAGCGATAATTAACATTTTTAATTTAATACACACATAACTTCGAAAAGTCAGAGGTGATGATAACCGTAAAAGAAAAATGCAATGGCTAACCCCAGGTCAAACGCCACAACAGTGTCCTAAAGCAAAGCTTTCCAATAAAAAAGTAATGGTAACTAAACGTTTGGTGGTCTCAGCATGGTGTTATTCACTATAGTTTTCTCCGATCTGGTCAAGCAATAACGGCAGATGTCTATTGTACCGAATTCCGAACAATGTTGGCAAAACTAGCATAAAACAGCCCCGACTCATGAATCGATCTTCACCATTATTGCTCCATGACAACGCGAGACCTCATACAGCACGAGAAACCGTTTTGACCCTTCAGGAACTGCATTTTGAGACCATTCGTCATCCTCCGTATTCGCCAGACCTTGCTTCAACGTAGTACCATTTTATTGGTGATTTGGACAATTATCTACGTGGCAAGAAGTTTTCTTCCCAGGAGGCAGTACAAAATGCTTTCACACAGTTTGTGCAGTCTAGATCCGCAGAGTTCTATCGTAAAGGCATAAATGACATTCCTATTAGATGGCAGCAATCTGTATATATAAAATCCTTGCGTTACTGACTGACTGACAGACAAGCTACAGCCGAAACTACTCACCGCAAGACCGCTGAAATTTAGCATGTATGTTCCTTGGGGACCGTAGGGGTGCACTAAGAAGGGATTTCACGAAATTCCCACGGTATCGGACAAAACGGGAAATTAAAAAATATGTGCGTGCGAAGCCGCTGGCGTCGACTAGTGTATAGATAATAATGGTAACTATTATGATTAAAAAATATGTTAAAAATAAACAATTTTGATTTTCAGTACAAATCGGCAATTTCATACTTTAACCCCTAATATAAAATTTTAATGACATGTAATTTAATATGATTCCATTCCAAAAAAAATTTTGTACCTAAATTATGTTTTTTGGAATCGCCACCACATCATTAAATGCCTTTAATGTCGTTAGATACTATTTATTTATTATGTTTAATTTTATTAAATGTTATAATATCTTGTACTCAATCAGTTGGATCGGTGGTTGTATTGCAAAAGGTATCATGTCAATTAAATATAGGTACTACATTTGCATTTCTTCACGCGTTCCACAAAGGAGATGTACCATTTGGCCATACATTATGGGCCTGGCACGGCCAAACACGACACCATGTGTGTTTTGAAGATAAATGACTACTCTATTAACCTGTATAATTTCTTTTTAAATAACTTTTGGTGGCAATAAGATACGAGATATTTGAAATGGAAATTATTCCGCAACTAAATATACCTCAAAATTAAATTTTAACATAAATATAATACCTAGATGTAAATAAAGGTATGTCTTTGCGTCTTAAAGAACAAAAACTACATAAAGAGTGGCCAATAATAATGAATAATCACCTGTGTACTATGAATACTCGTCCAAAAAAGCTAACCACAATCACAAACACCGCTGCATATTCTTAGCATGGGTAGACGGTACTGATCATTATTATTGAATTTATATTCAACTAGAGGACGCCAGCAGCTACGCCTGCATTTTCTTTAATTTACACGTTTTGGCCGATCCCGTGGGAATTTCGGGAAATCCCTTCTTAGTGCAACCCTACGGTCCCCAAGGAACATAAATACCAAATTTCAGCTTCCTGTGCCCAATAGTTTCGGCTGTATCGTGTCTGTCAGTCAGTCAGTAACGCAAGGATTTTATATATTAAGATTACATTACATAAAAACCGTACGAAAACACCAATAAATCAGAGCAAAATATTTACGATACACAGTAGCAACACGAATGACATAACAGATAAAAAAAGTGTTGCAAATGGTTTGAAAAAATATTTCTACTATCGATTAAAAAACAAAACGATTTTTACCGATTAATAATTATGGAATGTATAATAAATTATATATTTCTTGATTCTTTTTACAAATATACTTATAAAGTAAATAAAATATATTGTTTTCTAATATAATAATAAAAATATTATTTCCTTAAAACAATTTCTGCCTACCATACTTCATTTTATTTTTAATGCTGGCAACATAAGACATTCATCCGCTATTACCATAGCCTATTCAAAATAATTAATCTTTAAAAACTAAATTCTTTCACCGATACTCTATCAAGAAACGAAAACGATGTAAAAATTTTAAAAATTATATGTTTAATTTCAACGATTCCCAACTTTCTGGCCGCTACAGGCCGTATTTGGTATTTCTCCTTTATCCTAATATTAACGATCTGGAAAATGGAGGTAATTTGCGTTCATGGTCAGTATACCAACAGATTGTTAATTTTATTACTGCCGGTTCGTATACCGTTGTCGTCATACTCACTAAAATGTAATTTCTTGTGGTGGCATCGTGTGTCGGGTCATCCCTGTCTCTCTGATATGGCGAGAGGGATGATGGCTGGCACACGACGCGCTGGGATGATGGCTGGTATAAATATTAAATTTTTGATATTTAACTGCATCATTTCCATCATGGTTCTGAACATTTGCGCGGATTGCCTGCATTGTTAGGTCCATAATGTAAGTGGATGCTCCTGTTTCACCATGTCTATGTTCAGGAGGCTAACTAAATGAACATCAAAATTAAACTTGATTATGCTTGAGTACTATGTACAGTAAATATATACAAGTAACATAGAAGGTGTAACAGTTGCAGCACCTTAAAAAGGTTTTAATTGTTATGTGTTATTAAAAACCTGGCGATGAAAAAGAGTGACCGTGAGTTTTATTGCCCGTTCTTTCTCATGGTTCTACGCCCTTGCTTTGCGAATGTGATGTAAATGTGGAAGCATACAGTAATAATGTTTTAAATTTGACGTTCATAAGTGTCACTTTGTGATCTAAATGAATAAAGGATTTTGTCTTTGAGTAAGGAGAGTATGAATAACTGTAACTTTTGCAGTAGTCACAAAATACCTTATTGCAAAATATGAATTAAAATATGAGTAGGTACCTAATACTAGTCTGTAGTAAAAAGACTTTTAACAGATAGTCGTTATTTGTTCCAATTGGAGACAAACTCTTTTAGAAAATTGTAATATTAATGGACACAATAATTGTAAGGCTTGTCTATGGCTCAAACTTTTTAAATATGTATACTCCTTGATTTGTAATATATGCAGAGAGGTTGGACTAGGTTTAGACTAGAGAGAACATGCCCTATAGGTGGGTCCACACAGACCGAGCAGCCTCGCGAGGCATTTGCCGCGCGAGGAAACGGTCCCCGAATGAGCGCGGCCATAGAATAAAGCTGCGTTCACATTTATCTGACGAGATCTCTCGTGACGGTCTCTGTCGTAATTACTTACCGTTCACATTTGTCTGTCGCGGTCTGTCGCGATCTGACGCAGTTTTGAATCAGTGCTGTCTTGACTCTCGTGGAGTTCACGCTTTCGCAATGTTTTTGATGAATTATCCGATTCAGATTAAGTAGATATCCAATTATATCCATAAATTATTTACATAGGATTATATTATTTTGTATTCAATTAGCTCGTCTATAGGTACTGTATAAGAATAATATTATAAAAAGAAGTCACAGACATTTGTCTGACGTGTCGTGTCGCGCGCTGTACCGGCCCCACACCCCACCCTCCCTGTCACAGACCGGGATATCGTCTGCCGCGACAAGACAGACGCCATCACTACAGATCACGTCAGATAAATGTGAACGCGGCCTAAAGCGCAGCAGCCTCGGCAACATCTGTTTATAAATATCCGTAGTAAAAACGAAATTGTAGTTGTCATAAAGTTTGAATTCAGAACATGAAAATATAGTTGAAAATCTATGATACTATTCGGTTTATTTACTCATGTGATATTATTGCGCATGTATTTTGCCACTTATGAATTAGAGTGACATAGTACATTTACCATCTATCGGTTTTACGTATCAATGTGAGATCCTTGGTCTCTCTCTCTCTCTCTCTTATTTTTAAATTTTGTTCGTAAATACATATAGTACTTGGAAATGGTCATACTGCAATAGGGTGGTGGCATGTGTTTTCACTACCCGGCTGCCTGACTAACCCCAACCCTCCTTAAGCTTTGGTTTCCTAGGAAAGCGGTGCCGTCATATAGCGGCCAAAATATTACGGACGCAAAAATGCGGCCGTCTTTACGATAACGACGTGTGGAAAGTTCCACGGTCGTTTTAACACACCGTCAGTCATTTTTTTAAACAAATGTCAAACGAAAAGTATCCTAGATAGAAAATCGATGACCTTGATTTAGCTTTAGTAATGTACTTGGAAGATGAAATATCATCAGGAGAGGAAAATAGTCCTATGGCGGCAGACGATTTATTCAAATCTCGTGGTACTGAAGGTGCATTTAAGATTTTAGTAAGTCGCCATTTACTACTGAGCTTTGAATACAACTTTGTACTATATTTTGTACGTTGTTCCGGTAAAAAAAACACAAATACGTATTAAAAATACCTTTGTAGATCTAACATTAGCGAATACTATTTTATATTTTAAATATACTGTTAAACTGTTATAATTAAATAAAGTATTTTTTTTTACAATTAATCTGAGTCCAATCTCTTAATTCGCGCTGTAGACCCCCCCTCTTTTCCGTCGCAGACCGGGATATTGTCTGTCGCGACACGACAGACGCCGTCACGACAGATTAAATCAGATAAATGTGAACGCGGCCTAGAGCGCGGCAGCCTCGGCCCCGTAGGAAAAAACAAAATTGTAGTTGTCATAAAGTTTGAATTCAGAATGCATGTATCAAATTGTCGACTTGTGAATTACAATGAAATAGTACATTTCATGGTTTTAAAACTTAGAACAAAGTTGAATAGAACCTCATTTATTTAGATAAAATGAGCGCTAGATGGCAGTAGAACTCACTTTTTTACATAATCACTTATTCTCACGTTTAATTATTCTTAAAATATTTATTTCAAAATTTTCTCCATAAAAACATTTGTAAAAAGCAATTTTTATTCTGAAAACAACATTTAAATGTTAATGTTTCTTAATTTCCTGGACTCTGATTCCCGCACACTTCGCCTAGGTACCCATCTTACTTGAGAAATTTTGCATTCCACTGGAATTAAGCAACATTCACAGCAATGTCCACAAGAAGATGTTGTGTTTGAAACTGTAATAAAATTTGTAAGTAACTAAAGCCACTTTTATAAGTCATCTAACTCTTCAATCTTAAGGTTATCGTTTTGTGTGTAAAGTTTCCTTAAAGTAATGGGCAGTCATTTTAAGGAATCAGTACCTTCAAAATAAACTGTCACTAGTCTACCATGGAATAGTGCTATCCCTTTGGGTTGCGGAGGTCAGACAGGCAGTCGCTCTGTGGAAAAACTCATATTCAGTCAAATCCGGTTAGAGGAGTAAGCAGACCCCAGGTTGAAAAATAGGAGGATGATGATGATGATTAAAGCTATGGAGAAAACCCATTTCTTTTAAAGACACTGAATGTATATATATCCCCTGCAATGATTTTCACTATGCTACAGTATCAGGAAGATTGGTAATTGAAAAATGGGCAGACTGTTTAAAAAAGGCGAGAAAGTGGTGACCTATTAGAAATAGGTTCCGAGAGCGTGCTCAGAAAGGTTTCTGTATTACCATCACTAATAAAACTTAGCCGAATGATTCGAACAGCTTCCCTTACACCCGACTTCAATGACAATATATTTGATCAATTTGAGAAAATAATAAAAATATTTTTTATAGTAATGAATGATGGGCAAGAAAATTTAGCAAAAGGAAACATACTACGCTTCTGCAAAGTGAAAATCCTGCATATCAAGGACTTTGCTTAATGCCAAAAGTAATATATCATGTGAATTTAAAGAAAATATCAAACATGAAAGTAAAATGTGCAACACAGGTTTTTATCCGAACTATAGCTGCCAGACTTATCTTAGATTGTATTGCACAGCCTGCGTGTCAATGAGATGAATATGCTGCACCGGATGAGTGGAGTCACGCAGAAGGGCTGCATTAGGAACTTACGCATCTTGAATAAAAAATTCTCAAAAATTTTGAAGAAATATGCACCAACTTATTTATTTTTACTTGGTGTAAAGTCATCAATAAAGTTTTAACTGGGTCCAGAATTGACTATGATGAAAAATCTCAGATACAACAAAAATGTTATGAATATTGTAAAAAACGTTTGAAAATAAAGGGTGCTAATAAACCAATGTTTTTTTATATATTCTTTTACAGTACGCAGTTACACACTTCAGTTCAGTAGCATGTACATCCATAAGCAAAAACCATGGTTGTCACTTAGGGATGTCTATGTAATTGAACCACATAATAAAATAAATTTGTCTAATAATATCTAATAAAATACCTACTATAGTTAAAAAATGCTTGAAACGACCGCCAGGTAGCGCTAATAGCTTGAGTGACGTCTCTATCCTCCTATATACAAAGGTACTCTGTGGTACATTTGCCATCTATCGGTCTACGTATCAGTATGTAATAATGAGCCATAAGCCATAACATACATATTTACTTATACTTACTTTTTTTGTAAATATATACATAGAAACACCCAGACCAAGACAAACATTCATGTTCATGCACGTGCACAAGTGTTTGACATGAGCGGGAATCGAACCCGCGACCTTCGGCGTTGCAGTCGCTTACACTCCCGCTTTGCCAACCGGTCGTCGATTATAGTTATACCTAAAGGATGGAATAGGTAGACATGGAAAAAAACATAGAATGAATTATAGGAAATGAATGTCTGTAGGCAAGGATACTGTAACCGAAGCACAGACTGAAGGATTATCATTGGTACAATAAATAGCGTCAAAGATGAGAATGTTATGATGAATGTATCCTCCGTCATTCAGTGACCAGTGGATAGGGTATGCGACTGCTGAGCGGAGGTCCCGGGTTCGATTCCCGGGTCGGGCAAAAGCGTTACTGGGTTTTCCCGAATTCTCAGAAGCAGCACGGACTCTGCTGATGTGCCTGTTAACGGCAATAGGCTCGTCCCCTATTACGTGGGACCTAAACATTTCATGGTGAAATGTGGATGTAATAATATTACAACTCTGCCTATTCTTACGCGGATACAGACGTGAGACTATAAAAAAAATGTCCAACATACAAACACACTTGCGAATTTATATTATTAGTAGGGATTATTATGTTCGAGCGAGGCACGAAACAGCATCCAGACCGCGGCAAAACAAAAAACCAAACTCGATGGCTCGGCCGCTCGGTAGCTCGCCCGCGGCGGCACACGCGCATGCCTCGGCCGGGGCACGTCCACACAGAGCGCGCAGCCTCGCGCGCCAATTCCTCGCGAGGCTGCGCGCTCTGTGTGGACGTGTCTAATTCGGTAGCTCGGGCGCACGGTAAGCTCGGCCGCGGCAGCACATGCGTTTTCCTCGACCGAGCCACGTCCACACAGACCGAGCAGCCTCGCGAGGCTGCTCGGTCTGTGTGGACCCGCCTTATAAATTTCCTTAAACCGAACGTGCAACATGTAATGTCAGTTAGTCTTAGTTGGTTAATCATAACGTCAAATTACGCGTCTCATTTAAAGAGGCATAGACTCTTTACATACTCATATCTTTGACTACATTCTCTAAATAGCCGTGCTGTGATCTGTCATCAGTGTAAAATTTGTTGGACGTTTGTGTTTACATTTTTAATAACTTTTTTTGCATTTAAATTGTAAGTAAGCTTATAATAATTAAATACTCATTAAATAATACACATGGTGTATATGATATCGCGATGTGGATTCCGCTATTCTCGGAACGGAAATAACAGGAGAAACTTTATCTTCTAGCAGTGAGTCGGAATTTTCCAACAAATGTATTTACTTTTCTCGTATTAATGCTATAATGAGTGTTAAGTTTACACAATATCATTGTATTGCAAATCAAAGGAAAGCTTGCATACGTATGTGTTATGAATTTAACTCACAAATTGTTATTTTGTACATTTATTGATTTAATAGCCTTACTGATGGGATTTGACAGTGAAAGGAGATATCGATGTTTTTTGAATGAGGGATAAATACGGAAACTAACTATAGGACATGAATGTAAAATTGTAGCTGGAAGCGACAGGGGTAGCCGCGGTTGCTAAGTTGGCAATAAACAAAGACGCCCAGCGGTCTAATGTTCTATCGCGCGTTTGATAGTAAGCGCAGTTTAATGTACATAATTTACTTAGATACCTACCTTAAAAGTAGCGTCTATTAACCTAAAGCCAAGTGTTTCAGTGTACGCGCGTGTGTAGGCTTACATTTTTGCATCTATAAAATAATAGATGGATTAGGGATGTGAGTAGCATTCTTTATTATTAAGAAGGTGTTTTTTATTACAGGTTGCCTATTAATGACGTCACAAGAAAACTTTGGATAAATGCCGTTGGACGGCCTAGTTTGATTTAGCAGAAGAATCGTATTTGTTCACGTCATTTTGAGAAATACTGTTTTTTAAAGACAGAAAGCACCTGGCATCATTTAAAACCGAAAGCTGTGCCTACATTACATTTATGCCCGGACATTGCACACTCGGTAGAATTATTTATCCAAAGCTAAACAAAAAGTGTGTAATTTTAGTTTTAACATATTAATAAAATATAATAATTACAACGATTTTAATTAATCTACCTACTTCTATATTATTTATCATATTAGTGCTATCCTGACTAGGGAATGCAAATCTCGCGAGATTTGGGCTCAAGCGAGATCTCGCGAGATTATGAAGCCAATCTCGCGAGATCTCGCCAATTTCGAGATCTCGCGAGATTAACAGTTTTGTATGTTTTTTTGTAAATAATCGCAATATTTGAATAAATTAGGACATAAATAATAACCATTTTAAGTATTATAAGATAAACATTACTTTTCACGAACTTTTCAATAGATGCTTCAAAAATTGTTTGACGTACCTATCTGTCTATAATTTTTTAATAAACTTTTATGAAGTAAACCTTTACGGACGGATCTGTCAAATAAGAAGTGAAAGAAACAACAAGTCTTCGCTTCTAATATCAAACAAAAATCTTTTAGTAATAAAACATTTCTTTTATAATAAACAAAACAACGAGAGGTCAAAATTTTTTTTATTGTCATCTATGTTGCGAAACTGAGGTACCTATTAATCAATTAGATAAATAAAACTATATCTACTCTGTAGACTTTTTAGATATTACAGATTAATTAACATAATATATAAATAAGGCAGACTATTAGAAATTACAGAATCTAATTAATAAAATATACCAATGAAAGGGACGATTGGTTCAGTTCAAATCACAAGCCATTATTACGAATTATTTTCAAAGGAGCTCCTTTAGAAGCACAAAATGTCCAAAGAATCGTCTGCTAACAGCTTCCTTTTCTGTTGGCCAGATAACCAGCCACTGAGAAGGCCCTTTCGGATTTAACGCGAATTGAAACCGCAGTTCTCAGGCAGACATCCACGAACATGCAAAATTTTGCGTTTTGACCCCCCGGACTCGTATAAATTCATTTCATTTTTTATTAATGCCGATACCGATAGATTGCGATCCGTCCGTGTCAGTTCGCGCTTCGAATAAGACGTTTTTATGCTCGACTGCAATCTCGTAAATCTCGCGAACGAGATTGCATTCCCTAATCCTGACTGATCAAAGATGTCTTGCCTTGTAGTCCGCTACATAATATTCTACCATAAATTATAATATTCTTTCACATTCACACAACATTATCTGGTCCCAAACTAAGCATATCTTGTACTACGGGTACTAGACAATCGATAAACATGCATATATACTTTTCTGTAAATATATTACATATTATACATAGTACCATCCAGACCAAGACAAACATCCATATTCAAGCACACAAATGTTTGACTTGAGCGGGAATCAAACCCGCAAGCTTCGGCGTGGCAGTCGGATTACCTACAACTCTAAAAAAATCGAGCAGTGTCCAACGTTAGAAAATTGCCAAAGCCTACCGTGCCGCATTAGCCAATCTGGTATAATTCGTACAATACATCATCTAAGTGACAGTTTCTTAGCATCGCATCGCAACGCATCGCTCATTAGTTTATGAATACTTTTTGTCAATAGATTTTATGGCTGAAACGAACAATTAAACACGTGATTTTTTTAGTACTGTCTGTCTGGCAAGTCTTTGCAAAGCACTGTCCGGTGTCAACAGCAAAAACTACAATTTCAATATTTTAGTTGTTTACTTTTACGGCTTAAATATATATACACATACTAAAGTTAGACATTTGACCAAAAATATTTATCGATAAATCATCACTGTTACGAACAACACTCGGTTTCCTAACTCAATGTTTTGTCTACTGTTTGCCTACCACGAGGCTGCTATAAGAGCGTGCTGCTAAACCTATCGACAGCTCTTTCTATCATACTGCATGTGCCATTAGAGAGAAGATATCAATCATAGCAACCGCTGTTGTTATTTAGTGTTACAAAATATAACCTAAGGCATAGAAGCCTTAGGTTATATTTCTTTGAATATATGCCTACTTATATAAGAAATACTGAATAAGTAATTATTAGGTTTACCTTACTTACTGCCTTAATGGCATTATTATACGATTACAAAGTAGAAACCACAATGTAATTTGTATTAAACTTGGGGCAAGCGTTACCTGCGGGTAAAAAAGGTCGCGTGCTACAAATCACTGCGGGAACAAAATTCATACCTACATAGCTATATAAAAAATACGAATTTGGGCCTCGGGCCGTCTACAGAATGAAAAAGAGTAATCTCTTAAAATGTTTGATTAGTTATCTGATTGGTTCCCAAACGGGCTGTACGTTAAAATTCAAATTCAAATATTTTATTGCTCTCCATATGTTTTCATGGTGTTACATACATAAATAGATCAAATGTGGACCCTGACGGGCACGGCAATTTACAAAAGAAGAAGAAAGGAGGAAGACGCTGGCGACAATATTTCGGTTATTTTATGTTTTATATACATTTCTAATAATAATTAAATAGCTATTTACATATTGTCATTTAAATTTATATTATAATTATTATTAACGAAAAAAAATTAAAGCTATAGGTAATGTCAAGGATATTTTAAATGTTTTATTTTTCTATTATTGAGTTTATAGATTAGAGAATTAATTATTTCAATGTAATATTTTAATTAGCCAATGGGGTTTTTCATTTATTATATTTTTTGTTTTAAAATGGTTGGAGATTAATATTTTAGACTAAGGAAGTTAAATTATCATTTAAGTATTCATCTGTACTATAGTAAACTTTTTGTAGGAGTATGCGTCTTAGTTAATGTATGAAAATATTAAATTTGGTTTCATTTTTAATTGTATTTGGTAATTTGTTATATATTTTTATTGACATTACGAATGGGCTATTTGAGTGCATGGCAAGTTGAGAGGTGGGTAGGTTAAGCCTGTTTCTATGGCTTAGTGTCATGTTTGTGTTTATGTCTGCTCTTTTAGTATATAGTTCTGGATATTTTCGCACAAATTTACAGATTTCAAAGATGTAGATACTGGGTAATGTCAATAACTTTAGCTCCTGAAAATGAGCTTTGCAGGTTTCTCTCACATTTATGTTAACTATTATTCTTAACAGCTTCTTTTGCAATGTAAGCAGCGTAGGTGCGTCTGTGCTGTTTCCCCACAAGATGACACCGTACTTAAGCCAGGCGTATGCATAAGCGTAGTATGTTGCCAGTGCAGTTTTTAGGTCTGTAGTTTTTTTTTTATTTCTCGTAGAGCGTATGAGAATTTTGATAACTTAGCTCTTATTCTTATATTATGAGACTTCCAATTAATGTTAAAATCTATATCTATGACTCATAAGGTGAATTCATTAACTACTTCAATTTCTTTATTATTAAAAGTAAAATTTATATTAATAGGAGCTTTTTGACGTGGGTGGAAGGTTATTAACTTAGTTTTATCAAAGTTTATTTCTAAGTTATTTGCGGTCATCCAATCAGTAGTAGAGCTTAGTATTGAGTTTAATTTTTCATTTAGGTTCGTATTATTATTACAGGAGGTAAGTATTGATATGTCGTCTGCGAAGAGGACACTTGATTCTTTTATGTGTTTTGGCAGGTAATTTATATAAATTATGAAGATAAGGCATGCTATCACACTTCCTTGTGGAATTGAGGCTTTAATTATCTTACTGTTGGATCGGATAAGTTCAATATTATTTATTTTCTGGTTATAAAATTCTATTTCTACCAGATGTGTTCCCTATTTTGTAGGTACGACACAAACCAGTCATAACATTTGCCACGAATCCCTATGCTGTATAGTTTGTCTAATAGTAATTTGAATTGCACTCTGTCATAGGCTTTAGTCATGTCGAGTAACAAGCCAATGGTATATTTTTTTTTGTTTTAATAATGTTTAAGGCCTCCTGAATATATTTGTAAACAGCAAACATAGTAGAACGGTTGTTCCTGAATCCATTTTGGCAATCATTTAGAATATTAATTTTTTCACAAAACTCGTAAACACGGTTGCACATGGCTTTTTCAAATATTTTGAAGCTCTTGGTAGGAGAGCTATGGGGCGATAGTTATTGGGGACAGTTTTTGTGCTCTTTTTATGGATCGGTTTTATGAGTGATGTTTTAGCATGTCAGGGAAAATGCCTTCATCAAAAGACTGATTTAATAAATTATAAAAAGGTAGAGTGAGTTCATCGTCACATTTTAGAAGTAAGATGGGTGGGAGTTCATGAATACCCTGACTTTTTTTGTTTTTTAAGATTTTATAATAAAATTTACCCCATATGGTTCGACTGGGGAAAGATAGATCGAGTTCTCAGTACTGGACAGTATAGGTGATCGTTTGCTGTAGGTAGAATGTGAGTGACTTTCTCCCACAGAAGCAAAGAAGTTATTGAAAATATCAGGTTAGACTAAATATCCCGGATAATCCTTATCATTGATGTACCAGCGTAAAGGATTTAAATTTATTAAAACGTTTAAAATAGGTGATTATTTTCAAAATGTCAAACATTAATGCCGTGTAAATAATTAACATTTGAAATGTGCTGCTCTGTTCAATAAATGTCTAACTTAATATTGGAATCGGTGAAAATAAACTATATTTCAATGTTATTCTGAGAAAATTTTGAGACTTGGGAAGGCTCAGGACTATGACCGTGAGCTGTCTCCAGTAGTGTAAAAATGGGGGACCTGGATCAAAAGATCCAGGCTCCCCCATTTTTACAATTAACTTCATTCTTTACATTCACAGCAACATAATTTACTTATTTTACTACTCATATAATATATTCTTTAATACATACTGAATGAATATCTTAAACATTTTTCTGTCCATGAAATTAAATGATTAATGTATCTAGTTCTGAGTATTTGATAACATGATAAACATCGAATGAACATTGATATCTGACCCGTACAATGCAATAATGATCTCATCACTGAGGGACGCAGATTGTTACACGTGCTATTTATAATTGTTTCTCTTAATACACTATTTAAAATATAGGTATCTATTTATGTTTCAAGTTTTCATTTTCTTAAATAAAACTATAATTCATTGGCAACATAACAAGTGTTTATTGACAATAATTTAATTTTACAAAGACTGATAAAACGTATTGTTCAAGTAATGTAACATATCTTTAACTCGCAAGTAGATGCTATCAGTGTAAATGTCTTTTACAATATGCTGAAAACATATCTCAGCACTGCACCGACAGACGGATGATTCAATGCTTTCAAACTGGTTTGCATTATAAACCTCGACCCGAATTACTTTCGAGCCCTTTGAAACAGTTTTATAAAAATTCAACAACTGTCTGCTATCCGCATTGTTCGTCCGTTCTTCCTCATCCAAATAATTAACGACATTTTGCACCACATCAGGGTCTATCATCAGTGGAGGTGAAACCGGTGAGTAAGTCCAAGTGGGTAGCTGAAACATATTATTCGTTTATATTTAGTTTACAGACCACTATATTAATTAATCCTATGAAATTAATAAAAAAAAAACAAATAAAATATAGTTAATATACTGACCGACATTATAGTATTTCACAGGTGCACGTCAAAAGAAGTCAGAAAGTTAAATAATTTTATTTCATTTTTTTCTCTATCTTATATAACAATCATTTTGTATTGTAAAATGAATATTCATATGTAATATAAGATCAGGTGTAACATAATATCATGAAATGTGAAGATATGTTTGTTCATTGTAAATTTGATTTTGAGGGGCCCGTGGCAAAGTGGCGACCGCTCGAATCAAGTGATTCGCGAGGTTAAGCGCGTTCGTCACCGTCTGGTTTATAGATGGGTGACCGGCCACAAAAAGTCACACCCCCCGTGCCTCGGGGAGCACGTTAAGCCCTCGGCCCCGGCTGTCATCAGAACATCTTTGACAGTCGTTAGAGGCATCAGTACCCTCATACATCTAGTCTAAACCATAGAATATGGCTGTCCCTTCGGGTTGCGGAGGTCAGACGGCAGTCGCTCTGTGGAAAAACGAATGTTCAGTCAAATCTGGTTAGACTAGAAAGCGGACCCCGGGCTCCAAGGCGTAAGTCCTGAATGCAATCGGGATAACGCTCGGAGGATGATGATGATGATTGTAAATTTGATTTTTTGCTAATGCCTTATACTAACATACCTATAATAAATACTTAACACGGGCAAATCCATAGAAATCACTTAGTATATATCTAAAATTAAAGGTTTAAACCTACTGTTCATAATGTAGCATACTACTCATATATTTTTATTATAAAATTATATTTATTTACTATCCAAGTAACAACAGTGTATCATATCCCCAATGAGACTCAGAGGTTTACAGATATTTGATTCCAAACGTATGTCATTGTATTGTAATACTATCATCATATTTTATGTCCGTTGCTGTTTTACCCGACTACGTAAAAAGAGTTAATGGTTTTAACAAAAAAGTTATACTTTTTTATTAAAGATGTTCAATCATAGCAATATCCTGTCTTTCAAGAACTAGATATCGTTGAATTCATTATTGCGTTGTTACATGTGCTATAAAAGATTTATGCAGACTATGCATAATTATATTTAGTACGAGCAAACCCGTGTTATTTGTGTAGTCAGAATAGACGTCTCATTAGTGGAAATTAAGTGTTCTCTTGTTTATACATATAATTTACAAGTACATCCATGGTATTAAAAAAGTACGCTCCACTTAAAGTTTAAAGGGAGTGTATACACCATTCAGAATACAACATGAGTAACAGTGTACCATCATCCTAATGATAGGTACTTATTTAGACAAAGTGCTGACTGAGCTCTACAACCATGTTTTTATATTTGTAAGTCACTATATTGTTTTAGTATCGGATTGTCTGTATGTTCGGAACAGATTTTATATGAACAAAAACATGTGTTCGGTAAGTATTTATCATAAGCGAAGACATAGTATTCGGGTTGTATGATTTTAAAACATTAAATAGGATAGGTATCTTATTTTGCACTTTAAGCAAATTAAGGACATATTTGGAGGAATATCGTCTGGATTGGGTGTATATAAAGCGTATCGATGTTGCCTAATTCACAAACAGCTCTCCACGAGGGAAAGGATCTTCACCTAGATAGCAACGCTTCAACCAGAACTAAGATGTAAGTAAACCATTTTTTATATTATTCTCTCTCACCTTTTATTAATAATTTAATCTTGCAATCGTTTGAATGATTTAGTCATTCAAATGATTTGATCGCTCGTTCATTCAAGCGATTGGAATAGTAAAAGAATGAGAACAACCTTTATATCAGTTAAATGATTAAGAATCATATGTGTCAGCCTCGATGATGTAATGTTCAGTGTAACCGACAGCCATGCATGTGGTCACGGGTTCGACTCCCGCACAAGTCAAATATTTGTGTGCATGCATATAACTATAATTCTCAATCATTATATTAGTTAAATGATTAAGAATCATAGGTATCGGCCTCGATGACGTAGTGTAACCGACTGCCACGCCTGAAGTCGCGGGTTCGATTCCTACACAAGTCAAACATTTGTGTGCATGCACATGAATGTATGTATGTATTTATACATTTTGTATAATATGTATGTATTTACAAAAAGTATATACATATGTATGTTTATGCATTGTTTAGTACAAGCTTTGCTTAGTTTAGGTTAGATGGTATTGTGTGTATGTGGTAGAATATTATTATTATTATAGGTCTCATTCATTCATCTCTCAGTATTCATACCATCATGTACGATGATTGAATTTCCAGATTAAGCAAGATACATAAGTAAATCTTTGATTGAATATTAATTCCAATATAATTTATTATTCCAGGTCCGAGTCAATGCCTCAATTGTTCTCATCCGAAGAAGACTCGGATGTTGAAAAGCAGCCGAGGCAGCAGAAATCGCCCCCAAAGCCGGCTGCAAGCAAGCGGTCCAAACCAGCTGAGGGATCTAAAGCACATGTGACTAAGATGCCTCGAATAAACCCAGTTCCTTTAGCTGACAATAAGTTAACGGCAAAGGATCTCTTCGGTAGTGAAAGCGAGCCGGAAGATACATCTATGAAAGCATCTTCGTCGACGGGTAAAGAACCGGCTCCTCTTTATTCGTACTACACTAAACGGGTCGAAAAAGGTTATGCCCGGAAAATTTCCGAGACCAAAGAAGGACCCTATTATATAGAAGTAAAGGTGTATAATTGTGATGAAATTAAAGCTATACCACCAGTAAATAGGTGGCGCCACTCTATCGCTACAATTAAAACTAGACTAGGTACTAATACAGAAATGTGGCGTCATTTGAAAAAGTTCATGTCATCAGTTGACAAAAATTTTAGTAACTGTCCAGTCACCCTTATAAATTCTTACTATAATTAAAATTATACGTATAACAATTATATTAATATTAAGATAATAAATATAATATCTACTTGTAGTCTATCCAAACTTATTATTACTTATTTTTCACTTGTTACTGAATATAAACATTGACTAAATAAAATATATAATAGTATACAAAACTAATGTTTTATTTCCAGTTCCACAGTCCAACGATCGTAGAACATCAATAACAAGACCATCTAATACAATGAAAACTTGTACCGAATGTAAAATTGAAATACCACAAAATCGATACGCATATCATAACAGAACTAATATACATAAGACAAATAGCTTATTGAGTACCGAATTTAAAAATGTTTCTATTGTAGCAACAGCATTTAAAAATAGAATTGTAACTTTTCGTCTGAACTTAGCTCAGGCTGACGAGCACCTCATAAGTGAGGCGATCCTGAGTAATAGCCAGACGCGTACAGGTCAAGATGATGAGCCCCTTATCCGTAAGGCGATCTTGAATTCTGTGCGTTCAAATATCTGTGAATTACAATTAGCTCGGGATGTCGAGCACCTCACTTATGAGGCGATCCCGAGTAATATACATACAAATCAAAATCATGAGTACCTCGTTCCTGAGGCGATCTTGAATTCTGTACATTCTGATATTGAGAAATTAATAAATATGGTACTTAAAAAATATGACTGTATAAAAGTAAATTTTGAGCTGTTTGCTAAGTTTCTTCTCATTAAATCTTATCACGAAGAAATTGAAATGAAATCTTTTATCACCAAGTATGATATAATTTATAAAAATACTGATATACATGAGTTTTTTTCGAATAAAATACATATCTTGATGCGAAAATTTTCAGAATTTGAGCATGTACAGTCAGGTTGGACATACCTTTCGCTAAGTCATATTGAGATAAATATATGTAAATACTGTCCCATGCGTGGTGGCACCTACATACAGTTACCTTCAATAATAAAAAATACTAAAAGTTGTTTGAATTTACATAATAATGATGAGTCTTGTTTCTTATGGAGCATCGTAGCTGCACTATTTCCTTGTAAAAAGAATGTGTGCAGAACGACATCTTATCCTCATTACAGCAAAGTTCTAAATATTCAAGAAATATCATTACCTCCTTCATATAGTGACATAAAGATTTTTGAACAGATAAACCCTACAATAAGCATTACCGTATACGGTTTAGACAAGAAGAGTATTGTCACTGGACCGTTATACATGACAAATAAGAAAAAAGAAAATCATGTAAATTTATTATATTTAGAACGGAATGGTAAAGGACATTACTGTTTAATAAAAGATCTCATACGATTAGTGCGACGTCAGGTTACTCATCATCATGGTAAAATTTTCTTATGTGATTTATGTTTACAATTTTTTACTAATGAAAATAAATATGTCTCTCATGCATGTTCTAAAATTCTGACAATACTACCGGAAAAACATACTATACTGAAATTTAAACATTATGAAAGAAAACTTAAAATAAATTTTATTATTTATGCTGATTTCGAAAGTTTGTTAATCAATTGTAATGATAATAGTTCTAAAAATACCACAACACTAAAAGTACATCAGCCGTCAAGTTTTGCATATTATATATGCTGTTCTCATAACAGCAGACTCAATAAGTTTGTCACTTACAGAGGCATAGATTGTGTTGAAGTTTTTATTAAACGTTTAATAAAAGATGTCAAAAGAATAACCAAAGTTTTATGTACTAATTTACCAATGAAACCTTTAACTCACGATCAAGAAAGAGAATATCGAAATGCAACCGAGTGTCACATATGCAATCAGTTATTGTCTGGAGATAAAGTTCATGATCATGATCATATTACTAGTGAGTATAGAGGGGCGGCGCACTCTTATTGTAATTTAATGTACAAAGTGTGTCCATTCATTCCAGTAGTATTTCATAATTTAAGTGGTTATGATTCACATATATTTATTAGAGAGTTGGCTAAATATGAAGGTTCAATCAAAATAATACCAAAAACAAAAGAAAAATATCTTTCGATTACTAAACAAATTAGAACAAACAAAGGCACTCGTTCAATACAAATAAAATTTATTGATTCCTTTCATTTTCTAAGCTCAAGCCTAGATTCTTTAAGTAAAAGTTTATCAGAAAGAGATTTTGTAAATTTGTCAAGAGAATTTATTGATGAAAGTAAACTTAATTTATTACGAAAGAAAGGCATTTACCCTTATGAGTACATGGACGATTGGTCAAAATTTAACGAAAAGCAACTACCGTCAAAAGCCAATTTTTATAATAGTTTAACAATGGAATCTATTACAGATGACGAGTATGCTCATGCTCAAAATATTTGGAAAACATTTAAAATAAAATCACTAGGTGAATACAGTGATCTGTATTTAAAATGTGATGTTTTATTATTAAGTGACATTTTTGAAAAATTTAGAGACACGAGTTTAAATTATTATAAACTGGATCCGGCTCATTATGTGACATCGCCTAGTTTGAGCTGGGATGCTATGCTTCTTTACACGAATGCTGAACTAGAGCTCATTAGCGACTTAGAAATTTATACATTTATTGAAAATGGTATACGTGGGGGCTTAGCACAGTGCTTTCTGCGTCATGCAAAAGCTAACAATAAATATTTACCTCATTATAATGACTTAAAACCCTCTAGTTATTTGATATATCTGGATTGCAACAACCTTTATGGTTATGCAATGACTAAAAAATTACCTGTATCAGATTTCACATTTTTAAGTCAAGGTGAAATGGACAGTTTTAATGTTTTAAAAGTATCTGATGACAACTTGTACGGTTTTATTTTAGAAGTAGATTTGTCCTACCCAGATACTATTCATGATCAGCATAAGGATTTACCATTCGCTGCAGAGAAATTCGTACCCCGAGGTGGAAAATCTGCTAAGTTAATTGCTAACTTGCATGATAAATTAAATTATGTCATACATTACGTACATTTAAAACAATGTATAAAAAATGGTCTGGTTTTAAAAAGAATTCATCGCATTCTCACGTTCAAACAAGATGACTTTTAAAAAAAATATATAGTTCTTAATACCAATCTACGTATAGCATCTAAAACATCTTTTGAAAAAGATTTTTTTAAGCTTCTCAATAATGCAATTTTTGGTAAAACCATAGAAAATAGAAGAAAACAGGTAGACATAAAATTAGTTACTAAATGGGATGATAAAGAGAATGCCACCAATAAAAAACTTTGCGCACAAAAATTGATTTCAAAACCTAACTTTAAAAGTTTATCAATATTTTCTGAGGATTTTGTAGCTATACAGTTAAATCGCGATAAAATATTATTAGACCGACCAATTTATGTCGGATTTACAGTTTTAGAATATGCCAAGGAGCATCTGTATCAATTTCATTATGATTTTATGAAGAAAAAATATAGAGACAATGTTGAATTATGTTATACTGATACCGATAGTTTACTTTACTTAATTCATACAGAAGACTTTTATCACGACATGCATGATGATTTATCGTATTTTGATACTAGTAACTTTCCAAGGGATAACAAATATAATTTACCTAGAGTAAACTCTAAAATCCCCGGTCTATTTAAAGATGAAATGGGAGGTGATGTTATTACAGAATATACAGGTTTAAGGGCAAAACTGTATTGTATCACTAGTTTAAATACACGTATAACTAAAGCAAAAGGTATGTCTAAGTCTGTTACCAAGAATTTACAATTAAGTGATTATAAAGGCTCTTTGTTATTAGATAAAAGTCAATCGTTTAAAATGAATATTATAAGATCTATCAAACATGTTTTGTACTCTCAACAAGTGAGTAAGCAAACATTAAATAGAAACGATGACAAGGTTCAGATACTTCCAGATCAGATTCATACTTTGCCTTGGGGATATTTTGATGCAATGTTTTGAATCAGTATTTTACAATACTTCGTTGTTTCGACAATAATATTACTATTATTAATTACTGCAAGTGTAACTGTGGACTATTTAAATAAAACATTTTCATTTCAAAATGTATGTTTACTAAAGCAGCTATGTATACTTATTTGATATATGAATACAATACCTATAGTTAATAAGCATATAAGTGTATAACAAAATGTGTATTATGTTAAACAAGAATTAATAAATAAGAATTTACAAAATGAATGCTTTTATTTCAACAAACATAACTCGAGCGTTTACCTGGTATGCAAACCTGTAAGTTAGCTCTGTATGTAATAAAAATATTTTGCATATGTATATATGTTAATGTTAAATAGCATTTGAATTAATCGGCAAGATGAAGTTGATCAAGCAACCCATATCCTTAAATGTTAATAATATAAGGTTAAGTGACTCGGCTCACCACATTAGACATAGCACTTTATTACCGAATACCATTCGGTGTATAATATGTGGTCCTTCAAACTGTGGTAAAACGAATGTTATGATTAGTTTACTGCTGCATGAAAATGGCCTGAAATTTAGAAATCTATACCTTTACTCTAAAACTTCTTTTCAACCTAAATACCGTTTCTTGACCGAAGTGTTAAAAAGAGTACCACAAGTTAATTTCTATGAATTTAATAATGACAATGATGTCATTTCTCCAAGTGAAGCTTTAACAAATTCGGTGTTTATATTTGATGATGTTGCGTGTGAAAATCAAGTAAATATACGCAATTATTTCTGTATGGGTCGACATAAACAAATCGATTGTTTCTATTTATCTCAAACCTATTCTAAAATTCCGAAACAATTGCTACGTGACAATGTTAATTTGATTATTGTATTTAAACAAGATGATGTGAATTTAAAACATATTTATGAAGAGCATGTTAGTACTGATCTACAATGGAAACAGTTCAGAAACATTTGTCAATCTGTTTGGAGTAAACCTTACAATTTTTTACTTATTAACAAAGAATCATCATTGAATAATGGACGCTATAGACAGAATTTTGATGCATTTTTTAAATTCGATTGATGGTTTATAAATGTATACAATATAAATGATTTACATATGTAAACAACAATCAGTATTACTTTTTTTTTGGCTAAAAGCAGTTGTTACATTTGTTATATTATAACATGGAGAAAAACATTAAAACAGAATTAATGAAGTCTGTAGACTCCATAAAGAATAAAATAAAACAAATGAAGACTCAGGAATATGCCATGAACTTGTCACTCGATAAAATGCTGAAACCTGTCGCTGATCCTCTTAAAACCTTAGTTGATTCGAATATTTCTATTATAAAAAATAGGAATGTGGAAAATACATCTTTCAATAATACTGGCAGCATAGGATCCGACAGCAATAATACTGGCTCATTTGCAAAGTTTGAAGACTGTTACAATATTAAACAAGATTCTGAACAATTAGTTGAAAACTCACCTAAAAGGGGATTACCTGATGACCTAGAAACATCATTAGAGAGCTATGATATCCATGATATTTATGATGGTGTAAATATACCGTTCGGGATAAGAAGTGAAAATAAAAAATTATGGATGGGTAATTCAGTAGTATCCTTTTCTAAGATAGAAAACTTGAATAATGATAATACAATTTTGGTTAAAATCGGTGACAGAGCCTATAATTTAACCCCTGGTCTAAAAGAACTTTTACTTCGAAGAAAACCTGATTTAAAATTAATATCTGGCAAAGATAAACTTGTATATAAGGATATGTTACATTTTACAAATGCGCATAAAAGAGATTTTAATCCTAATGGCCAAATAAGAGGCGATAAAGGAACAAAATACCGTGCAATCATCAGACCACTATTTACCGAAATATTAAATGAAAAAGTCCCCACTAAATGTGGAGGAATCTTACCAAAGCTTAAGGAATACAAAAAGAACACTGATCTAGTATATTGGGATGACCCAAATGAATTGGTTGAGAGATTGAAATTACTAGTTGCTTCAAGGGATGCTGGCAACACAAATCATGATAATGAAATTTTATCAATAATTGAAGAATTGAAAGAAGCTGAAATTATTAAGAAATAAATAGTGATAATAATGTGCCGTTTATTCAGTATCATATAGAACTTGACAAGAGACATAATTAAATTGACACGTAAAAAGAGACATGAGCAAAGCAGATGTGGTCAACGAAATTCATAAAAATGCAAGAGTGAACTTTTCACGGAGACATGTTATTATGAAAGATATAGATGATTTATGGCAAGCGGATTTAATTGACATGCAATCAATTTCCAAAGAAAACAAAAGCTTTCGTTATATTCTCGCTGTTATTGATACATTTTCGAAATACGCATGGGCCTTTCCGTTGAAATGTAAGACCAAAGATGTTATAAGTCATACTTTCAAGATGTTGTTGAATAAAGGACGTGTGCCTAAAAATCTGCAAACGGATAATGGGACTGAATTTTATAACAATACATTTCAAAAACTTATGAAATCTTACAATATTAATCATTATTCAACATTTTCAACAAAAAAGGCTTCAATAGTTGAGAGATTTATCCGAACCCTGAAATCCAAATTGTATAAAGAATTTAGTTTAAAAGGAAACTATAAATGGATAGATAATACGCTTGATAATATTGTTTATAAATATAATCATACTCAACATCGAACAATTAATGAAATTCCTGCAAATGTAGATAATAAAAATAAAAAACGTATAATGGAAAGATATGCAAGTTTAGTAAAACACGTTAATATAAAAAGTAAGTTTAAAGTAGATGATTATGTGCGTATTAGTAAGTATAAGGGCACTTTTGAAAAAGGATATACACCCAACTGGTCAACAGAAATATTTAAAATTAAAAAAGTACAAAATACAGCTCCTGTCACGTATTTAATTGAAGATACAACTAAAGGTAGACCTATCTTAGGTGCATTTTATGCACAAGAACTTCAAAAAACGAAACATCCCAATGTATATCTAGTGGAAAAAGTTCTAAGACGTAAAGGAAATAAAGTTTTAGTGAAATGGTTGGGTTTGTCTTCTTCTGAGAATAGCTGGATTGATAAATCGAATAAATTGTAACAAATGAATAAAAGGTACTTACTTAACTTTTACTATACTATTTATTATGTGTTCAATCAATTATTCGTCAGTCTTAGGATGTGTATTGGAGACAGCAGTCTTCTCAATTGGTTAATAAATAATTTACCATTTGAGTTACACTTACCAGGCTACAATTATTGTGGACCTGGCACCAAATTAATTAAACGGCTTAGACGTGGTGATAAAGGTATCAATAAATTAGACGAATATTGTAAAGAGCACGACATCGCTTACCACAAGTCTTCGAACTTAGAGGATCGTCATAAGGCAGATTTAGTTTTGTTAAACATGGCAAAAGAGCGAGTAGTAGCCCCGGATGCCAGTCCGGGTGAAAAACTTGCAGCACGTTTAGTACACAATGCTATGTCAACATAAATTAAAACTGGTTCTGGCCTAAAGAAATGTAGCAACAAGCGTTCTCGAAAATATGCATATGGAAAAGGTTTAAAAAATAAATTAAAAACTGTTATTACCAAAACGAAAAAACAAATTAAAAAATTAAAACCAAAATGCAAGAAAGTAGCTATAGAATTAGCTATGGCTGCTGCTAGAGAATTAGCCAATAATTCATCCATTCAACTACCTCGTGTTATTCCTATACCGAGAACTGGTGGAGTGTTACCTTTGATTCCTATTTTTGCGGGATTATCTGCAGCTGGAGCGCTAGCAGGTGGTGCAGCTGGTATTGCTAAAACCATAAATGAATTCAAGATGGCTAAAAAGCAGTTAGCTGAGTCGAAAAGACATAATGAAAAAATGGAAGCTCTTTGCATAGGAAAAGGACTACACCTTAAGCCACATAAAGATGGACTTGGAATTTTCATATCAAAAGAAAAAAACTAAGATATCGGCTACCCAATCGAGCTTTAACTAATTTAGACATTTTAAAGTATGGAAGTAGTATTCCATATTTTAGAGGTGTCTTTATGAGAGATGAGCTCCCTAAATACCCCTTCGAAAATGAATGTGGAGTTATTAATTTAGATAGTTCTAAAAACCCTGGATCTCATTGGGTAGCCTATGCAAAATTTAATAATTATATTGAGTATTTTGATAGTTATGGAAATCTTAAACCGCCAAAAGAATTCATCAAATATATGGGTTCTAAAGTTAACTACAATTATAAAAACATACAACAAGACCATCCCTTTAATTGCGGGCATCTTTGTTTAAAATTCTTAAACAATTTTTGGTGTAGTAAAATAATAAAATAAACATGATCTTTCATAACAGTCCAGTATATAAGCATGTCTACTACGGTTACCATCTCTGGAAATAAATCAGAATTAATTTCATACTTTCAACCACCACTTAATTTGTCTGACCAATATGAATGCGGTTTACTACACTTTTCAGTATTGAATTCAAGACCAGATCTTCCTATTAAAACTGACAATCTGTCTGTGATTAAAATCGAATGTGATCTTGTGTACGGTTCATACTGCAACGGATTACCAACACATTTTATTCATGAATTTGTATCTGATATTGCTCCACGTCATCGTTACATAGAAATACCACAAAACGTCACTTACTTTCCAGTGAACAAAAATATAATTTCATCCATATCTGTTAAGATTGTTGATCAATTTGGGCACTGTGTTAACTTTGGAGAAAAACATATTGAACTACGTCTTCATTTAAGAAAAACAAAATGTTAGTATACTATAAAGATACCCCAGTGAAAACAAAACGTCTTAGTTCTTCTACGATTGTTAAGGTGCAAAGACGTAAGAAAAATATTAAGAAATTGACTAAGTTGAATAAAGATTTTCTTAAAGCCCTAGGGTTTAAAGTATGAGTATACTACAAATTACTGAATTGCCGCATTTCGACACTTCGATCGAAAGTTATGAAGTCCATTCATATAATCCATACAACAACAGCTTTAGAGAAAACGATGAAATCAGAATCCCTATACATCAGCAAGACATATACGTGCTACCATCAGCCAGTTCCATTTACGTCGAAGGTCAAGCAAAGCTCTTCGGCAAAGATGGGAATCCGATCAAGAAAAACGTTACGTTTACTAACAACCCTGTTATGTCTTTGTTTCAAGACATCAGATACGAAATAAATGGTATTGAAATAGACCGTATAAAAAATTCTGGAATCACATCCACAATAAAATCATACATTTCATTTAATGAAGCAGAAAATAAATTTGCTGCCTTATGGGGTTGGAACTTAGCAGGATTCCAAAGTGATGGACATTTTAGTGCTGTAATACCATTAAATAAGGTTTTAGGGTTTGCAGAAGATTACAATAAAATTGTGATAAATTGTAAACACGAACTTATTTTGAGCAGAAGTAACTCTAACTTAAACAGTGTTACTCTTACTGATGATGTTGTTCATTTTCAAATAGATATAGAAAGAGTTCAGTGGAGGGTGCCACACATAAAAGTGTCAGATCGAGAACGACTAACACTTTTAAAGCATTTAGAAAGAGATAAACCTATTCAGATGGCTTTTAGAAATTGGGATTTATATGAATATCCTTTACTCCCTAAAACCACAAAGCATTCTTGGTCAGTTAAGACTGCTTCACAATTGGAAAAGCCCAGTTATGTTATTTTTTGCTTGCAAACTGATAGGAGAAATAATAAAACTAAGGACAGTTCACTATTTGATCATTGTGATGTGACCAACGTAACGCTCTTTTTGAATTCGCAATATTATCCCTATGAACCTTTGAGTTTAAAGTTTTCTGACAACAAGTACAGTATATTATATGAAATGTATGTGAAATTTCGTCAGTCGTATTACAACAGTCCTATAGACCCGTTGCTAGATATAAAAGATTTTAAAGAAAAGTCCCCCTTGTTTATCATTGATTGCTAAAGACAAAACGATAGTCTAAAAACAGGTCCAGTGGACGTACGGCTGGAAATTGAATGTTCCAAGCCAATACCAGATAAGACAACTGCGTATTGTTTGATTATAAACGACCGACTTGTGGAATACAAACCTCTCAGCAACATTGTGCGCAGGTTATCATGATTGCTGTTGTTGATATTCAAGGCTTTAAAACAGAAAGAAATGAATTTATATTAAAAGAAATAGCTGTATTGTATAACAAAAAAATAGAAGTGCTTTTGATTAAGCCACCATTTCCATTTAAAAATTTAACGGAACCAGAAAAGAAGCAAGTTAGTTGGATTGAACGTAACAGAAAGATATACTGGAATGAAGGATTTGTGCCCTATTCTAACTATCAGACTTTAGTTATAGATATTTTAAGAGATAAGTTTGTCTACATCAAAGGTTCAGAAAAAGTTTTATGGTTAAAGCATATTTTAGAAAATAGTAATAATAATAATATATTTAATTTAGAAGATATAGGTTGTCCTAGTTTAATAAGTTTGTACAATCAATATAAATATTCTCGAGATTTGTATAACTGTATTTATCATGACTCTGTATGTGCTTTAAAGAATGTCTTGTGTTTAAATAAATGGTGCTTAGATAATAACATTTTAAAATGAGTATAATCTTGTTTAATTTCTATGATCTATTTTTCTATCCCCTCCTAATTGCTATCCTGCTGTATAATTATATTAATCGTTGACAACAGATGGGCGATCTCATTATACGTTCATTAATGTCTGTATATAGAACTAGCAAGTGAATGAAATAGAAAGTGAATGAACTAGAAAGTGAGTATCAAACATATGCCCAATATGTTACAAAATGAATACAAACCTCGATATGACATGTATAACACGTATAAAATGCGTGAATTCTCATTTAATTATTACTGGGGGACGATTAATTCAAAGAAACGGTTAGTGATGGAAATGGCTGACGCAGGATTCTTTTATTATGGAAATAGGATAAATGATAAAGCGGCATGTTTCTCATGTGGGGGGGTTATAGAAGATTGGGAGATTTATGACGATCCTTGGATGCAACATGCCATACTTTATCCTCAATGTTTTTATTTGAAAGCCGTGAAAGGAAGAGATTTTGTAATGAATATGGGTTTACTTAATTAATATCTGTATATGTTATCAAATACTTAGAACTAGATACATTATAAGATGTTCATTCAGTACGTATTAAAGAATATATTATATGAGTAGTAAAATAAGTAAATTATGTTGCTGTGAATGTATAGAATGAAATTAATTGTAAAAATGGGGGATCCTGGATCTTTTGATCCAGGTCCCCCATTTTTACACTACTGTCTCCTTTTCCGAGACTTTGAGATGATTAAGACTTTCTAAACAATAGTAGGTATATAAACGAACTTAGAAAAGCCTAATTATATTACTTATACTCTTTTTATGTATGGCACTGTTTCCACTACTGTGTAAGCACACAAATGATTCGATGGTTGGAAAAAGCAAGGGTACGTAATTATTTATAGTCTATGCTCAATATTTCGCAGACAGATTCCTAAAGAAGAAGTGTTTAAGGAAATCCACATGCCCCAGGTAAGCATTCTTTGGTATTGCCAAAGTTTGATAAGGTTAAGTACTTGGCAAAATAAAAAAAAAAACTTATTTTTGGGTCTATAATATTGTGTAGTAATACAGCGAATGGACGGACGGGCTCAGTGCAAGGATTAACAACAATATGATGGTGATTTTATTTCTACTACAGTTACATAGCTTAGGCACGTTGTTCCCTTGCGTAGATACATCAAAGTAATGAAAAACATTGATCTGTTTACTACAGAAACCTGAAAGTGAAAAATATAAATTTAACAGGCTACTGAAGTACAACAAAGATAAAACGTAGTCAGAGACAGATGGCGGTAAACTGTCACGAAAGTCAAAGTCAAACAACCCATTCATCCGTGAAGTTCACTTGAGAGGAGCTCTGGCATTATTCATTGATCAGTAAACTGTGTAATAAGACCAACAAATTCATCGTTGACTGGCCTGGTGGTCTAGTGGATAGTGAGCTTGATTGCTAATTCAGAGTTCATAGATTCCCACCTACGACAAATCTTTGTGTGTTAAACACCATTGTCTTCTGTGACTGACTAAAATGTAATATTAAAAAACAGGCTCTATGTTGCCCCACGTTGGGCACCATTTTGGAGTCTATGGTAATCTAAGCCCCAATCACCTAGTAATTCGCGTTGTCAATATGTAAATATATGTATATTAAAGTTTTATAAAGTAACTTAAGCAAAGTAAATAGAGACCTATATACAGCAGCGAACGTCTTTTCGCTGAGGTGATAATGATGCAGTAAAATAACCATTCCAACAGTTGTCTTATATTATACGGGATGACAGGCTCTATTTTAGTACTATAATATTAACATCTAAAAGAACTAGAAATAAATAAATTAAATGAAAATAGATGCAGTAATTTAACCAATTACGTCTGAAAATGTAACAAGTCATTAAGTTTTATAGAATAGCATCCATTATTATTATGTCATATATTACACATCTCCAATCAGGTGGATACTAATGTAGACTCAAATTATACAACGATACTGAAAAAAAGACTGCTTGTAACTAATACGTACAAATATCAATTTCGCGTAAATGGTTTTCGGTGAGATCTTGACAGTTGTTATTAATTGAGCATTGATACGCAAAGGGAATTTGGAAGAGCCGTGTTAGTGAAACTTTTCCGTTTTATTCCTCTTGTAGAAGAAAACTTCAATCATCCATTCATTATTGTATACTAGCCCTCATAAACCCTCTAGAGATTGATCAATAATTATTAAACAAGATCGTGCATATACGATTTTTTTATTAAAGCAAGTTATAAGAAAATACAACAAGATGAATATTGGCGATGCAAAGATTATCCGCGCGCCTTTAGCGGCGAATTTGGAAATTGTCCGGGTATGACACTTTTGACAGCTTTCAGTACAACTTTGCTTCGAGGCGAAGACAGAGTCTGTCTACGCTTCGAGGTTATAGTGGTCATTGTATTGAACTGTCAAAACTGTCGTACCCGGAAAACTGCCAAATTCGCCGCTAGAGTCGCTAGTTAGAATCTTAGCATCGCTAATAATGAAATATAGGCAGTGTAAGCCATCTTGGAAGACTCTAACAGACAGCTACGCAGAGGACCTCGGGTCCAAACCAGAAAGTCTTGAAATGTTTGATAAATGATGTGATTCGTTTTGAATCACATAAAATAAAATATCGTGCACACACATGTCAGCACATCGAAAGTTATGATACGTTTTGCAAAATACAGTCCAACAATATCCAAGAAGCTATATTAAATCACAACGAATAGCAGCTTTTTACCTACAACAATGAAGAAGATTGTACAGAAATTACGTCGCTTTATATTAAAATTTGAAAATAAAATGTTATAAAGCTTGCCACAATCTACGTATTATTTAATGTAGTCTAGTTAGGTATTTCTGTCAAGCTTTGTTAAGGCAAGGCAAGTCTTTGACGGCAAAATCCACCATTATTCGCATTATGAAATTCGTAACAAAATTACCTTATTTTGCGGAGTAAAGTGATGCCTTGAGTCTGTTCGTTGGTATTCTGACATAAGTTAACCTATAGATATCTTTACAGTAGATCTTGAGTTCTCTTACCAGCAATTCGTAATACCTACTCAATTTTATAATACATCTCTGATGATATTTATTTTTCCTTTTTACGAAATCTTTCTCTTCTGTAACAATATAAATGTTACTTCTCATCGATTTAGAAATATAAATGGCTACCTAATATCTATAATGAAACGCCAAATAGTAAACATATCGCAGGAAGTGTTACGGCTAGTTATGGAAAATGTCTTAAATAGGGCTCAAATGTGCTTCAACTCTGAAGGTCAACTTTTAGTAGACATCATATTTAAATCATAATGCTGGCACAAATATATATATTTAAAAAGCTAATTCTAGTTTTCTACTTTAGAAACGAAGTTGTAGCTGAACCAAATAGGGTCATTACTTTTCATCACCCGTTATATACTATGACTAGACTTAGCCAGCGGATCTACCTAGTTGGAAGTAGTTAACCGAGACATGTTTTACTGTGGTAAAAATAGCCTATGGTACTCTCTAGTAAAGAAGGACAAACAAACAAACATACTTTCGCATTTAGTATGAATTTACTTGAAAGAAAAGCGTTATCGTACGCCTTATAACGTATCGGAATCTCCAATGTTTCCGAGATACAAATCTGATTTGTGATTCGTTATTGTGGATAATCGTACATATTTATCGTACAAAGCATCGCAATTAAATATCAGGCGAAGTCTACTATTTAATATGAATGAAGTAAGTAATCTATGATTGAGTATTATTTTTCTTTTACACATTTTTGTACATATTCATTAAAAGTACCTACATGAAGAGAAAGACTAAAATAAATATAGCGACATATATGTACATGGGGGCTCAACCCTCTCCGAGAGGATGAAAATGCGGATTTGAATAGCGGATGGCCGATAAAAAAAATATCTAAAATATATTAAAATCTATGTGCAAGACTTAGTCTAGGGTTATGTTCTTTGCCTTGTAATAAGACTTGCTAAGTCCATGAATGATCCAGGGTCCACCTATTCTCCTAAAGTAGTGATCCCGGGAAAGCCCAATACTAACCACTGAGTACCTACTCTACTATATCATATTTCTTGCATTTGTTTGCCTTTGATAAGATAAATAGCCAATATTTTATCGCATGGTTACAGCGTGTTTCATTAATGTTTCCGCGAAGTCGAGTGCGTTTTCAGCATAGGAGCCAAGCAAGCAGAGGGATCACCTGATTACCGCCGTCCATAGTCACCCCACATGTATCATAAGTGCATTACTGACCTGAATGGGAAATGGAATAGGAGAAAGAGCGGGATGAGGGAGCAGGTAAAGGTAAGAGGCCTCCAACCGGCACTCTCACTCACTAAACAAAACGCTCAGTATAAATTTTGTTAATTTACGTCCATATTCTGAGAAAGGGTAGTATTTGATCGAGCCGGTCAAGTCATACTCAGTCAATCAGGCAGCAAGGTCCTACTTAACCCTTTCAAGGACAGTAAACGAGACACAATAGAAGTTTTATTGTTATGACGTCTATTAATAGACGTCAACTGTCCTTTAAAGTGTTAATTTAATACGTAACGCCTGAATACATATTTAGATGCCCAATATCAAAATTTGAAACAACATTCGACGATCGAATTAATGAAAAAAATAAATGCACTTGGAGATTTGCTAAGACTGACAATATTCAGTTCAAAGAATTTATTTCTTATAAAAAAATTACAGTTCACTTAAAATAAGAATATAGTACATCATATTATTCATTAAAATATTTCAAATACCTCTGGCACAAATTAAAAGACTGTAGAAGTTTAAGCAAGTTCAAAGTCTATAAAAACAAAATAAAATTCATGCATTAATAAATATACAAGACAAACATATATTCAAAATCAGATGTCAATCAGGTTAAGCTGCTCAAAATGTTCTGGACTTCACTTTTACATCACAATACTCATACCGATAGGCAATCAGAAAAGCAAACATACAGAAATAATAAATTTTCCGTTATAGACACCATATAAAACGTAATTAATGTATAAAAGTTATGTATGTATTTATGAATATTTAAGTAATTTCATCAGTTGCCTGATTGCCAAAACACAGGCTCCGTCTAGTATGGGATTAGATAGCGATGTGGTTAATGTGCATTGTCAAAAACAAAGAATTAAAATAAAAGCTTTATTTTTTTATTCATATCTTGTTTTATTTGGTGACCTTAAAGAATGAATACAGATTTACATAGAAGCGCGGTTCTTAAGGATTTTGTGTCCCGATTCCAAGTGGGGACTGTCTCCAGTTTAGATCGTAGTTGGCGCCGTTGGCGGCACTGGCGTCGTTCTCCGTCTCTCTTGCTCTCGTAGTTAAGATACACAGGAGGAACGTTCGTCTCTCTTGCTCTCGTAGAGACAGCTGTCACAAAAGACTGTCACGCCGCCAAGCGGCAATTTGGCTCACAGGAGCGCCCATAGGAAATGCGCCTCTATGTAAATATATCTGAGCTCTTTACCTTCAGGCAATCACTTTGTACATTTCAAATATTAATCAAAGAAATGTGACGTCAAAATGCTTTAATAGGTTTGGTTACATGTTATCGGGAAAAGTTATGTTCGCCTACAAACTATTTGGAAAAGTTATAAAATTAATATGATGCTGGCTATTTTATTTATTATGTGCACTGCACACGCTGTATATTGGTTCAGAAAAATATATTAACATTATAAGATCAAAGTATGATTAATAAGTACTTATCACAAATTATCAGAAGAAGTGCCATTGAACAATCTCTACCTTAGCAACCATACACTGGATAATGGTTTATATGATATAGATAATATTATATTTACCTACATCTTGAATTTGAATTGTATTAAATGGACTGCCTCGTTGAAGCTGTCCTATTATCTCAAAAACAGATAAAGATCCGTCCCGTATCACTTTCAGGTTACGCGTATAATAACCGTGAGTAATACAAATCTTGGCTGGATAAAGCCTGGGTATAAGCAATATTGAGCCAAATTAAAAAATAAATAATGCCCTTTGTCTTATCTTATCACAGGTCTGGTGCATGTAAATTAAACAAACATCTAGTATTGTTTACAATTACTAATGTTATTCTGAATGAAGCTTCGCATTTAGATTATCTTATGTGCCATCAACAGATCCACCAAGACTTGACAGATACAACTACTGGTTTCAGAAGCTAGATGAAGAAGTTACCAGATTCTTCATCCAAATTTCGATTTGGGAATACCTAAAATCATAATTGATTAGTTCATTTCAGTTTCAAGAAAGCTATCAATAAAATCTGTACTTTGTCGCCTGACATTCACAACTCTATGGTATGACGATGACTTAATAGATAGGTATGAGGGTACCTACACATATCTATGTTGCCTACGGATCCTTATTGTTATGGTTGACGCACTGATATACGCTTTGTAGTCAAACGAAACATATCCTTCGTACTGGAGTGACGTGACTGCGATATCTACTTACCTACTAGTGTTATTGGGTTTTTCCTGACGGAAACACCCAATAACACTAGTAATTCTCAGTAGCAGCACGGAATCTGGTAATGTGCCCAGTACGGCAATGGGCTCGCCCCCTTACTTTTAAAATATTTATACCTATAAATATTTTCCGACCTACTCCTTATTTTGTAATATATTCCTACTTATAAGTATAAGAAATACTGAATAAGTAATTATAAGGTTTACCTTACTTACTGCCTTACTGGCATTATTATACGATAACAAAGTAGAAACCACAATGTAATGTGTATTAAACTTGGGGCAAGCGTTACCTGCGGGTAAAAAAGGTCGCGTGCTTCAAATCACTGCGGGAACAAGACTCATACCTACATAAAAATACGAAAATGGATTTGCGCCTTGGGTCGCCTACAGAATGAAAAAGAGTAATCTCTTGAAATGTTTGATTAGTTATCTGATTGGTTCCCAAAAGGGTTGTAGGATAGACTAAATATCCCGGATAATCCTTATCATTGATGTACCAGGGTAAAGGATTTAAATTTATTAAAACGTTTAAAATAGGTGAGTATTTTCAAAATGTCAAACATTTATGCCGTGTAAATAATTAACATTTGAAATGTGCGTATTTGCTGCTCTGTTCAATAAATGTCTAACTTAATATTGGAAAAGGTGAAAATAAACTCACTTTCAATGTTATTCTGAGAAATTTTGAGACTTGGGAAGTCTCAGGACTATGACCGTGAGCTGTCTCCAGTTCTGAGACTTTGAGATGATTAAGACTTTCTAAACAATAGTAGGTATACCACCAGATACTAAGCTACTAAAGTTGCTATCTCGTCTACATATGACACCCTATTCCTTAGAGAGATATGGATTATAGGCGCATGTTTAGAATATACACAAGAAGCAATGAAAGTTTGGAACGTTGGTATAAAATCAAGGATTGATAATAATCTAAAGGTTATTTTCAATAAATGTTACTCGTGCACCTTTACACTTTATATTAGCGAACATTTGATAAGCATATACGCAGTTACACACCTCTCCTTCTGATAACTACAACAGCGCAATGTGCTAAAACGTAATAAAACTAGTTAACTCAAAATTACTATGGGTACACACTTATGACTGGTTAACGCACAACTCTGATCCCATGTTGACCAGTCAATCATAATTATCATCTGCATCAGCAAAAATAACGGAAAGTTAATCAATTAATATCTACTTGATTAGAAAACCCTAATTATATGTTTCCACTACTGTGTAAGCACACAAATGATGCGATGGTTGGAAAAAGCGAGGGCACGTAATTATTTATAGTCTTTGCTAAATATTTCGTAGAAAGATTCCTAAAGAAGAAGTGTTTAAGGTAATCCACACACCCCAGGTAAACATTCTTTGGTATTGCCGAAGTTTGATAAGGTTAAGTACTTGCCAAATTAAATAAAACTTATTTTTGTGTCTATAATTGCTAAACGGCATAAATGTACGCGTGGGATCGGGACCCGGGTTCGATTCCTGGGTTGGGCAGTGTTATTGGGTTTTTCTGTCACGAAATTCTCAGTAGCCGCACGGAGTCTGGAAATGTGCCCGGTACGGCAATAGGCTCGCCCTTTATTACGTGGGACTAAAGTACATCTGGCGCAAAAGTGGGTGTAGAAATACACCTCTGCCCTTATCACGCCTTTTATCCCCTACCCTTTCGGGGATAAAAGGCGTGATGTTATATATGTATGTATGTATAATTGCTTAGTAATGCAGAGAATGGACGGAAGGGCTCAGTGCAAGGATTAACAACAACATGATGGTGATTTAATTTCTACTACAGTTACATAGCTTAGGCGCGATGTTCCTTTGCGTAGCGTAGGTACGTCAAAGTAATGAAAAAACATTGATCTGTTTACTACAGAAACCTGCAAGTGAAAAAACAATACAAACTTAACAGGCTACTGAAGCACAACAAAGATGAAACGTAGTCAGAGACAGATGGCGGTAAACTGTCACGAAAGTCAAAGTCAAACAACCCATCCATCCGTGAAGTTCACTTGAGAGGAGCTCTGGCATTATTCATTGATCAGTAAACTGTGTAATGGCCTGATGGTCCAGTGGATAGTGACCTTGGTTGCTAAACCCGAGGTCGTGGATTCCCACCTAGGACAAATATCTGTGTGTTAAACACCTAGTAATTCGCGTTGTCAATATGTAAATATATGTATATTAAAGTTTTATAAAGTAACTTAAGCAAAGTAAATAGAGACCTATATACAGCAGCGAACGTCTTTTCGCTGAGGTGATAATGATGCAGTAAAATAACCATTCCAACAGTTGTCTTATATTATACGGGATGACCGGCTCTATTTTACTATTATAATATTAACATCTAGAAGAACTAGAAATAATTAAATTTAGTGGAAATAGATGCAGTAATTTAAACAATTATCTACGTCTGAAAATGTAACAAGTCATTAAGTTTTATAGAATAGCATCCATTATTATTATGTCATATATTACACATCTCCAATTAGGTGGATACTAATTTAGACTCAAATTATACAACGATGCTGAAGAAAAGACTGCTTGTAACTAATACGTACAAATATCAATTTCGCGTAAATGGTTTTCGGTGAGATCTTGACAGTTGTTATTAATTGAACATTGATACGCAAAGGGAATTTGGAAGAGCCGTGTTAGCTTGGTGAAACTTTTCCGTGTTATTCCTCTTGTAGAAGAAAACTGTAATCATCCATTAATTTTTTTATACTAGTCCCCATAAACCCTCCAGAGATTGATCAATAGTTATTCAACAAGATCATGCATATACGAACTTTTTATTAACCGCTTGACCGCGCACAAGTGACTATTCTCCCTTTTTCGAAATGCCGTAGACCGCGCACAAGTGACTTTTTTCCCTTTTTGGTTACAGCGCTATACTCGGTCTGAATTTACTGTTTATTTTTATTACCTAATGTTTTAAATTCTTTTTCTCTGTTCTATTCAAATCATTGAACATTTCTTCATGCTAAAAATACGAAGCGAGTCTTAAAATCGTTAACCCGAAACGAAAAAATAATGTCAAATGCCACTCTTTGTTTCGCGCGCTCCGTGATTACGTGCTTATCGTATGCGTGTAATTAAATATTTTTATACTATGATACATGTTTTTTTTATTTAATTCGGTGTAGATAGAATCCCTCTACAGTGAAAACTCATAAAATATGTATGTCATCGATTTACTTTTTAAAATAATCCTGTTTAAAAAACACTTTGTGTTTTTTTTAACGATAGTCAATGTTCGCTGCTAAGTATAATAAATTAGAAAGTAAATATCAACAAAGAATTCATACGACTTGAAAGAGTCATTTATAAGGTTGAAGAAAAACGTCACTTCAACTTACTCATGTTACCGACTTTTCAACAATAAATGTTTATGTTAGCGCGCCCATCTGGCGAGTGGCGGCGCGACATTTTGTTTAGAACGTGAGCGGTCAAGTGAATTCTGCGAATTGGCGCTAGCGGTCAAGCGGTTAAAGCAAGTTATAAGAAAATACTACAAGATTAATATTGGCGATGCAAAGATTATCCGCGCGCCTCTAGCGGCGAATTTGGAAATTGTCCGGGTACGACACTTTTGACAGCTTTTAATACAACTTTGCTTCGAGGCGTAGACAGAGTCTGACTACGCTTCTAGGTTATAGTGGTCATTGTATCGAGCTGTCAAAGGGTGCCATACCCGGACAACTTCCAAATTCGCCGCTGGAGTCGCTAGTTAGAATCTTAGCATCGCCAATAATGAAATATAGCCAGTGTAAGCCATCTTGGAAGACTCTAACAGACAGCTACGCAGAGGACCTCGGGTCCAAACCCGAAAGTCTTGAATTATTTGAGAAATTATGTGATTCGTTTTGAGTCACATAAATAAAATATCGTGCACACACATGTCATCGCATCGAAAGTTATGATACGTTTTGCAAAATACAGTCCAACAATATCCAAGAAGCTATATTAAATCACAACGAATAGCAGCTTTTTACCTACAACAATGAAGAAGATTGTACAGAAATTACGTCGCTTTATATTAAAATTTGAAAATAAAATGTTATAAAGCTTGCCACAATCTACGTATTATTTAATGTAGTCTACTTCGATATTTCTGTCGAGCTTTGTTAAGGCAAGGCAAGTCTTTGACGGCAAAATCCACCATTATTCGCATAATGAAATTCGTAACGAAATTACCTTATTTTGCTGAGTAAAGTGATGCCTTGCGACTGTTCCTTGGTAATGGTATTCTGACATAAGTTAACCTATAGATATTGTGGAGGATAAAGGTGTGGTGTTCCTCCAACTAGAGGGAGGAGCCTCTAACCAAGCTGGGTGGTCGTGCTTGGTGGCCTGCAGGCCTATGGCTGGGCCCTGGCCGAAAATGCTGGCGGCGACTTGATTACCGCCCATCGGGTGAAGTGCGGAGTGAGGCGAGGTGAGGCGAGGATGACGACGAAGCTGCTGTTGATCTGACCGGTGATGATTGCTTCAGATCACGTCGGGGTCACCAATGTGGAGGAAGAAAGGTGTGGTGTTCCTCCAACTAGAGGGAGGATCCTCTAACCAGGCTGGGTGATCGTGCCTGGTGGACTGTCAGTCCGACGGACGTATTTCAGAAGTTGTATATATGCAACTTGGCGCGCGAACTCTGCATGTGCGATTCAGCACCTTGTTTTCCATCGCATAGTGTCCGATACATGTCGCCGTGTTGTTGTTGTTGAGACTTCGTCGTCGCTCGCTAGGTGGCCTCAGTTGTATGTAGCTACCGCTACAATATCTTTACAGTAGATTTTGAGTTCTCTTAGCAGCAATTCGTAATACTCAATTTTATAAGAAATCTCTGATGATCCTGAACAATTACGGAAGCAAATTATTTACCAATTTATTTCTCCTGTTTACGAAATCTTTCTCTACTGTAACATTACAAATGTTACTTCTCATCGATTTAGAAATATAAATAGGTACCTAATATCTATAATGAAGCGCCACATCACCGCTAGACTTTAACAAATAGCGAAACATTTCGACACAAGAATCGAGACCCTAATTTTAACAGAATGTTATTTTAGATATTAATAAACCCATTAATGGCAAACAAATATCAAACAAACATAATACCACACATGTCTCTTGCAACACAACAAGAATAAATCCATTCATTCAACTCCGATAATTGGAAAACCGAAAACATTTTTCATCCTAACAATTACAATTCCTAACTACTCTGTCTCTAATGTTCATAACTCCGAAGCATTGAACTTCATAATGTCAGTAGCGATAAACATCTATTATACTTTTATTTGTTTTCCTATATTTTCTCAACATAACCATCTTTTACACTATTATTCAAAGTCATATCTTTTTTGTTTAGATTTCTTTTTATTTATAATAATCAGTATTATATACATTAATTTTGCGTAACTTTATTTTCACATAATATGTATAACATATAAGAATAATAATACCATGGTACAAATACACAATATTATAGTACAATGATCAAGTTCCAGAAACGAATCGGTCGTATTAATAATTATTGGTTTAGGTTAGGTTAGAACTGTGATCACAACGCACGAGCCGAGCGAGCGAAGCGAGTGCGCCGCGGCAGCGGCCGCCGAAGTGCCAGAACCGAATCGGTCCTATAGTTATTGGTTTAGGTACGGCTAAAACTGCGGTATAAACTCCCAGGTCATAAACATAACCGTAAATGAGTCGTGTTTTATGAATTTTAGTTCGAGTCTAGCCTTGGGGGCGCTGCGGCGCGAGGACTTAGAAAAAGGACCATGCGTCAAATTGGGCTCAGTGTCCAACAGAGTTATGGCATATGCCATTGTAAAGGATCTTGTTCGTACTAAAATTGTTACTACCGGCACCTACTTCAATTCCATTGTAGAAAAAAGACATGCACATAAATAGATTTTGTAGAAAAATACAATTGTTAGTCATAAAACTGTTATAGTAACAAAATATTCATACTTTAATAAAGGTAAACAATAGATGCGCTTGCGCCCCTGTGATTTACAACACTGTCCATCCCTCTCACACCTCTCGGACGCCTGCCCGGGCGCCCGTCTGCTCTCACTGCTCTCAGTCAGTCGACTGGTGATTCTCACGGTGTTAGCTGTGTGTTTTCGTTAGTGATGTTCTGGATATCTGTATCCGCGGATATCCGAGGGAAAAGAAAGATCCGTATCCGTATCCGTTACTTTTCTGGCGGATCTTTTACGGATCTTTCGCCTTATTAATTTTCAATTGACATGGTGAAATGCTATAGGAATTGCGAACAAATTGTTAAGATTGCGACTACCTACACCTTTAATATTCGCGGCGGTGCGGCAGCGGCGGCCGGCAAATGCCTACTCTGCCACGCAGTCCGCTATGTCGCACAGCGTGCTAACACTTCTAACAAATAACTAGTTGCTGAATTGAAGTAAACCACTATCTCATCTCATTTATCTAACAATAATAAATATAATATAGTCTCTGTAGACAAATTACACTAATCTGATAATGATTCAAATTTAAAAAAACTATTTAATTCCATTCAGAGTATTTTTAATATGATTTCAATAAAAGTTGAAACATGATCTGTCTATTGTTCCGGTGAGCGTGCGTGACGTCAACTATCGTTTCAAAGTCCCGCGCACCGACATCGATTCAGTAAGAAAATAAAGATCCGTGGATACGCACGGATCTTGACACCAAATATCCGTTTTCCGATCCGTATCCGCGGATATACATTTTTAACGATCCGGCACATCACTAGTTTTCGTGTATCCTCTCGGCACATACTATTTAATCCACTGTCAGGTCATCTAAACGATATTATTATTGATATTGATTGAAATGTTAATAAAAATATTTTTAACTGTTAGCAGCTGTTTTATTTTTTATGTGTTATTTGCACCTGGAATTAAAACTAGTTGAAGATGTCAAACAACAAAAACTACAATGCCATAACAGCATTACTTTGCAGGATTATAGTTTATTTATGGTAGGAGAAAAATATTTATAGCAGAATAACCCCATGAATTCTTAACAAAATGAGTTTATATCTTTATTTTTAGTGCTTTACAAGTATATTCAAAGTGATCTCATCTCTGTTGGTGGGTGAGCCCAGGCTTCATACATTTTTGGCCATGGTCCTTTAGCCAAATTAATATTATTTTTGCAAATCGTTTATTTTCTCGATTCTATCGTATAACCTAAATATAAGGCTAAAAGTGTCTTGGTAAAAGTGTCATATATTTTTTATTACACTTGGTAAATGTTTCTTTCTGAGTATGAGTGAAAATATTATGTTTATTATGTTTAGGGATAAAAGCGTTATGATAAAAAACAGTATTAGTTTAAATATATTTACATTAATGATATTTTTAATTATGTGTTATTTATTGCTGTGTGGTTGACGGCATAGAATACAAGTGTCACCACCCCCTATCTTCCCGTGGGTGTCGTAAGAAGCGACTAAGGGATAACACGATGCAAATACCATCTTTGCGTAGAGACGGAAAACTCGACATCAAACCCTATACGACTGCCTCGTTGGTCTCGCGGCATAAATGTGCGCGTGGGATCGGGAGGTCCCGGGTTCGATTCCTGGGTCGGGCAGTGTTATTGGGTTTTTCTGTCACGAAATTCTCAGTAGCAGCACGGAGTCTGGAAATGTGCCCGGTACGGCAATAGGCTCGCCCCTTATTACGTGGGACTAAAGTATATCTGGCGAAAAGTGGGTGTAGAAATAATTGCATCTGGAAGTTTCTTGGAACTCTAGGTATTGGCAAACAGCAACTTACTGATCGCCGTTTGACGGTTGGTTTGGAGGATTTAAATATTCATTTTTCAACTACCTCTCAATTGGATAACCAAACCAGGTGTCAAACGGTGGCCTTTGTTGCTGCCCTCCCCCGTCCCAACATAGACCCATTTAATTTTTCTCCAGTTACTTCGGGTGAGGTCAGGAAGATAATCCTCTCCATTCGATCCAATGCAGTGGGCTACGACTCTTAGCCGCCGCATGATCATTCCGATCCTTGATCATCTCATCCTTCCCATTACCCACATTGTCAATTTCTCGTTGGACAGTGGTTCCTTCCCGTCCCTCTGGCGTAAAGCCTTTGTAATCCCTCTTCCTAAGATCTCGAACCCTACACTACCCAATCATTTCCGTCCTATCTCTATCCTTCCTTTCCTATCCAAAGTGGTGGAAGCTTGCGTACATAAGCAGTTGTCTCGATTTGTTTACCTTAACAACTTAATCAGTCCATTCCAATCTGGATTTAGACCTGGACATAGCACGACTTCCGCCCTCCTTAAAGTGACTGGCGATATAAGAGCCGGCATGGAGGACACTAAGGTCACTGTGCTGACCTTGGTCGACTTCTCGAACGCGTTCAATACCGTCAGTCACGATATCCTTCTATCTATCCTTTCCCATCTCTTGGTCTCACCTGTTGTACTGGACTGGTTCTCAAATTATCTTCAGGAACGTCAGTAGTCAGTTCGCGTTGACGAGACTACGTCGAGTTGGCGTGACATCGGCTCTGGTGTTCCTCAAGGTGGCATTCTCTCTCCTTTACTCTTTTCAATTTTTATTAACTTCTTAACTCCTAATCTTCGGTGTGCGTATCATCTCTATGCTGATGACTTGCAGCTGTACTCCCAAGCGAGAGTGGAAGATATATCAATAGCCATTGCTGACTTGAACAGAGATCTTGAGACGATGATGGATTGGTGCAATCGATTTGGTCTAGACGTAAACCCAGCAAAATACCAGGGCATTATTGTAGGCAGTCGCCGTTTAGTACCTAAATTAGATTTAAAAACTCTGCCGCCTGTAAAGTTCAACGGTATAATCATCCCTTTCAACCCTTAATCGACTATGGTGATATGTGCTATTATGACCTGAATGCAGAATCTAATATATAAAATTCTCGTGTCACAGTTTTCTTTCCCATACTCCTCCGAAACGGCTTGACCGATTTTGATGAAATTTTTTGTGCTTATCCGGTATCTATGAGAATAGGCCAACATCTATTTTTCAAAAAAAAAAAAATTTGCAAAACAACGTTTGCCGGGTCAGCTAGTATCTCAATAAATATGACCGACTTCTCAATAACTGCATTCGATACATTTTTAATCTTCGTAAGTATGACCATGTCTCTACTTATCGTTCAGAACTTAATTGGTTGCCTATTCGTCAACGCCGGTGCTTGCGTGCTCTCACTACTCTCTTCATGATTCTTAAGTCTCCCTCTCCTCCTTCTTATCTTTCCGAGTATTTCCAATACCTATCATCTACACATGAGAGAGACTTTCGTTCTTCGCAGAATCTTCTTCTTTCGTGCCCCAGTCATTCCTCTGGGTTTGTCAACTCTTCCTTTGTTGCACAGTCTATCCTACTCTGGAACGCGCTCCCTCTTGAAATCAGAATGTCCACTGACCGTTTTGCATTTAAATTGAAAGTACGGGATCTCCTATTTAAAAGATTAAAGGAATCTGCACATCACTCTCATCCTTTATTATAAGTATGTATGTATGTATTTATAAGTATGTACCCTTATATTTATTTTTTGTATTATATTTATATATTGATATAATATCTATAATATGTATGATATTTTTGTTTATGTATATTTATTTGTTATAATACTTATAATATATTCATTTAATTGTATATATAGGTATGTATATATATATTTCCGATTTAAGTATTAAATTTACATTTTAGGTCGTTTTATGTTGATATTTGTTTAATTTACATTATATTTAAGAATATGACATCCTTTTAATATGCGTTAACCTACCACATTTATCTCTACACCACCTGTAGGTTGACAGGTAGAGAATGCCTCATGGCATTATGTCCACCTATGTACACCTTATTTGTGTATAAATAAATAAATAAATAGAAATACACCTCTGCCTACCCCTTCGGGGATAAAAGGCGTGACGATGTATGTGTGTGTGTGTGTAATTATGTGTTGTACATGCTTAGACAATATTTTTTGCAATTGTTTGTACTTAAGTAAAGATGTTTTGAGTGACTTGACATCGGATCACTGTGGACAAAAGATTGTAATTTCAACTAATACAACCCCTACAGTACAAAAAATCACATGTAGGCCTATGACCTCTGCTCGCCTTATTCGCTTTAGTGATGATGTTGCTGCTAAGATCACCAGCATGACTTAACTCACGATGATCCGGATGAATTATATATGTGGTTATTTGATGTTATTAAAAATGAGTACAATTATATTTTTAAGCAGAAGACATTTGCCAAGAGCTTTAAAGTTAAATTTTGTGATTGGGCAAAAGTACGAATACACAAAAGTAGATCTAGGTTGTATGATCTGTATCACAGATCTGTATGGTATGAAACAATATAATTTTAATCCTTCATTTATTGAATATGTATGCTTCAGCTAAGTCTATATTTATAAGTAAAAAAATTAAAGAATCCAAGAACAAAATAAAAATAACTTGAAACATTATTAACAGTGAGACTGGTCGAGCTAAGTTAGTAGATAATAGCTATGAATTAAAATGTAATGGAGAAATAGTTACAAAGAAAATTGATGTTGCTCAGACTTTTAACAACGTTTTCATAAACATACCAGTGAAAACAACCAACTGTTTAGACTCATGCCCAAGCAAAGCAGAGATATTAGTTAGGGGCAATGTGAATGAATGTGATGTGCTGTTAATTTTAAATATATTGACACCAATGACATCCTCAAGACATTTAAGACGATCTATATTAAGAAATCTATTGACTTATGGGGTATTTCAGTTAATCTTATTCACCAAATTATTTTAGCATAGCTCCATATTTAGCTGCAATATTTAATAGATGCGTGGATAAAGGGGTATTTCCTGATTTAATGAAACACAGCAAGGTGATACCACTTTTCAAAAAAGGATCCAAGAGCGACCCTAGTAACTTTCGGCCAATTTCTATATTGCCTGCAATCAGTAAAATTTTTGAAAAAGTTATTTTGCATCAGTAAGAGAGCCACTTCTCACAAATAATTTATTGCACGGTGAGCAGTATGGCTTCACTAAGGGTCGCTCCACCGTTGATGCCGGTGTAACTCTATTAAAACATATTTTAACGCTTGGGAAAATTCAAAAGATGCCATTGGTGTTTTTTGCGACTTGTCAAAAGCTTTTGATTGTGTTGAACATGATACACTTTTACGCAAACTCAACCATTCTGATATTCGAGATAGCGCACTCAATCTTGTTGCCAGTTACCTTAGAGATAGATTTCAGTATATAGATGTTAGTGGAAGTAGGTCTGAAGGTTTGCTAGTGGGAATGGGCGTTCCACAGGGCTCTATTCTTGGTCCGTTTCTTTTTTTTATATATACTAATGACTTGCCATTCTTTGTTAAAAATCTATGTGATATTGTTCTTTTTGCTGACGATACTTCACTTATTTTTAAAGTTGATCGTAATACAAGTTACAACATTGACAGCGTAAATAATTCTCTTGCGCAAGTACTACATTGGTTCACGACAAATAATTTGCTACTCAAGTCTGGCAAAACAAAATGTGTGAAATTCACATTGCCGAATGCCAAAAATGTTCTTACTAATATAACTTTAAATAACGAAACAATTAATCTAGTTGATTCAACTGTATTTTTAGGTTTAACTCTAGATTGTAAGCTTCTGTGGGGCGCCCAAATATCCTGTCTGGCAGTCAAATTTAGTTCTGCAGCATTAGCAGTTAGGAGAGTTCGACAATTCACAGACGTAGATACTGCTAGACTAGTTTACTTTAGTTACTTTCACAGTGTAATGTCTTACGGGATACTGTTATGGGGTACGGCGGCCGATATTCAGATAATTTTTGTTATTCAAAAGAGGGCCATACGCGCAATATATAAGTTAGGTACTAGAGATTCTTTACGAGATAAATTTAAAGAAGTAGAAATATTTACAGTTGCATCGCAGTATATATTTGCTAATTTAATGTACGTTAAGAAAAACTTAACTCTTTACCGTAAACATAGTGACTTGCACAAAGTGAACACAAGGAATAAGCATAAACTAGTGGGCACTAACTACCGTCTACATAAAGTTCATAACTCATTTGCGGGACTCGGTATACAATTCTTCAACAAATTATCTCTGGAAATAATGAATTTACCTCTACAAAAATTTAAAACCACTAATAGGAATTTTCTTTTAAAAAGGGGTTATTACACTATTAAAGAATTTCTAGATGACAAGACATCATGGGTCTAGTTGCTTTTTTAAATTCGCTATTATCGTTATTTTTATGACTGTGTAATATATTTATTAAACTCATCTTAATTAGTTACATGTTAAGTGGAGGTGCCTTGTGAACACTCATGATGTTTGCAGGGTTTGTATATTTTTTATAATTTGTTGAATCTAATATATCAGTTTTTATCCCTGGTCTAATCATTGTTCACTTGTCGCCTTTACAGAATTATTTAATCTATTGGTTGCTGATACATCTATACTGCTGTCGCTATAGTGTTTTGTTGTTGTAGTATTCACATATTTTTTTCATATACATTTATTTCTAATCAGTGTCGCGAAGTGTTTTGGCTGTGTCAGCAACCATAGTACCACAAATTGTAAGATTAAGATTCTGATTTAAAAAAGAGTGGCATGAGTTTCTTCCAGGCTCTTCTCATAGCCCTACGAACTACGAAATGACGTTCATAAGTGTTGCTTTTGTAACCTATATGAATAAATGAGTTTTAATTTGAATTACAATTTTCGGAAACATGAGTGTTATGAACATCGCCGGTTGCACTACAAATAGTATGAATGAAAACTTTAGGATGAAAAATTTTAGGAAAAGTGATTATTCGGATTACAAATCGTTAGGAATAACTATTTCGGGTAAAGAACCTTAGGTGAGCCAATATGGACCCGCAGAAATCTACGCCTGACCTAGGAAAAATGAGATCTGTCTGCATGATTAAAAATTTCGGCAAAGTAAATATAAATAAAATACCCTAGATTATAATCTCAATAGCTACTTACTTATTAGTAATCTGATAAGTATAGTTAAACTTATGTGTATATAATTGGAGGGTCCGTGAGCGGGAGGTAATTTAAACACACTATCACTTTTCACAAACTTTACTTTATTGTCACTAGAGGGCACTATTATTAGTTATAATATTATTTACACTGTTCTTGAGGATCGCACTGACAGCTACAATTCGTCTCCTATATATACCCCGAGTGTGTACGAAACTATAGCGCGATCTAATTTGCATGGTAGTGTCATCTATCGAGTTATAAAACAACAACTTTGGGTTCGTATCATGGTTGACAAGTTTGACACGAAATATTTTCTTCATTGATATAAAACCTACATATCTACTTATAGATATGTAACCTACATACATTAACATTCCGCCCACCAAGGACATCCTGCACAATGTCCTTCACTACCGCCCACCATGCAACTATAACAGATAAAAATTATACAATATTAACCATTGTTTATAAACATATCCAAATTTATATCAGCTACATACAAAAGAAACAACAGATAAACAAACTTACACCTAATATCTGTGCTAACACACAAAATCCAAGAAAATTACAGATAGAACAAAACTTACACCTAATACCTGTGCTAATACACAATAGCCAAGAAAACAACAGATAGAACAAAAGTTACACCTAATACCTGTGCTAATACACAATAAAATATTCTAATTAGTAACTGGTAACATACAAAGTTTAGACGTTGGTCTTTTTATCAAGGAATTCTGCGTACGCAGGGTAACGACCCGAGTGACCTCGTCTGGACCTCGATGCTTCTGCTCTATCCTGCCTAACAACCCGGCGGCAAGTCATCTTCCTTAACTAATACTACATCGCCTACGGATGGTTCCGGAGTTTGATGAGCCCACTTATGCCGTTGCAAGAATTGGTTCAAGTAGTCCTGCGACCACCGTCTCCAGAAATCCTGCATCATTCGTTGGTGGAGGTGCCATCGCGATAAGTTGCTTATATTTGTTTTTTCATAATTTTCATCAGGAGCAAGAACAAGTGGCTCTCCAACCAAGAAATGACCTGGAGTTAAAATTGACAATTTATCTTGATCTTCAAGATAAGACAACGGTCTCGAGTTGAGACAAGCCTCTATTTGCGTTAAGACAGTAGCCAACTCCTCAAACGTTAATGTAGAGTTGCCTATGATTCATTTCAGGTGGAATTTGGTGGACTTTATACCTGCCTCCCAAAGACCCCCAAAATTGGGTGCATGAGGTAGAATAAAGTTCCACTGAGTTCCCTTATTTGACAGATTCTCAGCCAATTCGTCATTCACACCAGTCCTTTCCTTTTTATATAAATAAAGTAACTCTCGTGCCGCTCCTACAAAATTCGTACCGTTGTCGCTATATACTTCAGTCACACGACCCCTTCTTGCTACAAATCGCTTGAAAGCAGACAAAAATCCCTTGGTGCTTAAATCACTAACTGCTTCCAAGTGCACTGCCCGTGTGGACTTTGTACGACTTATTACCACGACCTTTCGAAACTCTAATATTTATAGGGCCTGCATAGTCTAGGCCACTATGTAAAAATGGCTTACTTGGAGTAACGCGTGCAGCTGGCAGTTGTCCAATGAGCTGCGCCCTTACTGAGGCAGCATAACGAATGCATTTGACGCAATTCCTTACATATTTTTTCACCAGCAACTTAATTCCTACAATCCAGTACTTTGAACGTAAATACGTAACCATAAGTTGCGGACCTCCATGTAATGTTTTATCATGTGCATCGGCAATCAGAAGGTTTGTCAAGAACGACTCCTTTGGAATAAGAATAGGATGAGCTCGATCGTAACTTAGCTGCGACAGGTCCAACCTTCCCCCAACTCTTATGATTCCCTTGGAATCAAGAAATATGTTAAGGGACTTGAATTTGCTCCTCTTGTCTTCTAGGGCCTTATCCTTTTTCAAACACGTCAATTCAGCTGCGAACCCTACCTCTTGGCATCGCTTAATACAACAGAGAATTGATTCTTCCAGTTCCTGTTTGACTGCATACTTTGTGTTGTGTCGATTTGATTGTTTCAAAACACCCAAAAACCTACGACAGTAGGCGATCACTCGTACCAACCGAGAGAGCGAAGAAAATCTGTTTCAGAAATCAACATTGATTGTAGATGTGTGCACTTTGACTTCATCTAAATGAGTGCTGTTATCCTTTGGCTTTTTGTATTCAATCAACTGCTGTCTCAAGAAATCTGGACCATCCCACCATATAGAGATGAACTCAAGTGCAGCAGGCGAAATACCTCGTGATGCACAATCAGCTGGGTTTTGTTTCGATGGTACATGACACCAGTGATGTGAGTCTGTAATGGTCAAAATATGCGAAACTCTATTTGCTATGAAGGTTTTCCAGTGACTTGGATGACTGTTGAGCAAAGCCAAGACCACTTCGCTGTCTGTCCACATGTGCCAATCCATCTTTGGTACATCCATCACTCTGCCCACTTCAGCTATTAACTTTGATAAAAGTACTGCTCCACAAAGTTCTAGTCTAGGGATAGAAACCTGCTTGATGGGAGCTACCTTAGTTTTAGAGGTTACTAAGGATAAATGTATGTTACCTGCTTCATCTATTATTCTGATGTAAATAACCGCTGCATATGCCACCTGTGATGCATCTGAAAATCCATGCAACTCGGTCTTCACATTTTTCGAATGAGTGTATAGCCACCGTGGAATCTTCACTCTAGCCAACGCACTCAAATTATTGTGGCAAGTAACCCATTCATCTAACAAGTTATTTGAAATTTTTTGATCCCATGTCAAGCCTGCTAGCCATAATTTTTGAATGAACACCTTCGCTAAAACAATACTTGGCGCTAGCCACCCTAACGCGTTAGGGTGGCTAGAACGGGTCAAATAAACGAGCAATCTTGGCGACAATCTTTCTTTTTGTTACAAGTTCAGCTATCGGTGATATCTTCACTGAAAACTGAAAAAGATTGGCGCTAGAATTCCAACTAAGTCCCACACTCTTCGTAACATTATCCATTTTTATCTTTACTTCCTCGAGCTCGTTTAGTTTGTCGCTATTTATCTTTTTTAGTAATTCTTCACTATTGCTGATCCATTTCTGCAGTTTAAAACCACACTTCGATAGGACTGTATTAATATTTGTATATATATTTAATCCCTGTTCAATTAACTTCTTCAGCTGATCCTCTTCACGAAAAGGCAACCGTACTATATACCTGCCAGTATCATCTCGCCTTGTAGTCGCCGAAAATAACTCCTCACATCGCCTTTCCTCCTGAGCATTTTCTTTGTTTCAGACGGTTCATCATCCAATTCCCAAAAATTTTTAAGAAGATTGTCCTCCTGAAGGTAAGAATGCATCACGGTGATTATTTGGGTTAGAATTATTATCCACCTCGGATACGCCCGACAATATCCAACCTAGGGATGTATCCTGTGCTACTAAAGGACCATTCTTTCTAATGCCCGTTTGAATTACCTGAGTATACAGTTCAGCCCCTAACAAAATATCGATTTTGTTAGGCATGTAGAACTCCGGATCCGCTAAGTCATCGTCCTTCAAGTCGACCCATTCGACTTTGACAGTCCTTGTAACTGGAAGCAGAGCCGTAATTGTCTTCAGAACATAGGCATTGACTCTTATTTGCACGTTTGGATCCTTTCTTGACTTAATATTAACGACAACTGTATATTTAGAAGTTACAATTGTATCTCCCCCTACACCTAACACGGTGTGTTTTGTCGCAACCTTTTTAAGACCCAGATACTGAACCATTGATTCAGTAATAAATGAACCCTGCGATCCTTGATCTAGTAAAGCCCTTAATAACCTATACGTCCTATCTTTCGATTCTGCTTTAACTACAGCTGTAGTTAACAGAACTGTTTTTTTACCCTTGCCCATCGAAAGACATGAGACAAATGGTTTACTAGATCCCTCTGCTACCGCGGCCTCTTTCTCATCAATATCCTGCCTCATACCCGATGTAGAGGCCCCTTTGCAACTAGTATTAATGTCCTCCTCAAGTGACCCGGAACCACCCGTAGGATGCAGTAAAGTATGGTGACGACGTTTGCATACCTGGCATCGAACTGGTACCTTGCAGAATTTGGCAGAGTGGTTGTTATACAGGTAGACAAAACATAGACGGTTTTTCTGCACGAAGTCACGCCGGTCTTCGTTAGACTGCTTACTAAATTCTCTGCAAACAGTAATTTTATGGTCAGCGGAACAATAAGTACAGGTTATGCTATCCTTTCCCTTCATAACATGAAATGAATGACGTGCATCTTTGGAATTTCTATCCCTCCTACTCCCTTGACCAGTTTCTAAACTTTCAAGGCCCCTAAAGCGACTATTAAGAAACTCAGAAAATTGCACAAATGTAGGTAATTCATTACTACATGCGGCAGCTATTTTCAATTCCCATGCCTTTCTTGTTTCTATATCCAATTTGTCACTTATTACATACATACATACATAGACTCACGCCTGTTTCCCCGAAGGGGTAGGCAGAGGCATATTTAACGCCCACTTTTCGCCAGTGTTTTGATCCCACGTAATAGGTGGCGAGCCTATTGCCGCTTATTGGGACATTTTGTTTGCCAGAGCCTCGTCCGTTGATCGGCAGGTGCACCACTTGCAGGTGAGGTTGGCTTGGGACCCTAAGTTCTTGGTGGGAACCCTATGCACCCTTGTCACTTATTAGATAGATAATAATGATATCCCAAGACGTTGTATCAATTCCTAAGTTCTTTAAAGAATCTAGGCATTCTGAAGTTATATTAAATATATTTTTTATATCTGAAGCCGACTCCTTTGAAATAGACCTTTGGGTTAATAATCTTTTTAGAATATTATTTGCCAAATATTTCTTATTGTTATAAGTACCATCTAACTTGTTCCACGCTATTTGATAATTATCGGATGTTACCTTTAAATTCTTAAGTAATTGTTCCGCTTCTCCCTTTAAGTGACCCTTTAAATAGTAAAACTTTTGTGAGTCATTTAAACTTTTGTTCTCATGCACCAGTCCAATAAACAGATCCCTAAATGTATTCCCCATCCATTCAGAATAATCTCCTGAAAAATAACTTATTTTTATTTCTGGCAACCTGACTCTGCTCTTTACTTCATAACAACAAGAAACATCTTCCTTTGACGCAGCAGTTGTTCCACCTTTAATATCAAGTAACATTTCCTTGAACTCACTTTTAAAGGTTATGTACAGTTCCTCCACTTCATCGTAAGTATTGTGTCTATAGTAATCGGAACTGTGAATGTCAGTTTTGTTGATGTTACCTATAATATGGTTGTGATTGCTGAAAAATAACGACCACTGTTTTTCTATATTTTCTAATCGCGTTTTTAGGTAACCAACTGTCAAACGTTCTTTAGGAGATTTCTTATAATTTGTTCTAGCTTTAATTAAAGCATAAACGATCAAATTAATTTAAATGTATGTTCGAACACAACGTCATTTGCACCTATTGCCGTACCATTAAAGTCATCAATAACGTATAAGGGATGTCGTAACGATCGCTGCAATTATCGTTCCTGGGTGATATTGACGAGCTGAATGTAACGTTATGTATCGAAACTCACCCGCTCTCTGTAATGAGGGTTGGCAATTCATACTCTCTGTGGATATCTCATACCTTTATCAGTTTGTATATACGTAACATATAAATATAATGTCTGCTATTTTATTACAAATTGACTTATATTGCGTTATCGTATACATTTAGCTCGGGTATTTTCGTGGTATCGAATGAGTGTTGGACACCTTTGATCGATTGAGTTTCATCAATAGCAAAACTCGCATGAAGTTCAATTTCAGGTTTTGAAACGCCCATAGCGTCGATTATTTGGAAGATTGGTATTATTGGTATGATTAAGGAATTCTTCGAAACATTATATCTAACTCAGTTATAAATACTTCGAAATATTTGTTTTCTAGGTAAGCTATTAGGTTTCGTGACTTGCCTTTCCTTGTACGTATGCTGAACCGTTTTCAGAGGAACTCGACGGCGGTAATAAATGCAAGTTTTCACCTGTTATTAGGCACTTTCCTCTTTGCGTCGCCGTTTGCAAATTAAGTGGACTATTGTCTTGTAAGCCGGGTTTTAATAATTCCTTGTACCTTCGCTCTAAGAGTATGTAAATGCGTAATAACACTTTGTGTTATTATGAAAGGCGTCTCATTTCTTGCCCATATTTTTGAAAGCAGTTTAAACCATTGTAAGTACGTGATTGTAACGGATTACAAATACATAGTGTCTCTACCCCATTTCATTCCATGGGTGTTGTAATAGGTGACTATGCAAAATGTGCGAAGCAAATATTATCGCTTGCCTCTTTATTTTTCTCTTTTTAAAGACATCCCTATCAACGGACACAAATCTTTGCTAAGAGACGGCAAATTCGACACTGAACCAAAGCCGTATACCAAGCCGTCTGGTCAGCTTGGTATAGAAAGCTAAATCCTCGTATTGAGTCACAGTTATAATGGGATACAGTGTTTGCAATCCACAAACAGGCTGTAGGATGAATTATGCCTGTCAAAAAACAAATCACTTACCTACCCTTCTAAGGACATATATGGAAGAGTACTTCGCACGAGCTAAAAAGGTAAGCACTTACACAGCACTGTCACGTCAGTTTTTAGGACATGGGTAAAGAACTAGAAATGTAATTTCCCTATTTAGGGTTCCGTAAGTAAAGCGTAAGCCTCCGCTGTCTGTCTGTCTGTCTGTCACCAGGCTGTATCTCATAAACCGTGATAGCTAGAAAGCTGAAATTTTCACAAATTATGTATTTCAGTTGCCGCTATAAAAATAAATACAAAAAAACAAACAACAAATAAAAATAAAAAAAATTAAAATATTGAGGGGGGATTAAATTAATTGTGTTTTTTTATCGTATTTTTTGCTCAAAATTACTAACGGTAACAGGCAGACGCTTAAAATTTTCACAGAATATGTAGTTGTACATTACCTTTCAAAATAAATATAAAAAAGTAAATAATAAAGGGGGGCTCCCATACAACAAACGTAATTTTTAAGCAATTTGTTACTCGATCTTAATAAAGAGGTAGAAACTTTAAAAATATTTAAGTATACATACAACAAACGTGATTTTCTTTTATAGATGATGGTACGGAACCCTTCGTGCGCGAGTCCGACTCGCACTTGCCCAATTTCTTTTACAACTCCCGCACTAGGAATAAATCCTGAGTCGTGGGGGACTTAAAAAATATACAACCAACGGACACAACGAACACCCAGACTCGAAACAAAAATTTATGCTTATGGATCACTCAAACTTGTCTCGTGTGGGAATCGAACGACACTCGGCGAGGCGGCCGCTTAAACCACTACGCCAACCGTGCAGTCAGATTTAGAAAGAGTTTTCAAGCCAAAATATATTTTATAAAATTGTGGAACGTATGCATTTATTCTGAAGTAGGTACCAGTTATTAAACTTGGTATGTACACATTCATATAACTTTGATTTGTGTTTAAATATTTACTGCTACGAGTTTTAACAATTAGAAACATTTTGTTTCAAATGTTGAAGGCACGGCCATTAAATGATAAAAAACATATCTAGCCTCGTTTTAGGCAGGTATAATTATGTATAATCAAGATAATCGTACAAAGCATTATTATACGTCAACGTTGGCTTTTAACTAATCTCGTAATATATTTTGTAGCCAGCTAATAGTCACGCTTAAAATAAATCAAATTAAAAATTTAAAGCAGTGACCCATTTATCACGACAAATAGGCGGAAAATATTGCGAGAATTACTGCAAATAAATCTCTTTAAACCTCACAACAACAGGTATGAAAGGCCACAAAAGTTATAAATTGCCCAGACAGATGGGTATCGATCTATTTATCACATTTAACTTACGATACTGATGCAAAAGTCAAAACAGAATATCTTACAACTTCGCATCTATATTTATTAGATTATAATATACCCGGATGAATTCAGCTACTTTTCCATCACCCTCTTTACGTTTTAGATGCTACTTGAAAAGGAGTCGTTCCTTTTGGAAGCTTAGTGTATTCATTGGAAACATCCGTACCTTTCTATTGCAAGTTAAAATGAATGCGATTATTCGAGAGCTGTAAAAACGTAAGCTTGCCTTTATAAAAACTATTATTCTATATCTAGCGGATACATGCGTAATAAAAAAAATACTAGAAACATTCATTGAAACCATCTGTGCTCGGGCTCAATGTACCTAATATAATTTGTCTCTCAGGAAGTATTCAGGGCAGTATTTTTTAGACAACTAATTTGAGATCTCACAACCTGCGCAGTGGGAATTCGTTGTGACATATTCCTGGTTCATTAATCAACCCCTCGCAAGTTTATTGACGTGTAGCGTAGTAGGACGTAGTACACTGAACACACCTTTATATGCTATCTCGCCAAGTTCAAATCTATTCGATATAAATATGAGATGGCATTACAGAAATTGTTGCCGCTGACCAGTTTGTTGCACTTTATTACGAGATATAAGCGATCTGACTTCTATTGAGAGTGACTATTTTGTAGTATATTGAACATACTGAGTAGGCACAAAAACTTTTGCGACCACAACTTATACATAATTATATACCCGAATATCAGACCAGGAGTGACCATAATGAGTAAGTAATGGTGGCCGCGGACCTCAGTCTCATGACTGTGGTCCGCGGCCAACTTACTTCTTTTACTGACTTGTTCATGCAAGTCAGTGAAAGAAGTAAGTTATCTTGTTATGCGGTTTTAGCCAGTAATCCGTCTGAGTATCAACGGAGTAGCAAAATCTGTCAGAAATTGTACGGCGTTACTAGTTACCAGAAGCCACAGAAGCTTGAATGGACATTCGCTCTGGTGTATGCGCTCTTGCACACCATGATCACATGAATATGAGCTATATATTTTGATGACACAGCTTTAGTGAAATGTTCAACGGCATCAGCAGACTCGAATCGAAGCAGGGTCGAGATTCGAAGATCCTTCTTTCAGTGGATGGAAAATAATACTAGCAGTACATAACATACATATAAACGTTATTTTCTTTCGATATTAGTATCGTACAGTGAGTAAAAAATGGTTATTTTGATATTGGAAAAATACAATTCTGTTTCATTTGTGAAGATTAATCAATTACAATAATTGTGACAAAAGAATTCAACAAAGATCCCTGTATCAAAACCTCTAACGAATCCCCGTTTAAATGATTGCCTCGCAAAAATAAATTCCTTCACAACAATAAAGGCCGGTCCGGTCATCGATACTGATTAAACTTTTACCCGTTAGAAATATAAAACCATGTCTTGTCATTTTTGTTGGCAGTCACTGCAAGCGAAGTTATCATTCAGCTCTAAAGAAATTGTGGCGTTGAGTTGTTCATGGTGCAAGGATGCATACCACAATAAGGAAAACTGTTTCAACCTACAACGAATAGGGGAAGAATGTCCATTAGGTAATGAAATAAAAACACTCTTCTAGCAATCACCGAACTTTCAAACTACAATTATATTCTACATTTTGTATCATCACTAGGTTCACAAGCAAATATAATTGTACCGCCGTCATGGATCGTGAAATTACCAAAGACAGCTTTAAATCATCACAAAGAAAATCACCTAAAAAGAAAAGCGCGTCAAAGAAAAAAGGGAAAGACTCAAAGAATGAACAGAAAACGTTTGTGATAAAGCCAATACCTACGGCGAACGTGAGGCCAGTATTGGTGTTTATTAATCCTAAGAGCGGTGGTATTCAAGGAGCCAAATTGCTGCAGAAGTTTCAATGGCTGCTGAATCCTCGACAAGTGTTCGATCTCACGCAAGGAGGACCGGGTCCTGGGTAAAGTACTTTTTTGTAATTAACTGTTCTTATATATATGCAGAAGTAACGCTGAACTATGTGGACACATCGTTTATCTTACTTAAAGGCTCATTTTCGTTTGTTGTTAGCGTTCGCACTCGGGGTGCGAGGGAATTTCATTAATTCATGTTATGTGGATGCGGAAACCATTTACTTTCGTCGATTAATGTTATGGGATTCATTTATAAGAAATCGTATAACCACTGGGCTATCAGCCTGTGAAATTGAGCCTTGGGACACCAATTAAACCTCTGCTTCGAGAATCTATGCATTTAAAAATCTTGAGCCATAAGTCCATAACTGTCTTTAAATATAAATTCTAAAAGGTATATTAATATAAAATAATCCATTAATAGTATCTTTAAATAATATTGCCGAGATAATTGATGATAGTCACTTAAAATACAATGCGTAGCTACACAAAATGTTTACGCAGGAATCTGACAAAGCTAATAAACAGCAAAATCCATTACAATGTCCAAGCCGTCATTATTTCATTTGTTCGTCAGGCTAATGAGTACCGATAGGCCTCCGCGACTACGCTGTCACTAAAAGCTTTTTTCCAAATCCTTTATTTGATGTAGGACTTGTACACTTAAATTCAAAATTCTATCAATCACCTGATAATTCATATTTAATAATGCTGTATAACACCATGCTAAAATTGGGTAGCCATTTTTAGCGAAACGTTTTTTAACATAATATTCAAAATATTGTCCAAATTTTGAGTTTTCCATCTACGATGATATTGGAAAAAGTTTCACGTGTGGATGAGTGGAAAACTACAGAGTTCTCGATAGATGTACATACATATGTAAGTGTTTGATTTTCTTGTACTATTCAAACTCCAGTATTCATTCACTATACAACTATATGTATAATAAACAGGCTTTAGACATGTGTAAAGGATATGGAAACCTTTCCGGTAAAAGTTTGCGACTCGTCAGTTAAAAGTAACTCGTGATTTCTTTAGTTTTTAGTACCTCAGCTAACAGGGCGATTTATGTCATAAGTTCAACATATTATAAAATAGTAGTTTCATAAGAAATAATTACTTTGCCTAGGTACCACGGAGTACAACATTTCTCATCTGTATAATATGTCAGTATTGTCCACTCTCGGCGTCTGTAGCGTTGCGTCTTGAGCGTTATCTATAAGGTCTACTTCTTCATCGCTACACTCATGATAGAGTTGTCGTGGTCATCACATCAGTGTTGGTGGCACGTTTAACAATCTGCTGCCATTCCTCGCACTGCGCTTTTCTTTATGTATTTCTTGGAGTGGGCTAAAGAATATAGATAATACAATGGGCCAGTGATTTCGAGTTTGTCTATACTCGTAAAAGTTATTAAGGATGAACAGCAGTCTTTTGAACTTACCTTACTTTACGTTTAAAATGTTGTTTGTATTTAAAAACTAGCTATATTCTCAAAAAAAAACACTTCGAAACGTAATCAGCTGTCCTCTTTGAATATTTCAAGGTAAAAAATAAATCTGTAATATTATGTCATTAATTCATTATTCAGATTTTAATTAGTAAAATTTACTCTGTTTATATATCATAAATAAAATATGTGCCTGTACGTTTTGCCGAGCAATTTTCCAATTTTGATCTCTATAAGAACCATTCTCAGACCTAAAATACTCGTATTTATAAAATAGCCGTGTGGTTGACGGCATAGAATACAAGTGCCACCACTCCCTATCTTCCCGTGGGTGTCGTAAGAGGCGACAAAGGGATAACACGATGCAAATACCATATTTGCGTAGAGACGGATAACTCGACATCAAACCCTATACAACTGCCTCGTTGGTCTCGCGGCATAAATGTGCGCGTGGGATCGGGAGGTCCCGGGTTCGATTCCTGGGTCGGGCAGTGTTATTGGGTTTTTCTGTCACGAAATTCTCAGTAGCAGCACGGAGTCTGGAAATGTGCCTGGTACGGTGATAAGCTCGCCCCTTATTACGTGGGACTAAAGTATATCTGGCAAAAAGTGGGTGTAAAAATACACCTCTGCCTACCTCTTCGGGGTTATAGGCGTGAGACTACGAATGTATGTATGTATGTATTTATAAAATAATTTAACCGCATTAGTTTAGCTGATTTTGAGTTCTGCGCTTAGGACCACATTTAGTGGGTCATTTTTGTAATTAAATTTTAAATGTTGGAGTAAAATATGTGTATGGTGAATTCTAGCATTCACCTGTAATACCTAAGATACAGCTACACGAAACGATAAAGAGCAACAAGCTAATTTCACATAATAAAATGAGTTAGACTTTTAAGTTTCTGTTCCATATATTTTTATAAAGACAAATACCCTGTCGACAGTATCACAGAACACATAGTAATACTCGTTATAAAAAAAGCAAAGTTATAATGATATCATTTTCAGTTACGTACTTGTATGTGTTTTCCTTTACATGTCGACAAAGCCCTGCTTTGTTGGCTCCTATTTTTACCGCACTGGTAAATCATAGAATTTACGGCAGTTCAGGCTTTCACACTAATACACTGATTTATGACTCTGCGGGCGTAGCTGCAAATCCTTATTGAAATACTCTTCCAAGTAGGAGTAGCGATGAGTCAATAATTGTCCATTTTCACAATAGAGCACACAAAGTGGAGGAAGTTACGTATTCTCTTTAATGAATCATTCCGCGTATTAGTCGCAAGTTGGGACAACTTTCGGTAGATACTTATGTAAAGCTCGTTAAAGCTGTGATGGTTAGGTAATGTGATTGCTGTTCCAGGTTGGAGTTGTTCCGTAAAGTGCCGAACTTGCGCGTGTTGGCGTGCGGCGGCGACGGCACGGTGGACTGGGTGCTGAGCCAGGCCTCCTTCACTCGGCCGTACCTACAGCGATAAGTGCCTACACTTTCGCGCGGCTTCCAAGCCCGCGTCCGACGCGACGCGCAAGGGTTGTCGACTTGAAAATTTGATTTTATTTATTTTACGAGAGCAACTTGAAAATTAGATTTTTTGTTTGTTGAGATATCCCAACGATTATGGTGTCAATTTAAAGATCTAGTTCAAAAACCATTTTATCTGTTTGAATCAAGTAAATCGGTCTACGCGTTTAGGAAATAACTAAGAATTAGTATAGTGAAAATGTAAACGACCAGATTTTTTGTGGTTTTTGTTCAACGAGCTCAAATAGTGGGATAGGATACTTATATGATGATTATTTATTATTAGGTACGTGGTCAAGTAGGTAGATAGACGATGAATAATTATTATAGTAGCAGCGGCAAGTCGACAACCCTAGCGCGGCAGCTAGCGCGTCACTCCGCGCTAGACAGGGACAGCGTTATATGTTAGAAAAGAGCGGGAACGGTTAGGTGAATATCGCTTTAGGCACTGAGTGCTTATGCGAGCTGAATTGCACTTTGTTGCTTAGTGGCAAGAGTAGTAATTTCAATAAATTGGTTTGAGAAGTGATGCTTATGTACGTAAGTACTAATTATTCTGTGGCTGAGCGTGCTCGACCGCATTGGCTCCCGCCCAGCAGTGCGAGTACTCCCGCTCGGCACCGGCAACGACCTCGCCAAGGCACTCGGCTGGGGAGGGGTAATGTAACATTATAACTATACTATAATAACACATTTAGTTGTACGCAATTTTAATTATATTTATTGATATACTTTTGTATAAATAAGTTTTTGGTGAAATGGTTCTTTCTTGTCAATTATACAGACTTAATTTCATAATTTTGTGTCGTTTAAGTTGCGAGCCTAATACACACAAGAGGCAATGTATAAGTCTGTATAAGTCTGTTTTGAACAGCAACAGAGATTAAATGTTGTTCATAAAGTATCCTACAGAGACTGTTATTAGTCCATGAAACAAGCTGCTGTTCAGAAAACATGTGTTCTGTACCGTCTATTATTCGGCCATTATAATACTTAAGCCTTTTTCTCGTCAGTAAGACCAAAACAAGATTTAAAAGCTTTGATCTCTGAAAAACGTATGTACGGTAATTTTATATAAAATGAAAATAATTTTATAACCAAATAATTCCAAATTAGTGTTAGTTCAGTAAACCACTTGATCATTATTAACTACTTAAAAAAGCGCACTTACATACAAAAATATCATAACATAACATGACTTCACGCCTGTTATCCTCGAAGGGGTAGGCAGAGGTGTATTCCCCCCGTGGGATCTCCACCTTGTCGTGGTGGGGGGGCTCAGTACCCTGGGTTTGAAGTACACCCACGGTGAAACTAAGCGAGATCCCGGGAGGGGACGCTCCCCGTGGGCTTGGGTGAGGCCTGCGTAGGATGCGTCCCAAGGTGCGGGTGCGGGGGACAGTTGTATCTGTCCCTCGCAGTCGGGTGCGGTCGCGGGAAGAGAGGCGTGTCGGTGTTGCGTTGCCGCGCGCCCTATCTCCCGTGACCAAATGGTGGCGCAACATCGTTGTGTCGCGGTGGGGCCGCAGAGGAAGAGGAGATGCGGTGTTGCGTTGCTGTCCTTCCTATCCTTTGCGGCCGCTGGGTGTTTTGGCGGCGGAGCCCAACACCTTCATCCGCCGCCAAGGGGGTTTCGTTCGGGGCCCGTCTGACCATCTGGCGGGCCAATACCCGTCGGGGGGTAGCGAGGAATGCTTCAGTGGAACCCAACCCTCCAACACATGGGTACATGAGGAGCACGGGTTGGTTTTTAGTCAGTAAGAGTCTGACAGTCCCCTTTGTCCTTCCCCCCAGGGCGGAGGAACTCCATGAGGATTTTCCAACCCGAACCCAAAAAAAAAGGCTTTTAAATTCATACATACTATTTTTGCTTATTACGACCTCTAACTAAAAATCTATCTGTCTACTACACGGATTATGATGGCATGTGTGTCGCGTGTTTATTTCTGCCGCGCAAAATTAAAATATTTTTACTCGCAGCGTTCGATGCTGGTTTGTGACGTAAATAATTCAGTTATTTACATATTGTAATTTAAAAATAGATTACAAAACGACCTTTTGATATTCAAAGAGGGTGCGACAATCGAGTCGGAAAAAAAGAGCAAAACCCTAATGAGCGATAGACACATGTCGACCACGATTATGACGTTATCCTCGTTCAAGCTCCCAAAGGGGCTGACCCGACAAATAAATTCGTCCGTACCGCACAGGCACCCTCAAATGCTTAACTGAGTATGACAAGTTATTTTGTGGACATATTAATGATACCAGGTTGCTATTAGTATTCACTCGGGTCTCTGTCAGATCAGTTTATCATAATACTTCAATAATATTGTACCCATAAGCCTCAGTATAAAATTACTAATTGATCTTGTAAAATAGGTAACGCGTCCTTTGGATTATATGGTTGTTGTTCATTACTATAACTAGTTCAGAATGTATCGATTCCTTGAATTGTAGGTATTTAATTGAGTCGCGCCATAGTGCCCTGTTTTGCTAGTTCTAACATAGGTAAATGGAAACTACTTATAAAAGTTCATTGAATTAATTCTTCGATATAGGTACTTCGCTATCAGTGTGCATTATATTACAGTCAATATGGATTCCTTACAATTTTCTTGACTTTCTTGTACCGACACTTGTACATAAATGTGTATTTAATAGGTACGTATTAGAACTACCATGCAAATTGTATGAGCAGAACAAAACGTAGGCTGTACTTATGTGTTTATAACTCAAACGAGCTTTCAAGTACTTAGAAGTTGGCAGCATAAGCGTTTAGACAAGCCCAAAACTCTCTCTAATATTTCCAGAAACTGCAAATTTCTGGCGGTTTGGTTGAGACGTACATACTTCAAAACAATGCGATCATATACTTACAAATATATTCATAAAGGATATCAGGGAAATTCGACTTGTTGTATACAAGAGACTGATATCAAATATACATCATCATATCAGCCAAATGACGTCCACTGCTGGACAAAGGCCTCCCCCAAGGTTCTCCACACAGACCGGTCTTGAGCCGCCCGCATCCAACCGCCTCCCGCGATCTTGACGAGATCGTCGGTCCACCTTGGGGGGGGCTACCTCTGCTGCGTCGTCCGGTACGTGGCCGCCACTCTAGAACCTTTCTGCCCCAACGGCCATCGGTTCTTCGAGTTATGTGCCCTGCCCACTGCCACTTCAGCTTGGCTATCCGGAGAGCTATGTCGGCGACTTTGGTTCTACTGCGGATATACATAAAGTGACAAAGCATCTGTATTTTTATATTCCAATGGGTCTTGCTTTTGGCATATTCGAGTGCCCAGGATGTATAAATAATTAATAGTTACAAGGAATATTCAATTCCTTATAGGCTATCCTCACAAACTATGCCACATATTTTTATAGCTTGTAATGGTCTCAATTGGACTCTTAGTGTAGATAGGTTTGGGATAGGATGCACAATTTAGTAAGACTTAAAATAGATGAAAACTAAACATAACTCGATATTTGACAAATTAGGTAGTAACTTTCTGACACCACTGACATTTCGAAGTTATATGCGCATTATATTGTTAGTATTTGCTCGCTCTATGCCTCAGAGAGCGCATTAAGCCGTCGGGCCTTGTTATCACGAAGTTCTTTGTCAGTCATCATGCGAAGTCGGTGCCCTGTGCTACTAGCTTAAACTATACGAGTATGATACGAGTATAATTTGACGACCGGTTGGCGCAGCAGGAGTGTAAGCGATTGCCACGCCGAAGGTCGCGTGTTCGATTCCCGCTCAAGTTAAACATTTGTCTTGGTCTGGGTGTGTCTATGTATAATATGTATGTATTTACAAAAAAAGGTATATATGTATGTTTATCCATTGTCAAGTAGGTACCCATATAGCAGAAGCTTGTAGCTTCTGCTTAGTTTGGGACTAGATGGTGGTGGTGACTTGTATGAATATGGAAAAAAAATACAACTTCGTTTTGGTTCTGAGGTCATAATAATGGCATTTGTTATGTAGAAAATCTAATAATCTTTCAGTCGATGGCTGTATCGAGTTGCGAGGCCCAAGGCGGCTAATCTTGGATGCATCCGAGACAAAACTAAGATGTCTGTGTTGATGATGAGGTAATGACATTTTCTTCGAGAGAATTGAAGCATAAGTATATTTTTGACTGGCACTCCTACAAACAGAATATCTGAATGTGCAGTCAATGACAGAATGAATGAATCAACTTTCTAGAGTCTAGAGGACTAACGGCCGTTTTCAATATTCGATCTATCCATAGATTCGGAGACTAGAGATACATGTTTGATATATTCTGTATGGAGCTTATGTCAAATATGTATTTAAAATCTCCAAATCAATGGAAAGATCGAACATTGAAACCGGCCGTATGGAGGTAGGTACGTGTTAATCGGCGAGTAGGTTTTCACACGATGAAATTTAGTATCGGTATACATATTTTGAGATTTTTACTTAGATAATTTGCATTTTCAATTAATAAACCAAAAAGTTTTCTCTGTCAAAATCCTTCAGAATTTTAAAGAAAAAGAAGTTAAATAAAATAAATATCCCAAATTATAATGCAAGAAAGGAATACTTTTACTACGTAGATATATTTACATATTAAGAAAATATATACAGATGTACATTTAAGTAAGTGACTTATGTCTACTATAAAATTACGAAGCACATGCTAAAAAAGTCCATCCAAGATTATGCAAATGTTGTTATAGCTTGTTGTCGCTTGACGTACGACAGTATGTTTTAACGACCCCATAAACGAACTTTATGACTTTGTTCATGAAAAATTTAGTATTCTACTGAACGACAAAGAATTCGTGGTCCCGGATCCATGTAATATGCCACCATTGTTATACTTAACTAATGTTCCGGAATTTTCACCCTCTGCGTGTTTATTTACGATAATCAAAAACCGTGTAATTTCCCTCAAGACTGCGATATGAATGCAGACAGCCCCGTCTTCGTTAAATAAATTATCAGTGGGAAACTTTTTAAACGTCGCGATTGGCAATATATTAATCACAATCGTCTAACTTATACACCGTAAGGATATTTCCAATTAGTATTCATCTAAGTACACAATTTATCTTTGTTAGAATATTACCAAAATAACATAACAGAGATCGGTGCCCCCGTTTGGAATTCTTATACATATGTCGAAATTTCACAAACCCTTGTATAGCTGTACAAATTTGCCAAATGTTACCTCCACAGTTCAAACAGTTTCGCATTTAGTCTGTTTCGTTATTGATTCACTAAAATATGAAAAGTTTTCTTTAAGTTCAAGATCTGCGGAGAACCAAAGTCACCGATATAGCTCTCCGAATAGCCAGGCTGAAGTGGCAATGGGCAGGGCACATAGCGCGAAGAACCGATGGCCGTTGGGGCAGACGGGTTCTGGAAAGGCGACCACGTACCGGACGACGCAGCAGGGGTAGGCCTCCCGCAAGGTGGACCGCGAGAAGCGGTTAGATGCGGGCGGCTCGAAATCGGCCTGTGTGGACAACCGTGGGGGAGGCCTATGTCCAGCAGTGGACGTCTCTAGGGTGACATGATGATGATGAACGTTTAGACATTAGACATTAGAGACGATAACACTCGCCTAGTTAAAGTAGCACTACAAAAACACACCTCGTTAAGAGTAGCTAAACAAGGCATTTGCATTGTCAGAACAAAAACTTTGATTAATAGTGTAAGGGACAGCAACAGAATCAGAAATTATAACCAGAGCAAAATTATGGAAACATGCACAACATTTTACAAATCTATGTATTCGGACCAAAACAAAACAGAAGAAGCAATTAATTACATAACACCTAATACAGTCCCTCCTATATCGTATACCGAAGTTCTTATAGTGCTCAACAAAATGCCTTACGGTAAGGCTCCTGGAGAGGATGGTATAACTTCAGAGGTCCTCGAGGCTCACCCTCGATTCTAAGACACACCATTGCTTTGTTCAACAATATATTGAAAACAGGTAAAATACCCGCCACCATGTGCCACTCTAACATAATTCTACTTTTCAAAAAAGGAGATCGATTTGACATGAACAATTACAGACCCATCAGTACAATATCACACCTGTACAAACCCTTTATTAAAAGAGTACACGACCGATTAGATGCTAAGTTAGACTCACACCAGCCTCCAGAACAAGCCGGGTTCCGCCCAAACTTCTCCACCATTGATCACCTACATGCCATCAATGAAATCATAGAAAAATATACTGAATTTAATATGCCACTGTACGTAGCTTACATAGATTACCAAAAAGCATTCGATACCCTCAAACACAACTCTATATCTTCCGCACTAACAAACCATGACGTTGATCCTACATATATAAATATAATTACGGAAATATATACTAACTAGACAGTCTTGGACCTACATTTAAAATAGAAAAGGGTGTTAAACAGGGTGACACGGTCTCTCCCAAAATTTTCCCATGCGCACTCGAATAACTTTTTCAATCTGTACTTCCCTCTTGGTCCACAAAAGGCATTATTATGGACAACAAAAGGCTCACAAATCTCCGGTTTGCCGATGATGTAGCTCTTTTCGCATCATCCTCTCAAGATTTGCAAGATATGCTTCAAGATCTAAGCATGGCAAGCCTTGAGGTTGGGCTAATAATGAATCGGTCCAAAACAAACATAATGACTAATTGCAGAAAACGTAAGGTAGAGGTAGATGGGCAAGAAATACATTATGTCGATGAGTAAATTTACTTGGGCCAGTTAGTATCTTTCAAACATAGGCAGGATAAAGAAATCGACCACCGGATCGAAAACGCCTGGAAGAGCTACTGGTCCATGAAGACGTATATGAAATGCAAACTTCCAATGGTACTCAAACGTAGACGCATCGACATGTATATCTTGCCCGTCATTACTTACGGAGCACAGACGTGGTCATTGACCGATTCTCAGAAGTCCAAACTCAAGGTTTGCCAACGAGCTATTGAACGGATGGTATTGGGGATCAAACTATCAGACCGAATCCGTAACAAAACCATACGCGCTTAAACTGGCATCAGTGATGTGGGCAAGAAGGCTGCAAAATTAAAATGGGATTGGGCAGGTCCCGTCTGCAGAATACATCCCCAAACGTGATGGACACCGCAGGGACGTCGTGGTCGGGGTAGACCCAGGAAGCGTTAGCGAGATGAGCTGGATGCCTTCTCAAAAATTTGGACAGGAATAACTGGAGAGCTTTGCCCAACAATGGGACCTAATCTATGCTAGGTTAAAAAAGGAAAAAAAAAGTAAAAGTTTAGACATGTCTATCCGTCAATACGTCCTTGTTCTGATAATTGCCTACTTGGTGAAATGCTATGATGATCCTGCTGCATGATGATATGAATGCGTATCAAATACTTAGGTAACTTTTTCTTTTCACAATTTAAGAGATCTTCAGCCAGCGCTTTGACCTTTTGAAACTTAATTTATGCAAGTAAAATTGTGAAAAAGCAAATCCAAATACCAAGTGTTTCCAATAACAAACTAAATTAATCTGCTACTACAAAACAACCGCCTAACAGTATTTCCGTCTTTTGTGTTTCCTGGCTGCTGAGCAGGTAAATCCACAGATAAACAGAACAACAATTCTAGGGTCGGCAGACTAAAGAACATAAGTCAAATTTTTCATATTTTTTTTTTATTACATATTCGGTGTTCCTTTTATTCCACTCGCAGTCTGACTAAAGCACATAAGTCAAGCTGAATTATTTAATGGCGTATTCAAGTGGTGGACCGTATCAACCTTATCCTATTCTCATATAGGTCGGACGCACAAAAAAACATAACTTGACTTATGTTATAAGGACTCACTCTTAAGTGTGAAGTTTTTGAGCCAAGAGGTCTGACTTATGTTATAAAGAACATCAATTGTGAAGTGTGTTTAGAGAATGTGGGTTTTAATTTAAGTGACACCTACTAGTTTACTTCTTTTTTTATTCGTTTTACGTTTTTTCTTTATTTTCATGTATTTTTTACTTTATTTTCTCTTTTTTTTTTAATTTAAATTTTGCATTTATTTTTTTTCATTTATTTTTGTTCACATAAGTCATACTACTAACTGTGTCCTTATAACTTAAGTCATCTAAATATTAAACAACTAAAAATTTCTCCTAGAATATTGTATCGTAGTAATAAGTCATTATAATACACATAAACTGAATAAAAACATTTTAAACTATCCAAATCAATGATTTTATAAACAGTTTTTTTTAATTCCTGTAAAGTAGGTTTTTTTGACTTATGTACTTTAGTCTGCTGACCCTAGAATTATTTCCAGAATTTTCTTTGCATACCGCATAGAACTTGTTTTTTAACCGACTTCTAAACGAGGAGGATGTTCTCAATTCGATTGTATTCTTTTATTTTATTGTTTTGCTATGCCTCTCCGACTCCGACTTAACTCCGACATTTATTCGCCGATTTCAAAGAGATTATTTTTTAAATTATATAATACCATTTGATCCCATTTTAGTTTGCGGAATTAAGTTCGAAGCCAGTATTTTTTATTAAAATCTAACTAATATTTAATTATTTATTGTTGCTTTAACTGATATTACTACAATTTTAAATTTCATATGAAAGAGAGAAAACCGTGCTGAAACTGTAAATTATATTTAAAAACTATATCTTCAAACTGCACGATGCATGTGCTATATAATCGTTATAACCGTAATAAACCGAAAATGTTTGAATGAAATATCGTGCAACATAAGCGCTCTTCAGCTTCAAGTGAGAGACGATTAGCATAGGGGCTAAAGCTACATGAATGTCATAGAGAATTTAGTTCTTTATATTGTGTTTAAAAAATAAAACGCTCTCATAAAAAAATGAAAAAATGCTTTCGTGTGACCTGGTAAACATGTTTGAACATTTTTAATATGTTACGTACAGCCCTCTCGTGTAGACAGAGTTATAAATACCGTACAAAAGTTATTTTGTACGGTATTAATAACATACGTTTGACTTACAGTAGGTATTTCTTTATTTTAAAACTAAGGTAGCTAGCAACAAAGCAATAATTTAAAAATAAATTTACATTACCTGTAATATAAATTTATTAACACTAAAGCTCTGATAAAGGTAATTCGACAAAGCTGAATAGAATTACATTTTGACGGGATACCGTGAGTCTTTTAACTTTTATTATGTATCATTCGTTCAAAATTGTAGTGCACGTTTGCTTTTGGTGCGTCTGTGTAAGGCAAATTATTATAAGACAGTAAGGCAGCTTTGAGAACAAACAACGTTATACTTGGCTGAAAGCCTTTACCACAAAGCAGGAGGCTTGCGCTTAGCGTTCAGCCGACACAGATAATTAATGCATCGCCGGCCCTTTTGTAACGCACGAACAACGATCCCTGCTAAACTAATATTTTTTTGTAAATGTCGAGAATTCCTGAATAACTTTTTCTTTTCAATTCCACTGCCGCATTAGACTATAACTTATATCAGAAAGTAAGTACAGATATATGTAGTATAATTAAATGTTTTTGTCAATGGAATGAATATAGGAAAAATTCATCTGTTGCTTTCTTTTATTAATTAAAAATGTAGAAAAAAACTTGACGATATCCTAGATTTGTCAAATTAAATACCATACTGATTCCTGATTTACGGCGCGTTTCAATTGACCCCGCTCTTCTAGAACAACGCAGCAAATACATCATCAGCCTTGCTGTACACAGCGCTCGTCTCATTATGAGAAGGATTGAGCCATAGTCCACTACGTTGGCTAAGTGCGGGTTGGCAGACTTCATATATCATTTGAGAGTATTTTTTAGGAACTCTAATCTAATCCGTGCAGGTTGCCTCATGACGTTTTCCTTCACCGACTAGCAAACGATAATTAACAGTATGACACTTAGACCCACTTGCGTAACGTTTGATTTAAGTCACTCCTTAATTTAAATTTGTTGAACAGAATTAACAGCATAAAATAATTTAACTCAAAAATATTTAGCGTCCTCTTGCACAACGACAAATAATAACTTGAAACTTTTGAGCATTAACAATAACACAAGTAGGTAGGTATATTGTTATCAGTTATATCATCATCATGTCAGCTTAGAGACATCCACTGCTGGACATAGGCCTCTCTCAAGGTTCTCCACACAGACCAATCTTGAGCCGCCCGCTACCTGCAATCTTAACCAGATAGTCGGTCCACCTTGTGGGAGGCCTACCCCTGCTGCGTCGTCCGGTCCAGTTATATAATTAATTATAGATAATTCTCGTCGCTAATGACAAGTTGCCAACGTCAGTGTGACAGTTCTTAAATGAAATTAGCCACTAAACAACCGATTTTCGGTAATTAATTTTAACAGTACTTGAATCATATTAGTCGACACATTTTTCGTTGTGCAAGACGCTAGTGGTGTTTAATAAATTTTTTTCTCGTTAAATATATCTTAATTCAATTTAAAAATCGTTGTGCAAGTGGGCCTTAATTTTGTAGATGGCAGTTGTTTGCTTCCTGTCTATTTAGTTATGAGATCTGTAATATTAGGTATGACTGTTCTCTTGAACAAGACACTCATGAAATCTAACTAAATTTATTTTAATCGGACGCACCACATTCACCAGTACCTAAAAGCGTTTTGTTACACCGATGAAAGGGATACTCTGATAATTTAAATGAATTAACGTGCTAAAGAAAAACGTGGTACTTATTATTCGACATGGTAGTGATTATCAATAATTTAATCAGAAATGAAATTTTCTGATTGTTTAAAGTGTTATATGCGTCAATATTATATCAGAGTTCGCTTTTTGCAGAAACTGTACAAAGTTACATTTTACTTCCACCTTTCTCGTTCAATTTAATTTTCAATGACTTTGCTAATGGAAAATAATTTTCCTATTTATTTAATATTTTGACCTAGTAGTGTCTATGGACTTCTGAACGTCGTTATAAAATATATATTTTGTAGGCTCGCTTAAATGTCGTCGTTACGTAGTAAATTCCGATTACGCTAGTTAGCTTAGAAGTTTCTTATCTTTGCTAAGGGAAAATGATATTTGAATAAAACGACGATGACTAAAAACGATACTGAATCATGAAAACAGCATGGCATTTCATAATGAGGTCATAGTGACCTAAAACTTGGCTAGCGCAAAATATAAGCGTAATTACTGCTGTACTATTTGTACATTTTTAATGTGTTACGTACAACACATTCGTGTAGACATAGAGTAATAAATAGCTTACAAATTAACATACGTATGACTTACAGTATTTATTTCACTTCAAACTAAGTTACCTAGACACAAGGTTATTATTTAGAAATAAAATAAAAGTAACATAAAAATGATTAACACTAAAGCTCTGGTAACTTGGCAAAGCAGCTAAATAGAATTCCTTCTTTTCAGGATGACGATCTTCTTATAACTTTTACTTTGAAAATTCTAGTGCATTTGCAATTGCTTATAAGTAGGTAGTTAGAAGCAATTTAATTTTCTAATAACACAGAAATGTGTGCCTCTGGCAGAACCAAGCTAGAATCGCTATACGTATCAGCGGCTGCCTCGTATGAATAATTACTTTGCAAGAAAGGGAAAACTGCATTAGGAGATTCTTATAACTTCCAAAGCTTGTTAAACGAGTATTAATATGCAACGTATAAATCAAGTAACTTTAATCTGTATTTGTTTATATAAAATTCTTGCGTTACTTTCTAACAAATATCGTCACAGCCAAAACTATTAGACGTAGGAACATTGTATATCAACGCAAAGCGCAGTCAGCCAAAATTTGGCATTTATGTTTGTTGGGAACCGTAGGGGTGCACTAAGAAGGTATTCCCCGAAATTTCCACGCGATTGGGGAATAACGAATAAACTAAAAATAAAACTGCGTGGAGGTAGCTGCGGGCATTATGTATTCTTATATAAAATTTCAAACCCTTAACCTTTTTTCTTTTTAGGGTTACGAGGACGAGCCCATATCAGAAATCTTGGCAAACATCGGTGAGAGCGACACAGTGTTACTGGACCGGTGGCAGTTGACTGTCCAGCCAAACACCGCAGCCGCGGGCGAAGACACTAGCAATGCGAAGCCAGAACTACTTCTAAACGTTGTTAACAACTATTTCTCATTCGGCGTGGACGCTCACATAGCATTGGAATTTCATGAAGCCAGAGGTAAGCTAACATAATGCCTGCACTTTGTTAAACATTCAGAGGTATGTTAATATATCGTCCACTTGTAACGAGCCTTACATGACAGTTTTGTTATATATTTATGAATATTTCGATCCTTACTTTATCGTTTCAAGTTCTTAGGTATATAGTAGAAGTATGATCAATAATGAAATAAGTGTTCTTGTGACCACGGCTGGCCTTTTATTTTCAAATAATTACGCGATATTGACTCGTTACATAATTATGACTAAGTTTTTAACCGACTTCAAAAAAAAGGAGGTTCTCAGTTTGACCTGTATGTATGTATGTATGTATGTATGTATGTTTGTCCGCGATAATCTCGCGTTTGGCTGAACCGATTTTGATGCGGTTTTCAGAAAAGTATTTGTTACACTTAGGAGAAGGTTTTAGGCTCTTAACCGACCTCAAAAAAAGAAGGTTCTGAGTTTGACCCGTATATATGTAAGTTTGCCCACGATTAACTCGAGTTTGGCTGAACGGATTTTTATGCGGTTTTCAGAAAAAAGTATTTGTTACACTTAGGAGAAAGTTTTAGTATTTTAACCGACTTCAAACAAAGAAGGTTCTCAGTTTGACCCGTATACATATATTGGTTCTTAGTATGTATGATGTGTGTTCTTTGTACGTGTGTACGTGTGTGTGCGCGCGCGCGCGTTTGTATATTTGTGTGTGTGTGTGTGTGTGTACGAGTGTGTGTGTGTGTGTGTGTGTGTGTGTGATTTTAGGCCCAAGGTCGATTACCGCAGAACTATGTGTACATCCTTGCAACTTGTGTACCGTCACAGCCCAAGTCAATATGACTGGCACCATCCGCTTCTCGATATCACCATAACCCCGACTGCCTTGATAGGTCGCTGTGACTGGAGCTATGGAAATGTATCCATCATCATCTTTAGATGCCATGCTATTGATAGATTATCAAATAATATCAAAATGGCATCGGGCATTTCAGCTGGCTCAAGTTGATCTCTTCTTAGTGCCGGCCATTTAAATCCTTTAGGAACACCCATTGCCCCGTTCGCTAAGCCATCCGTTATCGTATTATTCGTCGTCGTATTATTTTCACTGTTTGCCAGTATTCTTTATTGTTTTTGTTGGTTTGGCACCGACTCCAAAAACTAAGCATTTAGTTTAATTTAGTAAATAGTTTTTGGGTGAAATTCGAAAGGAAATTTGAGAGGATTAGGGATAGCGTATGTAAAAATTATTTCGTACTTTTCAGTGGGTCGATTTTTTGAAGGCGGTTTTCTTTTTTTAAAAAAGAAACTTAATGCTTTGTTAACATTTTTGTTGCGGTTTTTTAAATTTATCATGGGACTAATCTGTTTCTGACTTATTGTAAATAGAGTAAATATCTTCTGTACATATGATAAAAAGCTCTCAAACATCACCATAACTAACTGTATGGGGAACAGAAGTGTCGCATTCAAGGCCGTTTCTACGCGGAAATCTACATGGGTATTCGTTTCCATGTAAGGTTTGATGGGGAAATCGGGTCGCATCACCAACCTCGATATGCCTGACCATATAAGTATTGATCTCTGCTACCTTTATGGTAAATTTTACATAACTATTTGAGTTAGTCAAGTTGCCATTGAAGCCAGTTTAAACACAATATATTGAAGAAACAAATTATTGCAATTCATATTTTATAAATATGATAAATTAATAAAGTGTAGTATTTAATTGCATTGAGTTATGTCGATAATATCCTAGTGACATAAAAATAATACCTTTTGATTTCAGAAACTCAATTGTGCTTTCTAGTAATCAAGCAAACTCGTTCTTGAAATTCAACTTCTTTCTGAATTAAAATCTTTGGCAACATGTACGTACCCATTGTAATACACCTCCTTTCATTCAGGGATCTCCTATAGCTACAAGTTATAAAACCGACCATGGCAATTTTATAAATATAAAGTTATAAACGATCTAAGTTTCCTTGTTAAATTTTGCATAAATAAAGTCATTGACCCGTTTACATTACGACAAAGTTTAACTTCCGTAGAGCGCGAGCGCGCAACCTAAGTAGCCTCTGTGAATATGTAACAGGGCGCTCATTTAACTTTTAACATACTGAGCTCAAATGTTATGTTATCATCACTTTCGATTTAATATTCCAAAGCTCTCATGAAACAGTCATAAAACGTTTGACAATTTAATAATCTGCTTGTCCATAAAAGCTTATACTTATTCATTATAGTCATTATTACCTTTGTGCAATTTCAATAAATGTTTATTTACAAGTAGTAAAGCTGCCATAAGCTATTGGCCTGTTATTAATAAAACTTTGCGAGAACTCGTATTGTTCTATTTCAATATTACAATTGTTTGAGAAGTTATTAACCGACAACCGCGGAGATGCTGGTCGGGTACAAAAACGACTAATCGTGCTACGATAAAATTCTTTTGATGTTTAAAGTAAACCGCTAAATATTTTAACAAATTGTTGAAAATGGAATTAGAGAATTTATATTGACATTAATTCTTAGGAATAATTTGGAAATAAAATATTATAAAAATGATGTTGAGTAATTTAATTTTTAACCGACTTCAAAAATGAAACGGAGGTTCTCAGTTTGACCTGTATGTATGTATGTATGTATTTCCGCGATTATCTCGCGTTTGGCTGAACCGATTTTGATGCGGTTTTCAGGAAAGTATTTGGTACACTTAGGAGAAGGTTTTAGGCCCTTAAACCACTTCAAAAAAAGAAGGTTCTGAGTTTGACCCGTATATATGTAAGTTTGCCCACGATTAACTCGAGTTTGGCTGAACTGATTTTTATTCGGTTTTCAGAAAAAAAGTACTTGTTACACTTAGGAGAAAGCTTTAGTATTTTAACCGACTTCAAAAAAAGAAGGTTCTCAGTTTGACCCGTATACATATATTGGTCCTTAGTGTGTTTGTATGTATTATGTGTGTGTGTTTGTACGAGTGTGTGTGTACATGTGTACGTGTCTATGTCTCTGCGATTAACAAAAAACAAAGAAAGTCGGTGAAATAATCTGATGCGAGCGCATATTTCTCATTCTTGTCATTTCAGATAAGGCTCTGTTGTCGTGGGGATGGTTGAGTAATTTATTTGAGTCAATATCACTTAAAGCCATGCCTTTTAGGGATTTGACCCGCCTCAAGGCAACATAGCATTGGCCTATACAAAGATTTTAGGCCCTAAGTCCGCGGAACTAAGTGTAGGTACATCCTTGCAACTTGTGTACCGTCACAGCCCAACTCAATATGATTGGCAACATCCGCCTCTCGATATCACCATAACCGCGATTGCCTTGATAGGTCGCTGGCACTGGAGCTATGGAAATGTATCCATCATCATCTTTAAGACGCAATGCTATTGATAGATCATCAAATAATATCAAAATGTCATCAGGAATTTCACCTGGCTCAAGTTGATCTCTTCTTAGTGCTGGCCATTTAAATCCCTTAGGAACACCCATTGCCCCGTTCGCTAAGCCATCCGTTATTGGCATATTTCTCCGGAGCATAATACGAGAGCTCATAGTCAATTCCATAGTATGTACAAGTCCGCCGCATTTGTTTGGATCGTACTTCCGAATGTGGCTGATTCCCTAGACTCATCTCTCTCTTCCAGCATGAAGCCTAAGCCCATAGGCACACAGAATAAAAGTAGGTACCTATGTCAAAGTCATGATAACAAACTGATACTAGCAGAAAACTTATCACTAAAATAATTGAATCTAACTATAAACAAACTATTAATTAGCCCAAAACTTAAAGTAAATGGAGTACCTATCACTAAAAAGTATGAAATAAAAATAATAAGAACAAAAAAACAAAACGAAAAGGAAAACTTAAAAATCGCACCAAAAATGTTTATTAGGTATTTAGTTTACATACATACATACATACATACACATATCGTCACGCCTTTTATCCCCGAAGGGGTAGGCAGAGGTGTATTTCTACACCCACTTTTCGCCAGATATACTTTAGTCCCACGTAATAAGGGGCGAGCCTATTGCCGTACCGGGCACATTTCCAGACTCCAGAACCATCAAAAACAAAAAAGAATACTGGCAAACAGAGAAAATAATTGACGAATATATCAAATCAATAAAGCTTCAAAAAATATCTGAATTAATAAAATTTAAAATAATCTTCCTATATACTCTAAAAAGCAACTTATATATAAAATATATAAAAAGTATGAAATAAATGCTTACTTATAAAATAATTATACTTCATTTTGGGCTGTAAGTCCTATGTAGATTGAATGCGCTGGTTTGGAAAGGATGACACCAAACAATAGGCTTTTAGAGGGATTTGGTTTGGCACCGACTTCAAAAACTAAGTATTTTGTATAAGTTATATACTATGTATCAGCGTATGTAAAAATTATTTCGTACTTTTCAGTGGGTCGATTTTTTGAAGGCGGTTCTCTTTTTTTAAAAAGAAACTAAATACCTAGTAAACATTTTTGGTGCGATTTTTAAGTTTTCCTTTTCGTTTTGTTTTTGTTTCTTATAATTTTTTAATTCGAATATCATAATCATAACATATACCACCAATTGTCCTTACTAATATACCATCGCAGAACGTTAACTGCCGAAGTTAAAAAACGTTTGTACACTGAGTTTCTTATATAACATAAACTAAGGAAGGATTTTTGAATATGCCACTTCTAAAGAGATAATTTAAAAAACCGAAAAATTGTGTGTTTGAAAATCTCATGATGTTGAAGTTAGCACTATAAACTACTTACAACTAGTACTCTGTATATTAAACTAAGGATTCCCTAGATCAGCACATTTTGCCGATCCCGTGGGAATTTCGAGAAATCCCTTCTTAGTGCACAGTCAAGAATTTCATATATACAGAAGATGGCTATGCGTTAGCTTTCAGCCTGTCATTAACTTAATAATTTTATAGATACAGAAGATATTTTATCATGGTTACTCACATACTTTTTTTGTTTTTAAACAGAGGCGCATCCAGAGAAATTCAACTCGAGAATAAGGAATAAGTTGTTTTATGGCACTGCCGGAGGGAAGGATCTCATGCAGCGCAAGTGGAAGGGTCTCGCGGAGTTCGTGACCATGGAGTGCGACGGCAAGGACCTCACGCCGGTGCTCAGGGAACACAAAGTTCACGCCATTGTATTCTTAAACATTCCAAGGTGAGACATCCATACTAAGAGCGGTATTGTGCTAAGTCCGATCTGAACACGTGAAAATACAGTGCTAGAGAGCACGCACTGAATTTGATAGAAATAGGCTACCAATTGAAGTGCGTAACGTGCCATAGAAATATTTCTACGACTACGCTGGACCGTATTTTAACGAGTTTGGGTCGGACGAAGTACGAAACTGTTATATGTACTACTAGCTGTTGTTTGTTTGTTTGTTTGTCCTTCATTTTTGTTGCAACAGAGCGACGATATAGTATGATTTGTGTGTTGAGACAGGAGGCTGGAAATTAATATAGGGTACTTTTTACTGCGATAAAAACATCGTGACCACCGACTGCCACGCGAGCCGCGGGCAATAACTCCATATTTGTGAATAGGATATCCAAATATTTTTATTCCATACGCTGTGGTCCGTGAAATGCGCTGTATAAATGTAAATGTCAATTCGACAATGGAATTTGAAGACAGACAATTCTCGATTCACGTATTTCGAATTTACCTACAGGGTATGACAAACATGTGCTTGTATTTAAGTATTGGATAAGATAGAATATGATGGATAAAGAATGGAACGATCCTGAAATTCTGAATATCAAGAGCAAAATGATACATTTCACATTGAAAGATTTCAGTATTTGATATTTCTAAATTAAATTTGATGATACAGATAATATCCAACCGAAAATACAAACAGATCCAAAACAAGAATCAAACTGCCAATGTTGATGGGACGCTTAGATTGGTCATAAAAAATATAAGAAAATACTGTTGACGAAGTTACATTACCACTGAATATTTTTACATATTTTAGATATTTTCCACATTTTTATCTTCCGAGATTTTATAGAGGCTAAAATATGACGTAACATTTCTATTGCTTTTAGTAAGTATTTATAAATAAGCAACGACGCAACTGACAAATAAAATATATATTAGATGTAATTCCCCAGTGTTGTGAGGTTTTTGTCTTAAGATACTTATAGGGTAGGTATGTATTATACCATATTATACTGTAAGATATTGACATTTGTTCTTTGTTTACAGCTACGGGGGTGGCACTCACCCTTAGAACAAGTCAGGGGGCGCCTTTGAACCCTCTACTGAAGATGGCTTAATTGAAGTGGTCGGATTAGCTACCTACCAATTGGTTAGTCGGTGGCACACCAGTATTTTAAATGTATATAAATTTACAAGCTTCAAATTAAAGTTCCTACTAGACTTAGTTCAGCCGTATTGCGTAAAACGTATAGTTTGTTTGAAATGTACTGTAAATATACCTAACACTAAAAAGTGCCGTGCCCAAGGGGTAAAAGGACACTTTATAACTGTCAAACTTGTTGTCCGTCTTGTCCGTATGTCACGGGCTTCTAGCTCGTAAACGGAATAAGTTATAGACTTGAACTTTGAATATTTTTAAGAATGTTGACCCGAAACTGCGAAGGGTATGCTTCTATTAAAGTTGCATGCTTGGGTTTACAGGGGTCATCAAGAAGTATACAAATAAGTTATATGTTTTTATGACTGCACGGTTGGCGTAGTGGTTTAAGCGGCCGCCTCGCCGCTTGACACTGCGCCGACTGTTGTCAGTTCTATTCCCACACAAGACAATACTTTGTGTGATTTATAAATTGTAGTTTCGAGTCTGGGTGTTCATTGTTTATTTGCGCGACAAAGGATTTATTCCTAGTGCAGGAGTTGTCTGTTCTTTTTTGTTGTTCTTAGTTCAAAATAGCTAAGGATCTTTGCACCTAAGCTGTTGCCCGCTCTCTTATTTATAGCTTTAATAATTTAGAATATGTGATGGTTATGAGAAGTCTTTTTATAGTTAAAAATGGCCAATTGTAGGCAATTGCGGTAACAGGATTCCCAAAGAATAATAAAACCTTATAAAAGTTGACATCACTTCAATTTTCTTTTTACCGTTATAAGCTTTACAAAAACATAAACTTAGTCTTAAAGTGGGATGATCCTTTATCTAATTTAGATATATTTAACAATTTTAAATGCTAAAATAAGTAGCCTTTATATTAGCTTTGACCATGTTACACGATTCTCATTTTTGTGGTCTTGTTTTACTGACTTAAAAATCAATACCCTTCTGCCACAAAATTTTTTGAAGTGCGGGATATATGGGCATCGTTATCTAAACTGCACCTGAAATATGCTTATAGTTTAGCAATAACTTTGATTTATTTTTAAGAGTCTTATTCTCCTTAAGTAGCTTTATTTCTTGTGAATAGCTATCCAACTGAATTAACTTAACTAATAAGGAGAGAGAATCATTTAATTCCTTAATATCTAATTGCCCTTGCCATTTAGAATTTTTATTTTTACAGTTAAATATGAAACGATACAATACATAGGCGTATATTCTCTTCAATTTACCAAAGTTACAATAGTTATCAAATTCAATTTTATTCCCTTCAATATCAAGATAGCAATCAATATTACATGAAGCCTTAACATCAGGTAAAATATTAGGGATTTGTTTTCTTGTAGGCCAATAGCTTGATTCTTTAGCGAGGAACGAAAGCCCTTCCCACCACAGGAGAGACGACTTCAACTGCTTAGGGCTTACATCTCTAGAAGCAAGATCAGCTGGGTTTTGGTCAGTGGGTACATAATTGAAAGGGAATCCAATGGTTAACTGGTTGATTTCATTTACTCGGTTACACACAAATATTTTAAGATCCCTAGGGGAAGTTTTAATCCAACCCAAAACAACCAACGAATCGGTCCAAATGAATTTACGACTAATATTACACCGAAGTGACTCAATAACCTTTGGACACAACCTAGCTCCTAATAGAGCATCGCAGATCTCTAGTCGTGGGATCGTAGTTGGCTTCAAGGGCGCAACTCGAGCCTTAGCACACAATAGTCTAACCGAAACTGTATTATTACTATCAGTTGTGCGCAAATATACACAGCCACTGTTTGAAATAGAATTAGTGTTTATTATAAGTCAAATCGATTATATCGATTAAGTAACATTTTGTTTAGTCTATTGAAAATTTCTGACAATGGTCACACTGAACTGTCAACTTCCGTTCTTGCTTTGAAAAATTAACACGCCGTTTTTGGTCTCTCTCGCGTGGAATATTGTAATAAAATTGGGACCCGATTGAGGCACTGATTGACACTGGGGTGGTATATTTGAGGCCGCAGTAAAATCGGCCAAAACACACTTGCGCAGGACAATCGGTGAATCTGTCCTTACATTTGAGGAACTCGCAACTGTGTTTTGTAAGATTGAGGCCGTTTTGAACTCTCGGCCATTGTGCCCAATCTCCTCAGATCCGAATGATTTGGAGGTCCTTACGCCGAGCCATTTTTTGATTGGTCGCCCACTTGTCGCCTTGCCTGAGTACCCCTATATTGATACGAGACCTGGTCGTCTCTCGCGTTTTGAATTGGTACGCCAGATTACTCAGAGCTTTTGGAAACGCTGGAATTTGGAATATTTGCACATACTCCAGCAACGCGTTAAGTGGACCGACAAGACCGATCCACCCAAGATTCGTGACTTCGTTTTGATCAAGGAGGCTAACCTTCCGCCACTCAGATGGCGCAGGGGGCGCATCCTTCGTTTGGTAACTGGGGCTGATGGAGTTCCCCGATTTGCTGAGGTCTTGGTGGACGGTTCGATTCTGAGGAGAGCGGTTGCAACATTGTCACGTCTACCAACCGATTAGCGGACGGGTAGGCCGGTCCGGGGCGGGTGGATGTTTGAAATAGAATTAGTGTTTACTAGAGGACGCCAGCAGCTACGCCTGCAATTTTTTTAAATTTACCCGTTTTGGCGGATCCCGTGGGAATTTCGGGAAATCCCTTCTTAGTGCACCCCTACGGTCCCCAAGGAATATACATGCCAAATTTCAGCTTCCTGCGCCCAATAGTTTCGGCTGTAGCGTGTCTGTCAGTCAGTCAGTAACGCAAGGATTTTATATATTAAGATTATAAGTCAAATCGATTATATCGATTAAGTAATATTTTGTTTAGTCTATTGAAAATTTCTGACAATGGTCACACTGAACTGTCAACTTCCGTTCTTGCTTTGAAGAATTAACACGCCGTTTTTGGTCTCTCTCGCGTGGAATATTGTAATAAAATTGGAACCCGATTGAGTGCCTTCTTTAATCAACTGGCATCGGTTATTTGTGATAAAAGATAAGTTGTATCTTAATGAACATTTGTGAAATATTGAACTTTGTAAAACACGTGTGTGAATTCCTGTTTGGTGCCTGGAGTAGGACTTCGCCGAATTGGACACTGGTACCTATTTATTCGATTCTCTTGTTATTTTGGCCAAAATTATGAGTTAATCTTATACAGAGGTCCACTCAAGAGCATCAGTGAAGATATCAGGTGAGTTGAAACATCTTATTAATATTAGTTGTGATTCGCTGTGCAACGCAGTGCATTGTGTCTGGATCCTTGTCTATCGTGGTCAGGTAGATGTATTACAGCTTCCACTGCGCACCTTGAAAATCCCTGCCTGCCTGCGGTAATTCTAGACATAATTTTTGGTAGCAGAGCGTGGTTGAAACTTAGCCGTTGATTGTATCTGAACTCAGATTGGTGTTGTATGAGCTATATATCTCATTTGTGTTATAGTGTTCTCAGGTCAGTATTGTCTAAAGTACATAATATTTAATTGTATAAGTTGACCAAGATAATTTGAAACACATGTCATACATAACCTCAATCAGTAATTGTTGATTTGTATTGTTGAACGGCTCTAACTTAAATTTATTGTTGCATTTGTTAATAAGTCAGTTTGTTTGGATACATAACAGCTGTATGTATCAATAAATTTAGTACATTTAGTTAATTGCATAATTATATTAAGTTGAAACATTATAACAACCAAACTTTTGATAAACCTTTGTTTTAATATAATATACAGATAATATTGTTAGGTAACACAAACTGGTGCCTACAGTTGTAATATATAACACATTTGGTCTGTTTGTTGCAGTTATTAATTAATTGCCTAATTTAAGTTTCAACTTTAATTGTTGTATGTTATAACTTTAATAACCTTTGTCTTTGAGTCAATATATTGAAACTATTAATTTTGTTGGGCAGTAAATACCTGCCACTTGCTTGTATCAGCAGTAAACAGGCTAATAGTTTGGTGGTTTCAAAGAATTAACAAATATTAAGTTTTGATTGTTGATTTTATTTAACGCTTGTCCGGGATATTTTGAATTTTGATTATGTCAGCTATCAAGGACTTGCGTGCGGCTGCTGGTGCTATTGCATCAGATTTGCGCTGGTTTGCCTCGGCCAGTGCCTTAGTGAACCGGCCTGATCGCCAGCAGGCCTTGCTATAGAGGTACGAGCGGATCGATGATCGCCTGGCAAGTGTGGAACAGCAATTCCGCACTTTCAGCGCTTGTTGTCTCGAAGTGTCAGTCAATGATTTCACCGCTGACCAGCGAAATAAGGTCAGCGAAGACTATGCCCAGGTCTTAGACCTGTATGATGCTGTCTCCAATTGTGCGAGACAACTAGTTGCCGATGGGGAGAGGCTGCGTAGGAAGCTACCTGGGCTTCGTTAATTTGTTTGACAGCCTGGTCAATGACAGGGCTGACCTTCGGCCGGCACAAAAATTGGCCTATTTGATGTCGGTTCTGGATGGGAGGCCAAGGGCCTCATCCAGCATCTGTCCGTGTCTGACGAGGCGTACCAAACGGCTCGGGACTTAATTACCCGTAGGTACCATAATTAGCGTGGCCTCGCCGACACGCACGTCGAGCAGATTTTGAGTTTGCCGACGCTCACCCGGGTCTCTGGGTTGCGCACCCAACTTTTGAACCCGCTTTTGGTGGCCATCACGCACTTAAGTGCCTTGACCTGCCCGTGGACCAATGGTCCTATCTATTGGTGCACATTGTGCTGAAAAAGCTGCCTGCCGACCTGAGGTCGCGTTTTGAACAGCGCTTTGGTGGGGATAGCGCGACCCATCTGCCCCTCTTTGCTGACCTGGAGAGGTTCCTGGAGGATGAGTGCCGGGTCTTGGACAACTCCGTTGGTGACACGTCGGCTAAGACGCAGCCGCCCATGGTCAAGGAGCAGGCTCGCGTTCACACCCGAGCCAATGTTGACCGGCGCCCTCCTCGCTTTGCAGTCACGCAGAGCCCAGTGGAGTGCTCTTACTGCAAGGTCACGGGGCACAGAACGGCCAGTTGTAGGGCATTCTTGGACCTACATGTCGCCTCTCGTAGGCGCATCGCTAATGCACGCCGCCTTTGCTTCTCTTGCTTGGGGTCCCACTACCAGCGAGACTGCCCAAATTCTCGCCCCTGTCCTCACTGTGGAGGACAGCATTTGGACATTCTCTGCATGAATGCCAGAGAGGTAGGCCGCTTGTCCAATCAGCCGACGCCGCGCACGGGCGGGTGTTTTGAATGTGGCAGCCGAGGCTCACCGGCACGCTGCCGAGAGTCGCCTCGCTTAATTGATCGCCGCTCACCCCGCTTGGAGAACCGTAGCGTGCGCACGCCTCCTCTCTCTCGCGCACCTGAATGTGCGACCGCTCAACGTCACCAGCACCATGACTGCTGCCCCAGGTATTCCCCTCCTTTGGCGGAGCGTCCCCGCCTTGACTCGCACCCACCTCGTTTTGGGCGGGTGCGTCACTATGACCCCCCACAGATGGCGCGCGGTTCGAGTTATCGCGCCTTTGAGGACTTCAAGCCGCACTCTCGCTTTGACTTGCCTGGTCCTGGCCGACGGTCGCCGCCCAGGCAAAAATAGGTCATTGACTCCTGCCCTATAACGCCAACCCCATTGAGACCGTTATCCTACCAACGGTTGCTGTTAGGGTCTGGGGACCCACGGGGACCTCTGTTGTTGTCCGTGCTATATTGGACACAGGTTCACAAGGTTGCATTGTTTCCACTTTTTTGGTAGGGCAGGTTAAATTAAATATGGGCTCTTTTCCGAATTGTATACGGGGCATAGGTGACGTAGCCTCTAATGTTGAAGGGCAAGTTAAGGTTTTGTTTGGCCCTGTTGAATCTTCACACCCGAGGATTAAAACCTCGGCTATTGTGCTGAAGAATATTTTGGGCATGCATCCACAAAAACAGCTACCTGCTGCTGTGGTGAATTTGACATCGGGATTGGAACTGGCAGACCCCAAATTTGACACACCGGGACAAATCGACTTGTTGATTGGCTCTGATGTCCTCGGTGGAATTTTGATTGGTGGGAAACGGGTCTTGGTGCCAAATGGTTTGACTGCCATCCCGACCATATTTGGATTTGCTTTGATGGGACCTGTACCTAGGGACCCCCCTCCACCCGAACTTGATAATTTGTTGGCTGTAGGCTCCGCTCTCTCTGATGTGGTTCAGAGGTTTTGGGAGGTAGAGGAGCCTCCTCAAGCTGCTCGTTTGAATCCAGAACATGAGGAGTGCGAGCTGTTCTTCCAGAACAACACTGGTCGACTCCGTTCTGGTCGGTTCATTACGAAGCTACCTTTTCTGTCTGTTCGGCCTCCGCTTGGTGAGTCGCGACCTTTAGCCGAAAAGAGATTGTTGGCTATGGAGCGTCGCATGGGTCGTGATCCGGAGCTCAGACAGAAGTACATTGAGTTCATGAGAGAATATGAACAATTGGGACACATGTTTGTGTCAAATTTGGATTGGCGTTCGGTGGAGCACTACTTTCTCCCGCATCATGCGGTATTGAAGCCATTGACTGGCAAGCTGCGCACAGTGTTTGATGGTTCTGCGCAGACTTCAACAGGCGTATCCTTGAACCAGAGCTTGCATTCTGGTCCCAAGTTGGTCAAGGACCTTTGTGACGTCATCACCAGCTTCCGACGACATCAGGTTGTCTTTGTGGCCGATATAAAAATGATGTTCAGGCAGACGATTATCCACCCTGATGACCGTCGCTTCCAGCTGATCCTTTGGAGAGAGTCTCCTCGTGATCCCGTGGTCGTCTACGAGCTCAATACTAATACGTACGGGTTAAGGTCAAGCCCCTACTTGGCAAAACGTTCTCTTTGGGAGCTCGCGGACCGCGAAGGCTTACGTTTTCCACGAGCCTCCGCCATCTTGAAGGACGATATTTACGTCGATGACATTTGCTCGGGCGCCCCCACAGCGGACGAGGCGATCCTCCTGCGGGACGAATTGATAGGTATTTTGGCCTCCGCTGGTTATGAGTTGCGCAAACTCACCAGCGCTTTTGGAAGGCTTGCCAGAGGATCATCAGCAGGATCCACATTTGTTTGAGATTGTTGACAACCCCGCCATGATGGCTGTTCTCGGCGTTCAGTACAGACCAGTCCAAGACATCTTTACGTATAACGTAGACTTGAAATTGCCTTGTTCTTGGACTAAACGTCTCGTGTTGTCTACTGTCGCCAGAACCTTTGATCCGAACGGTTGGATTTTTCCTATCATATTTTGGGCAAAATGCTTCTTGCAGAAGCTTAGGACAGCAGGATTGACCTAGGACGAACCACTACACGGCACTCTTGTTGAGGAATGGACCTATTTTGTATCCTCGCTTCCTGCCGTCAACGAGATCTCCTTGCCTCGTCCCATCCTTCCTCCCGGGAAGTACAAGGCCACCTTTCACGGGTTTTGTGACGCCTCGGAACGTGGTCACGCGGCTGTGGTGTACTTGCGCACAGTCAGTGCCTCAGGTCAGGTGAGAGTTTCCCTGATCATGGCGAAGAGCAAGGTAGCACCCCTTTGGACATCTTTGACCATTCCGAAATTGGAGCTCTCGGGAGCAGCACTACTTGTACGCTTATTGAACCACGTGTCTAACACTTTGGGTAAAAGCATTTGTATTAATGGGACTTACGCCTGGACAGACAGCCAAATTGTTCTTTGTTGGTTGAAGGCTTCTGTCCACACCTTGGAGGTATTTGTCGCTAATCGCGTTTCCCAAATCCAGAAATCCGAAGTCAAACTTGTTTGGAGACACGTGCCAAGTGAGCTCAACCCCGCTGATTGTGCCTCGCGCGGATGCTTGACGGCTAGTTTGATAGGTCATTCGCTGTGGTGGGGTCCGAAATGGTTGAGTCGACCAGAAGTTGATTGGCCTCGAACGCCAGTTTTGAATACTTCTAATTTGCTGAGTCTGCGAACACTCGCTCTTGAGAAGGTGGAATGCGCCTTCGACCCCGATTTCTTGTTGAATCGTTACAGCTCCCTCGACAAGTTGTTAGGTGTTACTGCTTGGATAAAGCGTTTTGTTTTTAATTTTAGGCACCCACGACAGAGGCGACTGATACCGTTTATCTCACCACAGGAACGACAGGAGTCCCTCACCTTTTGGATTCGTTCTGTGCAATTGGCGCATTTTGGGAAGGAGATTGCTATCCTTAAGTCAGGGAAATCGAAATTATCGGGAGCTGTATCTAAATTGAACCCCTTTTTGGACGATACGGGTCTCTTGCGCGTTGGAGGGCGTCTCAAGAACGCCAACCTCCCTTACGGGGCACGTCACCCCCTTTTGTTACCCAAGGACGGTCATTTGGTACGTTTGTTGGTAACTGACCGTCACCTTAAAAATTCGCATGCTGGTTGTAATGCTCTGTTGGCCATTTTACAACGCGAGTTTTGGATTTTGTCTGCCCGAAGAATTATTCGAAGTGTAGTCTTTCGCTGCATCCCTTGCTATAAGCTCAAGGCTTCTACCATGCAGCCCTTGATGGGAGACTTACCGGCAGATCGCGTAACTGAGAGCAGGACGTTTGACGGTGTTGGCACGGACTTTGCAGGTCCCTTTTTGGTAAAAACGTCGACACTTTGAAACAGCAAGACTGTCAAGGCCTACTTGTGCGTTTTATTTGTCTCTCCACAAAGGCCGTACACTTAGAACTGGTCTCCTCGCTTACGATCGAGGCGTTTGTAGCCACATTTGACAGATTTGTATCCCGCAGAGGGCTGCCTTCCTTGATCCGTTCTGACTGCGGCACTAACTTCAAGGGCACATATAATTATTTGAATGATGTTGTTAATTTTCTTGAAACCAACATGGCTGATATAGGTGATAGGCTTGCCCGACGTGGGATAAATTGGTTGTTTTCCCCACCAAATTGTCCACACTGGGGTGGTATATTTGAGGCCGCAGTAAAATCGGCCAAAACACACTTGCGCAGGACAATCGGTGAATCTGTCCTTACATTTGAGGAACTCGCAACTGTGTTTTGTAAGATTGAGGCCGTTTTGAACTCTCGGCCATTGTGCCCGATCTCCTCAGATCCGAATGATTTGGAGGTCCTTACGCCGAGCCATTTTTTGATTGGTCGCCCACTTGTCGCCTTGCCTGAGTACCCCTATATTGATACGAGACCTGGTCGTCTCTCGCGTTTTGAATTGGTACGCCAGATTATTCAGAGCTTTTGGAAACGCTGGAATTGGGAATATTTGCACATACTCCAGCAACGCGTTAAGTGGACCGACAAGACCGATTCACCCAAGATTGGTGACCACGTTTTGATCAAGGAGGCTAACCTTTCGCCACTCAGATGGCGCAGGGGGCGCATCCTTCGTTTGGTAACTGGGGCTGATGGAGTTCCCCGATTTGCTGAGGTCTTGGTGGACGGTTCGATTCTGAGGAGAGCGGTTGCAACATTGTCACGTCTACCAACCGATTAGCGGACCGGTAGGCCGGTCCGGGGCGGGTGGATGTTTGAAATAGAATTAGTGTTTATTATAAGTAAAATCGATTATATCGATTAAGTAATATTTTGTTTAGTCTATTGAAAATTTCTGACAATGGTCACACTGAACTGTCAACTTCCGTTCTTGCTTTGAAGAATTAACACGCCGTTTTTGGTCTCTCTCGCGTGGAATATTGTAATAAAATTGGAACCCGATTGAGTGCCTTCTTTAATCAACTGGCATCGGTTATTTGTGATAAAAGATAAGTTGTATCTTAATGAACATTTGTGAAATATTGAACTTTGTAAAACACGTGTGTGAATTCCTGTTTGGTGCCTGGAGTAGGACTTCGCCGAATTGGACACTGGTATTTATTCGATTCTCTTGTTATTTTGGCCAAAATTATGAGTTAATCTTATACATAGGTCCACTCAAGGGCATCAGTGAAGATATCAGGTGAGTTGAAACATCTTATTAATATTAGTTGTGATTCGCTGTGCAACGCAGTGCATTGTGTCTGGATCCTTGTCTATCGTGGTCAGGTAGATGTATTACAGCTTCCACTACGCACCCTGAAAATCCCTGTCTGCCTGCGGTAATTCTAGACAGCCACTATAAGCGCTCTGGGAGGCATCAACAAAACAGTGTAATTCTACCAACACAGGAGAATGGCAAATAAAATTTCTGTCTACCTGCATAGAAGAAAAGATTGCCAAACTATTAATAAGTGTGGACCAATTATTTTTAAATATCATTGGGCACAGGATCATCCCAATCTAACTTAGGACACCAAAGACGTTGTAGAATAATTTTTGCTGTTATGATGCAAGCACACAAAACACCTAAAGGATCAAAAATTTTACAAGTAGTTGAAATTATTGTTCGTTTTGTAATATTAGGTACAGTTTCTATATAAGTAGGAAATTGCAATGTGTCAGTTTTAGGACACCAATTTAAACCTAAAACAGTAGACAGTTTAGTCAATTCTAATGTACTATTTAATGTGGGTTCACACTCAAATATTTGAGGACAGTTTGTCCTAATTTTTCTTAAAGGGAAACATCCCAAGGATAATGTTTGAGTCACTTTCTTATAAATATAAACCAATTCCTCCTCCGTCTCTGCACCAGTACTAAGGTCATCGTTATAGAAATCATTTTTAATTATATCACTAATTTTAGGCTCCAGGCATTCCTTTGCCGGTTGGAGAAGACACCTAGTACTTAGAAAAGGTGCAGATGCTGTTCTATATGTTACAGTATTAAGCTGCAACACCTTAATTGGCAGGGTTTTATACTCCCTCCACAGTATTAATTGTAGATGGCGCTGTGACTCTTTAAGATAAATCTGCTAAACATGTTTTTCTATATCACCGGTAATAACATATTTATGAGTGCGAAAGCGCTACATAATATTTATTAAGTCATTTTGTATAACTGGACCAATCAATTGAATGTCATTAAGTGACTTGTCAGAGCTAGTCTTAGAAGAAGCATTGAATACTACCCTCAGCTTTGTGGTTTCACTATTTTCACGGATTACCGCATGATGTGGCATATAGTATCCGAATACCGGTCTAGCTATTTCAGTCAAATGGCCCAATTCAGCATACTCGTTAATAAAATTTACATAATCTTCCTTTAAACTTGGATATCTTTTAAATTTTCTTTTTAAGTTTTCGAAACACTTCTTTGCTATAAAATAAGAATCACCAAGAGACCCTTCAGGTTCCTCTTTGATGGGCATAGCTACAGAAAATCAACCATCTGCTAACCGAGACAATTTTTTTTAATAATGATCTTCACTAAGCTGTTCCTCGATAGAAAATGTTTTAGTAACAGGTAAATCATCAATATGCCAAATCTTTTCTAAGGAATCCTTCAATTCCTGACTAAAATTACAATATAGTTTAGCACTAGGTTGACTCACTGTTATAGGGCCACCTATAAGCCATCCTAACTTGGACTCTTGCAAAACTGGTTTACCTTTATCTAATCTGATAATATTTGAACCTACTATATCATCATCATCATATCAGCCAAACGACGTCCACTGCTGGACATAGGCCTCCCCCAAGGTTCTCCACACAGACCGGTCTTGAGCCGCCCGCATCCAACCGCCTCCCGCGATCTTGACGAGATCGTCGGTCCACCTTGCGGGGGGCCTACCTTTGCTGCGTCCTAACCTACTATATACCAGTAAACATCCGCTCCCAAAAGAATATCTATCTCACTTGGAGAGAAATACCTAGGATCAGCTAAATTAATGTTACTTGGTATATTAAATGTTTCTGTATTAATCCGAGAGCTTGGCAAAACTCCTGTTATCCTGGGCACTACAAAGCAACTAACCTTAATTTCAAAAGGCATATATTTAGATTTCAATCGTAAATTACATCTTTCAGTTATATTATATGTTGCATTATTAATACCTAAAACATTCACTGAACCACCAGGGTTAGTATCAAGCCCTATCTTCCTCTTAAAACTTTCTGTAATAAAGGATGACTGGCTCCCTGTGTCAAGCAATGCACGGGCAATATATGTTTTGTCATTAATTAAAATTTCCATCAAAGCAGTGCACAATAAAACCTGACTATTACATGCCACAGAAAGTGACACAGGTAGAGAGGATGAAGTACAAGGTTGTTCAGTATCAGTAGTTGTCACACTAGCCTTATTAATGTGTAACAAGGAATTATGTTTCCTTTTACATGTGCGACATACAGCTCTTAACTAACACTGAAAAGACTTGTGGCCACTGCGTAAGCAATTCTTACATAAATTCAAATTATTTACCTTAGCTAAACGAGCCTCTATACTCATACCTTTAAACGATTTACAGTCATGCAAAGAGTGATTCTCATTACATAAAATGCAGGAAACTTTTGTGTCCTTATTTACAGATAATACAAAACTTTTTGATTGTTTATTTGACTTAGCAAAAGTTTCAAATTGCCTATCAGAGCGGCTGCTAATGTATAAAATTCTTCAAGTAATGGCAGATCGGTGAGGCCGGACTTATGTTCCTCCCATTTCCTACTTGTGTGCGCATCTAGTTTTGTAGATATCATATAAATTATAAGCACATCCCACATATTTGTAGGTTGGCCAAGAGTATCCAAGGCACGCAGATGCTTTGAAACATGGTCAACAATAAAACGCAGCGACTTAAAAGACTCTTTCTGAAGCACATCAATATTGAATAAAGCCTTTAAATGATTGTTAATTAGCAAATTTTTGTTATCAAATCTTTGACACAACAGATCCCACGCAACTTTATAATTTTAGCGCTAAATTCTATAGATTTAATAACTACAGCCGCACTGCCTTCTAGTGCAGACCGCAAGTAGTGAAATTTATTTATAAGTGGTATACTGTCATGACTATCAATGCCCGACTGGAATGTATCCTTAAATTCCAGCCAATTTAAATAACTTACATCAAATGTAGGAAGCTTAATAGTAGGTAATTTAATAGTATTTACTATTTGAGAGTTGCAGCTATTCATTGATTCATGATCACAGTTGTTAACAACAGACCCTTTGTGAGGAGATTTGTCTAAAATATCTTGACTACTCGATATTATCGCTATAAACTTGTTTTCAATGATATCTCTTTCCTTAATTTGCTCATCAGAGTCAAAATGTAAAATATCTATTCTATTTTGAATAGTATCATATTCATTCAAGACAGATTGACTCCTATTTAACTTTAATTCAAGTTCTTTATACTTAATAGAAGGTATTTCCTTCAAACTATTTAAATTAACGACATATTCATTGAATTTGGTCAACCTACCCTTAATAATGCCTCGCTGCTTGATTAGAGCAGACAATTCTACCTCGAGCTCTGACTCACTCATTCTAAATTCAAATTAATACACCCTAAATGCAAATTTATTGCGAAAATGGTAATAAATACCTGGTATTATTATAACAAACAATGAAACAATATGTGCACTCAAACCCTCAGATCCAGTCGTTCGCTGGTTCATCAGCAAGTGTCACGATGCTCAGGATTAGAGCACGCCAAGCTGACAGCCAGTCCAGCGAGCAGGATCGATGCACCTCCGTCTTTCTGACCCACGTGACCAGGAAAGGAAGAGTCACTGCAAGGTGGCAATCAACTTAAAAAAAAAACGGTTTAAAATGTTTCTTAGTTTACTAAAATGTCAATTAGGCCTTTTAAGGTAGGCTAGGCTTAGCTAACACTAGCGGAAACAGTTATTTATGCCGTGAAATGCCATGCACACGTTGCGAAAGGTGGTGTATTTCACAATGAAATTACACCTTAAAGCTAAAACACATAAATAAATCACACTTTAGCGAGCTGACGTGCACGTGGACAACTTATGCCACTGCAAATAGACTTATAAAACCCAACACTTGAGCAGCACGCCAGCCGTTACACAAATATTGCGAGAAAACACAGCGGGCTAACGTAAATGTAGGTTATAGAAAATGTAGAAAGGATCAGGGCTTACTCTCGCTGGGAATAGACCTACGGTGCGCACGATGTCACAACAGGCTCCCGAAGCAGTAATCCTGGCCCTCCTCTTCGGTTCTTGTTTACTGTAGCGTGACTTGCAACTTTTCGGTGTCATAAGATGGCCGCCACGCTACAGGATGCCGCAAAATAAGGCGGGGCGCCTTCGATGATTTGCAATTTCTTCTTTTCTTGAAAATCTTCAAATATGTCCTGTCACGGTCGCCAATTTGTTACGAACTAACAACTTTACTTAATTTTGAAATAACTTGTAGAATTAACGTCGAAAAAATATAAAGACAATATTACACGACTAACCTCAACGACCTCATTTTGCGGAATTACTTGCTTAAGGTGGCGCTTGCGCACCAGTGTTGCCCCTTGAATTAGTGATGTGCCGTAACACTTATAAACTACATTAGGAACCTACATGTCAATAGGTATATGTAGATATCTATTTATCTTAATGTGATTTAAAACTGCACTCTATGTAGAATCGGCGCCCTACATTAATATGGCTAGGAACGATCGCTACCTTGGTCAATGAAGTGTTAATACCTACACTTCATTGAACAAGGTGGCATAGCGTAATATATAGATAAATAGGAATACTGGCAGATACTGGTCAAGGCATTAAGTTAAACCGTACAGTTTAGTGTAAAAATAAATAAATATAATATTAGTTGTGTTCAAAACATGGCTATATTCATAATAGTACTAAAAGTGCAGAATAATTCAAATAATAAATACATTATATATAATACCTGCAACGAACACTAACGAACAAAATTAAAACTGAAATTACTGCCCCTTAGTGTATAGACGGGCACTGCGTTCATAAAACTCTTTGTTAATAAGCTTATAATATTAAGGTGCAATATTAAAATGTACAGCCACTGCTGCAAGCAGGCGGGCACGGGACGTGTATAACTCAGTGCAAGACGCAAGACGGCGAAGATCGTCACCACGAAGGTGATACCCATGCAGGTGGACGGTGAGGCATTTCGACTGGCGCCCTCTGTGATCACGCTGTCGAGGCTCAACCAGGCCACAATGCTTGCTAAGAGGAAACCCGGCAGAGTTACAGCACCGTAAGTTCATCCAGCCACCATCATAAACTGTCACATTAAAATTTATAACAGTAGTAACATAATAAAGTTAGAAAGGCAAATTGTTTTATACTCACACTAGAGGACGTCAGCAGCTACGCACTAGAGGACGTCAGCAGCTACGCCTGCAATTTTTGTAATTTACTCATTTTGGCCGATCCCGTGGGAATTTCGGGAAATCCCTTCTTAGTGCACCCGTACGGTCCTCAAGGAACACACATGCCAAATTTCAGCTTCCTGCGCCCAATAGTTTCGGCTGTAGCGTGTCTGTCAGTCAGTCAGTAACGCAAGGATTTTATATTTTAAGATTTTAGGCACAGCTCTAGCGGTGTTGATATTTGATGTTGTTATTGTTTGTATTTACCAACCAAAGCCCGCCACTTATCGATATTGCCAAAAATACTATAGCGATGTATTGTTTGTTACAGCCATACCACACTAGACAAACTAACGCTCACAGTGAATCTCATTACCATGGCTGACTACGAGAGGCATCATTACGACAAGGAATTGCTCGCAGAGACAGGTAACAAACGTAATTATTTAACACATTTAGTGTACATTTATTTAATCAACTCGCGCTTTCTCGGGTAAACTTTGAAAATTGTGTTACTTAATCACATGCCGCGCGACGACGTGATTGCGCTACAAAGTTTGGTTTAATACACTAGACTCGTTCGAATCGAAAAAAATTTTGCTCGTTTAGTTGAGTTTTGACCTTTATGAATTCAATTTAATACACTGAGTGTCAAAACGCTACGCTGAACAATGCTAATGTGATATTTATTTTATAAGACATATAAAGTCATTTAGTTTTGCGCTGTAAATATGTCAGGATGAATGTTTTGGTTGTTTATACCGTGGAGAGCTCACTTACGTGCACGGTCCGAATAACTTTATTTTATTTTAGCTATATATTTGCAATTTCAATCACTATTTTTAAAGGCCACTGTATCTCTAAATGGTAGGGTATAGGCCCCACGTAATAGGGGTCGAGCTTATTGCCATTACCGGGTACATTGCCAGACTTTGTGCCGTGCTTTTACTGAGAATTCGGAAAAACTCAGTAACAATTTTGCCCGACCCTGTAATCGTACCCCGGATACGAGACCTCCTTATCAGAACACCCATACGTACCTACTATCTTTTCTGTGGCCATACGCTATCCTCTGTACCTACCACGGAGGTATTAAGAGGTTCTAAAATCTTGTCTTTGCCCTTGTGTCTAACTTTGATGTACCTACATCAAAGCCGCATCTTGACTGAAATCGTAAATAATACAAAATAACTTTTGCCTTTAGGAAATTCTCAGTAGCAGCACGGAGTCTGGTAATGTGCCCGGTACGGCAATAGGCTCGCCCCCTATTACGTGGGACTTAAAAATTCCTGGCGAAATGTGGGTGTAATATTACACCTCTGCCTACTCCGTCGGGGTTACAGGCGTGAGTCTATAAAAAAATATAAAACTTTTGCCTGAAGTATGATCGTACAGATTTAAATCTTAAACTAGCTCAAACAATTATTAAAACTATAAAGTAGAATATAAATATTGAGTACTTTTTAGTTTCTTCTAAACTACTAAAATGGTTCTAGGACACTTTAAGAACTTAAAATTTTATTTACCGAGGCGACGACCGACGTTTGTTATTTGTGTTGAATTCGATAGCTTTTGTATTCGTTCAAAGGAAAGCATTCGTAGCCAACCCGATTGGAAAACAATTCTGGTAGGTATTACATTTTTTTAACTGAACGATTACGTGGTACCTTTTCGTGATTATTAAAGTGTGTTCATTTTAGTACAATTGACAATTGTTGTACTTTGGTGAACGCGGAAAGAGGATTACTTACTTATTAGGACTGTACAAGCATAGTATAAAAAGAATTTGACTATATATATGTAGTTCTCTCTTCGTCATTGTTGCACAGATCACACTGAGTTCGTCTCTACATTATTGTAATAATTAGTCCCATCTTCAGCAAACTAATCAAAATTTATATAATTCAAAAGCAGATCTTAATTTTACATAATAAATAGCTATTGTTATAGCTGTTTTGTATAAGGGCGACCCTTTTATCACGCCTTACTTATTCTGTGTTTCACTAAAAGTGTTGTCGCTACATGTTTTACGAAAATCGGCTTAACGTCGAACTTAGGATTACCGTTTGTCTTGCCACAACACAGATTATTTTGAAACAGCCCAACTAACATGGCTCCTTAACTATTATTGTGAATACGCGATGGGTTCTCTGTAGTTAAACTTCCTTTTTAGTTAATGAAGTATTCACTTTAATGTGCCTCTAACGATAATAGAAAAGAGCTCAATACTGTCAAGTAAGGCAATAGTTATTTGTGCAACAAGAGAGTAAAGTTGTTTTTTGTTTCGAGTGCTGATTTTGAATCCTGAGCGTGGTGAGGGACTCAACAGCACGAGATACAAAAAACTTTGCTCTCGTGTAGCACACATAACTTTTCACCACAGCAGTGAGAACACATATTACTTAGGAGACATAGAAATGAACAGGAATAGATTGAATTCTGCATAATCACTTGTTGATTTAACTCTTCTGGTGTTAAAGTACAGTCATCATCGCTAGTTTCACTCATCTTTTTAGATTATTTTATATATTAATATAATTTAACACGATGCGCTATACCTTCTGTATCAGCATCAGCGAAATTTTTATTCTCGCTACTTTTTTAAATCGCGTTTTAATACCGCGTCCCTGATGTTTATTTTTCAATTGTATCATTGTTGTAATTCTAAATAAAAATGTATTGGTTAAATACTAATTTTATACTATTAATTAGACTTATTTTTATTAAAATCCAATAATAAATTAAACATGTAAACAACAACATATAAAAAAAAGTAATTTCTTTATTACAAACTAGCTTTTGCCCGCGGCTTCGCTCACGTTAAATTCGGGGTAACACAAAACTCCTTCATCGTCCGATAGTAATTTTCGTTTTAATTCTAGTCATAGGGACTGATAAGAAATATAACCGCAAGAAGTATTTAAAATAGAGATGCGCCGAGTAACACTTTTGCCGAGTAACGAGTACCGAGTTTTACTCGGCTCAATTTTTTTTCAACCGAGTACTCGGCCAAGTAACTCGGTTCAATCATATTCCCATTTCGCGCGCGTAAACAAGTACAGTACTCGCCAATCTTTATGGCCGCTCTGAATGTAGCCATCGGTACGAACTTGCGCATGGTACAGTCGGGTGGACATGTCATAACCAAGAAAATATATTTGTAATTATTGAAAATTAAAATCTTCAGTTACGTTGTTAGATAAGCTATAATATATTGTTTAATTACATATTCAATCAAATTCGAGTAATATAAATTCAGTTAGGTGAAGGGACTTTTAAGCCTAGACTTCTTTCCTTCTTTATAAACGTTACTACGTCATACACTATTTTCCGTGTTTGGCGACGTAAAACATTAAAACGACCGCAAGGCATGATCAATGACAATGGTAACTATATCAGTACAAATAACAACAAGAAACAACGATAGCAAGGAGAAACAATAAAGAAGTAACACTATGAAACTATTTTAAACGCGACGATACTGTCAGAGCTCAGCGATTATGTGAGTCGTGTACGAACGTAGCACACTCACACTAACGCGCGGTAGGCGAGGACGCTAGCGGGTGGAGGACAGCGCGCGCGGGCGTGCCCTGCCTCCACGCCCCGCGAACGTCCCGCTGATACCTGATTTTGTGTTCTGCGCAGCGCAATGCGGCTATGTTCGGAGCGGCCATAAAGTTTGGCGAGTACTGTACAAACAGGTTCGTGCCGTTCGAGAGGGCCGGCTCGCGTTAATACACCCATCACTCCGACCGCGCCTTTCAACTACCAGTCGCTTGATATTGATAGTTTGCAAACAAATACTTCACGTTGCGCAACATAGTAGATAAGTCATTGAAAAAGTTTGTTAATTAACGATTGACTGTGTGTAGTACCTGATCAGTGATTGTTGACATAATGATTTCACGTAAAAGATCCCGAATTTGGGCGTTATACGACGAAGAAGATAAAGCAAAAGTGAAATGTACGTTATGCAATTCTGTAATTTTACGTTTAGTGGTGTAGGATGAAAGGCTTCTACGACGGCAATGTTAAACCATGTTAAAATAAAACACACAGAAGAGTTAAAAGATTTGGAAAATTAATCTTTGCGGAAGTATCTCAAAATCGTGAGCCAGTAGGTAGCATAAACTTCGTCGTCGCAATCGAATGCAAAGAAAATACAGCAAACCCTTTTCAGCAAATAATTTAGATTTTATTAATTGAGATTGTCAAAGACTTCTTAAATTAGTAATAAATAGGTACTTTTTGTTGTTTTAAATTGTATCTACCTAAATATATTGCTTTTTTATACAAAGTATACTCTGCATTCAAACCAAGTTATTCGGCCAAGTACGAGTATCAAAAAACCCGCCGAGTACGCCGAGTACCGAGTATCAACCGAGTACTCGGCCCATCTCTAATTTAAAACATTTCTGTAAACAGTATTTTTAGAGTTCCGTAGTCAAAAATGGCTAAACACGGAATCCTTATAGACGCGCTATGTCCGTCAGTCCGTATGTCACAGCCACTTTATGCCGAAACTATTCAGTTTACACATTTGAAAATTGGTAGGTAGACGTATTCTGTGAACCACCAAAACCAAAAAATATTGAATATTAAGGATATATAAGATAATTTCTTCATACATGGAACTGATGTGGAAAATGGGTCGTTAAAATTACTTTGAGGTTCCTAAAACCATTGCTTCTCAAAGTCAATCGTTTGAAAGATATACGGTTCCAAAGTGGTAAAATGGGTGTGACCCTCTAACTTTTAAAGTAAGAGAGTGATAAATCTATAAAAAATATATGCTGTAGATCGTTATAAAAACTTCTAACGAAAATTGATTTGAACGATATGTAGTCAGCAGTTTTTGAAATACAGCACAGCTTAAAAACTGCAAATCTAGCTTTGTCGTTTATACAAATACTATACTACTATAATAGTTAGTCGAAGATAATGGCTATGGTAAGTGGATACCTGCACTACGGAACCCTTCATGAGCGAGTCTGACTCGCAATAGCGAATAGCTTTTATAATGTTTCATCCTTGGTGTTACTTGTAGCCGTTTGCCATTACAAAGCTTTAGTGCATTAAGATTCCGCATCAATAGGACTGGAACACCAACGTTCGGTCTCAAAATGCGTGAAGGTACTCCTGATAATTGTAAGGAGTACAGAAACTCTATAAGGTACCTTGAAGTAACTTGGTCAGAATTCATGACATTATCTACTAAAAGGTGCTCAACAACATCAGTTTGCATACAGTCAAATGTCAAAGCCATGGTCTGCTATATCTCTAGACACACTTTCGCATCTATGAGTAGAGAATATAGGTTCAGCCGGTTTAGCGTGAAATCGGTAGATACATACATAGGTACACATTTTCGCATTTATACCTGATATTAGTAGGGATTAGCCAAAGCTGTTACAATAATTATTAGTTTATATATGTAAGCGAACGAAGTAATGACAGTGCACCATAGGACAATGTATAATGTGACAGTACTGACAGATATACGATAGCCCATATAGCGCAAGCGTTCTTACTGTCAATAGGTAGGCGGTTTGTCCCTACAAACTTCGACCCTCTCTAAAAATCTCCCCCAGATTATTTTTTGCAGCTAAATCGGTTATGCGGTTCTTGAGTTAAAAATAGTGTAACTAACACGACTTTCTTTATATATACATACATACATAGTCTCACGCCTATAACCCCGAAGAGGTAGGCAGAGGTGTATTTCTACACCCACTTTTCGCCAGATATTACTTTAGTCCCACGTAATAAGGGGCGAGCCTATTGCCGTACCGGGCACATTTCCAGACTCCGTGCTGCTACTGAGAATTTCGTGACAGAAAAACCCAATAACACTGCCCGACCCAGGAATCGAACCCGATCCCACGCGCACATTTATGCCGCGAGACCCACGAGACAGTCGTATAGGGTTTGATGTCGAGTTTTCCGTCTCTACGCAAAGATGGTATTTGCATCGTGTTATCCCTTAGTCGCCTCTTACGACACCCACGGGAAGATAGGGGGTGGTGACTTGTATTCTATGCCGTCAACTACACGGCTCTTTTATATATATGTATAGATTATATTATACATATCATTAGATAATTTCTTTTTTTTTTTTATAGAATCACGCCTGTATCCCCGAAGGGGTAGGCAGAGGTGTAATATTACACCCACATTTCGCCTTGAATTTTTAGGTCCCACGTAATAGGGGGCAAGCCTATTGCCTAATTTCTTTATACAACATTATCTGTTTTACCACCTTCACATAGAACATGTAAATTATTTTTACCGCTTACTTGTGAACATGCCACATATAACTGACTATGTGAAAAGCAACATGTTCGGGAGTCAATTCCAGCTGTTTCAAGTCTGTCCCTGCGATTTATTTAGAAAATACACACAGGGCTACGAATATCCAGCCCTGCCGAAAGTAAGATAGCCCCGTTGACTTACTCAAGAGGTATCTGAATTCAGGCCTCAGTCTCCCACCCACGGATTCCCACGTACGTGAGGTGTGGGAATTTGGGTATAATGTCACCTGTATAAGTACAGAACACGATCGAACGAAAGAAACAGACAGACAGACATAAATTCAAAAAATTATAAATTATTGCTTTTTAGCATTTTCCTAGATTTTTTAGCTAATTTTCGTCAAAATATCTTTAATGTACCTACAGACTTTTTCACTTCTACAGTTTTATTATAGTATATATAGATAGTTGTAATAAATTTTGACACAGAGACTTTTTGTTTATGAAAGTGCCGAATACTATATTCTATTATTTGTTCAATAACAGAAAGATACCGACACATAATTATTGTCTTTTTTGCAAGAAACATTAATTTTGCTACAAAATGATTTGAAAATAGTGACATCTATCTATCGGTCGGTAAATAGCCATAAAACACTTTGAAGGTTCCTATTTAGACTAACTATACTTTTATTAACAAACTTATAATGATCATAGATGGCACCACATATATAACCAGTTTTGGATGATCCCTGTTTTGTTTGGGACTACGTACAAAGGAGAGGTCAAGCTGTACACCTAAAACCACTCAACCGATTGTGATGTAACATATACTATTTTATAGGTTTAAGTATCCTTTGTACATGAGTGTAAGTTTTATTGAAATAAATTTCGCCATTTTAGAGATCTTTAGCAATATAGGGAAAGACGTCGGACAGACAGACAGACAGACATAAATTCTAAAAATTATTAAGTATTGCTTTTTAGCATTTTCCTAGATTTTTTAGTTAATTTTCGTCAAAATATCTTTAATGTACAGACTTTTTCACCTCTACAGTTTTATTATAGTATAGATATCTTTTTTTTTGCCTTGCCGTAGGTATTTTTTTTGAGGTCGAATTCCAAAATCGAATTTCGAATTCGAAGGGGTTTGTTTTTTCACTCACTTTTTATATGTATGTGAAAGAGACAGAGCACAGTAAAATTCGAATGTTTCAAATTTATGGCTGAACAATGTCAATTCGTGACACTGAAGATTGAAAAATTAAAAAGCTACTTTTACTCACGCTCGAATCAAAATCGCGTTTTGTTCACTGTTGTCTCGCAGCAAAAGCGGCATGTTTGAGCTGCTGAGGTGAAAAGGTTCTTTGTTTGATACTGCGAACTCGCCGGCAGAAGCCATAGATTAACAAGCGCGTAAAGTGCCCTGTAATCGCGAGACTCTAAACATAATACCTCCTGCGGCCTCTTTAGCCATTCAAATTATTGTACACAAGCTTTGCGGTTTCTCTTGCGTGGGTTGGTTATCGGGACTATCGGTAGCTCATGTGCTATTCTAATGTACAAACTATATTACTGCAAAATTTCGTTAAGTAGCTTTTGCAATGAAAGAGTAACAAACATCTATCCATCCATCCTCTGAAACTTTCTTTATAATAGAAGTAAGAATGAAATATAATTTCGTCTAGACACGTAAATATTTGCCGTTTTATTCGTGTTGTCAATATAAAGAAGAGCTACGTGCCAAAAATGTTGTTTCATGGGGCGTAACATGGACTGTAATAGAAATAAATTACGTAAGCACAAATGTCGAATAATTTTGCTTCTAGACTAACTCAAAAAAAAATATTTATCAATGCAATAAATTGCTTTGACCATCACACGACTGTCGGCGTTTTTGCGTGGGAATAATGATTAATGATTTTGGTGTACAAATGTATGTGCAATGTTTCAACTGTAGTGTAAAGAGTAGGTACAAATGTATAGGTAATTATTATTGCTATGTTTGTTTCTCTACCAGGGATTAAGACACTGATCATAATGGTACACTTGGTCATCTCTACGCGTCCATGGCGCGCATATTACTTATTACAGGTTTTTTTTAGCAAAAAAAGTGTCCATGTACACTTGTTCTGAGTAGACCTAATCATAACTTGTCTTGGTGATAACTGATCATAAATGCTTAACAGTTACATTTACGAAATTACAACCCTTGCTCAACCACCCCATGGGTTGAAAAGAACATTTGACTTGATAGAAAATACGTAATACCTATTTCTAGAACTATCACTTTATTAGATGCTTACGGGCCCTACGGCGGTCAGCAAGCCAACCATAACTAATTCTAAACTAATGGCAGGTGATCAGCTTGACGTATATGTTAATATGAAAATGTATGCTGATCTACCCGACTTAGGTAATTTGATAGGCATCTCTAAATCATTATGCACATTACTTTTGTGAATTGTCGCCGTTATCTTGTCAGTTTCATTTATTATCGTTTAAAAATAAGATTGTTATTACAGCGGAACGTGTTGGCAGTTTGGACGTGAACCCTGCCGCGGATTTGGAACAAATGCGCGCCCTCATTCAGGGCATGATCAAAGAATCTCAAGCCTACTCGAATCTCACTTTCACTGTTATTTTTTATTTATTTATATATAAATGATATTGTACCTACATATTTAACAATATTAATTTCATTCGCTTCAGTATGCATTGGTCTACCAAATATAACCACTTATCTATAAGTAAGCAGAAATGCGGAGCTGAGTCTAATACACCTAATAGAAATATGAAATACCTCGTAGAGTTTGAGTTGAGTGTGGACAGCCGGCCTTACATCATAATTTAAGACTAGTTTTCCTTTATTAACATCAGAAAGTCAATAAAACTTATTTATGTGTAGAATGATACAAAATGCAAACTGATATCTATTTTTGGATTGTAAATTGTTTTCAATTGTTTGAACTGGGCCAAATAAACATCCCAGCCAAATTTATTTTATTTATAGCTTCAGCGCAATATGAACAGTATCACTATCATTTGATTATACTGTACTTATACATAGTATTATTTGATTATTAATAAATATAAAATGACACCAAATTTTACTTTCATGTCGTTGGTAATTTTCATAATAGGAAGTCGTTTCGCTTTGTAAATGTGAATATACGAGTAATGTCATGTTCAATCATTTCTATAGCTATTATTGTGATGTCTACTTATTGAATATTATAATTTATTGATAAATTGTACATATATACGTACGTTGTTGTGCATATATACGTACCCACTGAACATGATTGTCACCGTCTACGGTTACCACAATAATACAATATAAACAAATGTGTTGCAATGTAAATACTGTTAAGAAATATAAAAAAACTTTCCTTATGTGCGCACATTTTATCTTGCCATTTAATTTGTTTGTACATCCGTATATAAGTATCTATTTGTTTATAAATAATAAATTACTGTCATTTATTGCAGTATAATAATACGATGCTCAATAGTGGAGTTACCTCCTATTAAACATAAAATATTGTTACAAAAATGTCACCACACATTAGTTTGGTCCGCTGGCCAGCACAAAATATAATATTTCTTAGATATTGATAGGTACTTGCTGCTATACTATCTGAAATATTTCGTTCGCTAATATAATCGTCTACGTGTGTACCATACCATATGTGCCCTTTCCTGAAGGGTTCAAACTTCTACGGATCAAATATCGACAAAATTGTTTCGGTACTATCTATCTATTGTTACAGGTATAAATCTTAAAACTAAAAGCGAGTATCTCACGTTATTATAAGTTATATCATTCACAAATTGAATATTTCCTTATTAATGAAGTCAAATAGTAGTTGATAATTGAGTCCTTCCAGATTGTTGATGAGTAAGGCAACTGGGCCTACTGATCACTACGGCTAAATATGAACAAAATTTGTATTAATTTATGTGCCAATTCATTTATCTGCTACTTATCGGATTGTAGTGGAATGGCCCAAAATATTGCAAGCAACTGTATATGTCTACTTATATATAGATTTAATGGCCACTGGGACTTAAAAGCGTCAATAAAATACAAAGTATATTCTTATACAAGCATTGGCATCCTCGTACTGGAATTACAAAGCAGCTCGCCCCTACGTGGATAGTACCAACTAAAGTTTATTCTGTATCACTTTGTTACGAGCTTGGCACTACGTTTTTATTTTTGCTATGGGAATTTGTACTCTTCTTTGTAAGAAAAAGAAACGCTTTTAAATCTTCTTATTTTGAAGCTGTACGTGGCAATAATAAGCAGACGGCATATTTGAACTTATGCATATACAATCAAACTTTTAAATCATTTTAGCTATAACTAAAACTTCAGCAGCATTACAGCGCAAATATCATGTCACTATTAAAAACAAAACATAAATTGCGACTAAGAGCAAAACATTAACGGAGTAACAACATTTGGAAAAAAATATATGCAGCTTATTATACCTAGAACACATAACAAAACGACAATGATTGAAAAGTTGGCAACGATATGACTATTATCCCCAACATATACTGGTCCTTCAAGCCGTATCGAGGCCCACGTTGGGCGCCCAATGTGGAGCTAGCTCGATACATTCTCACGAAACAAAATTACTTTGATTACATAAACATTTGTACGAAAATACTACATGAGCATTACTGGCTTTTTCAAAAGCCATTTTTAATTCCAAATCCTTTACAGAAAAATACATACTAGACATAGACCTTTTTCAGATGTTACTTATTCACATATGTAAAAACTATCTTACTGTTTGTTTTTTGTTCCGAAAAGTGAATCTGATATGGGCAGTCCAGCGCGGTCATCGGCAGAGCAGCTATCTCCACAAACACCTCCTCCGTGCACGGTGACTGAAGCGCCTGCGAGTCCAGCCGCTGTCGCTTCAGAAGTGGTAGCACCAGCAGTTGTAACTCCTTCAACACCAGCAATCGTCCGAGCGCCTGTAGCTCCTGCATCTACACAGACAGCACCGCTGTCGCCGCCATTATGCATCAGTCCACTTTCCAAGGAACACGAACCGACCAAAGACTCAATAGCGCGGTTCAAAACGTGAGTATGATAACTTTAGCTCTAGGTTCTTGGTGACAACGCTTTTATTTCGCTTCTTATGTTATTGAGTTTAAACTTTGTGGAAATATACAAATAATATTTTTCAGATAGTGTTTCTAAAGTTTCAAAATAAATTACAAAAGATTTCGCTAAGCGAAGCCAACCAATTACTTACAAGTCTTTGTGGAATGCACAAGTTTTTGTTCTATGCTGGAATCGAACCCATTTAATGGCTAAGTGGCTACTTATTTCATTTCGAGATTCTAGCAACACCAGGTGCTATTTTCTTCTGTTATTGTTCGATTTAAAACGACTACATTATATGCAATTTGTGTTTATTGACTTCTTGATTACCTCTTTCACCTAATCTAAATACTTGTGTTAGGAGTGGGTTCTCATCAAAAATGCAACGAGTGGGGTACGAAACCGCGACCTCTAGATCGTTAGTCCAATGCATTAGCCATTGGGCTACTGCCGCTTTTTGTTTGTTTGAGAGTGTGTAGCAAATATAAAATTGCACGACTATCCATACTTGAGCCGACTTATAACGATATTTTATTTTGTTTCACGAATGAAACTTTAATATAAATGTTAAGAAGCATACTTTTCGTTGGAACACATTTTCTATTCACGATGTTTCCGATTAGTTTTGCTTACGAAAAAGAAACCTTGTTTCACTAAAGATGCGGTCGTTTTTTCGGCTATCGAGCATTTTCAAAATATATTTCCTCATTCGGTGGCCCAAGTATATATAGTTCATTACGTATTGCATTAGAAGTTTTCGTGTGCCTTAACGCTGATAGTAGTGCACAATTCTAAGTATAGAACACTTGTTTCAAGACTGAAATCTGCACTCTATCTCTTTCTCTCTTCTATTGCATGCAGCATTCATGAAAAGTTGTTTGGATTTGAGCAAGAAGTGTTTGGCTTTAGGTGAGACTAAACATGGATAGTATTAGACACTAAATAGTTATAGAATATAAGAATATAGTATTGACTCTCAAAGTTTACAACTACCACCATATTTTTTTGTGTAAATTATATATAAAAAAACAGTTGTAAAAATAGTAAAAACAATTTTGTCTATATATTATGTTAACTTGCAATATTTCTGTATTTAATAGCTATTTGTAAACCAGTCGATACTATATTTAAGATACTGTAAATAATAGTAAAGCTTGTGTAATTTAGAATAATTCAAATCTTAACGGATTTGGATAAATACGGGACGATAGACGGATGATGGTTTTAAGAATTAGTTTTCTGATATGAAACTGCCGTACTAGGCAAACTCTGACCAGAGTGCCATAATGTAAATATTAGTGCTTGTCCTTATAAAAGGTATATATCACCGTCAGTCTAGTAGCAATACTTTCAAATTGGACGAACTTGCAGTATAATAATAAACGGATCATTTACTTCAAGCAATGAATACAGATTTACATAGAGGCGCATTTCTTAAGGATTTCGTGTGCCGATTCCAAGTGGGGACTGTCTCCAGTTTAGTTCGTAGTTGGCGCCGTTGGCGGCGCTGGCGTCGTTCTCCGTCTCTTTAGCTCTCGTAGTTAAGATACACAGGAGGAACGTTCGTCTCTCTTGCTCTTGTAGAGAAAGCTGTCACAGCGCGACTGCCACGCCGCCAAGTGGCAACTTGGGTCACAGAAAGTTTATCGTCAGAGCGCCCATAGGAAATGCGCCTCTATGTAAATATCTGAGCTCTTTGCTTCAAGTCACAGCTACATGACCTTAAAAGTCACAGAAGAGAATGTCAAACATGTATTGGCATTTGATTTATTAGAAGAATTAAATCATGTTAAAATATCCTTGAACTTTGAAAACGTTTCGACCTAGCTCACAAGTAAATCTATGTAAATAAAATTTATTCAGGTTTTAGTAGATATTTCTTCCTTTTTTGTAACTTGCAAATAAAGTATTGCCCGTTTTATAATTTTACATTTATTCAGTCATAAATCTTGTATTCAAATTGGGTAAATGAAAATCACGGCTGTTGTCAAATATCCTTTTCAAAATTATCTAAATTTAAATCGCATTTCAGGAAGTTAAAGAACCGTCGTATTTCACTGTCTTTTTTATTAACTAATTAGGGATGTCTAAAGTTAGGCGCGAGGAAGCGCCTCGCCGTTTAACAAAATCTTTTAAAAATGAAAACCGACAACTTCTTACTAAAATTCATAATGATCAATAAAGACCTAGATGGATTTATTCTAGACATGAAAGAGTAAGCCATAAAAGTTCGCTGTTACGATCTATTAAAATAATATTAAGAGGATAGACAAATTCCAGTAATATGTTTTTGGAATATTTCGTACAGTCTTAAATTACATTATCATCATAAAAATATCGTACTTATTTTGAATTTAACTTTATGAGATAACCTATTCACAGATGGTACAACTGGGCCATAGTATCTATATCCTTATCTAATATATAAAATTCTCGTGTCACAGTTTTCATTCCCATACTCCTCCGAAACGGCTTGACCGATTTTGATGAAATTTTTTGTGCTTATCCGGTATCTATGAGAATCGGCCAACATCTATTTTTCAAAAAAAAAAAAATTTTGCAAAACAACGTTTGCCGGGTCAGCTAGTTTGTGTATATTATCTCCCGAGATCGGATATTGAGCGAAACCTTTTTCAAACGAACCTCGTCCAACTGTGCCCATGGTTTTAAAACTTGGAACAAAGTTGAATAGAACCTCATTTATTTACATAAAATGAGCGCTAGATGACAGTAGAACTCACTTTTTTACATAATCACTTATACTCACGTTAAATAATTCTTATAATATATATTTCTAAATCCAAAAAAAACTTAATTTTTTCTGCATAAAAATATCTTTAATCAACAATTTTTAATTTGAAAACGACATTTAAATGTTAATGTTTCTCAATTTCCTGATTTTCAAACGATGAGCAGCTGTCAAACCATAGAGTAAAGTAATACTACATTGTCCATGTCAAACATTGATGTCAATTTTGACATAAAAGCTTTTTGAAAATGTAAAAATCTCCGGTATTTTCTTTTGTGTGAATGGATATGTTTCTTATTTCTTTACGACGACCCAGCTTGTGATTCTGACTATCCTTCTTTCATCAACTACTGTGGCAACATATTGGACTCTGATGCCCGAACTCTTCGCCTAGGTACCCATCTTACTCGAGAAATTTTGCATTACACTGGAATTTAGCCACATTCAGAGCAATGTCCACAAGAAAATGTTGTGTTTGAAACTGTAATAACATTTGTAACTAAAGCCACAAGTCATCTACTGATCTTAAGGATATCGTTTTGTATGTAAAGTTTCCTTACAGTAATGGGCAGTTATTTTAAGGCATCAGTACCTTGCCAATTAATGATGGACAAGAAAATTTCGCAAAAAGAAACATATTATGCTTCTATAAAGTGAAAATCCTGCATATCAAGGACTTTGCTTAATGCCAAAAGTAATATATGTTAGACATGACATGGATGACTATTGCAATATGGTCAACAAATGACATACAAATTAATACAACAGAGGATAGAAAAGAAACAATAGTTTTGTACTCACATATTTTATTTTACAACCATAAAGTGATTTCACACAAGGTATCATAATTATAATGTACTAGCTGTCCCGGCGAACTCCGTGTCGCCTTTTTAATGTATTTACATTTCATATTAATTTTTAACTCTTTTCCAACTTATTCAGAACAAAGTTACCAAGAACATAAGTGTTTAATCTCGTAATTGCTAGGCAAAGTTGTTTTGCCATATAATTTATTTCTAGGGTAGAAAAACTAACTTATTGTAAGGAGATGAGAAGGTGGTATATGAGTGATATGGTTAGATCACTGATCTAGTGATATGATTAAATTACTCATACTATTAAATACTATGGCTATAAAATTTATAAATACTATAAAATTTATTACCAATAAATAATTAAATCAAGTGCAAGTCTGACTCGTCCATGAAGGGTTCCGTAGGAGAGGTATCCACTGAACATAGCCATTATCTGCATCGAACATCAAATACCACTACCACTTTCTCACCACCAATAATAACTTTTTTTACTTATATTATTATATTTCCCATCCGCCATCTTTGATCACGAAATACATGTTGTATTTGGATTCGCCATCCCTTAAAACATCGGCGAAGATACCCATATCGACTTTACAAAAAAATCCCGTCCGCCATCTTTGTTTTCCTATCCGTCATCTTTGATCACAAAAGGGATATTGTATTTGGGTTCACCATCCCTTAAATCATCAGAGACGATACCGATATTGATTTTTTTAAACTTTCCCATCCGCCATCTTTGATTTCCCATCCGCCATCTTGAATCACAAAATTGATGTTGTATTTGGATTCCTCATCCCTTTTAACATCGGAGACTATACCCATATTGATTTTTAAAATTTTTCCCATCCGCCATCTTTGATTTCCCATCCGCCATCTTGAATCACGAAATAGATGTTGTATTTGGATTCCCCATCCCTTTAAACATCGGAGACGATACCCATATTGATTTAAAAAAAAAACCTATCCGCCATCTTTGATCACGAAATAGATGTTGTATTTTTATTCTCCACCCCTTAAAATATCGGAGACGATAGCCATATTGATTTTTTTAAAAAAATAATTTCCCATCCACCATCTTGAATCACGAAACAGATGTTGTATTAGCATTCCCCATCCCTTTTAACATCGCAGACGATACCAATATTGATTTTTTAAATTTTTCCCATCCGCCATCTTGAATCACTAAATAGATGTTGTATTTGCATTCCCCTTCCCTTTTAACATCGCCGACGATACCAATATTGATTTTTTAAAACTTTCCCATCCACCATCTTTGATTTCCCATCCGCCATCTTTGATCATGAAATAGATGTTGGATTTGGATTCCCCATCCCTTTATATATTGGAGACGATACTCATATCGACTTTAAAATAAAATCCCGTCCGCTATCTTTGATTTCCTATCCGCCATCTTTGATCACGAAATAGATGTTGTATTTGGATTCACCATCCAATCATCAGAGATGATACCCATATTGATTTTTTAAATTTTTCCCATCAGCCATCTTTGATTTCCCATCCGCCATCTTGAATCACGAAATAGATGTTTTATTTGGATTCCCCATCCCTTTAAACATCGGAGACGATACCCATATTGATTTTTTTTTAAAAATCCCGTCCGCCATCTTTGATCACGAAATAGATGTTGTATTTGGATTCTCCATCCCTTTTAACATCGCAGACAATACCAATATTGATCTTTTAAAATTTTGCCATCCGCCATTTTTGATCACGAAATAGATGTTGTATTTCGATTCCCCACCCCTTAAAATATCGAAGGCGATACCCATATTGATTTTTAAAATTTTCCCATCCGCCATCTTTGATTTCCCGTCCGCCATCTTGGATCACTAAATAAATTTCATATTATTAATCAGTGTCGCCGATGCCAAAAACGATACCCATATAGATTGTATCCTATTCGTTTAGCCTTTTTTTGCCTTTGACCCAACCCTCCCCCTTCTCGTCTGACCATCTTATTATTTTTGTCTGGCCCCTATAAGTTGTGGCGTAATTTTATATAGCCTATATCCTTTCGGAATAATTGGGCTATCATAGGCAATAACAATTTTTGAAATCCGGCTGCTAGTTCCTGAGATTAGCCGACATTATCTTTTAGCCTTTTTAGCCTTTTGCCCGGCCCCAAAGGGTCAAAGCGTTATGTTATATAGCCTATAGCCTTCCGGAATAACTGGGCTATCGTATACAAAAATAATTTTTCAGATCCGACCGGTAGTTCCTGAGATTAGCGCGTTCAAACAAACAAACAAATAAACAAACAAACAAACAAACTCTTCCCCTTTATTATATGAGTATAGATTAGGTTTGGTGATTGTATTATTATTCTTAGCTCGTAGTCAATACCTTATTTTTACGACTCTGCACCAATACGAGTGGAAAAACAATCGACAATCGCCTTTCTATATTTTATATTCATTTACATTATATTGATGCGCGGGCATCAATATAATGGATTGTGATTGGCCAGTCGTGTCAGTGCTGCAATACAGATAATCAAAATATTACTTGTCAACCAGAACCTTTACCACAGAGGTTGTATAGGTAAATTAAATAATGGCTTATAATTAATTATCGCTAACAGTCGGCCATCCAAAATAAATCGCATGACCTCGTGCGAGTGCTCTACAAGTAAGAAAGGAGAGTTTTGTATACAATATAAAGTAAACAATATAAAAAAATACTAACATTAAAAAGAAACAATTATAATTTCAATTAAAATAAATTGATTATTTTAGGCGTTTGATTATATCATTATTATTTTTTATCTTCAAATCTTTTTAACAATTATATTTGATTTAATATTATTCTTGATGCATGCGTGAGACTATAAATACATAATATTATTCAAACAGAAATCTACGAATAAATTAATAATCATTATTATAATTTTGTCATACAGTATATGGTATACTCAATAATACAATCAAAATATTTCAGACATTATTTCATGGCCTACAAACAAAACACAGGTGCACTTTTTCATAGCCTTAAATAAAACACATACGGGCATAATATCATGGCCTATTACTAAAAAAGATGAGGCATTATTTCATGGCCCATAAATAAAATATATAAGGACATTATTTCATGGTCTATAACAAACATTAAGGGCTTTATTTCATGGCCCACACACAAATCTTATAAGGGCTTCCATGACCCACAAATTAAATATGTAAGGGCATTCTTTCATGGCCCACTAATAAAATATATAAGGGCATTCTTTCATGGCCCACTAATAAAATATATAAGGGCATGTTTTCATGGCCCACCAATAAAATATTTAAGGGCATTCTCTCATGGCCCACAAATAAAATATATAAGGGCAATCTTTCATGGCTCACAAAAAAAACATATGAGGACATTATTTCATCCATACATATGCATTAATTACTTTTGGTCTTTGTTACCTGTACTGAAAAAACAAATATTAGCAGCTGAAAATAATTATTTTGTTATGTACACAAATATTGCATATAGACATAATTAAAAAAATGGTTCGGCGTTACACCGAAACCGTAGGGTTCTAGGCGACTTGGAGAAGGAATGGACTGTATATAAAGGATGGCGGGTTTTAGTCGCCTAGGATTGGATACGGGAAGAGGATGTGGAAAAGGATTGTGAGTACCGGACATTCTAATGATGAGGGGCACTTACCTTGTACGTCAGTCCTCCTTCCTTGCAAATGGCAGCCTCCTGGTGTTTTCGGGATGAAGCTGCTTGATTTACTCCACTACACAAATCTCTTTCACTTGCGAGCGGTTTTGTATAAGCGGTAATAATTATAGCGGAAGCGGCGCGGTGCGGTACGGTATGGCGGACACGTATTTAGCGAGTCGAAAGTTCTAGACCATATCACGCGTTACGAGTTGTTCGCCAGTTGATCGCTGATGAAGGCGATCACTTTCCCGCCGCAGCGGCTGTTGCCACTTCCGCTTTGTACATGGATGACATTGCCTGTAGTGTCATATCCGCTCCGCTAGCAATTTCGCTTTGTGAAAAGCTTATACAGCTTTTCAAGCGAGGCCAGTTTAATCTTGTCAAATGGACAAGCAACTCTAAGGAGGTTCTCGCACGCACACCTGATTCTCATAAAGCTTCTCCAGACATTGAGTTTGAGAAGTCTGTACCGCACAAAGTTCTCGGTTTACGCTGGGACAAATCCTGTGATTAGTTTTAGATGGAAAGGTAGATGGCGCTACCATATCCCCCCGGCCCTAAAGGATTGCCTTTAAAGAAATAGAATTGAACTTAGCTATGTTGGGTGTACTACTGCATAACCCATCAATAGGCTAAGACAGCGATATGATAATAAAATTAATCTAAATTAACTTTAGCGAAAACTACAAACGCAATAATAGCGAAAACTACTAACTAAATACTTAAACTAAGAGGTAGATCCAACTTCAGGCTAGATCTCACTGAGTTGGAAGTGGACAGAGACGTACAACAGGGCGCACGTAGCTCCCCTTAGCGGTTTTCACGGTAACAACGCGGGTTGTACCGTCCTGTCCCTTGGAAGCCCTTAATGTTTGTTATGGACCATGAAATAATGTCCTTATATATTTTATTTGTGGGCCATGAAATAATGCCCTCATCTGTTTTAGTAATAGGCCATGATATTATGCCCGTATGTGTTTAATTTAAGGCTACGAAAAAGTGCACCTGTGTTTTGTTTGTAGGCCATGAAATAATGTCATAATATATTTTGATTGTATTATTGAGTATACCATATACTGTATGACAAAATTATAATAATGATTATTAATTTATTCGTAGATTTCTGTTTGAATAATATTATTCATTTATAGTCTCACGCATGCATCAAGAATAATATTAAATCAAATATAAATTGTTAAAAAGGTTTGAAGATAAAAAAATAATAATGATATAATCAAACGCCTAAAATAATCAATTTATTATAATTGAAATTATAATTGTTTCTTTTTAATGTTAGTATTTTTTTATATTGTTTACTTTATATTGTATACAAAACTCTCCTTTCTTACTTGTAGAGCACTCGCACGAGGTCATGCGATTTATTTTGGATGGCCGACTGTTAGCGATAATTAATTATAAGCCATTATTTAATTGACCTATACAACCTCTGTGGTAAAGGTTCTGGTTGACAAGTAATATTTTGATTATCTGTATTGCAGCACCGACACGACTGGCCAATCACAATCCATTATACACGCTGATTTTTAATTGGTTTTGGAGTGAAAGCCATCTTATTACTTATCGATAAGAGAACCTAACCAGCTAATAAAATTTGAAATCTAAGCTATAAAAATCGTAACAAAAATATTAAATTATTGGTACGAGAGTTCGTAGTTATGAAAGAAATCGCGCGCGCCGATGTATGTTCGATCGTGCCACACACATACCTACACAGATAGATATTAAACACACGACACACACAGATAAACATTGTACTGTAGGTACAGACCCCGGCCCCGGCGTACGCGCATAGCAACGCGGGGCGACAGGTGTAGGGGCGGGGGTCGGCTGCAATTTGCCGCTCGTCACTTCGACAGTCTCGCGAAATTAGGTCAACGGGAGGCCCGTACGTCACGTTCGACCCCGTCACTGTACCCGTGTTACGTCGCGCGCGCTTCGTAATGGATCGGCATTATGAATTATTGAGTTCGCGTCTATGGTGCGAGTGTATTACATGTCTGGTGAAAATATGGAAGAGGCGAGGCGCATGTATTCGTTACCAGACCACCTGGAATCGTTGCGCACGCGAGGTATTCACTCACCCTAAGTGCCATCACCAAACACAATCCTGGCTGTAGTGCAACGCCTCATAAACATCGGTCAGTTTAGCAGTGTATTCAGTGCAGTTTGAACAAGAAATTCGGCATCGTAATTAATTAGTGTTTTTCTAATTAGCTATCATTAACAAAAGACAATGTGTGAAAGGTGTAAATTGATTGTGATGTACGAGTACCTAGGCAGCAAACAGCAAAGGTAATTGGTTTATTCTTAATTGAATACCTACTGTGATAACATTCTTATAAATACCATAGAAATACGCAAGTACGAAACTTTTCCATTGCTAAATCTTTGTCTAGTTATTCAAAAGATAATGTAGGTACCTATGTCTAATAACAGTAATAACGTAACGAATAATTCTTAGTTTATCGTTTTTCTTTTACTAGTTCATCATGATTTCGTAAACCCACAGCTTGTTTCGACGGAATTCTAAGTCCGAGTAATGTTCCAAGAAATTATTGAATAGGTATAGCTATTTAGTTACATACGTTTATTATTTTAATTATTTATTACTGCACTTCATGGTTGGCGTAGTGGTTTAAGCGATGTTTGACACAACACTTTGAGTGATTCATAAATTGTTGTTTCGACTGCTGTGTCCGTTACGTAATTATCAGTCCGCACTAACAACCAACAACTGCAACAGCTGACGCGAGCGCGCGGCGAAGTCATGACCGCGCGGCGCGCGAACACTACCTACTCATAAACAACCGTGTGTACTACGTATTTCCAGCAGTTACTGACTTTTATAACTTTTTTGTTTTAGGTGCTAGGTGAATTTTGATTTTGAATATGAATAGAGGATTTTATTTCGGACATAAGGTTTTTTTTTCCTAAACCAATAAAAAATCAGCGTGTATTGATGCCCGCGCATCAATATAATGTAAATGAATATAAAATATAGAAAGGCGATTGTCGATTGTTTTTCCACTCGTATTGGTGCAGAGTCGTAAAAATAAGGTATTGACTACGAGCTAAGAATAATAATACAATCACCAAACCTAATACATTATAATTATGATACCTTGTGTGAAATCGCTTTATGGTTGTAAAATAAAATATGTGAGTACAAAACTATTGTTTCTTTTCTATCCTCTGTTGTATTCATTTGTATGTCATTTGTTGACCATATTGCAATAGTCATCCATGTCATGTCTAACATATATTACTTTTGGCATTAAGCAAAGTCCTTGATATGCAGGATTTTCACTTTATAGAAGCATAATATGTTTCTTTTTGCGAAATTTTCTTGTCCATCATTAATTGGCAAGGTACTGATGCCTTAAAATAACTGCCCATTACTGTAAGGAAACTTTACATACAAAACGATATCCTTAAGATCAGTAGATGACTTGTGGCTTTAGTTACAAATGTTATTACAGTTTCAAACACAACATTTTCTTGTGGACATTGCTGTGAATGTGGCTAAATTCCAGTGTAATGCAAAATTTCTCGAGTAAGATGGGTACCTAGGCGAAGAGTTCGGGCATCAGAGTCCAATATGTTGCCACAGTAGTTGATGAAAGAAGGATAGTCAGAATCACAAGCTGGGTCGTCGTAAAGAAATAAGAAACATATCCATTCACACAAAAGAAAATACCGGAGATTTTTACATTTTCAAAAAGCTTTTATGTCAAAATTGACATCAATGTTTGACATGGACAATGTAGTATTACTTTACTCTATGGTTTGACAGCTGCTCATCGTTTGAAAATCAGGAAATTGAGAAACATTAACATTTAAATGTCGTTTTCAAATTAAAAATTGTTGATTAAAGATATTTTTATGCAGAAAAAATTAAGTTTTTTTTGGATTTAGAAATATATATTATAAGAATTATTTAACGTGAGTATAAGTGATTATGTAAAAAAGTGAGTTCTACTGTCATCTAGCGCTCATTTTATGTAAATAAATGAGGTTCTATTCAACTTTGTTCCAAGTTTTAAAACCATGGGCACAGTTGGACGAGGTTCGTTTGAAAAAGGTTTCGCTCAATATCCGATCTCGGGAGATAATATACACAAACTAGCTGACCCGGCAAACGTTGTTTTGCAAAATTTTTTTTTTTTTGAAAAATAGATGTTGGCCGATTCTCATAGATACCGGATAAGCACAAAAAATTTCATCAAAATCGGTCAAGCCGTTTCGGAGGAGTATGGGAATGAAAACTGTGACACGAGAATTTTATATATTAGATAAGGATATAGATACTATGGCCCAGTTGAACCATCTGTGAATAGGTTATCATAAAGTTAAATTCAAAATAAGTACGATATTTTTATGATGATAATGTAATTTAAGACTGTACGAAATATTCCAAAAACATATTACTGGAATTTGTCTATCCTCTTAATATTATTTTAATAGATCGTAACAGCGAACTTTTATGGCTTACTCTTTCATGTGTAGAATAAAGCCATCTAGATCTTTATTGATCATCATGAATTTTAGTAAGAAGTTGTCGGTTTTCATTTTTAAAAGATTTTGTTAAACGACGAGGCGCTTCCTCGCGCCTAACTTTAGACATCCCTAATTAGTTAATATAAAGACAGTGAAATACGACGGTTCTTTAACTTCCTGAAATGCGATTTAAATTTAAATAATTTTGAAAAGGATATTTGACAACAGCCGTGATTTTCATTTACCCAATTTGAATACAAGATTTATGACTGAATAAATGTAAAATTAGATGAGCCTTTGGCTCAGTCGTTGCCCATCGTTCCTGAGGATGCCTCGTGCAGAGGCGAAACACGTGTCGAAGAATAGTCGGCGCATACAGCGGGATACTGCAAGTCAGGTATCTTCCTGGAACCCATACCATTCCTATATCCCTTATCCTTTTAGAGGAGTTCGATATTGTCAACCTTTTTCTATTGCAATAGTTGGGGTGGTCAATTCGAGGGTGCGTGGTGGGTTCCTCTTTCCTTCCATTAGGTTACAATGGAGTTCCGCCAAGAAACGCCTGATTCAATCTACTATACTAAATGTAAAATTATAAAACGGGCAATACTTTATTTGCAAGTTACAAAAAAGGAAGAAATATCTACTAAAACCTGAATAAATTTTATTTACATAGATTTACTTATGAGCTTGGTCGAAACGTTTTCAAAGTTCAAGGATATTTTAACATGATTTAATTCTTCTAATAAATCAAATGCCAATACATGTTTGACATTCTCTTCTGTGACTTTTAAGGTCATGTAGCTGTGACTTGAAGCAAAGAGCTCAGATATTTACATAGAAGCGCATTTCCTATGGGCTCTCTGACGATAAACTTTCTGTGACCCAAGTTGCCACTTGGCGGCGTGGCAGTCGCGCTGTGACAGCTTTCTCTACAAGAGCAAGAGAGACGAACGTTCCTCCTGTGTATCTTAACTACGAGAGCTAAAGAGACGGAGAACGACGCCAGCGCCGCCAACGGCGCCAACTACGAACTAAACTGGAGACAGTCTCCACTTGGAATCGGCACACGAAATCCTTAAGAAATGCGCCTCTATGTAAATCTGTATTCATTGCTTGAAGTAAATGATCCGTTTATTATTATACTGCAAGTTCGTCCAATTTGAAAGTATTGCTACTAGACTGACGGTGATATATACCTATTATAAGGACAAGCACTAATATTTACATTATGGCACTCTGGTCAGAGTTTGCCTAGTACGGCAGTTTCATATCAGAAAACTAATTCTTAAAACCATCATCCGTCTATCGTGCCGTATTTATCCAAATCCGTTAAGATTTGAATTATTCTAAATTACACAAGCTTAGTTTTAGATGGAAAGGTAGATGGCGCTACCATATCCCCCTGGCCCTAAAGGGTTGCCTTTAAAGAAATAGAATTGAACTTAGCTATGTTGGTGTACTACCGCATAACCCATCAATAGGCTAAGACAGCGATATGATACTAAAATTAATCTAAATTAACTTTAGCGAAAACTACAAACGCAATATAGCGAAAACTACTAACTAAATACTTAAACTAAGAGGTAGATCCAACTTCAGGCTAGATCTCACTGAGTTGGAAGTGGACAGAGACGTACAACAGGGCGCACGTAGCTCCCCTTAGCGGTTTTCACGGTAACAACGCGGGTTGTACCGTCCTGTCCGCTTCCAACTCAGTGAGATCTAGCCTGAAGTTGGATCTACCTCTTAGTTTAAGTATTTAGTTAGTAGTTTTCGCTATTATTGCGTTTGTAGTTTTCGCTAAAGTTAATTTAGATTAATTTTATTATCATATCGCTATCTTAGCCTATTGATGGGTTATGCGGTAGTACACCCAACATAGCTAAGTTCAATTCTATTTCTTTAAAGGCAACCCTTTAGGGCCGGAGGGATATGGTAGCGCCATCTACCTTTCCATCTAAAACTAATCACAGGATTTGTACCAGCGTAAACCGAGAACTTTGTGCGGTACAGACTTCTCAAACTCAATGTCTGGAGAAGCTTTATGAGAATCAGGTATGCGTGCGAGAACCTCCTTAGAGTTGCTTGTCCATTTGACAAGATCAAACTAGCCTCGCTTGAAAAGCTGATTCTCATAAAGCTTCTCCAGACATTGAGTTTGAGAAGTCTTAACATTTCTTCGCTTATCGTGGAGCGTATTACAGACACATTGCCAAACGCTAATGTGGACGTATCGCTTCTCACCCACCTCGAGTCATTGCCGCTGGCAGACTCGGAGTTTGCGAATCCGGCAGACATTGATGTTTTGATCGGAGCCGCAATATTCCCGCACTTGCTACTAACTAAAGTGGTACGTAGTGAGCAAAATAACTTACCGCCCGCTATTGAGACGGTATTTGGGTATGTGATTAAGGGTACCGTACCTACATTACATACTTCTCAATACGTTACGTCTTGCTGTTGTTCTGTTCTTCAAGAGAGTAATATTGATTCTCTTCTCAAGCGATTTTGGGAGCTTGAAGAGGTTACCGCACCGCCCTCCATGAGCCGTAAAGTTCTCGAGTGTGTAGAACATTTCCGCACTACCACTGTTCGTGACGTCAGAGGCAGATACGTTGTGGCGTTGCCATTCTGTGGTGACCCTTATTCGTTAGGCGACTCGTACGCTGCTGCGCTCAGACGTTTCCATTGTTTGGAACGTAAACTTGATGCATCACTTAAGTTACGCAGCGCCTATAATGACGTCATTCGTGACTTCATAGATAAAGGTTTTTTGAGTGTAGTTGTAAACAACGAGGGCAACTCTCTGCCCTCATATTATATCCCGCATCACGGCGTAGTTCGCGAAGATAAAACCTCTACTAAACTTCGTGTGGTTTTAGACGCTAGTTGTAAGACTACATCGGGTCAGTCGATTAATGACATTTTGCATGCCGGCTCCAATCTACAGGGTGATTTATTTAACATCATAATAAAGTTTCGTCTTTTCCAAATCGCTCTGTCAGCTGATTGCCGCCAAATGTTTCTCAATATCGGCGTTCGCGAATCTGACCGTAGATTTCAACGGATCTTTTATAGTTTTGACAAGAAAGAACCTTTATCTGTGTATCAGTTCAATCGTGTTTGTTTTGGACTCAAGTCTAGCCCATAGGCCGTGTGGTTGACGGCATAGAATACAAGTGTCACCGCCCCCTATCTTCCCGTGGGTGTCGTAAGAGGCGACTAAGGGATAACACGATGCAAATACCATCTTTGCGTAGAGACGGAAAACTCGACATCAAACCCTATACGACTGCCTCGTTGGTCTCGCGGCATAAATGTGCGCGTGGGATCGGGAGGTCCCGGGTTCGATTCCTGGGTCGGGCAGTGTTATTGGGTTTTTCTGTCACGAAATTCTCAGTAGCAGCACGGAGTCTGGAAATGTGCCCGGTACGGCAATAGGCTCGCCCCTTATTACGTGGGACTAAAGTATATCTGGCGAAAAGTGGGTGTAGAAATACACCTCTGCCTACCCCTTCGGGGATAAAAGGCGTGACGATATGTATGTATGTATGTATAATTAAAATGGTTATGTTTAAATTCATTAATCATACATAACACACGTTGTCATTTTAATAACACCTGGACTATTCGAGTCACTCACATTGCCAAATGTCTACTATGTCAAGGGATTTACGACAAGCGACATATTATATGAAAAGCTTTATATAGGAACATTTTGAGACAAGCTTTACTTTTGTCACTTGCAACTAGTTGAACAAAATCGATTAGACTAGGACAGCCCTGCCTACAGCGACAACCTATCAAAGTCGTAAGCTTTGGTAATTTGGCGTCCTACTGTAACAAGATCTGCTACCTTATATTGTGGCTCTGGACAGTGTTTCGATTCATAGAAGTTGATGATCATGCTACTTTGTAATGTCTTTAGTTTTCAACGAGTCATAATTCTCATGAGAAAGTCTAGTCTAGTTTCACTGCCCAGTTCGGCAACAATTTAACAGTCAGTAGAATCTGATGGTCTAATACCGAATTAAACCTCTGACGGCGTTTTACATATCATATAAACTCGTCAATTACTGCTCAAATGGACATGTTTGCTCTTGCACGAAGGTAGTCTTAGAATTAGCTAGTACCGAAAGGTATATTGAAAAGGTACATCGATGTTCGGTGTAGAGTGTAAAGAGCTAGATTTCTAGCCTACAGCTAATTTCGAATAAGTACACTCTAAGCAAGTATTTTTTTTATTGTTGATTTTTAAACTAACGTGTTGTTTTGGTCGTTAACGAATCTTGTCAATCGCAAAGTGACCAATTACGTCGCAATTCTGTTTCATAGTCTGCTATCGCACCCATCTTGGCACGACCTGTTTATCTACATCACTAGTAACCCTGTATACCTAGCTCTTTTTTATTTGTAATCGGACTTCATCTTGACTATATCTAAATGAAACTAAGTCTAAGTCAAACTGAGGATCTTTTGGAATACCGAGGTACCTATTGGTCATTATCTCCTTGTCGTCAATAATACACTGATGCACTTCTAACTGCCTACTATGGCATTGTCGAGTCCCAATTAGGTGCAATATGGAATCATATTCTGGGCAAACTTAAGTGAACCAGAAACTACTTTTAAAGCATAAAATAGATGTAGGTATAATGGTCTATGTTCTATCTCAAAACTAAAGATAGCTTTGAACCACATTTAAAAAAGAACATAAGATATTTACTTTGCCATGCCCTTAAGTGTTAAAAGTGGCAAGTGGAAGACAATTCTCAACGACTCGCAGATTTAGTATCACGTAAGAGACGGGACAATATCATAGTAGGATCTGTCTCCATACTTTTAGAACAGATCTTATGTAGTATAGCACTTCAGCGCATAAGTGTCTTTTGTATGATCATCATCTATAACAAAGTACCTCAATCTTGGAAACTACTAAAAACTATGTTAATTAAAAGCACGTAAGCAGATAAAGCGTACTACAATAAATATAAGTTTTTAATTTTTTTTTTTTGCGTGCTAACTTCTAAAATATGGCTGAACTTGTATGTATTTACTTTAAGTGTCTTACGTTACTAATTTGCAAAAATAAATGTCTTTATCTTCACCTATTTTTTTTTTAAACCTCATAACTAATCGTAATCACGGACATCCCCACAAGGTTTTTGGCATGGGATTCCGACTGAGTGCCTTGACATAAGCCATACATAGTCTAGATCTGTACTTTATGCAAAACATGAATGCCTGAATTGCAACCTGTGACAATTTAAAAAGGGTGGTAGAGTTAATCTTTTCTGCGGATGTCGTTTGTCTTCTACAATAGACATACGTTTTAGTTGGTTCTTTTTACCTGACTATGGCGGAAAAAGGAAGGGTACCTAATGTTTTTGGTAGTCTATGTATGTTTATATGGTCCACCATAGCGCCTAAATTACTGAGCCGATTTTAATTAATCATTGTAATAATGGGCTGGCTGACATAAATTTTATCAACATTTTCTGTTACCTAATTAATAATCCGATTCCAACCTCGCAAAAATTTAAACTGAAGTAATCATTACGTGTTGGGTATCAAGAGTATGGTATTGGTTAGTACATTTGAAATATGTATATTATATTGCTGCAGTCAAAATATAGGTAAGTTTAAAACGTGGAAGTACCTACTTACAGTTCGCACGGTACAGAGAGTTCGGAGTGCAGACACTAAATGTAGTAAGGGGATTGGGAGAACTAAACAACTAATCTCTGAAAAACTGTTAAAACATCTCACAGCCTCTACTTCTATCATCATAAATACATACATAGACTCACGCCTGTTGCCCGGAGGGGTAGGCAGAGACTACGGAACGCCATTTGCAACGATCCTGGCATATTTCTCTCTTGCTTCATTCACTCTTATCAGATTCCTCATGTATGCTTTTCTGTTTAGGGTACTTCCCACCTGTCCTGTTTTTAGGATGTCTCCAATCTGGGGGGCGATTCAGAATCGTTCGATATCTCATTTGACATTCGATTCCGTTAATTGTCAAACGGGCTACCTCATTTTTGGTCAAAACTATCGCATTTCCTATAAACTTTATACATTCAGTATGAAGTAAATTAATAGATAAACCGAATTCAATGAATATTTGTTCAAAATATCTCTGACAGGTGGCTAAAAGACGAGAACAATAATTAGACATATCGTACGATTACTTTTCGTGACATTCTGAATCGGCCTGCAGGTCAGAGAACGTCTGCCTAGGTCTTCCCCTTCGTCCTGCCCCTTCCACACTTGCCTTATATATCTGCTTAGTCAGTCTTTCGTCATCCAACCTCTCCAGTGCCCAAACCATAAGATATGTATTTAGTAGATTACGCAATTGAGTTATAATTATAATAATTAATAATTGTTTTTATTTTCAGACCATGGCGTCCATTTTGTTAGTAACAATGTTCTTAGCCTAATGTTAGCAATGCTTAAAACTACTCACAACACAACAAGAAACATACAGCAATCATTACAGCGCCATTGCATGACAAATGGCGCTGCAATGATTGATGTAACCACAGTCCAACCGACTAGCGATCATACTCAGAATGCTGTTGGGGCTGCCAAGTACTCTATGCACCAGGGAAGCGCATCTCTTACGCATCGTAGCGTAAAAACAGTCTACGCGATGGTCAGCAAACATCCCTTGTTTGAAATAGAATTAGTTTTTATTATAAGTCAAATCGATTAGATCGATTGAGTAACATTTTGTTTAGTCTATTGAAAATTTCTGACAATGGTCACACTGAACTGTCACTTCCGTCCTTCCCGCGTTGAAAAATTACCACGTTGCCGTCTCCGTACGTAAAATAATTGATCGCCTTTTGAAAAGCACATCCTTGTAGCTACGCGAATAGTTTGTGAAATCTTATAGATTGCCGCCTTTTGACTTCCGGCACGGTTTGTGACATATTGAACATTTGTGAAAAGTTATTGTGAGCACACCTTTTTGCATTTCGTGTGAGTTGATTAATTGAACTAAATAGAGTAAACCGTCTTGAATGCCGCCTGATCTAGTGCTGGCAACGGTAAATTGTGATAAAAGACATTGTGAACTATTCATTGACATTTGCAAAGAGAAATTGTGAATCCTGTGAACTTGCATCGTGCATTGAAGACGCTGCGTTGGAGTCTGGTAAAGTAAAGATAATTCACTTGCTAATATTGGCCAATTTTAGTCTCGTGTGTGTCTAACTTGCCTCCAGGACTCCAGTCAAGAACATCACCAGGAGATATTTGGTAAGACATTTGTTTAATTCTTAGCGCCAAGAAACTTGGTCCATGTGTTTAGATCCTTTCTCTTGGGCTAAGACTGGATGAATTAATCGCTTCCACTGATCTCTGTTAAAAAATACCCATTCTTAGCCCAAATTCTACACATAATTTTTGATAGCAAGAGCGTGGTTAACTGTGCCTATATTGTAAACTTGTATCTTAGCCGTTGATTGTATCTGAACTCAGATTGGTGTTGTATCTAGCTATATATCTCACCTTGTAGACAGTATTGTAGTGTTTGTCAGGTCAGTTATTGTCTAAAATACATAATATTTAATTGTATAAGTTGACCTAGATAATTTGAAACACATTGTCACACAACCTCAATCAGTAATTGTTGATTTGTATTGTTGAAAAATCTAACTTCAATTTGTTGTTGCATTAATAAGTCAGTTTGTTTGGATACATAACAGCTGTATGTATCAATAAATTTAGTAAATTTAGTTTATTGCATATATTCATAAACATTATAATAATCAAATTTGACCTTGCATAGATGGGCGGGTCACATTGATAAATCAACTTGATAAACCCTTGTTTTGTTGTAATATACGGATAATATTGTTAGGTAACACATATTCTGTGTGTACTTACAGTTGTATATATCATAAATAACACAGTTAGTATGTCTGTTGCAAATAATTAATTAAGTTGAAGTTTCAACTTTATTAATTTGTTATAAGTTATAACTTTTGATAACTTTTGTGTTTGTTTCAATATACTGAAACTTTTATTTTTGCTGGGCAGTAAATACCTGTCACTTGCCTGCACTTGCAGTAAACAGGCTAATACTTTGTTGGTTTCAAAGAATTGAGAAAAAATAAGTTTTGATTGTTAATATTATTTAACGCTTGTCTGGGCTCTTTTGAATTTTGATTATGTCAGCTATCAAGGACTTGCGTGCGGCTGCTGGTGCTATTGCATCAGATTTGCGCTGGTTTGCCTCGGCCAGTGCCTTAGTGAACCGGCCTGATCGCCAGCAGGCCTTACTACAAAGGTACGAGCGGATCGATGATCGCCTGGCAAGTGTGGAACAGCAATTCCGCACTTTCAGCGCTTGCAGTCGAAGTGTCTGTCAATGATTTCACTGCTGACCAGCGAAGTAAGGTCAGCCAAGACTATGCCCAGGTCTTAGACCTGTATGATGCTGTCTCCAATACTGCGAGACAACTAGTTGCCGATAGGGAAGGGCAACCTGGCCTGAAGCAGGAGCTTCCTAGGTCAGCACCGGGGCTGGTGAGTAGGCTCCCTACTTTGGACCTCCCCCATTTTGATGGCTGCCTAGGAAGCTACCTGGGCTTCATTAACTTGTTCGACAGCCTGGTCAATGACAGGGCTGACCTTCGGCCAGCACAAAAATTGGCATATTTAATGTCGGTTCTGGATGGGGAGGCTAAGGGCCTCATCCAGCATCTGCCCGTGTCTGACGAGGCGTACCAGACGGCTCGGGACCTAATCACCCGTAGGTACCATAATAAGCGTGGCCTCGCCGACACCCACATCGAGCAGATTTTGGGTTTGCCGACGCTCACCTGGGTCTCTGGGTTGCGCACCCAACTTTTGAACCCGCTTTTGGTGGCCATCAACGCACTTAAGTGCCTTGACCTGCCCGTGGACCAATGGTCCTATCTATTGGTGCACATTGTGCTGAAGAAGCTGCCTGCCGACCTGAGGTCGCGTTTTGAACAGCGCTTTGGTGGGGATAGCGCGACCCATCTGCCCCCCTTTGCTGACCTGGAGAGGTTCCTGGAGGATGAGTGCCGGGTCTTGGACAACTCCGGTGGTGACACGCCGGCTAAGACGCAGCCGCCCAAGGTCAAGGAGCAGGCTCGCGGTCACACCCGAGCCAATGTTGACCGGCGCCCTCCTCGCTTTGCGGTCACGCAGAGCCCAGCGGAGTGCTCCTACTGCAAGGTCACGGGGCACAGAACGGCCAGTTGTAAGGCATTCTTGGACCTACATGTCGCCTCTCGTAGGCGCATCGCGAATGCCCGCCGCCTTTGCTTCTCTTGTTTGGGGTCCCACTACCAGCGAGACTGCCCAAACTCTCGCCCCTGTCCTCACTGTGGAGGACAGCATTTGGACATTCTCTGTATGAATGCCAGAGAGGTTGGCCGCTTGTCCAACGAGCCGACGCCGCGCACGGGCGGGTGTTTTGAAGGTGGCAGCCGAGGCTCACCGGCGCGTAGCCGAGAGTCGCCTCGCTCAATTGATCGCCACTCACCCCGCTTGGAGAACCGTAGCGTGCGCACGCCTCCTCTCTCTCGCGCACCTGAATGTGCGACCGCCCAGCGTCACCAGCACCATGACTGCTGCCCCAGGTATTCCCCTCCTTTGGCGGAGCGTCCCCTCTTGACTCGCGCCCACCTCGTTTTGGGCGGGTGCGTCATTATGACCCCCCACAGATGGCGCGCGGATCGAGTCATCGCGCCTTTGAGGACTTCAAGCCGCACCCACATTTTGACTTGCCTGGTCCTGGCCAACGGTCGCCGCCCAGGCAACAATAGATCATTGACTCCTGCCCTATAACGCCAACCTCCCCCATTGAGACCGTTATCCTACCAACGGTTGCTGTTAGGGTCTGGGGACCCACGGGGACCTCTGTTGTTGTCCGTGCTATATTGGACACAGGTTCACAAGGTTGCATTGTTTCCACTTATTTGGTAGGGCAGGTTAAATTAAATATGGGCTCTTTTCCAAATTGTATACGGGGCATAGGTGACGTAGCCTCTAATGTTGAAGGGCAAGTTAAGGTTTTGTTTGGCCCTGTTGAATCTTCACACCCGAGGATTAAAACCTCGGCTATTGTGTTGAAGAATATTTCGGGTATGCACCCACAGAAACAGCTACCCACTGCTGTGGTGAATTTGACATCAGGATTGGAACTGGCAGACCCAAAATTTGACACACCGGGACAAATCGACTTGTTGATTGGCTCTGATGTCCTCGGTGGAATTTTGATTGGTGGGAAACGGGTCTTGGTGCCAAATGGTTTGACTGCCATCCCGACCATATTTGGATTTGCTTTGATGGGACCTGTACCTAGGGACCCCCCTCCACCCGAACTTGATAATTTGTTGGCTGTAGGCTCTGCTCTCTCTGATGCAGTTCAGAGGTTTTGGGAGGTAGAGGAGCCCCCTCAAGCTGCCCGTTTGAATCCAGAACATGAGGAGTGCGAGCTGTTCTTCCAGAACAACACTGGTCGACTCCGTTCTGGTCGGATTATTACGAGGCTACCCTTTCTGTCTGTTCGGCCTCCGCTTGGTGAGTCACGACCTTTAGCCGAAAAGAGATTGTTGGCTATGGAGCGTCGCATGGGTCGTGATCCGGAGCTCAGACAGAAGTACATTGAGTTCATGAGGAAATATGAACAATTGGGACACATGTCTGTGTCAAATTTGGATTGGCATTCGGTGGAACACTACTTCCTCCCGCATCATGCGGTATTGAAGCCATCAACTGGCAAGCTGCGCACAGTGTTTGATGGTTCTGCGCAGACTTCAACAGGCGTATCCTTGAACCAGTGCTTGCATTCTGGTCCCAAGTTGGTCAAGGACCTTTGTGACGTCATCACCAGCTTCCGACGACATCAGGTTGTCTTTGTGGCCGACATAAAAATGATGTTCAGGCAGACTATTATCCACCCTGATGACCGTCGCTTCCAGCTGATCCTTTGGAGAGAGTCTCCTCGCGATCCCATGGTCGTCTACGAGCTCAATACTAATACGTACGGGTTAAGGTCAAGCCCCTACTTGGCAATACGTTTTCTTTGGGAGCTCGCAGACCGCGAAGGCTTACGTTTCCCAAGAGCCTCCGCCATCTTGAAGGACGATATTTACGTCGATGACATTTGCTCGGGCGCCTCCACAGTGGACGAGGCGATCCTCCTGCGGGACGAATTGATAGGTATTTTGGCCTCCGCTGGTTATGAGTTGCGCAAATGGATTTCCAACTCACCAGCGCTTTTGGAAGGCTTGCTAGAGGATCATCAGCAGGATCCACATTTGTTTGAGATTGTTGACAACCCCGCCATGATGGCTGTTCTCGGCGTCCAGTACAGACCAGTCCAAGACATCTTTACGTACAACGTAGACTTGAAATTGCCTTGTTCTTGGACTAAACGTCTCGTGTTGTCTACTGTCGCCAGAACCTTTGGTCCGAACGGTTGGATTTGTCCTATAATATTTTGGGCAAAATGCTTCTTGCAGAAGCTTTGGACAGCAGGATTGACCTGGGACGAACCTCTTCACGGCACTCTTGTTGAGGAATGGACCTCCTTTGTATCCTCGCTTCCTGCCGTCAACGAGATCTCCTTGCCTCGTCCCATCCTTCCTCCCGGGAAGTACAAGGCCACCCTTCACGGGTTTTGTGATGCCTCGTAACGTGGTCACGCGGCCGTGGTGTACTTGCGCACAGTCAGTGCCTCAGGTCAGGTGAGAATTTCCCTGATCATGGCGAAGAGCAAGGTTGCACCGCTTTGGACATCTCTGACCATTCCGAAATTGGAGCTCTCGGGAGCGCACTACTTGTACGCTTATTGAACCACGTGTCTAACACTTTGGGTAAAAGCATTTGTATTAATGGGACCTACGCCTCGACAGACAGCCAAATTGTTCTTTGTTGGTTGAAGGCTTCTGTTCACACCTTGGAGGTATTTGTCGCTAATCGCGTTTCCCAAATCCAGAAATCCGAAGTCAAACTTGTTTGGAGACACGTGCCAGGTGAGCTCAACCCCGCTGATTGTGCCTCGCGCGGATGCTTGACGCCTAGTTTGATAGGTCATTCGCTGTAGTGGGGTCCGGAATGGTTGAGTCGACCAGAAATTGATTGGCCTCGAACGCCAGTTTTGAATACTTCTAATTTGCCGGGTCTACGAACACTCGCTCTTGAGAAGGTAGAATGCGCCTTCGACCCCGATTTCCTGTTGAATCGTTACAGCTCCCTCGACAAGTTGTTAGGTGTTACTGCTTGGATAAAGCGTTTTGTTTTTAATTTTAGGCACCCACAACAGATACGTCTGACACCGTTTCTCTCACCACAGGAACGACAGGAGGCCCTCACCTTTTGGGTTCGTTCTGTGCAATTGGCGCATTTTGAGAAGGAGATTGCTATCCTTAAGTCAGGGAAATCGAAATTGTCGGGAGCAATATCTAAATTGAACCCCTTTTTGGACGATACGGGTCTCTTGCGCGTTGGAGGGCGTCTCAAGAACGCCAACCTCCCTTACGGAGCACGTCACCTCCTTTTGTTACCTAAGGACGGTCATTTGGTACGCTTGTTGGTAACTGACCGTCACCTTAAAAATTCGCATGCTGGTTGTAATGCTTTGTTGGCCATTTTGCAACGCGAATTTTGGATCTTGTCTGCCCGAAGAATTATTCGGAGTGTAGTCTTTCGCTGCATCCCTTGCTATAAGCTCAAGGCTTCTACCATGCAGCCGTTGATGGGGGACTTACCGGCAGATCGCGTAACTGAGAGCAGGACATTTGACGGTGTTGGCACGGACTTCGCAGGTCCCTTTTTGGTGAAAACGTCGACACTTCGAAACAGCAAGACTGTCAAGGCCTACTTGTGTGTTTTTGTTTGTCTTTTCACAAAGGCCGTACATTTGGAACTGGTCTCCTCGCTTACGACCGAGGCGTTTGTAGCCACATTTGACAGATTTGTATCCCGCAGAGGGCTGCTTTCCTTGATCCGTTCTGATTGCGGCACTAACTTCAAGGGCACTTATAATTATTTGAATGACGTTGTTAATTTCCTTGAAACCAACAAGGCTGATATAGGTGATAGGCTAGCCGGACGTGGGATAAATTGGTTGTTTTCCCCACCAAATTGTCCACACTGGGGTGGTATATTTGAGGCCGCCGTAAAATCGGCCAAAACACACTTGCGACAATCGGTGAGTCTGTCCTTACATTTGAGGAACTCGCAACTGTGTTTTGTAAGATTGAGGCCGTTTTGAACTCTCGGCCATTGTGCCCGATCTCCTCAGATCCGAATGATTTGGAGGCCCTTACGCCGGGCCATTTTTGGATTGGTCGCCCACTTGTCGCCTTGCCTGAGTACCCTTACATTGATACGAGACCTGGTCGTCTCTCGCGCTTTGAATTGGTACGCCAGATTACTCAGAGCTTTTGGAAACACTGGAATTTGGAATATTTGCACATACTCCAGCAACGCGTTAAGTGGACCGACAAGACCGATCCACCCAAGATTGGTGACCTCGTTTTGATCAAGGAGGCTAACCTTCCACCACTCAGATGGCGCAGGGGGCGCATCCTTCGTTTGGTAACTGGGGCTGATGGAGTTCCCCGATTTGCTGAGGTCTTGGTGGACGGTTCGATTCTGAGGAGAGCGGTTGCAACATTGTCACGTCTACCAACCGATTAGCGGACCGGTAGGCCGGTCCGGGGCGGGTGGATGTTTGAAATAGAATTAGTTTTTATTATAAGTCAAATCGATTAGATCGATTGAGTAACATTTTGTTTAGTCTATTGAAAATTTCTGACAATGGTCACACTGAACTGTCACTTCCGTCCTTCCCACGTTGAAAAATTACCACGTTGCCGTCTCGTACGTAAAATAATTGATCGCCTTTTGAAAAGCACATCCTTGTAGCTACGCGAATAGTTTGTGAAATCTTATAGATTGCCGCCTTTTGACTTCCGGCACGGTTTGTGACATATTGAACATTTGTGAAAAGTTATTGTGAGCACACCTTTTTGCATTTCGTGTGAGTTGATTAATTGAACTAAATAGAGTAAACCGTCTTGAATGCCGCCTGATCTAGTGCTGGCAACGGTAAATTGTGATAAAAGACATTGTGAACTATTCATTGACATTTGCAAAGAGAAATTGTGAATCCTGTGAACTTGCATCGTGCATTGAAGACGCTGCGTTAGAGTCTGGTAAAGTAAAGATAATTCACTTGCTAATATTGGCCAATTTTAATCTCGTGTGTGTCTAACTTGCCTCCAGGACTCCACTCAAGAACATCACCAGGAGATATTTGGTAAGACATTTGTTTAATTCTTAGCGCCAAGAAACTTGGTCCATGTGTTTAGATCCTTTCTCTTGGGCTAAGACTGGATGAATTAATCGCTTTCACTGATCTCTGTTAAAAAATACCCATTCTTAGCCCGAATTCTACACATCCCTGATGCACTACAGAATCGCCTCAGCCCCATCAGCACCCTGAATGCATTATTGAATTGGACTCGGAGGGCACTGTAAGACTTTTGAGTATAGTCTGCCCACAGGCTGCACGTGTAGAATGATGTACAATATGACCTAAAAAGTGTTACTTTGACTTCTGTCGAACAACGTGCAAACCTGCGGGCTATCATGTTCGCTCGCACTGCCAGTGCCCTCCGTTCCCTCTCGATGTCATCATTGTCCTTGAGGTCAGAGGTAAGTAAATGACCCAAGTACTTAAAGAACAATGGCAGGATTATACCTGCGAAGTGTTAGAAGCGTCTATAAACGTAACTTATGAAAATCTTATTAATATAATTATTTCGTATTTTGTACGTTTTTAGTTTCAAGTATAAAAGCGTACGTTAAATTATCTAAATTGATAAAATATTTATTGAATACATTCATTTCCGGTGCATGCTTGTTTAAATGTCATTTTCAGAGTTACCATTTACAAAACAATCGTATTTGTTTAATAGAAAAAAGGTAAGTAATCATTTTAACCTACATCAAGAAACAATTCACGATAATGTTAAAAAAATATTTTATGTATATTATATTGTATAAAAAGAAGATTTTATTTATGATACTTAATCTGAGATATCATTTAATTAGAGGTATAGTAGGCAATAGAAAGTAAATTAATGACAACACTAAGTGAAAATGTCTACATTATCAGTATCCTTACTCCTTGCCCTTGTCTATGATCCTTATAGACCGTGCCACGAGAACATAGACTTTTTGAAACAAAGAATTTTTACTAAGTAACTTAGCGACAGATCTGTCAAAAACAAATAATGTCAAATCTAAAGAGCGCAACGGCACACAAATATGTGTCATTGCAAAGTATTATGTCAATCGATCGGGTTTTTATCGATATATGCGCTACCAACAGTGTTTTGTGGTATTGGAATATGTCAGACGCCTGGAATGTCAACATTTTGCGTTAATCCATTATTTTTTTTCATTCTTAGGCATTAGGCATTAGAGGATAAAACATATTTTTTGGATGTTAGGAATATTTTTGGTGTCGCAATGCTCGTCCTACGGTCGGCATCTCGGAAAAGCGGGTGCAGAATTGCAGATGGCAAACTATTATATAAGGATTTTGTTTAAGTTCATTGTGACGTTTTCATTCATACATAATGTAAAATCTCTTTGCCTAGACATTTTAATGTAATGTACTATCTAGAGGTCTGTAATATTATTCATTAGTGGTATTTTTTTCATATTTTACGATAGCTTAGTTATTGACTATACGATCGAGTACCATGTTTGTTCTCTATTATTGACATACATGGCTCTCTTTTCTTGTCTTGCATTTAAAGAATTACTTACGTGTAAAAACTAAAAAAAATCGGCAAATTCATAAAAAATACTTCCGGGAAATTCGAATAATCAAACACAAAATAAAATATGTTTATTTTTGTAAAATTAGAAAAAAAATTTGTCACGACAAGAAGTCATACTGTCTTACTAATAAAAAATACGAACATAGTATACAAGTACTGCATTGCGTAACAAAAACGCAACTAATAAAAAATATTTTCACAGATTGCGTGTATACATGCGTTATAAGAGATCAAAATATGTATTTAGACTTACACAAGCTCTACACACGCTTGCACACCTGTATAAGGAGTGCGTAAGAGCAAAATGGCGGCTATTTGGCCAGCTGAGGACGCTGAGGTTGTCACTTTACTTAGGTTATGCGCGCAATCTATGACAGAGAGGTTGGACTAGGAAGGTTATATTTCTTTGATCTATGAAATGGATGTTAAGCCTGGCGTCGACTACATTCGAACCGCGTAGAATCGCTCTGAGTCGCATTTTATCCGTGTGCGTTCATTACAGTCGAATCGAATCGAAGTCAGCAGTCAGCGACTGGCTGCTGTAGGTTGTGCTTGTGTTGTCAATGACGTATAGCTCGGACGAAGAAATGTTCTTGTTTCAAATTCGTTCATTATGCCCGCTATTTCTTTCCATATATTTTGTCTACGCTGCTCGTCATGATAATGAGCATCTTCATGATCATAAAGTTCAGTATATTTCTGAACTACCGAAATTAACAGCTCTTCATTCACTTCGATAACTTGTTATGTAGGTTTTTACGCCAAGTAGTATAACACTCATCCGCTGACCCGCGTCGACTAAGGCGCGCCGAGTCGAGTCGAAACGCCAGTGGCGTAGCGTGGGTTTTTGCCGCCCGGGGCCGATCGGAAATTTGCCGCCCCTTCTTCTTTTAGGTACCCCACTACATCTGCCAGAAGTGTAACGTTTTTCGGGTGTGGGTATGTTTGTATGTTCATTAGTTTGTATTTACAATCCAAACAGCTTGATGGATTTAAACAAATTATCATTTTATTCATTTCAATTGTAATATCATAAGGCATTGGGTATAATATTTTTAAGGGAGAAATCTGGAGGCTCTGCGCGGAATTTATATGTCGCGCAGGGTCGCGGCTGTTTCTCGGCTGCAATATAATATGTATAGCTTAGTCTAGGTTTTGACGGCTTGTAGGATTTTCGTAAATAAAATTTGTATGGGTTTTAATCAATAAAAAAATAGATCCATCATCACCGAGTGCTTTGTGTTACTTTTACATTCTTCTATGGGATATATCTAATATACCATGTACTTTTGCAGAGTTTGTAGAGTAGGTACCTACATTCCGTGAACATAGCGCTTGCAGCAGTGCCGAAATATCGGTTACTCAAAACAAAGGTTCGTGGTATAATAATATACCCCAAAGGGAAATGTATAAGTCCTATGTACCCGTCTGGCCTCGCTCTGGCTCTGTGATGTCTTCAGTGTTGTGGCGCATCAGTGAGGCTCTGTGGTCGTGAGGACTAGGCCCAATTGGGCTGTTTTCGCACGAGGCATACAATTGTGGATAAAAACTTTCAACCTCCTCGATAATCTCAAACTTTGAGTGGAGGATGCGGCCATCCGCAGTTCTTAGTTTTGTTAGATCGGGCTGCCTCAACCGTAGACCGAAGACTTATAATCCCCGGTTTTCCTCGATCCCAGCCACCACGGTTCGGGTGTTAGTGTTGAAAGTCACGTCGCATTAGCTTTCGTATTTGTTGGTTTACGGCCCTCCCATCCAGCGAAGGCAGCTGACAGGACGGCAACTCGCGTCCTTTCCTCATCAGTCCGAGAGTCTCGGAAAGTTTACGCTCCTTGATTTTCTGAAGGGGGAGGACATTTTGTGACTGATCTCCTAGTACCGTGACCACTGTGTCTGTCTTCTGATTAATGCTGTCGGTGGTTTCTAAATGATTGAAAGGATTCTGCAGTTCTAGCTGGAACTGCAGTGTAGACTTCATTGACTGGGCTCTTTCAGTTATAATTTTGATATTTAGAGAGCCTCGTACTAGTTGGTGAACGCATCCGATGTTTAACCTATTGATTACCGAGATGTCCATATGTGTTTTCGGTCCTCTGCCTGAGAGGCCTTCTTCTTGAAAAAGGATTTAATTAAAAAGAGCGCCTGCTTCAAGGAAAATAATTAGCATTTGACTCTTACGATTCTTGTGAATTTATGTTCGTTGGATCCCAGTTTATACATACCGTATGTATGCTCTATCGTATTTTCGTTTCACTGTGTCCTGCTTCCACTTTGGCATTGAAGTCCCTCATGACAAATTGTACTGAGCTTTGGTCGTACTGTGTATTGCCTTAGCAATGCACTCCTACATGGCCTCAGATATCTCGTCAGGGTGAGTTGAGGTCGGCGCATATACCAACGTGTATCACCTTTAGGCAACGCCAATAGCTGAGTTAAGTACCTACGTGGTAGTTACGCTACCTGGGTCGACACACTAAATACAGACTTCCACAACGTTGTTGACAAGTTTCCTCCGGACCAGGAATCCGACACCACCCAACCCAAGAAGTATAGGTCGCCTTCCTGAAGGTAGAACAAGTCACCTGACTCTAAGAGTTACCATGTTCTTCTCCCATGTCGATCTTCTGATAACATCAGTATGAGACTTAATTCTACCTCGGGCTCGGCAAGTCTTCTGTTCATTCGTTGTAGGTCGCGAGGTATTATTGATTTTGGTAGCCTGTCGTAGCCCGGTGATGTTACAGACCCCCTGCATCGCCGTTACCGCAACCGCATCCTTGGCCAGGAAAAACGTAGCTGCCGGGAACTGAAGGCCTTATTTTATGGCAATTAATTTTGGAGGGACTGCTGCTTTTATCTTTGACTACGGCCTGCTACGGTCTATCTATAGCAGTCCGTAGTCAGACATAAAAGCAGCAGTGCGTGTGCGTTATGAAGGGCGTAGCTTCTCGCACCGGTGTCGTTGCTGCCCGTCACCAGTATACGGCATTTACCGACTCCTTGTTCTCGCAAAAATAAGGAGTTGAGAGGCGAAATCTGTAAGTTTAGGCTTTTTTTTAACGCAAATATCATAAATATTAGGGTCAAAGTTCAATTATCGTATATACTTATTTAAACCGCAGCGCAGGTGTGACTATTGTCTTAGTAGACCTGTACCTGTTTTCTTCCCTATTAAACTATAAAGATTATATTGTATTTTGAAGCAAATCAAAAATAATTTCAATAATTAACGCTGGCATTTCATCTGACAGGCGGCGCCCCTATTGCCCTGGCGCCTATGTGCGCCAGGGCGCCACGGCAATAGGGGCGGCACACATCACACATAAGGGCGGCTCGGCCTTGATATATGTATTAATAAATTACCTACTCATAACAGGCTCCCAGATCACCGGAATATTGCAGGATGCAATGAGTTCAGACCTAATAAACACGGTCTAAAGTCACAAGCATGTCTTTACGTAATGACAATAAGGATGATTTGTTTTCGATTGTTGTTCTTTCTACTGCGCCCGCGCCGTCCTTCTGGGATCGTGTCAGTGCGCGCGCCAAGTATTTTAAAATTTGTCTGTTTTTTATTTTATTTTTTTCGCAGCGGCTTTTGCCGCCCCCTTAAATGTGCCGCCCGGGGCCATGGCCCCCCCGGCCCCCCCCCACGCTACGCCACTGCGAAACGCGTCGCCGCAGAAATTCACCTGACGAGCGATGCGCGCGGTAGATTCGATTCGGCGCGCCGCGACTCGTCGCTAATGAACGCAGGTTCATAGAAATAATTATATAGGAGGCGACTTTCTGCGTTTCGATTCGGCTCGGCGCGGCGAGCCTAGTGGACGCTAGCCTTTAATGTCGGTGGAGGCGTTCGGAAGCTATGAGTACAAATCAAAACATATTTATCCTTCAGAAAATAACAACCATTAGTCTTTAGTTTTTGTACATTAGATTAATATATAAGGGATATTTTTAAGAAGAAACTCCATTTAATATATATTTAAGCTAGTAAAATTATATATAAACTATAAAATAAAATTAAATTATTAAAACCAAGTTACGATTAGAAGTTTTTGAACGTACTTCATAAAAGGTTGTCAGCATATTTGACGTACACACAGCTACACATCAACCTATACAAAACCTATATTAGCTGAACTACTCAACAACAGGTTGGTCACACTAAGGGAGTTCGCCTAATATTGGGCTTGTTTAGGTTAATGTGTAGCTGTGTGTACACAGACTACACAGCGTAAGTAGTTACACAAGCTTGTCTTTGCGTTTATTAGTAGCGATTTTATGTAAACCCTGTATAACTCCTATACAGACGTTATACGCTATGTAAGTATTCATACGTTAAACGTGTGAGTAATATTTTTTTATTAGTAAGACAGATAGATAATAAACTATAAATTCAAATACTTAGTGGCATAATTGAGCATTGAAACAAAAAACTACTGTTCAAAAAGCATAAAAGTTCACTAAGGCATAAAATCTCAAAAACAACTGTAAGAAACAAAGGTTGTGAAACCCTGAATGTGTGTTTGCAAAAAGTCTATCTTCTCGTGGCACCAACTAGGTATAGTCTGTGACATTGTCAACGTTCTTTTCTTTCCGAAAAGCTTGTATGGTAGTGTTCTCGTTGTTTTCGCAGTTTTTTGTTGAATTATCCTTATTTTTTATTCTTGCTTACCCCCTGGACTTGATTCGCTGCCCCATACGACGACTTGTGCTTTCATACGGACTATCTGCGCTCAAAACATCTAAAACTGCTTTTTCTACACGGACTTCGATTGTGCTTTAAGATTTTGTTATGATGCGAAGTAGCAGGCCCACATGCATATTGTGCGTGAATAATAACATTTGCGTCAATGCTCTCCGGCATCGCATCTTACTTAGATCAGAACACAAGAGTTTGTACTTTGCTCTGCAACTGGGTTTATCCACAAATCGTAAGTTTTTAAACATTATTATACTTACTTACCAATTTAGCGTTAGTAAGTTTCAGTGAATTTTCAAAGCAGTTTAAAATATTACAAAATTCGGTAACATTAGTCTATCTACATGTAGTGTGATGCGTTTTCTTTGCCTGTAGTAATAATTGCTTTTCTTAATTTTTAGATTACTGATGATGATTATGTTTGTGAAGCATGTTGGGAACTCGCTATGGATTGAGTAAATCAGAGTTTGCAGCAAGATGCTTATGAAGGTGAACAAGCTGGACCGTGTCCACGAGACGGCCATAGAAATGGGTGCCTTCTGTGTGGATGTTCATTAGTACGAAGGCAAAGTGACAAAATATTAAAAGATAGCCCGACCGAACTACAACAGAACATGATAAATATTATCCAAATGAAAATAGAACCACGTCAGGTCCATTCATCTTTAGTATTTATTAAATAATAAATCCTTTTGCAGTGTTTTATTACTAAAGAGTTTTAGAAGTCTATCGGTGTCTCTTTTAAAGCATCTAATACAAATTGTCTGTTTTTTATCAATTATGGAGTAAGTATTTGATTTAAAAAAACATTCCTTTATTTCATTTGCAGCTGTCACCTTCAGATAAGGTTTGTCATGCCTGTTGGTGGCGCACTAGGAGAGATCCCATATCCTTATCCTTACTAATATTATAAATGCGATGTTTGTTTGTCTGTTTGTTACACACGAAAAAACTACTGAACCGATTAGAATGAAACTAGGCGCACAGATAGACCATAACCTGGAATAGGATATAGTATACTTTTTATCCTGGTATTGAGTTCCTGTGGGATAATTTTCGACTTCCACGCGGGCAAAAGCTAGTTCCTTATAAAAGCAAGTGACTTGTACTTATTTATTAGAGAGATCTAACATCATGACATGACGTCTAATCTTAACGTCAAACTTGTACGCCATGGCGACGTCGCCGGCTGCGTATCCAAACAGTTTATATTGAAATGTACCTATGGCTGCCAAACCGTGGCCAAGTGAGTTAGGTAGGCATACATTTCAATATTAATTGTACTGTAGCTGGCGACGTCGCCATGGCCTCCTAATGAGGTGGGGCTCTAATACTCAATGAAATTGTGAAAGATAAAGGATTACATAAATCCTACATAGTCTACGTCCCTATTTCGTGATGGAACTTTGATTTTTTAATATTAGGTACTTAACAAGTCTAGACACTGATCTTGAATCAGTCTAGGTATATCCTATCAATGCTTTTTGCACATCACCACCCCTTATCTAAATGTATTTAATGCATTTGTGTAGTTATAAAGTTGTTTTCTATTAACATAACCTTAAAATATAAACAATGTTCATATCTTTTTTTTACGGCCTCCTAAAATAAAAACTCTTGATGATTATGTTTAAGTAATAGGACCACTTTGTTTTTAACATTTTTTCATACATAGACGCTTCGAATCGATTTCAAATAAAGTGTTGTATGGAAACTTGCCATTGTTCTTTAGACACCCTACGCAAGGCTGTACCGTTGAGCATAACATTGGGCAACATGTTATCTGTACTGTTTCCTCTGACCTCAAAGACCATGACTTCTCTTTTGAGTGGATTATATTTTAACCCGTGTCGCTCGGCATATGCTTCACAGATGGTAAGCAGTTTTTTAATGCCACATACCGATGCACTCAGCAGGACCATGTCGTCAGCATAGCTTATGTTGTTCACATTGATTCCGTCTATGTGACAACCTATCCGTGTGCTACTTAGTGCCTCAACCAGATCGTTCATGTATAGGTTGAATAGGGTTGGCGAGGACAATCCCCCCTGCCTCACCCCGCACTCCAACCTGTACGACTGCGACATGCTCCCTGACCATCGCACGCCATTGACCTGATTACCGTACCAGTACTTGCAGATGTTGATGAGTTCTATTGGTAGATTAGTGTTTTGCAACTTTTTCCATAGAATATCATAGGAAACTAGGTCAAAAGCCTTCGAAAGGTCAAGGAAGCATGCGTGAACTGCAGTTTGACGTTTTGTGTAATATTTGACAGCATGCTTAACACACAAAACTGCACTTTCAGTGGATATTCCGCTCCTAAAACCGAACTGATTGTCGTGAAGTTCAATCTGTTTGGTCAGCTGTGAGTTCAACATGCTGTCAAATACCTTCGATACCACTGTGGCAAGAGAGATAGGTCTGTAGTTATTCCTATCTGATAGATCAGCTGTCTTATTCTTAACAATAGGTATAACACTTGTTCTAATCATCTCTTCAGGCAAATATGTGTGGCTTAGACAAAGGTTGAATAGCATAGACAACAATCTCGGTAAGTGGGGTCCAGCATGCTGCAGATGTTCAATGCTCAACCCGTCGTGGCCGAGAGATTTACCTCTAGTCATTGATTTGATTATCAACTTCACTTCTCTAGTTGTACATCGAAAACCTAACTTTTCACCATTCTGAACATTGATCACCGACTGCGAAGACTCCAATGGTGATTTGACAGTAAAATGTTGTCGAAACAGATCTGCTATTTCGCCGGCATCGCTTACACCGTCGATACACACAGGAGTAATCGGTTTGCTATTAAGTTTATTCGTAGCTTTCCAAAAAGATCTAAAATCGTTCTTTGAGTGATGAGAGGCCAAAATATCCATTTTCACCTGTTCTTGATGGTTCTGACACCATCTCAGTCGGGATTTAAAGATTTTTCTGTTAAGTTATGTGTTCTGTTAAAATTGTTTATCCACATTTAAGTTAGCTATAAGAATAGGCCTTAGATCTCTGTTCACAGTTGAAACGTCTAATACTCGCCTCGATCTATACGCTCGCGAGCTATATGAAATTATTGCTGAAACGCCATGGGTGTCAATGAAAAATTATGAATTATAATTAATCTGCCCTGTACCACTTTCTACGAATCTGAAATATATCCAAAGCTACAGCATTTCCATCACGACTTTAAAAGCAAACAGTTCGTAGGAGAATAATCATCATCATCATAGTCTAGATGTTTCAGGTAGATACATTATTTTGTGATTGGACCTTTACTAATTTAATTTCAATACGCAATCAATTGTTTGTTTTTGTGACCCTTTACAAACAGTCGCGCACTCATTTACTTTAAGTAGCTACATGGTCAGTATCTGTTCTCGTTTGCCTGGGTCGAATTCTGAGATCGTGTTACTAAGGGAACCTAGCTTACCTGAGCCACCGCTTAACCTAGAATTTATTATAGATGAAAGGTCAACCAGAGTAGCTAGCTTTAATGGAAATGTCGGCTCACCCGTGGTAATGTTTTGGCTGGCATCAACTGACCGCTGCCTGCTCATCTTCCGTCCCTTTTAGTGGACAACGTCGTGAATATTCTACATGACTGGATGTTTGGACTGGAGGCTTACATCATCCAGCGCCCGGCTGCTGTCCGGCTGTTCTCACGCTCCAGCACCCGGCTGCTCTCATGCTCCAACACCCGGCTGCTTTTATGCTACATCACCCGGCTGCTCTCATGCTCCAACACCCGGATGCTTTCATGCTACATCACCCGGCTGCTCTCATGCTCCAACACCCGGCTGCTTTCATCCTCCAACACCCGGCTGCTCTCATGCGCCAACACCCGGCTGCTTTCATCCTCCAGCACCCGGCTGCTCTCATGCGCCAATACCCGGCTGCTTTCATCCTCCAGCACCCGGCTGCTCTCATGCGCCAACACCCGGCTGCTTTCATCCTCCAGCACCCGGCTGCTCTCATGCGCCAACACCCGGCTGCTCTCATGCGCCAACACCCGGCTGTTCTCATGTGCCATCACCCGGCTGCTCTCATACGCCAACACCCGGCTGCTCTCATGCGCCAACACCCGGCTGCTCTCATGCGCCAACACCCGGCTGCTCTCATGCGCCAACACCCGGCTGCTCTCATGCGCCAACACCCGGCTGCTCGCACGCCGAGGCTTCCGACCGCTCGCACACCGAGGTGTCCGACCGCTCGCTCGCCGTGGTGTCCGACCGCTTGCACGCTAGGGTGTCCGACCGCTCGCACGCCAAGGTGTCCGACCGCTCGCACGCCGAGGTGTCCGGCCGCTCACTCGCTGAGGTGTCCGGCCGCTGACTTGCCAAGGTGTCCGGCCGCTCACACACCGAGGTGTCTGGCCGCTGACTCGTAAATTTATGTCTGCAATGAAAATAATACTCCGCAGAATTTATTTTCCTAAAGTCACACAGCAAACATTTCATCATTGTTCAAAACTATGGAAAGATAATATATACATAGTTCGTGGGTATATAATACAAATAACAATAAAAAATCAATAGTGTACTTATATAATGAATACAAATAATAAAATACAGGTTTCAACTTCCATAAAAGAAAATATTAACATACTTGTATGTCATAAATTTATATTGTTACAACAAAATTACATCAAAGTACATACAACGAGCGAAAAGTAAATTAAAAAAAATACACGAGAAAAGTAATTGCGCATGTTTAAAAAAAAAATTAGGAAGGCATGCGGTAGGTAGACAAATTATAGCATACCTACTTAGGATCACTATACCACTTCTGAGATGTTTGACATTATCAGGATGACTATTGCAATATGGTCAACAAATGACATACTAATTAATACAACAGAGGATAGAAAAGAAACAATAGTTTTGTACTCACATATTATATTTTACAACCATAAAGTGATTTCACACAAGGTATCATAATTATAATGTATTAGGTTTGGTGATTGTATTATTATTCTTAGCTCGTAGTCAATACCTTATTTTTACGACTCTGCACCAATACGACTGGAAAAACAATCGACAATCGCCTTTCTATATTTTATATTCCCGCGCATCAATATAATGGATTGTGATTGGCCAGTCGTGTCGGTGCTGCAATACAGATAATCAAAATATTACTAGTCAACCAGAACCTTTACCACAGAGGTTGTATAGGTCAATTAAATAATGGCTTATAATTAATTATCGCTAACATATATCATATGAATCCAAAGAAAATCCAGGTTTTTAGCCGAACTATGGCTACCAGCGATTGTATCGCACAGCCTGCGTGTCAATGAGATGAATATGCTGCGCTGGATGAGTGGATTCACGCGGAAGGACTGCATTAGGAACTCACGCATCTTGAATAAAAAAAAAAAAAATTTTGAAGAAATATGAAGGTCTGCATTAGGAACTCACGCATCTTGAATCAAAAAATCTCAAAAATTTTGAAGAAATATGCACCAAATTATTTATTTTTACTTGGTGTAAAGTCATCAATAAAGTTTTGACTGGGCTAGACCGGTCTGGACCAGAATTGACTATGATCAAAAATCTCAGCTACAACAAAAATGTTATGAATATTGTAAAAAACGTTTTGTAAAATAAAGGGTGCTATTAAATTAATGTTTTATTTTATATAATTGTACAGTACGCAGTTACACACCTGGTGAAAATTAAATGGTTCAGTAGCATGTACATCCATAAGCGAAAACCATGGTTTTCACTTAGGGATGTATATGTTATTGAACCATAATAAAACAAAAAAATAATAATATCTAATAAAGTACTATAGTTAAAAAATGCTTGAAAAGGCCACCAGGTAGCGCTAATAGCTTGAGTGACGTCTCTATCCTCCTATATACAAAGGTGCGCTGTGACTTTGCCTCGCACACTCACCTACGTCATATGTTACCTTAAAATAATTTGTTTTTTTAACATGTTTGCGTTGAAAACATAAAAAGGTTAATTGATAAATGACGGTTTAGGGCGAGTTGGCTCGCGTAATATGAGGTCATCGTATTAAACCTAATGGTTGAAATACGACACACTTGATAAATAGCTTACAATGGATTTTAGCAGTGACTTTTACTTTAGGAAATTATTTTACAGCATCATACTCTTCCGGTGGTGCGTACATTGCGCAATTTTGCCAGAAATATTCATTGTAGTATCTATTTTTAATGCTTTAGTGAGACTTAACTATTTTGACATATAGCTAGCTAGCTATGCAAAACGGAACCCAAAGAACAAAGAAGTAAAAGTTTGTTATTGTTTCAGAAATTTATTGGAAAGAACATCTGACACTCTGCTTAAGGCGGCCAAAGTCGGTGATCTGAAAACGGTGAGCGAAATAATCCATCGTTTATTTTTCGCGCGATTTGACTTTAGCCGTAATAAATAATACGATTCCTTTAAAAAGTATTTATAAAGACGTTTAAACAAAGGTTAGTGATTTAAAATATACATTGAACTATCAAAGTTATCATGTCAAAATAGTTGAGCGGTAGATTCGTGCTGGTTGCACTAACTGGTTGCATGAAATAACTCGCTCTGCTGAAACAGTAGGTATCAATTTCTCACGGTAAATGAACATAAAATGAGAACAAGAACAGGGAGTAGGATGAATGGGCTAGCCAGATTCTATGTTACCTTGCCATTTAGGGTTGGCAACGCGCAATTAATGGCCTATTGGCACCACTGTAGTCACGGTTAGAGCGAATGATGCCTATTGGGTAAGAATGTCATCTACCGGCTACGGATGGCCACTTGTCAGCAAGCGTGATGTAGCACGTTTGAAGTCATTAGGTATATTTAAAGAAATCTTCTATAAATATTCTTTAATTTGTCCTCTCCTGAATAGATTCATTTTGTTTAAAGATGAAGGACTTACACTCATCGGGCTACTCGCTGCTGTCGATCGACGCAACCGGTCAGACCGCGTTGCACGTCACCGCGCGGTACGGGAACAGAGATATTGTTAAGTATCTGATCGCGTCTGCTCCGACGGCAATTCTGAACATGCGGGAGACTGAGAAGGGTCAGACGGCGTTGCACAAGGCTGCGGCGCATAAGAGGAGGGCGATATGTTGCATGTTGGTGGCGGGAGGCACTTCGCTCACTCAGCTCGACCACGACGGACTCACGCCGCTCCTGCTCGCACTGCACGCAGAGGACCACGACCTGGCTGCTTACTTGGAGAGTAAGTATACTGCTACTTACTATTTATATTCATTGCTCTCTTCTTCTTGTAAAATACCCTTCATTTAATTGCCACAAATTTTATTGTCTTGATTCTTTGACACTATAATCGTCATCATCCTCATTATAGCAATAGCCAGTCGACTATCTATAAATCAGACGATGATATAAAAAACTAAACTTACAAAATGCTACATTCGTGCCATCACCACTCTGCTACGGCTAAATCGTTGAACCAGGTGATGTACATTTATCTCAAGAAAGTAAGTATGTTTGTTTCAGGCCAGGAACATTTTCAACTAGTCTCGGAGGACCTAGAAACTGCTGTTTAGAGTGCGATATTTGATAATGGCATGGCTGGAAGCGTCGATCGCTGCATCGCGGCCGGACCACGGCCGATACTGTGATTAAAACAAGACATTCTTAAATTCTAACACCAGAGTGATATAGAACATTACTTAAGTAGCCAAAATATTCTTCTTCAACTAGTAAAATATCGTTTTAAAATTATTTAAATTGTTTCATATATTTTGTACATCAAAGTACAATTACATAGTTTATAAATTAAATTAAATTTGACGCAGTTAATATTATAAATCAGATTTTGCCGTAACATATAATAGTACCTAGATAAATTTTAACTTACATTAAAACACGACGAACTTAATATTACAAAATCATAGGTAAGAACTGTGTATTTACGTATTTCTTGTTTCGAAAATGAAGAGTGAATGTTCTCATGACTATGAAACAGCTCTAAAGTAAATGTGTGTACCTTTCCCGTGTGTTGAAAAACAAGAAGACAATGGAATGTATCCCGCACTCCTATTTGAATACATAAATGAAAAGCTAAGACGTGAATGCCTACTCTAAAGATGGTGGTTTCAAACTTAAGAATTTATATATTACTTACTTATGTGGTTTCATCATGGCAGCTTAATGGTGGACATTTTGCTTATATGGCTGCAGACTGTCTGTCTGTGAAGTCGAACAGATAAACATCGGGTCAGTAATTTCGCTATTGAATCTTGAGGTGTATATAACAACTAGGGATACATTCATGAAAATCACTTTTTATGTACCAAACTTATTGTGTATTACCCATTAGATATATTATATTTTGGATCAAATTTTACGTAACGTTAATGGCGATTCACTTTGCCAAATTTCCTTCTAAATTTAAGGAAGTTCAATTATAAATACTTAATACCTCAAATTATAATTCATAATCTACGTAATGGTATATTATGTTTGTTACGATGAGATAATTTCCTAGGTGTGCAGTTTATTGTTTGATCGCGTGGATACCTCGTGCTGTCCTCTGTCCGCTAAGAGTACACTCGTCATAGTACAATACATATAAAATAAATTGTAGTGTTGCTAGTTACTTTAAATCAATGACTTAGTTTTTTGATAAACTTATACTATTTACTCGATGATTATTGATTAGGCCTAAATACTTAACTATTAACTGTTTTGTTTTTCAATGCAATATTTCTGAAATAAAAGTATTCTAATATTCTTGTATAATCTTTGGCAATAATGTAAATAACGTATAAGGCAAAATTTTTACCGCTGAGTTTACCGGCTCTGATGAAATCAGTGTCGTATTTATTATGATCTCAATATATAATATGTATGTTGTACTTGAGCTTACTTCTTCGTTATCTCATAATAATTGTACGTTAATGTAGCAGTTAAGTTGAGATGTGGAATGACTACGAGCACACGCCAAACGATTTGGACAGTGATGCACGGCACGTGTCGCGTCGCATCGCTGTCGCATGACACGTCGCGTCGCGTCGTTGTCGCGTGTCATGTCGCGTCGCAATCACGCGTGTGCTCGCGTTCCACTTTAAACATATTTATTATTTTTCTGTGTGGTGTCATTGGCACGACTTTACGTCGCTTCGTGTTGTTTAAGACTAATACGCCAATTCCTCTATTAGTATATGTACCTATACTCCATTTGGTTAGGTACTTAACCAAAGGTTAACAATCTTGATGTGACTTTTTATATTATCACATGTTAAACAAATAAACTACTGCTTAAAATAATGGTTCAATTGATTGAGTAATCATTATTGCTGTATTTACCTTGATCTTTAGCAGCATTGTGATTTTAAACACATTTTAGATAAAAAAGACACATCAAGATTGTTTACCTTTAGTTAAGTACCTAACCAATTGGAATATAATAGTTTAATGTTTAACGAATTTACTCGTACTACTCGCTGACAAGCGAACAAAGAAAGACAAAGCTGTGAGAATTTTGGTCGTAATGTAAAAATGTAAGTTCATTTATGACGTAGGTGAAACCGTATGCAACTTCATACCTAACACTGTTTCGTGGGTTTCTCCATTTGTGATTCTAGATAGAAATTTTTGATATTTATCATATTTATTTAGAAAAGTATAAAGTTGTACGTTGACGATCTCACTTTCACATTAGGTGTAATTTTATAACAGTGGTGCTGGGCACAACGCGCCGTCACCAGCTCTGCGGAACAGGACAAAACTTCTATTTAAGTTTATATCATTATAAACGACCGACTTCACTAAATAGTCTATAGGTATCTAATATAAAAGTAAAGTAACCATTAGATAATAAATAATATGATCTTCTCATAGTAATTTTGTATTAATATAAAATAATGGTGAGATTTAAACATTAGGGCCCATTTGCAGGCACTTATTTGATCTTTAATAAATCGTTAGTGATACTTTTCCTATGAGATATTATTAAACTTAGTCTTGTATAACTTATGGAGGCCTTCACTCAAGTAGTTGATCGTGTTGCTCTTAACGCGATTAGTAGGTATATCTTGTGACCAAATCTTGTCTAGGAATGGGAATATCACTAGGTTAAACAGCTCGAACACACGAGCGCGTTTTGTAGTACTTATATATTTATGTGGGAAACCGAAACAGTTGTTTCTGTGTGTCGCATATTTTTCACGAAATCTTTGTATGCCTTCTATGTATTGTCGAACTGTACTTAAATAATTTATATGGCGACTACTTTAGGTGTCATTTCCTCAGAGAAGTGCCTGCCTGTGCAAACGTTTGCATCCTCGTAGCGCGGTTGTATTTGACCGAAGCGTTGAATTATGAACTTGGTGTGGACCTTCTATATAGTTAACACGTGACGTGACGTGACGTCGCGCGTCGTCGTGATCCTTCGATAGGTTGTGGAGATACGAGTAGGTATATCGAAACGTTCTACATCTTTATTATTACCTATGTATTATTTATTAAAGTTAAATTATTATGAATAATACTAAGTCAATTTGTACCAGTATTTGATACTGGTGGTTTTATATGTAGAAATGGTTTTTCCTTAACGCAGCATTCCATTCAGATAGATACGCCTTTTAAGGGCTTTTTCATTTTCTTCTGTTAGTGCGGTAGATCGAAGCTATGGGCAATGTGGTTAATTATGTCTGGTAATATCTATCACAGTCACTGTAGACCATGGATTGAGGCACCCACCTTATTGTGGCCGTCAAGGTGGCTGGACCAAGAGAAATAGGCAAACTAAGATATCCAACATCTTAGACATTTTCTATTGTTTTCTACCCATCGCTTAACATTTTCTATTCTAGGATTTTACTTTTCGTTTCTCATATTTTAGCATTGCCTTAGCCACGTCTTTAATCATACTTCTTATTATTTCACGTGTATTTTTCACACAATCTTAGAAAACTGCTGATTGAAATTTATCCAAAAAATATTCTAAATAGCCTGCGGCAGATTTAAAGTTTTATCTTCTTTGTAAATCAACTTGGGTTGACGGGCTACATTCTTTATATTTTGCACAAGCGAAAAGGTAGCTAATACTTGGGGATGAGTACAAACAGCAGAAAATTATTAAACGTCTTAGAGAAATTCGTTTTGTCCATCCATCTCGTCGGAATCCATCATGACGAGGACGCCTATCGGTACGCCGAAATGCAGTGACATTATTTCATTGTTTTCAATGTAATTAGTTCTCTGACATGTTAGTTACGTACCTCGGCGCTGTTTGGTTTGTCGTTATTTGTAAGCAATTCTTAGCTATTACAACGTTTTTTCTGCTTTGGCATATTAGTGATTACGTCCGTCCCCTAGTTTAGAATATCTAAGTCCTGTACTCTTCAGTCGCCACTAACCCGCTCATTGTATCTAAAGCTATTTAAGCTGTGGGTTAATCTCGAAGTTATTTTATTTATTTCCTCGATGTCTCTGTATTTTGTGTTGTCTTTACTCACAGTGAATGTCATTTGAAGCATAATCGTGGTCCGAGGTCCTTCAGTTAGGTTTGTGTAGATAATAGGGGCATTGATAAATAATAATATTGATCTCATTCAAGGGAATGGAAGCCCCGGTAGGTAAACTCGCATTTTAAACTAATTTTAAACGTAACGTGGTTTTAACACAAAAGGAGAAGCTCATCGTCAAAAGGTGTATGTACCTGTGCTTTGTTATTTCAGTTTGAATAGTGCTAAGGTCGAAAGATATGGTGAATGCAATTTGAACGTCTACGTGACTACGTTGATGGGTCCCCACGCCACTTATCTATACAGTTTACTCGTACGAAGCATAATTAATCGCAAAGTTTATATCGCATTACCACCGAGAAGCGTGGTCTATATAATATTCCTTTATAAAAACTTGTGTACTATAAGACAAAAGTGTATTTAAATCTAATAATAAATTTGATAGTATAAGTGTAAAAGACAGAGAATAAAACTGTAATACAACAGGCGAGTTAATCGAAGCACTGTCGATCCGTGTACGGGTGTGTATGTACTCGGTTTACGCCAGTTTATAGTTTATTAGTTAATGTTATTAACTACTAATCTCTCTAGTTTGCAGTGATGCTAATTCCCTTAACGATGATATCCTATGGGCATATTACATTGGGTTGCTGTTTCGAGCTGTTTCACAATTATTAGACTTCAAAGATTCGCATACGCTTAACCAATTAATAATTAATATCCCACCTCTGGCAGGCAGGTTATTAACCGCAAGCTAAACTCGGAAGCAAACTTAGATACCAGATAACTATCACATGGAACCGTAGTGCTAATATTTATTTGCAACTCTTTCTTACGCGCTTTTGCCAAACATACCTACCTACCTAAGTTACAACCATATTTTTTTTGGTGTAAGCTGATTACACTTTTATAACAGTAGCTGCATATTATATGCTATCTTCGTTTTAATCTATGTTTACTAATAAATTCGTAGCTGATATTATGAGGTGAGGAGGCCATTATGACGTTGCGCCCTGCAGGATTACATGTCACCATGATAAGCATTTTTCTTTACTAAACTGTTCTCACATATATTTCATAATTAAAAGTAAGTATATTTTTATCAGGAATCATTAGGTATCTGATTTACCAATTAAAGTATTTCTCGAACGGATATTTTCAAAACAGCGACAGATACCTACGTACGTAACGTAGCAGCCCATTTAACAGATGCTTTGCAATCTTTATACCTTATCAACCTTCCACCTCTCGGGTATCTAATATGAGAAAGCATAATTTAAGTAAGTAGATAGTTTTATGGATTGTGAATATTAATAGCACTATGCTACTTAATTACTCTGTACTGTAGATATCAAACTGGATATTATTGTTAAATGTGTAATATAAAGGCAAACCTAGTTTTGAGAGCACTCATTTCAATATAAGTACATGATACTTATTTTTGCACTCAATAAAGTCACTATTTTAAATAACACTATTTAATCAAGTACACTGAAAAAACAATAAATAAAGTACGACCTAAATTGTGTTTCATTTTTTTACAGCATCACATCTAAAGGCGAATATCCACGGTGCGTGGTTTTGCGGACGCACGCGGCACATTTTAAGTTATCCACTCGCGGCAAAACCACACAAGCAACGTTGTGAAACGGCCTTGAACTACGGATCGGTGGCATCTTATGACGATTTATGTCATATCCAAGCTCAAGTAGGCGAGTAATGGCCACCGCATATCGGTGGCGCGCACGACAGCCCATTTTAAATTTACTGACGTCAATCATTATCATTAGAGACCGGATAATATGCATTTACATATTTGCATATGCATTTGCATATTTAAGCCATTTCCAGCGCTAATAGCATATTTTCCCTAAGATCTAGTGATGATGCATATTATCGCTATAATTTACAGTATTTTGTAGCTTTATTAATGGGACGGTGGAAGTTTTGCCAGAAAATATAAGCACTAACATAGCACTCTAGTTCCAATTCTGCCCAATTACCTCAGTAGATGTGGAGCGATCATTTTCGACGTATAAAATTATTTTGAATGATCGAAGACAATCTTACCACTGAACATTTAGAACAATACTTGATTGTTAATTTTTACAAAAATATTAAATAATGTAACATGTTACTGCATCGATTATCGTCTATCATTGGATATTTTACTAAATGTATGCTGATTTTGTAATAAAAAATCTAAAACTGAATAGGTTTTTATTTTATTTAAAAACAATAAATTATTAATATGCATACTTAATAAAGTAAAACTTAAAACACGTATTTAGGTACTTACAATAAACTTAAATCTAAAGGAATAATATGTACAAAACAAAAAAAAAATTGGTCATTTAATGTTGCGTATTCTGTCAGTTTTCGTGCATATTTCAAGCATTTTTCACGCATGTTTGCATGCATATTCCAAGCTTTTTATGTTGCATATAATCCGGTCTCTAATTATCATCTTCTTAGCGCTATCCCAGTTCCAATCTGGGGTCCGCTTACTAGTCTAACTGGATTTGGGAGAATATTAGCTTTTCCACAGAGCGACTGCCTGTCTGACCTCCGCAACCCGAAGCGATATTCCATGTTTTAGACTGTTTACCGACGTCAATGCATGTGTGTGTAGAAGATATTTACGTAAAGGCTGTCTTTGACGTAATTATTATTGAAAATAAAGATGAAATACGTGACATTCCGTGACCACGGCTGATGTTTCTCATGGCGAAACGTCGCATCGGTCGAGGCAAATAAATTGTACCTCCTTAGCCTTTATTTTTAAATAAGTAAATAATTATACTTTTGAAACTGATTAACGAAATATTCGTATATTATGAAAATTTGAACAATAATGCATAATTATGAATTTATTTCTAGTATGATATAAAATATAAAACCGATAGATCAATTATAGTGATCGGTAATTAGGGAAGGTGTAGATGTCATTTGTCAAACATTAAAAGATTATAGGTAATTATAGCATTGTGCATGTTTAGTTTATCTTTAATCTAAATATTTCGTGAATTATCATCGCACGCATGAACGACATTCAAGTTGATTGACATTCCCTCACTGATTTCGTGCTCACGGCGTGATTTACAATGTATTATCGACTTGGACCGTCTGTGAAGCATTTGTACCAGAGCGAGCGCTACCGTGCTTCTGAGGTCACTAACAAGTCCCGGTCCTTTGGTGGCCCATAAATTGCAACATTACTCACATGAAAATGCTTGAACTTACAAAATACAAATCTCGAAAACTACCTGATTTGAGAAGCTTAAATTTGGCAGAAAGGTAAAGTCAATTATGAAAGGGTTTTAACGACTTCCGACTCGTAAGGATTAAAACGAGGAGTGCAATATAAAATGTAATTAAGCACACGGGTGAATTGCGGGACCGACGTTTAATAGTTGTATACCTTCCAAAGGCATTTCTACAGACAAAAGTAGATATCTTTGTCTGTTTTTGTTCTCTTTTTTATAACTCCTGCGCCAAGCAAACCGACATCCTGAGTCGTAGAAGACTTTACAAATATTCAATCAAGGGACGTAAAGAGCACCCAGACTCGTTTTAACAATCAAGGGACGTAAAGAGCACCCAGACTCGTTACAACAATTTGTAGATCACTAAAAGTGATTTTCCGTGTGGGGATCAAATCTACAAGACTCAGCGCTGTACCAAATGGCGTCCTTCTTACTTTTACATTAGCTACAGTGCGTAACGGCATAATTATAATGCTATATGCTTGTGAATATCACTATTATCACGCAAATCGAATCATAAAAGACCGGTCAAATACTGTTAATATTGACAGCATTTTTTTCTAGTATGGAGGTCTAGTGCTTATTGAATCTGACTGCTAAGCTTACAGTAAATGATAATGTAAGCATCCGCATATGTGCGCTGTTTATCCGTGCATTGTGGGATTAAGAATACAAATTGTCATTACCCCATTTCATTCCGAGGGTGTCGTAAGAGGTGACTAAGAAAATAAACGAAGCAATTACTACATTTGCGAAGGGATGGAAAATTCTACATCAAAACCTATATTAACCCGACTAACCAGCGTTATATAGAAGGCCAGATCCTCCCATTGACTTACTTAGATGCAAACTAGGATAGCAGACTGCAAAATGCTGCAAATAAGAGACGTGCGCCGTCTATAAAGCTGTGACCAAGTAACGATTATTTTAATAATATGTTTATCATAACACGAATGGAAAAGAGTAAACTATTCTCACCAAAAAAGTACCTTTTCTTCCCGAGAGTGTAAATGCACTCAAACACACCACTATTTTTTAATTAGTACAATAACTTTAAGGACATATTAGCGAAGACATTATTATCGTAAGAATTTCATAACATCTATAAATAGCAAAGTTATAATAATTTGTTTTTTGTAGAAAATCTCACCTAAATCATAGACATATTTTACAATCCATTCATTACTTCATTGATAGTACTTACTTTCCGTCCTACTCTTACGCATTCTTGCCGTCGCACTTATAATGTAGGTAGCCTTAGACAATAAAATGAAGCAAAATAATAAGTGTAGGTAGTTACTTTTTAATTTTATAAATTCTACCCTCTCCTTCATACTTCATCCTGTCTTACGACTGGCAAAATTTACCGTTTTACAAGTAATTAAATACAAAGGTATGTAATTAGAAAGTAAACACATATCAAACTAAAAGAAGGTATTCTGTAATATAAGAAAAGAGTAATTTTGGCGTATTTATGAAGTTAGAATCAGCTGCTATTTACAATTATTATTTCATCATCATCACCTCAGCCTAGAGACGTCCACTGCTAGACATAGGCCTCCCCCAAGGTTCTCCACACAGACCGATTTTGAGCCGCCCGCATCAAATAATTATTTACTTAAAGAGGTAAATTTTACTTTACTTACAAGTATTTCAATTGTTCTTCGAAATGTTCACCACCATTGTCAATACACGGCACGGTTTATTAAATTGTTTTTTAACGAGAGAAGTACGCTTCTCTGAATTTTCAGTGCGTCAAAAGCGTCCAATATGCGCTGTTTAAATAGTTCGACACTAACCGGCTCACTTTTGTACACAGTGGTGAGCATGGACGCCAAGCTACAGGCCCGCCTCGACCAATCCACTGGCTTTCAAACACTTCCCTGTACAAACGCACAGGTACTCTCGCGTGATAGATAGATAGATAATTGCTTTATTGTGCAAATGTTGGTACAAATTCGGTGTAAGTAAATAACTTAATTAATGATAAGCCATCGCGTCGGGCAAACGTAAACAAACAATAATTTTTGCCGCGAAAAAAGGATCAGCTCGCTACCACCTTCAATTTAGCACTGCGGCGCGGGCGCAGAGGGACAGGGGGTGGCGAGCTTCGAGTTTGCACAAATTTATCAATGGAGCAGTGCCGCGTAAAATTACTACGACAACATACACTGGCGAGCAAAAAAATCGACTCACTTCATACTTTCGCACTCAAAGTGCTCTAGTTTTAAAATTAAGACCTAAATCTTAACTTAGGTCTTAAATTCTTTAAGTTATAGATGTTGGCTTTAAAATTAGTACAAAGGCTTTAAAGTGGAGTGAGGGTTGCATTTTCTTGAACAATAAATGTTTTTAAACTTTGCGAGTACTAAAACTTGAAAAATTAAGGGCAAAAAAATTAAAATAAAAGACATCATAACATTTTAAATAAACTTAATTACATAATGATTACCACTTTAATAACGAATGTTACCCCCTCTTGCTCTGATGACAGCTTCTAAACGGTTCCTCATTGACCCAATGAGGTGCTTTACTCTGTCTTGTGGTATACCCTCCCATTCCTCGGTCAGAGCCGCTTGCAGGTCAGCTCTTGTACCTGGTGCAGGACCTCTAGCCCGGATTCTTCTTTTTTGGGTCATCCCATAAATGTTCAATAGGATTCAAGTCCGGACTACGAGCTGGCCAGTCCATAACAGCGATACCCACTTCTCGTAGGTATTGCCGCACGACATTTGCGCTGTGTGGACGGGCATTATCCTGCATCAGGATGAAGTTTTCTCCAATAAAACCAGCATATGGGATGACATGGTCTTCCAAGATATCTTCAATATACCGATGTGCGGTCAATTCCCCCACATGGCGGCCAGTTTCAATGAAAACCAGTTCAGTTTTTGCTTCCATTGATATGCCAGCCCACACCATGCAGGAACCTCCTCCGTACGCAACAGTTTCTGCTATGCAGCATTGTGCGTATCGCTCCCCCGGCCTTCTGTACACCCTTCTCCTTCTGTCGCTACCTTGTAGGCATACTCTGCTTTCATCCGAGAAGAGAACAGAGCGCCATTGATCCTCAGTCCAATCGACGTGTTCTCTTGCAAAACGTAGCCGGGCTGCTCGATGACCTGCAGTCAATTTGGGACCCGTTGCTTGTCTTCTTGGAGTGAGGGTTGCTGCCTTGAGTCTTCTTCTCACTGTCCAAGAACTTACAGCTATCTCACGTGTTTCTCGGAGCTCCCGTTGAACTTGGACGCCTGTGAGAGAACAATTCCTCAGCGAAGTACGGACGATAAAGCGATCGTCTGCCTCCGAAGTGGACCGATTTCTACCGGAACCTCTTCGTCGGTGAAAGCCACCAGTCTCCCGGTGCCTTCGGTATATTCTTAATACCGCTGACTGGCTCATATGCAAATTACGAGCCACTTGACGTTGACTCAGGCCCTGTTGCAATAGCATAACTGCTTCAGCCGCTGCTTCCGCTGTTGTATCCATTTCCGGGAAATTTTCTTGCTTGGAGATTGACGAGATGTGTACCTGTTGACGTTTCACGGTCAACTGATAAGGGTCATCATCATGGACTTCTTCTCACCACCCCCTGCGGGGTAGTGGGGTTCCTTTGGGAGGTGTCTCCTTAAGGAGGTTATCTACGCGGCCCAATACTATGGGCCGGTCATTGGGTTGGCCGCCCTCGAGGCTGACCAAGCGGGTGAGTCTCCGTTGGGAGAGGCCCAGTTAGTCGCCTGCGAGAGGGCGGCGGCTGGTCGTCTGGCTGGTTTGGTGATGGCGGTGGTGATGAGGCCCCGCTCGAGGGAACTGGGATCAGTTCCCGAGCGGGGCGCTTCAGTCTCCTCCGGATGAGCAGTGTTGACTCTGGATGGGGGAGAGGAGCGATGTTGACGAGGTGGGGGTGTTCTGAACGATCTGCTCGCTCGAACATACCCCGGGCCAATCCGCTCACAAATCCCTCGATCGGCTCCCACTTGAGGTCTCGATATATGGTCGCGTTTCTGAGGTACCTGGGCGCGTCCACCGCCAGGCGAAGACACTTATTCTTCACCCGCTGCAGTCGCTGCCGCGTGGTCTCGGCTGTCAGGTTGTACCAGGCCGGCCCCACGTATGTGAGGCGCGACCTGATATATGTTTTGTAGAGAGCCAGCTTGGCTCTCAGCGGCAGTCTGGAGGACAGCAGCGGGCGAAGTTTCGCCCTCGCAGCCTGGGCCTTCGCGGTGGTCGTCTGGACGTGGTGGGCCATCGTCAGATTCCTGTCGATGGTGACGCCCAGGTACTTGACCGTCGGCGACCAAGAGATTTCCTCCCCCATCAGCTTCAGGCACGGCGGGTACTGTACCCGTCCAGTCACCAAATCCTAGGTCTTGGACACGTTGCACTTGAGCCTCCACTTCTTCAGCCAGCCCGGGAGCGCCTCAAGTGTCGGGCTCAGCTTCCGTGCAGCGTGTCTGGCATTCCGGGAGCTGGACAGGTACGCGGCGTCGTCCGCGAATAGCGCCAGCTTCACGTCGCCCACCACAGGAATGTCGTCCGTGTAGTGGGGGTATAAAACAGGGGAAAGGCAACTCCCCTGTGGAACTCCAGCTTTGATGGTCCTCTCCTCTGACGTGACGTCCTCGACGGCCACGTGGAAGGTTCTCCCTTGGAGAAATGATGCGATGACCGTGATGAGTTGTCGGGGGATAGTGGACGTCGACAGTTTGTAAATGAGGCCGTCATGCCACACCCTGTCGAACGCTCTCTCCATGTCGAGCATCACGGTCACCGTGTGGCCTCGCTTATTCATCCACGTGGCCATCTCGCCCAGTACGCGAGTCAGCTGCAGCGTGGTGGAGTGCGCTTGGCGAAACCCGAATTGTTCGGGCCTCGGGATGAGGTGCGGGGTGATTCTCGCCAGCAGCAGCCGCTCGAACACCTTGGACGTCGTCGAGAGGAGAGTAATGGGCGTGTAGTTCTCCGGCTTCCTGGGGTCCTTGCCGGGTTTGGGGAGTACAATAACCCGGCCACGCTTCCAGATGGTCGGGAAGTGGCCGGTCCTCAGGATGCCGTTTAATAACTGGGTCGCTGCGATAAGCGGCCTCCGAGGAAGTGCACAGATGTGTGCATATGTATTTAGTAGGCATTTATACTAAATGTTAGTGTCTCTGGTATTTTATTCCGTTTTGATCTCAGGTAGGTACAGTCAATTATTTATTATGGAGCCGTCACGATTGAGGAGCCAAATGAAATACGTTTATTTATTAAATTCACTCAGTTCTACTACTTTGTCCATATGCTACAAATTCGAACACACTTACTACTAAATGTCTTTAGAGTGGAATATAAATTGACCAATAACTTTCATGGCAATTCACGCTCTTGTGTATAGATCGAGGAGCCACATTAAAAATATTGTATGTTCTTGAATATAAACAGTACTGGGCTCAGATTTTTAGTAGACACTATACACGATTGCTACTAAATGATACAAAATTTTCAAAAATATACATGAAATACTTTCCGTGTTTCAGGTGGCTCCTCAATTTAGATGTTTGGATTGAGGCGCCACATTCACATTGATATAACTTTAGACATATTTTACTTCAAATTGCAGAATTCGGCCTACAAAATTATTTACTTCCCTACTAAATAAGGAGGTGAGCTTCCTTTTTAAATCTGAAGTGGCTCCTCAATCCATACGGACATCTAAATTGCTAGCGAAAGTGAGCGTATCTAATTTCGTTGCAAAAGTTAATTGTTTGTCTACGTTTGCCCGACGCGATGGCCTATCATATCAGTTCATATCACGGGAGTATGTAGCTGTGCTTCGTGCGTACTTTTTGAGTGGAAAAATCGCGAGTGCAGCTGTGTACCCATGGACATCTTATTGTGAGTGTACAAAAGTGAGCCGGTTAGTGTCAAACAATTAAAACAGTGCATATTGGATGCTTTTGACAACGGTGGTGGACATTTCGAAGGACAATGGAAATACTTGTAAGTTTAGTAAATAATACGTACTTAAGTAAATAATAATTTGATGCGGGCGGCTCAAAATCGGTCTGTGTTCTCCACACACATTGAGGAAGGCCTATGTCCAGCAGTGGACGTCTCTAGGCTGGCATGATGATGATAAAATAATATGTATGTATGTATGTACATTCTTTCATTTTGATATTTGTTTGCTTTCTAATTACATACCTCCGTATTTAAATACTTGTTAAACGAAAAAATTTACCGGTCCTAAGCCTGAATGAAGTATGAAGGAGAGGGTAGAATTAACAAAATTAAAAAATAACTACCTCCATTTATTATTTTTCTTCATTTTATTTTCTATGGCTACCTACATCATAAGTGCGACGGAGAGAATGCGAATGAGCAGGATGGAATATTATCAATGAATTAGTGAATGGATTGTAAAATATGACTATGATTTAAGTGAGATTTTATACAATAAACAAATGATAATAACTTTGCTCTTTATTGATATTATGAAATTCTTACGTCACATATATGATAATAATATCTTCGCTAATCTGTCCTTAAAGTTTTTGTACTAATAAAAAAATAGTGGTGTATATGCATAGATTTATTAACGCACTAGATGCGCCCTTCTGTACAACGAAAATGTTCCACTGACTTATGGTTCGGGAACTAGACAGCTCTTAGTTTGTTCGACAACTCTCTAGTGGGCGCACGAAACCGCGCTCTGTCAAACTGCTTACGAAATTATTTATTTAATTGGAATGAGAAAGTTTTGGCATAAAACATCTTAGCAACGCAATTACTAGGCAATATTATCAATTTTCGTGCACCGGGCAAGTCCATTGTGGGCAAGACCATTGTGGGCAAGTCCATGATGAATAAATGAGGGCGAGTCCATTGTGCTATCTGTCACTTTCACATATGCACGATATTACGTTTGCAAAAAAGAGACAGATATATACGCCGAGTTGTCGGCAGCTCTCGTCATAGAATAAAATTATAGACTGGAAAAAATCCTTTGAGAATCTCTAGTACCGACTTAATATTTTTTTGCTGTACAATATATTTGTTAAAGGTTGGTGTGATATCATTAAAATTATATTATAAATAATATAGTTTTAAATTCATAGATTGCGTGTATTCTACGTTTGTACTTAGCGATGCCGTCGTGTGTTCTACGTTCCTGCAAAAATACATCCAAAAATACAAATAAAGCTGCAGGAGTTACTTTCCACAAGTGAGGTATTTCACTGATGTTTATTATAAGTATACCTATAATATGCCAGAGAACAAAAAATAAATGTTTGTTTGTCTTCTTCTTCTTTACCGATATTGACGACTTTCCTTGTATTTTTGAAGTTACCTACATAGTCTTAATACTTAGCCACCTACGGTCTACAAGCGGGTGCTGTTGTCGCGAACGAAAAAATATTCCTATAGCAAGGGAAATTTCGTGATCGCAGGTAAAATATCAATAAAAACATCTACTACTTCATTTTTGCGTAATATCCTGAATCATCGTTCGTAGTTGTACGAGAAAATATAGCTCTTTGGACATCGTTCCCTCATACTTTTGCCATCTTTTTATGAAATGGAAGAACTGATAAGGCCCTTTGCTGCTCATACATGGAATGGCATCGAGTGGTATTCTCTAAAGTCTAAAAGAAAAAGAAAATTATCAATTAATGATATGACAATAAGTTTGAAATTTGAACTCCGAAGTAAATCCCGCGGGTTGCCGTGGCATTCCCGTTCGTTTGTTACTATTGATATTTGTCATTGAAATTAAAGTTTTACTTATATTTAAGTTATGTCTTCCTTTATAACAAAAATATGCCATGCCGTAATGGACTGTACGGCACGGCATATTTTGTGCAATCCCTCCTATGTACCCTATCGTTTATGAAGCCTCATATAATGTATCCTATTATTTATAAGTTTAATTATTTTAGATTATTGCGCGAAAAGGTTGAGAAAAGGGAAATTTGGATCAAATTCGTTTAAGCTGAGAGAAGAGAAGAAACGTGGTTGCCATCAGAACACTCGCATATTTGCTCAGCGCATTTCCGTCCTGATGATTTCACAATTTCCAAAACTGGAAGAAAGTTTCTTAAAAAAATGCAATTCCTTATGATCCTTGTTGGACTCCATATGACACGTTTGAGATTTTAGAAACTCCTAAAAATGCATCGCCTTCTTCTCTACATAATGTGCACGTATCTGAATCTGATTCGATATTTGATAGCCCAAGAAAAGTTAAACTAAAAGCAAGCTTACGTGAAGTATCTGTAAAAAATAAATAACTGGCACAAAATATAAAAAAATATCCACTAAATATCAAGTAGGTAAAATAAACAGTTTATCACATCTGCGTATATACATTCATAATCTATGACGAAAACATCCACGCGCGCATGCGTAGTCAATCAGTCTGAGTGACAATGAGTGACAGTCATTTTGTTTGAAATATCATCTCTATATTATCTATCTCTATGTGTATATGCGGAAGTATTCCACGTAGCATTCATGGAATATTTTTCATATTGATATGTTCTGTTAAAGATTTAGTGGTTCATATTTTATAGAAAATTTTAAACGATTTTGACTTCTATTGTCATCTATATTTTGTTTAATTTGTTAATTCTAGATAATCATAAGGTCAGTTACTCACTTTTTGTAGTGCATTAATAAATATTTTTATCAACGTCAAAACATTTTTTTTGTTGATCCTACCTTAAATTAGCCACCGGGTTGAAAACGGAATATTCGAAAACATCTTTTTTATACAATTTTGTAATGGGTTGAAAACGGAATGTTTATTATTAATTTTAGCTCGTGGGTAGAAAACATGGGTTGAAAACGGAAACAACCCTCTCTGAGGCATACAGCGAGCAACTACTAACAATGTAATACGCATATATCTTCAAAAAGTCAGTGGTGTCAGCAAGTTACTACCTAAATTGTCAAATATCGAGTTATATTTAGTTTTCATCTATTTTAAGTCTTACTAAATTGTGTATCCTATCCCAAACCTATCTACTCTAAGAGTCCAATTGAGACCATTACAAGCTATAAAAATATGTGGGTTTTTTTGTGCGGATAGTCTATAAGGAATTGAATATTCCTGGTAACTATTTATTATTTGTACATCCTTTGCACTCGAATATGCCAAAAGCAAGACCCATTGGAATATAAAAATACAGATGCTTTGTCAGTTTATGTATATTTGATATCAGTCTCTTGTATCATAACACCAAGTCGAATTTTCCCGATATCCTTTATGAATATATTTGTAAGAATATGATCGCATTATTTTGAAGTATGTACGTCTCAACTAAACCGCCAGAAATTTGCAGTTTCTAGAACTATTAGAGAGAGTTTTGGGCTTGTCTAAACGCTAATGCTGCCAACTTCTAAGTACTTGAAAGTTCGTTTGAGTTATAAACACATAAGTACAGCCTACGTTTTGTAATGCTTATGCAATTTGCATGGTAGTTCTTATAAGTATTATATGTATACACATTTGTGTACGGTACAAGAAAATTGTAAGGAATCAATATTGACTGTAATATAATGCACACTGATAGCGAAGTACCTATATCGAAAAATTAATTCTATGAACTTTTATAGTTTCCATTTACCTATGTTAGAACTAGCAAAACAGGGCACTATGGCGCGACTCGATTAAATACAATTCAAGGAATCGATAAATTCTGAACTAGTTATAGTAATGAACAACAACCATATCATCCAAAGCACGCTTAACCTATTTTACAAGATCAATTATTAGTAATTGTATACCGAGGCCGATGGGTACAATATTATTGAAGTATTATGATAAACTGTAGTGAGAGAGACCCGAGTGAATAGTAATAACAACGTGGTATCATTAATATGTCCACAAAATACCTTGTCATACTCAGTTAAGCATTTGAGGGTGCCTGTGCGGTACGGACGAATTTATTTGTCGGGTCAGACCCTTTGGGAGCTCGAACGAGCATAACGTCATAATCGTGGCCGACATGTGTCTACCGCTCATTAGGGTTTTGCTCTTTTTTTCAACTCGATTGTCGCACCCTCTTTGAATATCAAAAGGTCGTTTTGTAATGTATTTTTAAATTACAATATGTAAATAATCCAGCGTCAGAAACCAGCATCGAACGTTGCGAGTAAAAAGATTTAAAATTCTAGGCAGGCTGCAATAACACGCGACACACACGGGCCATCATACTCCGTGTAGTAGACAGATAGATTTTTAGTTAACGGTCGTAATAAGCAAAAAAATAATGTATGAATTTACAAGCCTAAAAATATTGATACTTGCTGCTAGAAGTGGGGTTCAATTATTACACCAAACTCTACTATTTGTCACAATTATAATATACTAGAGAACGCCAGCAGCTACGCCTGCATTTTTTTATAAATTTACCTGTTTTGGCCAATCCCGTGGGAATTTCGGAAAATCCCTTCTTTGTGCACACTTACGGTCCCCAAGGAATGTACATACCAAATTTCAGCTTCCTGCGCCCAATAGTTTCGGCTGTAGCGTGTCTGTCAGTCAGTCAGTAACGCAAGGATTTTATATATTAAGATTTGTATGTAGGTGCGCTTTTTTAAATGGGTATTTAATAATGATCAAGTGGTTTACTGAACTAACACTAATTTGGATTTATTTGGTTATAAAAAGAATAAAAAAGTAAAATCTTATTTTCATTTTATATAAAACTAGCTTTTGCCCGCTGCTTCGCACGCGTAAATTACGATTATAAAAAATATTTTGTACAAACACCCCTACCCTACTCAAGGAACATACATGCCAAATGTAAACTTCTTGCGCTCAGTGATTTCGGCTGTAATGGGGCTGTCAGTCAGTCAGTAACGAAAAGATTTTATATACACAGATTGAAGTGTATCCATTGAAAAATAAAAGTTTTTACACAAACTCTGAATTCCTTTTCCACCCTCTTAGGGGAAAATTTCCAAAATAAATGTCTTTGTGTTCGCTAACTTCAATTGCGGATCCAATAAACAAAGTATGAAGTTTATCCCTTGAAGGCATTAAAGGTTCTATGCAAATTATGACTTCCATTTTTATCTACTTAGGGTAAGAATTTCCAAAAAGACTTTCTTAGTGTTCACTAACTTCATTTGAGGAACCAATAGGTATGCAAAGTTTGATATAGGTATAATCCATTGAGGGAATAAATAGATTCATACACATTCTGACAACCAGTTTAATCCCTTTAGGGGAGGAATTTCTAAAAATCCTCTCTTAGTGTGCCCCTACACACCTCATGGAACATACATGCTAAATTTCATCTACTTGCGCTCACTTGTTTCGGCAGTTGTTCGGACAGCACGGAGTCTGCCAATGTGCCCGGCAACGGCAATAGGCTCGCCCCCCATTACGGGACCTAATATGCAACATAACGAAATGTGGGTGTAATATTACACCTCTGCCTACCCCTTCGGGGATACAGGCGTGATATTAAAAAAAAAGTCTGTAATCTCAAAATAACTGTATTGCATATTGTTGCTAACCCGTTTCCAGTACCCCAATGATTTATTTAGATTGTTTTTCTGTCTCTCTATTTATTCAGGGTAATCTTAAGAATGGCTGAATTAATTTAGATGTTTATTTTACTCATGGTTCATGAAAACTCTCGAACAAACTATGAAAATTTCATTTAGGCGTAGCTGCTTGCAAAAGTTAGTTTAAATTAAATTAGTCAAGGATTCCGTAGCAGTATACATTTGTGTATCTCCGCGATATTCTAAATAATGTAAAAGAAATTATCCAAGTTCAAAATCACTTTTTTAGTATTTTTAGGTCAGAGAAATGAGAGAAGCCTTGGTCAGCAGTTGGACAAAGCAGATAACTGATGAAAAGTGCTTACCTGCTCAAAAATAAATAAAAATCGCAAAATAACTGTTCCAAGTATTTTGGCTTCTATTGGTCATATAAAGAACCATCCCACATTTTAGTTAGTGAAGATGAAGAGCGCTTAGATGAGAGCCAGCCGCATAAATTTAATTTAATGAAAAATAAATGCACATCAGGGACGATGCAAAAAAAGCAAGTGAAGAAATTAAATATTTCATACAAACTGGGACCCTTTTTGAACTCCCCGTTTTAGTGGTGAATTCACTAACGTCACTTGAGGAACCTATATACAAAGTTTGAAGTTAATCCAATGAAGGAATAAAAAGGTTTCATACAAATTCCGACTCCCCTTTAGGGTACGAAATTCCAAAAAGATTTTCTTAATGTTTACTAAGGTCATTAGAGAAAACAATATACAAAGTTTGAACTCAATCCACTGAATTAATAATAAGTTTCGTTTAATACACACTATGTACCCCTATCTTATCCCCTGAGGGTTGGAATTTTCAAAAAAATAATACTTAGTGTTCACTATTATCATTTGAGGAACAATACAAAGCTTGAAGTCAATCCATTAAAGGGATAAAAAGTTGCATACAAACTTTGACCCCCAATTTTACCCTCTTAAGGTATATCCTCACACAACCGGGCCGTGGACGGGACGGGGACGGGACGTGGACGGGACGGAGCGCAGAAAAGAATCGTTGCATACATTTTATATGGACTCGTTCACACACGTCCGTGGACGGGCCGGGGACGGAGCTTCCGTGCCGTGTCAGTGCGCAGTGGCAGTGCCTCGACCGGGGACATGACGTGCACGGGCCGAGGACGGGCGTCATAGATATAATATATTTAGCACTAGATGCGCTAAGTGCGACGTGACATCCAGAAGAATAATATTATAAATACATATTTATATTGAGCACTAGATGCGCTGTGTTCGATGTAATCTTCAGAAGAACCACATGGCAGTGAATTGTCGTTAAGGCACAATGACGCTTTACTTAGTCCTTGGCTTCCTTAGTTCACAAACTTGAGAGAGAAAAAATCGAAAAAAGATAATCGATTTTTCTGAAAAACAATCGAAGCTTAAATTGTTATTTTATATTATTTTGCAAGTAAGTAACTACTTGTTCCAAAATAAAATATAATAAACGCGTTTACTAGTAAATATAACTAAATAATATTTTTTTTGTTCTGGGCCAGTCTATTATGAATAAAAAAGGACGAGTCTATTAACTATTATGCAAACTATCACTTTCAAACGCGAGTGAAATGACGCATGAAAAAAAAATACCTACAACTAAGCACATTTTATATTTAAAACTCCCGTTGTATATTCTTCACTCCAATATTTATTTTGTCACTTCTAGGACAGACGTGACAAAGATTGGAAAGATTCTGAAGGTACCATGGGTTACCCTGTAACCTAGTTGTGATCACAATATTATTACACGTTATAATGCCTGTTTTTTATATTGAAGTTTTATATTGTATGTGTACTAAAGGTTGAAACAGATATACTTACCGCACCCCACCCCACTCCACGTGTCGACACCCGATGCGAACGGTGCACATAAACAACACGTTTCAACAAGCTTCGTTCATAATCACTATTTACGAAACTATGACATAACGTGTTGTATATCTGCACCTCACCATACTAAATATATGGGATTGATTAGTCTCAACATGCGTGGGGTGGCGTGAGGTAGGAGGTAGGTGGAGTGTAGTATACCATAACGGAATCTTAATCTATTCTTATTTCAATGTAAGTCTATGGCCAATTACCCACAACTACGTCGTATTGACAATAGATGACAGCAAGTTGCGCTATAACATTTGTATCACTATGGTGCTTATATGTAAAAGCGGGTCTATGTCGTGGCCGTATCGTCCAATTGGCCATTTTATTAAATGTTCGCATTTCAAGAAAAGTCTCATAATTATCCATTGGTAATTTCATGATTTGCATTGGTTAGATCTATGATAACAAATCGTTTAATCAACAAACTTCATAAAATGGTCAATCATAATTGAGAAAATCGCAACATTTTTTCTCATGATGGAGTTGTTATGAACAACATCAGCTATAGGTTCGGACGACATGGTCTTGCTGGGCCCAACAATCGGTGCGATGAGACACATATTAAAGTTGTGTGAAGTTGAGGGCGCTTTTGGAAATCCACTCCAACCATCCAATAACGGCAAGCTGAAGACGAGGCACTGACTTGAGCACAGCTTGCCACAAAGCTGCCCTGTGATTTGTAAGCTTTCTTTTCATCCTGTGATGCTGTTTTTGTTTATCATAAGATGAAGGTGATGTTTGAAAGCTGTCATTCTGCCCTTCGATTGCGTTAGTCTCATGTTGAAATAATGACTGCCCCCCAGAGATGTTAATTATTATTATGATTCTTTTTCCTCGGCTATTCTTTTTATTATTTTGGGAATTCCTCCTTTTAGGGGTACGTCCGCAAGAAAAAATCAAATAACTAAAATAAGTATAATTATTATGTTAAGAATGGCAACTAAATCTCAAAAGTGTTTATTGGTATTTAGGACAATCTTGAGAACGTTGTTCGAACTAGAATCGGAAATTGCTATTTCCTTTGGAATATTTAACACAAATCATAATTCGAATAATTCAAATATTAAAATTCAAGCTCTAGTGACAGCCCGTCCACGCTCCGGTTGCAGCCCTGACGTGTGTGAATGAAATATCCCGGCCGCGACCCGGAAGCACGGTGACGGCCCGTCCCCGGCCCGTCCCCGTCCCGTCCACGGCCCGGATGTGTGTGGATAGACCATTAGGGGTAGAATCCCAAAAAAATAATTCTTAGTGTTCACTATTATCATTTTAGAAACCAATATACAAAGTTTAAAGTCAATCCACTGAAGGAATAATAAGTTTCATACACACTTTGATCCTCTGAGGGTAAGAATTTTCGAAAAACAAATTCGTAGTGTTCACTATCGTCGTTTGAGGAACTAATATACAGTTTCAAGTGAATCCATTTAAGATTTTTTTATATTACAAAATGGGACACCCTTTCTGAAACCCCCATAGGGGAGTGACTTCGAAAACTCCTTTCTTGGTGTTCACTAAAGCCATTTGAGAAACCTACATAAAAAGTTTGAAGTTAATCCAATGAAGGGATAAAAAGGTTTCATAGAAATTGCGACTCCCATTTTAAACCCTTTAGGGTAAGAAATTCCAAAAAGATTTTCTTAATGTTTACTAAGGTCATTACAGAAACCAATAAACAAAGATTGAAGTCAATCCTTTGAAGTAATTATAATAAGTTTCGTTTAATACACACTTTGAACCCCTATCTAACCCCTAAGGGTAGGAATTGAAAAGAAACAAATTCTTAGTGTTTAATTTCGTCGTTTGAGGAACCAATATACAAAGTTTGAAGTCGATCCATTAAAGGAATAAAAAGTTACATACAAACTTTGACCCTCAATTTAACCTTCGTAAGGGTAGAATGCCCAAAAACATTATTCTTAGTGTTCACTATTATCATTTGAGGAACCAAAATACAAAGTTTGAAGTCACTCCACTGAAGGAATAATAAGTTTCATACACACTTTGGACCCCCATCTTACCCCCTGAGGGTAGGAATTTTCGAAACACAAATTCTCAGTGTTCACTATCGTCGTTTGAGGAACCAATATACAAAGTTTGAAGTCAATCCATTAAATGAATAAAAGGTTTCATACAAACTTTGACCCCTATCTTACCCCCTTAGGAGAGGAATTTCCAAAGAAACAAATTCTTAGTGTTCACTATCATCATTTGAGGAACCAACATATAAAGTTTGAAGTCAATCCACTGAAGGAATGATAAGTAACACACTTTGACCCCTATCTTACCCCCTGAAGGACGGAATTTTTAAAAATCATATCCTTAGTGTTCACTATCGTCGTTTAAGGAACCAATATACAAAGTTTGAAGTCAATCCATTAGAGAGATAAAAAGTTACATATAAACTTTTACCACCTATCTTACCCCCTTAGGGGAAGAATTTCCAGAAAAATTATTTTTAGTGTTCACTATCGTCGTTTGAGGAACTAATATACAAAGTTTGAAGTCAATCCATTGATGGAATAAGAAGTTGCATACAAACTTTGACCCCCAGTTTCACCCCCTTAGGGGTGGAATTTCCAACAATCCTCTCTTAGTGCTACCCTACGCTCCTCAAGGAACATACATGCTAAATTTCATCTTCTTGTGACCAGTAGTTTCGGCTGTAGCGTGTCTGTCAGTCAGTCAGTAACGCAAGGATTTTATATATTAAGATTATCTCCTTGATTACCACCGCTCTTAGGATTGGTGAACACCAAAACTGGCCTCACGTTTGCCGTAGTTATTGGCTTTATCACAAACGTTTTCTGTTCATTCTTTCCCTTTTTCTTTGACGCACTTTTCTTTTTAGGTGATTTTCTTAGTGATGATTTAAAGCTGCCTCTCTTTGGTAATTTCACGATCCATGACGGCGGTACAATTACATTTGCTTGTGAACCTAGTGTTTGAAATAGAAATATTATTTGTGATAGGTCAAGTCGATTATATCGATTTAGTAACGTTTAGTTTAGTCTATTGTTAAGGACAATGGCAGATCTCCATACATCAAAATGTCTGAAATAAAATTGAAGCGCTCAGTAATAAAAAATATATCAAAAAATTCGGCGTAAGTAACAGAGTCTATAAATTATTCTAATTTCACTCGGGAAAGCCGGAAAAAGAAGATATCGGTGTTTAATGTTTAGTTAAGAATGAACAATGTGGGTACGTTTGAATTATCAAAGGCATTATGTCAGATTGACATCTAAACGCAGAACTATTCTGTAGCATCTACCTGTCACAGCCAAAGACAAAAGCAGAACTGCACATTTTAAATCGATTTTATGTGAAATCGATATAACGTTAAAACGATGCTGTGACGTTTTTATTTGATTTAAAAGTTGTTTTGCTACAAAAGAATTAGCTTATTGATATAATGTTGATTAACAATTAATTAACTGCATTTTAATTATTATATTTTAAACCAAACCAACCCTATAAAGATCGATCATATCGATTACTTATTTAATAATCGATACGCATCAATGTCAAACGTCTATTCCTGTCACACCATTGTCTATGGAAACAATCAAATAATAAAGTAAGCACCTAGTTCGTAATCAATTGGAATGCTTTTTATCATCATAAAATAATCCGGCTTTATCGAGACAAAGTGAAAATATAAAAAAATATTAGAAAAAATAAACAATTTGTTTTGTTCATATGAAGTTTAAGCTCGGCACAACAAACCCGGACCTAATTCTGCCATTGTTCTTTAGACTATGGTCACACTATGAACTGTCATTCATTGACTTCCGTTTCTGAAAATTTGCTTGAACACACGTGAATTTCTTGCGCTCACGCAGACTTGTATTCTTGCGTTTTGAATTGAAATAAATTGATCGCCTTTTGAAAAGCACATCCGGGTAGCTTCGCGAATAGTTTGTTCGTTTCCCGCGGTCAGTTAAAAAAAACCTAGCTTTCTGTTCGCTCTGGAAGATTCCATTTTGTGAGCGTGGTTTTGATCTTGTATTTTTGGAAAACCAAAAAACCCGTGTGAAGTCGCTTCTTTGATCTATAACCGGCACCGGTTTATTTGTGATAAAAATTGTATCATATTGAACAGTGTAAAACTTGTGTGAATCCGTGCACGTGTTTGGTGCCCGAGAACTTCTGAAGAAGGACGCCGAACTGGACCCTGCGGTAGCTAAGTATAAGATACTTCATTCATCTATTTTGGCCAATATATTTGTATGATGTGTCTAATTTAGCTCAAGCCTGACATCAGTGAATATATCAGGTAAGTTGAAATATAATCACTGTGCAGTCGCAGTATAGGTGTTTAGGTCTTAGCCTTACCGTGATACCTGATCATGTATTACAAACTTCCACTGCGCACCCTGAACAATTTCCTACCTGCCTACGGTAACTCTAGAAATATTTTTGGTAGCAGAGCGTAGTTGAAATCTAGCCGTTGATTGTATCTAGACTCAGATTGGTGTTGTATGAGCTATATATCTCATTCGTAAACAGTGTTTTAGTGTTCTCAGCTCAGTTTTGTCTAAAATACATAATATTTATTTGTATAAGTTGACCTACATCATTTGAAACACATGTCATACATAAACTCAATCAGTAATTGTTTGATTTAAATTGTTGAAATCTAGCATAGATTTGTTGTTGTTAGTATTAATAAGTCAGTTTGTTTGGATACATAACAGCTGTATGTATCAATTAATTTAGTAAATTTAGTTATATATTGGGTTTGAAATATTTTCAAACTTGACCTTGCATCTTGGGCGGTCACATCGTAAACCTTTGGTTAATTTTTTTTTTTTTAATTTAATATATTGTTAGGTAACACATACTACTACTATTGCATATCTCAAATAACACAGCCAGTCTGTCTGTTGCAAGTTAGTTAATTAACTTGAATATTCAACTGAAAAATGATATTTATGTCGATGACATTTGCTCGGGCGCCTCCACAGCGGACGAGGCGATCCTCCTGCGGGACGAATTGATAGGTATTTTGGCCTCCGCTGGTTATGAGTTGCGCAAATAGATTTCCAACTCACCAGCGCTTTTGGAAGGCTTGCCAGAGGATCATCAGCAAGATCCACATTTGATTGAGATTGTTGACAACCCCGCCATGATAGCTGTCCTCGGCGTTCAGTACAGACCAGTCCAAGACATCTTTACGTATAACGTCGACTAGAAATTGCCTTGTTCTTGGACTAAACGTCTCGTGTTGTCTACCGTCGCCAGAACCTTTGATCCTAACGGTTGGATTTGTCCAGTTATATTTTGGGCAAAATGCTTCTTGCAGAAGATTTGGACAGCAGGTTTGATTTGGAACGAACCTCTACGCGGTACCCTTGTTGAGGAATGGACCTCTTTTGTATCCTCACTTCCTGCCGTCAATGAGATCTCCTTGCCTCGTCCCATCCTTCCTCCCGGGAAGTACAAGGCAACCCTTCACGGGTTTGTGATGCCTCGGAACGTGGTCACGCGGCCGTGGTGTACTTGCGCACAGTTAGTGCCTCAGGTCAGGTGAGGGTTTCCCTGATCATGGCGAAGAGCAAGGTTGCACCCCTTCGGACATCTCTGACCATCCCTAAATTGGAGCTCTCGGGAGCAGCCCTACTTGTACGCTTATTGAATCACGTGTCTAGTACTTTGGGTAAATCAATTTGTATTAATGGGACCTACGCCTGGACAGACAGCCAAATTGTTCTTTGTTGGTTGAAGGCGTCTGTCCACACTTTGGAAGTATTTGTCGCTAATCGCGTTTCCCAAATCCAGAAAACCAAAGTCAAACTTGTTTGAAGACACGTGACAGGTGAGCTTAACCCCGCTGATTGTGCCTCGCGCGGATGCTTGACGCCTAGTTTAATAGGTCATTCACTGTGGTGGGGTCCGGAATGGTTGAGTCGACCAGAAATTGATTGGCCTCGAACGCCAGTTTTGAATACTTCTAATTTGCCGGGTCTACGAACATTCGCTGTTGAGAAGGTGGAATGCGCCTTCGACCCCGATTTCTTGCTGAATCGCTACAGCTCCCTTGACAAATTGTTAGGTGTTACTGCTTGGATAAAACGTTTTGTTTTTAAATTTAGGCACCCACAACAGAAACGTCTGACACCGTTTCTCTCGCCACAGGAACGACAGGAGTCCCTCACCTTTTGGGTTCGTTCTGTGCAGTTGGCACATTTTGATAAAGAGATAGCTATCCTTAAATCAGGGAGATCGAAATTGTCGGGAGCTGTATCTAAATTGAACCCCTTTTTGGACGAAACGGGTCTCTTGCGCGTTGGAGGGCGTCTTAAGAACGCCAACCTGCCTTACGGGGCACGTCACCCCCTTTTGTTACCCAAGGACGGTCATTTGCTACGCTTGTTGGTAACTGACCGTCACCTTAAAAATTCGCATGCTGGTTGTAATGCGCTGTTGGCCATTTTGCAACGCGAGTTTTGGATTTTGTCGGCCCGAAGAATTATTCGGAGTGTAGTCTTTCGCTGCATCCCTTGCTATAAGCTCAAGGCTTCTACCATGCAGCCCTTGATGGGAGTCTTACCGGCAGATCGCGTAACTGAGACCAGGACGTTTGACGGTGTAGGCACGGACTTCGCTGGTCCCTTTTTGGTGAAAACGTCGACACTTCGAAACAGCAAGACTGTCAAGGCCTACTTGTGCGTTTTTGTTTGTCTCTCCACAAAGGCCGTACACTTAGAACTGGTCTCCTCGCTTACGATCGAGGCGTTTGTAGCCACATTTGACAGATTTGTATGCCGCAGAGGGCTGCCTTCCTTGATCCGTTCTGACTGCGGCACTAACTTTAAGGGCACTTATAATTATTTGAATGACGTTGTTAATTTCCTTGAAACCAACAAGGCTGATAAAGGCAATAGGCTTGCCCGACGTGGGATAAATTGGTTGTTTTCCCCACCAAATTGTCCACACTGGGGTGGTATTTTTAAGGCCGCTGTAAAATCGGCCAAAACACACTTGCGCAGGACAATCGGTGAATCTGTCCTTACATTTGAGGAACTCGCAACTGTGTTTTGTAAGATTAAGGCTGTTTTGAACTCTAGGCCATTGTGCCCGATCTCCTCAGATCCGAATGATTTGGAGGCCCTTACGCCGAGTCATTTTTTGATTGGTCGCCCGTTTGTCACCTTGCCTGAGTACCCCTATATTGATACGAGACCTGGTCGTCTCTCGCGTTTTGAATTGGTACGCCAGATTACTCAGAGCTTTTGGAAACGCTGGAATTTGGAATATTTGCACATACTCCAGCAACGCGTTAAGTGGACCGACAAGACCGATCCACCCAAGATTGGAGACCTCGTTTTGATCAAGGAGGCTAACCTTCCGCCACTCAGATGGCGCAGGGGGCGCATTCTTCGTTTGGTAACTGGGGCTGATGGAGTTCCCCGATTTGCTGAGGTCTTGGTGGACGGTTCGATTCTGAGGAGAGCGGTTGCAACGTTGTCACGTCTACCAACTGATTAGCGGACCGGTAGGCCGGTCCGGGGCGGGTGGATGTTTGAAATAGAAATATTATTTGTGATAGGTCAAGGCGATTATATCGATTTAGTAACATTTAGTTTAGTCTATTGTAAATTTTGACAATGGTCACACTATGAACTGTCATTCATTGACTTCCGTTTCTGAAAATTTGCTTGAACACACGTGAATTTCTTGCGCGCACGCAGACTTGTATTCTTGCGTTTTGAATTGAAATAAATTGATCGCCTTTTGAAAAGCACATCCGGGTAGCTTCGCGAATAGTTTGTTCGTTTCCCGCGGTCAGTGAAAAAAAAACCTAGCTTTCTGTTCGCTCTGGAAGATTCCGTTTTGTGAGCGCGGTTTTGATCTTGTATTTGTGTAAAACCAAAAAACCCGTGTGAAGCCGCTTCTTGAACCTATAACCGGCACCGGTTTATTTGTGATAAAAATAGTATCATATTGAACATTGTAAAACTTGTGTGAATCCGTGCACGTGCTTGGTGCCCGAGAAATTCTGAAGAAGGACGCCGAACTGGACCCTGCGGTAGCTAAGTATAAGATACTTCATTCATCTATTTTGGCCAATATATTTGTATGATGTGTCTAATTTAGCTCAAGCCTGACATCAGTGAATATATCAGGTAAGTTGAAATATAATCACTGTGCAGTCGCAGTATAGGTGTTTAGGTCTTAGCCTTACCGTGATACCTGATCATGTATTACAAACTTCCACTGCGCACCCTTAACAATTTCCTACCTGCCTACGGTAACTCTAGACACCTAGTAAAGATACAAAATGTAGAATATAATTATAGTTTGAAAGTTCGGTGATCGCTAGAAGAGTGTTTTTATTTCATTACCTAATGGACATTCCTCCCCTATTCTTTGTAGGTTGAAACAGCTTTCCTTATTGTGGTATGCATCCTTGCACCATGAACAACTCAACGGCACAATTTCTTTACAGCTGAATGATAACTTCGCTTGCAGTAACTGCCAACAAAAATGACAAGTAAGACATGGTTTTATTTTATATTTATAACGAGTAAAAGTTTAATCAGTATCGATGACCGGAGCCTAAATTGTTGTGAAGGAGTTCATTTTTGCGAGGCAAACACTGTATCACATTATAACTGTGAGTCAATACGAGGATTTGGCCTTCTACACCAAGCTGACCAGACGGCTTGGTATACGGCTTTGGTTTAATGCCGAATTTGCCGTCTCTTAGCAAAGATTTGTGTCCGTTGATAGGGATGTCTTTAAAAAGAGAAGAATAAAGATATGGACAAGAAAATGACACGCCTCTCATAACAACACAACGTGTTATTACGCATTTACATACTCTTAGAGCAAAGGTACAAGGAATTATTAAAACCCGGCTTACAAGACAATAGGCCACTTAATTCGCAAACGGCGACGCAAGGACGAAAGTGTCTAATAACAGGTGAAAACCTGCATTTATAACACACCGCCGGCGAGTGCCTCCGAAAAAGGTTCAGCATACGTACAAGGAAAGGCAAGTCACGAATTCTAATAGCTTACCTAGAAAACAAATATTTCGAAGTATTTATAACTGGGCTAGATATAATGTTTCGAAGTATTCCTGAATCATAACAATAATACTAATCTTCCAAATAATCGATTAATGAACGCTATGGGCGTTTCAAAACCCGAAATTGAACTTCATGCGATTTTTGCTATTGATGAAACTTTATCGATCAAAGGAGTCCAACACTCATTCGCTACCTACGAAAATACCCGAGATAAATGTATACGATAACGCAATATAAGTCAAATTGTAACAAAATAGCAGACATTATATTTATATATTACCTACGTATATACAAACAGATAAAGGTATGAGATATCCACAGAGAGTATGAATTGCCAACCCTCATTACAGAGAGCGGGTGAGTTTCGATACATAACGTTACATTCAGGTCGTCAATATCACCCAGGAACGATAATTGCAGCGATCGTTACGACATCCCTTATACGTTATTGATGACTTTAATGACTTTATGTTCGAACATATGTTTAAATTATTTTTATCGTTTATTCTTTATTAGTATTCTTTGTAGAAATAGCCAGTAATTATACTAAAGTCGTCCCTTGCGAATTTAACAGCGCCATTTTTGGAACACACATAGAAAGCAACGCTACCAACCAAATCCAACAGTGAATCTGAACTATAACAGTCAGTTACACGCATACAATGATATTTCATCATTATTTGTTGAGCTGTTTTTGAATAATTAACTGTCGATGAACTATCATATTAAACCACTTGACCAGCTCGACACAATAGAATTTAGTGTAATGAATACACAATTCAAACAGGGAAACTGTTATATAAATATTTTTAACATCTGCCAAAAGTCAGTTCTCTATTTAGTAAAGCCTACCCTTTCTAGCAGGGTCTACAAAATAGGCTGTGAATGTGAACACAGATAATTGTCGCAACTACGTGGTAACACGTGCAATAGTGACTCTACTACCGCCTACCTATCATTAAATGGGAGGTTGGGTTCAAGAATATTTTTTTTTAATTCATTGACTAGAGAAAATGGTTGAAAAGTCCCACTACCTTGCGATTCTGGGACTGGAACACAAAAAAGCAAAATTATAGTAGTACTTCAAGGTACTTTGAGCTCATTAGGAAAAATCATGAAAAGAATCATAAAAAAACTTCGAGTACTTTGAAATAACATCACAAAATCGAATACGATATCAGCCTGCCTGTGACCACTGTTGACTTTAAAAAACGAAACATGTAATTCTTTCTACTGATATGTAATATTTGTAAAACCAAAATGCAAACAGTAAATCGCCAGAGAAATGTACAGTAATCTACTTATTATAATACTTGCTATTCAAAAAGCTGTAGCTGGCATCTCACATCTATAAAGTATTCAAAACTCGTTCTAAAATTCTAAAGTTTCCTAACACACATCTGAATAGTGTTTGACCTCTGACTTGATCCGTGTTGAGCAATAGTAGAAAGAGTACCATACCTCAGTTATTTCAGGCGATTAAATTTAGCAATACGTGAAGCGAACCTCGCCAGAGAGCCACTGTAGTTAGGCGCATATAAAATTAGTTATTTATCCTAATTGACATATCATTGCAGAGTCAAAACTACTGAAGCCAGAATCATGAAATTTGGAGAGTGGCTTCCATATACCATGTAGAATAGGCACTAAACTGAGAATGATTCTTAATAATCCACCCTGAATGAGATAAAAAGAGTTTCATAATTCAAGACGAGCGAAGCCGCGGGCTACGGCTACTGATATATAAAACTACTACACTGACATTCTAACATTCTAGATTTGATGCAAATTGCCTGAATTATATGACAGATGCTAAGAATGACTATGTGCATAAAATATAGGTAAACTACTACGATTACGAGGCACGATAAAGAATTGTAATAAAAATCTGCACTGACTGTTGTTTTACGAGGCGCACAGGCGCGCAGCCGTGGTTAAATAACGTACTAGTGTGGAATGGCAATACAGCAGTATACAGTAGTACTACCTCCATCTACACGTTTCAGGTTTACGGATATTCTCGGCCGCATTCTAATCTAATAACCAGTTCATAAACCTTAGGAAATAAAAGCGCCATAAAGACGAAAATTGCGCGCGATATTGTTGACACAAAGAGAAACTACATCTACGTAGCTTCCTTAAATCCTATTAGTTAAGAGTTGCTGTGAACAGCTGCTAAATACATTTATAATAATAACAATTAGCGCGCGTAGCAGTGCAAGCACGTCCGCACTCGCGCTCGACACCGAGTAGATATGACTTTTGACTCCCAATTTTACTCAATCGCTTTCTATACGAGACTGTACGAGGCGAGAGTTTCAGTTATGGAGGTCACGCCTCAGTAAGCTCCGGATCATTTTATGGAGTAATTTTGAGTATGCCTAGTAACCTCCCGGTGCTTCCCGTAAAATCGCATCAGTTCCAGAGTCTCGCTTGAAAGTATAGACTTCATATCTGGTCGGCTTTTCCGAAAATGTAGCATTTCTAGTTCACGTACTGCCCCGATTATGCCGCTCGGGTCCTCATCAACATTTGCAGGGGTATATTTATAGTGCAGCGAATCTATTATTCAGTTTCAGTTGGAACACATCATGTTTCGCTCTGAGGACAATTGGACGAAGAACAGACCGCATCATGCGGCTGCGCTCGTGCTTGAAATTGATATTTACCTCGTACAAGTAGGTGATCGCTGCCGGTATTGAGGCTATTGATCATTGAGACATACCTAAATATATGCTTCTTACCCGTCGTGACCCAAACATGATTCGCCGCGCTCGTGCCCCATCTTTGCGTTGAAGTCCGCCATGACTACCGTGAAATGTGTCTTTGTGGTGCGATTTATGGTCTTCGACACATCGTTGTATGCGGTGCATATACCTGTACCAACTTAAGAGTGTATCTCTCGGTCAGTTTCAGTACAAGGTATGCTACCCGGGTCAACACGCTACATATCTCAGTAATGGTGTTACGGAGGATTTTCTTAACGAGAAACCCTACGTCACCTTGGGATCGTTTGCCTCCCTCCCTGAAGTAGAATAGATGGTCTGATGCAAAGGTTATCATGGCCTCCCCTTCTCTTCGGATTTCTGATAGTCCCAGAACATTCTCGTACCACTGTATCTTGTCTAATTCTACCTCAAGAATTTGGAGGCGTTCGAGCCATAAACTGTGTTCATTCTAGGAAGCCAGTCAATTGGTCTTGGCAGCTGGCTATAGCCCGGGGATTCTTAGCACCGCCTACCCTGCCGTGGACCAGAGGCGTGGTCCACGGCAAAACGGCCCCTAGTTTCCGGAAACTAGGGGGCCGTTTTCCTTAGCTACATTTCATGGAGGGTTTTGGCCCATAGTTACCACGCTGGGCAGGCGTATTTTTACGGAGGCGGAGGCGTAGAAGCGATACTACTTTGCCCGGCAAACTTAGCTTTAAGGTAAAGCTCGAAGCTCGCAGGTGTCTGGTGAAGGCGTCGGGGCATGTGAGACATACAGATTTTTGCAGTGATCTGTGGTAGTCATCTTTGTCAGATGACTCTTGCCCAGTTTCATCGATCCTCGATTTCCAATCGCCTGAACGAAAAGATTGTTCCGGCTTCGGAGGTTACGCCTCACCTAGTTCCAGATCTCTTTTAGAGTGAATTTGAAGGGTCTTACTAGGCTGTCTGATGTTTCTCATTAAATTCGCATCAATTGTGCTATTCTTAGCCATATCTTTAGTTCGATTAATAAGACATTTTTTAGAAAACATTAGCGGGCCGCAAGTAGGACCCTCGCGGGCCGCGTGTTGCCGACCGCTGGTCTAAACCATGGAATATCGCTATCCCTTCGGGTTGCGGAGGTCAGACAGGCAGTCGCTCTGTGGAAAAGCTAATATTCAGCCAAATCCGATTAGACTAGTAAGCGAACCCCAGATTAGAACTGGGATAACGCTAAGAGGATGATGATGATTGGCGTCGGTAAATTTAAAATGGGCTGTCGTGCGCGCCACCGATATGCGGTGGCCATTACTCGCCTACTTGGACATCGATATGACATAAATCGTCATAAGATGCCGCCGCTCCGTAGCTTAAGCTCGTTTCACAACGTTGCGTGGTTTTGCCGCGAGTGGGTAACTCAAAATGTGCCGCGTGCGTCCACAAAACCACGCACCGTGGAAAGCTGCCTTTAGATGTGATGCTGTAAAAAAATAATTAAACACGATTTAGGTCGTACTTTATTTATTGTTCTTTCAGTGTACTTGATTAAATAGTGTTATTTAAAATAGTGACTTTATTGAGTGCAAAAATAAGTATCATGTACTTATATTGAAATGAGTGCTCTCAAAACTAGGTTTGCCTTTATATTACACATTTAACAATAATATCCAGTTTGATATCTACAGTACAGAGTAATTAAGTAGCATAGTGCTATTAATATTCACAATTCATAAAACTATCTACTTACTTAAATTATGCTTTCTCATATTAGATACACTGTTTTTTTATAAAAGGGCAAAATTCTTAGAGTTCCTTAATTTTGTTGAGTAGTATGTACTTACGATGACGTATGTATAAATAATGTTTTAAATACATAGTTGAGACCCGTACGACAATCAGGGATATTTAAAAGAGGTTTATAAGTGTAAGGAGGATAAGGCATAGGGATAAAGCTGAGTGCCCGAAGTCCCTTAAATGACATTGCAAAGCATTCTGTTAAATGGGCTGCTACGTTACTTACGTATCTGTCGCTGTTTTGAAAATATCCGTTCAAGAAATACCTTAATTGTTAATTCAGATAACGAGTCCTGATAAAAATAGACTTTCTTTTAAGTATGAAATATATGTGAGAACAGTTTAGTAAACAAAAATGCTTATCATGGTGACTTGTAATCCTGCAGCGAGCAACGAGATAAGGCCTCCTCACCTTATAATGTCAGCTACGAATTTATTAGTAAACATAGATTAAAACGAAGATAGCATATAATATGCAGCTACTGTTACAGTAGGTTAATTAGCTTACACGAAAAGAATTATGGTTGTAACTTAGATAGGTACGAGGGGCGGCTGATAAGTTCGCGGCCTAAGGTACTTGGCGATGATTTATCGTCTCGTTACTGATACCAAAAGTTGCGTGACTCATTAGTAGTATAAATATCAAAAAAAGAAATAATTACCTCATTAACATTTCAACTCCGGAACATCACCATGTCCACTAAAACTGCAACTTCTCGCAATTTGGAGCACCGCACTGTGATTAAATTCCTTGTTAATAAAGGAATTACGCCGAAAGACATTTTTGAAGAGATGTCATCGGTTCTTCAAGATTTTGCCCCATCATATACAATGGTAAAAACATGGGCTCGTCTATTTCAACAAGGAAGAGAGACCTGTGAAGACGACCCCTGCCCTGGCTGCCCAGTGACGGTCGTGACCGAAGAAAACGTGAGAAAAGTTAAAAAATTAGTTCTGGCTGATCGTAGAATTAATTTGTGGCAGATAGCGGAAGAACTACAGATCAGCAAAGAAATTTTGGAACGAAGATTTGCGGACGACAGTGAGATGAAGGCGGCCGTGGAAAACCATTTTGAAGAGAAATCTAAAGAGTATTTTTTCAATGGCATAAAATCATTATATTCACGATGTGAAAAGTGTATTCCACTTGAGGGAGATTATATTGAAAAATAAAAAATTAAAATCTATAATTTTCTCTCATTAAACTACCCTAGGCCGCGAACTTATAAGCCGCCCCTCGTAGGTACGTTTGGCAAAAACGCGTAAGAAAGAGTTGCAAGTAAATATTAGCACTACGGTTCCAGGTCAGAGTTATCTGGTATCTAAGTTTGCTTCTGAGTTTAGTCTGCGGTTAATAGCCTGCATGCCAGAGGTGGGCTATTAATTATTAATTGGTTAAGCGTATGCAAATCTTTGAATTCCAATAATTGTGAAACAGCTCGAAACAGCAAACCAATTTAATATGCGTATAGGATATCATCGTTAAGGGAATTAGCATCACTGCAAACTAGAGAGATTAGTAGTTAATAACATTAACTAATAAACTATTAACTGGCGTCATAGCGAGTACATACACACCCGTACCTACACGGAACGACAGTGCTTCGATTAACTCGTCTGTTGTATTACAGTTTTATTCTCTGTCTTTTACACTCATACTATGAAATTTATTATTAGATTTAAATACATTTTCGTCTTAAAGTACACAAGTTTTTATAAAGGAATATTATATAGACCACGCTTCTCGGTGGTAATGCGATATAAACTTTGCAATTAATTATGCTTCGTACGAGTAAACTGTATAGACAAGGGGCGTGGGGACCCAGCAACGTTGTCACGTAGACGTTCAAATTGCATTCACCATATCTTTCGACCTTAGCCCTATTCAAACTGAAATAACAAAGGACAGGTACATACACCTTTTAACGATGTGCTTAACCTTTTATGTTAAAACCACGATACGTTTAAAATTAGTTTAAAATGCGAGTTTACCTACCGGGGCTTCCGTACCCCTGAATAAGATCAATATTATTATTTATCAATGCCTCCATTATCTACACAAACCTAACTGAAGGACCTCGGACCACGATTATGCTTCAAATGACATTCACTGTGAGCAAAGACAATACAAAATACAGAGACATCGAGGAAATAAATAAAATTACTTCGAGATTAACCCATAGCTTAAACAGTTTTAGATAAAATGAGTGGGTTAGTGGCGACTGAAGAGTCCAGGACTTAGATATTCTAAACTAGGGGACGGACGTAATCACTAATATGTCAAAGCAGAAACAACGTTGTAATAGCTAAGAATTGCTTACGAATAACGACAAACCAAACAGCTCCGAGGTACGTTACTAACATGTCAGAGAACAAATTACATTGAAAACAATAAAACAATGTCACTGCACTTCGGCGTACCGATAGGCGTCCTCGTCATGATGGATTCCGACGAGATGGATGGACAAAACGAATTTCTCTAAGACGTTTAATAATTTTCTTCTGTTTGCTACCCATCACAAAGTATTACCTTTACGCTTTTGCAAAATATAAAGAATTCAGCCCGTCAAGCCAAGTTGATTTACAAAGAAGATAAAACTTTAAATCTGCTGCAGGCGATTTAAAATATTTTTTCGATAAATTTCAATCAGCAGTTTTCTAAGATTGTGTGAGAAATACACGTGAAATAAGTAGTATGATTAACCTCTGGAACGCAGGCGGGACATATGTATGTCCCAGGAAAATTTGTTCCGTCCAGCGCTTGCGGGAAACACGTATGTCCCGCAACGACAGCGCCATGTTTCACTACTTGAAATGACGTTAAAATAATTCCACCAATAAGATTATGTTCCACTATTGCAAACTATTAATATTCATCATAATTCTGCATTGTAATTAGTTGTCATTTTTATAGATTTTTTTGCAATAATAACGATTGAAAATTGTTTGCCACAAGTTCGATTTCGCGCGCGTTAGAGTGACGACAGCTCTGCTTTAAGAAACGTGTAGCGTCGCAATCTCGTAATTTCACTATATGTATTATATATCATTACACTCGGAAACTAATCTTGTTTGCTATAAAATATAGTTAAGATATGATCATTGTATAAATTATAACGAAAAAGGATTTTCAAAATATCATTATCAAAAATGGCAAGTTGTAAATACACCCGTCCGCATTTCAGTTTTGTAAGATTAGGTAGTTAAAAGTCGGTTCTATTACTCATAACCTTTCTTATTTATCACAAACTAATGAGTAAATAATAATAAAATAATAATCTTATGGTTTTGATATTTACGAAAGTGTATCTAAGTCGATACAGTATCGCGCGCGATTATGGCGGCCGTTTCGTATTCCGATGATGTGTTTAAACTTTTGTTGATTTATAAAAATATAAGTGAAGTTGATATTAACTGTTGATTAAATTCAATAATTCATTAAGTAAGGTAAATAAAGTGATGTGAATAATTGCTAAAATGCTAAATATTTGTGAGATAGTGTGTGTTAAAAGTTTTATTGAAGAGGATTTTTTCATGTTTTCGAGTTTTATTTGAACGAACTTCAGAGAAAAGGTAATTATACATCATATATCTATAATAAGTTTTCTAAGCATATTTCAAGGATGCAAAAACCGTCATTATTTTTGTGATACGTTGAAAACTAACTGAGATATAGGTAAAATAATGACGCCGCGCGCCGGTCAGCTGTTGCTCGATCAAGAGGTAAAGCAGCCTGCACTACCGGCCATATTTTATTTTTTACGTCCCGCGCGGGAGGGGTTAAAGACGTGGCTAAGGCAATGCTAAAGTATATGAGAAACGAAAAGTAAAATCCTAGAATAGAAAATGCTAAGCGATGGGTAGAAAACAATAGAAAATGTCTAAGATGTGGAAAATATCTTAGTTTGTGGTAACTTCGTAAATCTATCTTTTCCATTGCTAGTTAATTATGTCAACACCTAGCTAATAAATTCCTTTGCATACCGCAGTGTTAAAACGAGCGATCTTTTATCCCTTTCTATCCCATTCCCTCCCAAAGGCACGCCTCGCTCTAATTGGTCGCAGAATTCAATGACGCTGCGACGGAGTCGAAATTCAACCGTCCCGCTGACCGGCTGCGTCCCGGTGCAGCTCAACGCCGCGACGAAAGCATGCAGCATCGCAATATTTTACCGTTTTACCGCTATTTTATACTATAAACGAGAACTAAACCGCCCGCGGGTGTAGTGGAGTGATCCGTGCAGCTTCGGGCTGGATCCAGGTGGAGTGATCAGCTTGTGGCCCGACTCTCGGAAGACGCCGACAAGCCGCCATTTTATCAAGGTAAAGCGTGCTCTGCTCCCATACCTCCGCCTTCTATTCCTCCCTATAACCCATTCCTATAGGCGATTTACCAGCCATCCTTTATACAGTCCACAATAATTAATATTTTTCCATATTTCCAAATCGCCTAGTAAATACGGTTCGGTGCAACGCCGAACCAGTTTGTAAATTTCTCTTGGTCCAGACACCTTGACGGTCACAATAAGGTGGGTGCCTCAACCCATGCTCTACAGTGACTGTGATATTACCAGATATAATTAACCATATTGCCCATAGCTTCGATCTACCGCACTAACAGAAGAAAATGAAAAAGCCCTTAAAAGGCGTATCTATCTGAATGGAATGCTGCGCTAAGGAAAAACCATTTCTACATAAAAAACCACCAGTATCAAATACTGGTACAAATTGACTAAGTATTATTCATAATAATTTAACTTTAATAAATAATACATAGGTAATAATAAAGGTGTACAACGTTTCGATATACCTTCCTACTCGTATCTCCACAACCTATCGAAGGATCACGACGACGCGCGACGTCACGTCACGTCACGTGTTAACTATATAGAAGGCCCACACCAAGTTCATAATTCAACGCTTCGGTCATATACAACCGCGCTACGAGGATGCAAATGTTTGCACAGGCAGGCACTTCTCTGAGGAAATGACACCTAAAGAAGTCGCCATATAAAGTGTACAAGTTCAGTTCGACAATACATAGAAGGCATACAAAGATTTCGTGAAAAATATGCAACACACAGAAACAACTGTTTCGGTTTCCCACATAAATATATAAGTACTACAAAACGCGCTCGTGTGTTCGAGATGTTTAACCTAGTGATATTCACTCCTAGACAAGATTTGGTCACAAGATATACCTACTAATCGCGTTAAGAGCAACACAATCAACTACTTGAGTGAAGGCCTCCATAAGTTATACAAGACTAAGTTTAATAATATCTCATAGGAAAAGTATCACTTACGATTTATTAAAGATCAAATAAGTGCCTGCAAATGGGCCCTAATGTTTAAATCTTACAATTATTTTATATTAATACAATATTACTATGAGAAAATCATATTATTTATTATCTAATGCTTACTTTACTTTTATAAATATTAGATATAGACAATTTAGTGAAGCCGGTCGTTTATAATGATATAATCTTAAATAGAAGTGTTTGTCCTGTTCCGCAGATCTGGAGATGGCGCGTTGTGCCCAGCACCACTATTATAAAATTAGGTACACCTAATGTGAAAGTGAGATCGTCAACGTACAACTTTATACTCTACTAAATACATTTTATTATGATAAATATCAAAAAATTGCATACGGTTGCACCTACGACATAAATGAACTTACATTTTTACATTACGACCAAAATTCTCACAGTTTTGTCTTTCTTTGTTCGCTTGTCAGCGAGTAGTACGAGTAAAGTCGTTAAACATTAAACTATTAGGTACATATACTAATAGAGGAATTGGCGTATTAGTCTTAAACAACACTAAGCGACGTGAAGTCGTGCCAATGACACCCACAGAAAAATAATAAATATGTTAAAAGTGGAACGCGAGTACGCGTGATTGCGACACGACATGACCCGCGACAACGACGCGACGTGTCAAGCCTCGTATTCATTAGGGGACATTTGTCCCGCGACCTTGTCGCCCGACACGAATTCTACGTGTTGAGCGACGTCGCGGGGGACATCGCCCGACATCGCAGGCGACATCTACGTGTCGAGGAACAAGTCGCTTGTCGACGCTCCGATAGCGTCGACCTTGCGCGACTTCGTGTCCCTCGACAGTTTCCGACGGCATTTGACTTGTGAGGACGTGTGTTGCTATTTGTTCCGCGACTACCCGCGAATATATACACTTCGTTGGTCCACACTACCAACGCCTAAGTGTTAACACAGTTTGTGTTAACACTTAGGCGACATCTTGATCACAATGCCGGTATGTGGACGAGCGAAATGTCGGTCGACATTGTCGCGGGACAGTCGCACGTAAATATCCTGCGACTGTTCGCGATAAGTCGAGCGACTTTGTCCCCTAGTGAATACATGGCTTCATGCGACAGCGATGCGACGCGACACGCGCCGTGCAACGCTGTCCTAATCGCTTGGCGTGTGCTTGTAGTCGTTCCACATCTCAACTTAACTGCTACATTGACGTACATATTATGAAATAACAAACAAGTAAGCTCAAGTACAACATACATATATATTGAGATCATAATAAATACGACACTGATTTCATCAGAGCCGGTAAACTCAGCGGTAATGCCTTATACGTTATTTACATTATTGCCAAAGATTATACAAGAATATTAGAATACGTTAATTTCAGAAATATTGCATCGAAAAACAACACAATTAAGTATTTAGGCCTAATCAATAATCATCGAGTAAATAGTATAAGTTTATCAAAAAACTAAGTCATTGATTTAAAGTAACTAGCAACACAACAATTTATTTTATATGTACCTACATATTGTACTATGACGAGTGTACTCTTAGCGGACAGAGGACAGCACGAGGTATCCACGCGATCAAACAATAAACTGCACACCTAGGAAATTATCTCATCGTCACAAACATAATATACCATTACGTAGCTTATGAATTATAATTTGAGGTATTAAGTATTTATACTTGAACTTCCTTAAATTTAGAAGGAAATTTGGCAAAGTGAATCGCCATTAAAGTGACGTAAAATTTGATCCAAAATATAATATAATATCTAATGGGTAAATACACAATAAGTTTGATACATAAAAAGTGATTTTCATGAATGTATTCCTAGTTGTTATATACACCTCAAGATTCAATAGCGAAATTACTGACCCGATGTTTATCTGTTCGACTTCACAGACAGACAGAAAGTATATATATATATATATATATATATATATATATATATATATATATATATATATATACATTTACATATACAGTTTTGTTGATGTGAAAAATTATGATGATTGTGCCAATAAGTCTTTGCGAATATGCTCGCGTGCCTTAACCTTGAACGTCCAACGATTAGCAGCCATCCTGATCTCCAGGGGCAGAGAATTCCAAAAATGAACTGATTGCACAGTGAAGGAAGAGTGGACAAGGCCAGACGTGTGAGAAGGGCATGAAAGTAAGAGATAGTTAGAAGAGCGAAGATCTTTTGAATGAATCGAGCTTAAGAATTGAATATTAGACATTAAGTATACGGGAGGACTTGGAGAATGAAGAAGAGAAAAAAGAGTCGTGAGAGTGCGCAACCTTCGGCGCTGACGAATGGGCAACCAGCGAAGTTCGGAACGAAAAGCAGACACATGGTCATATTTGCGAAGATTAAAAATAAATCGAATGCAGTTATTGAGAAGACGGTCAAGTTTATCGAGAAGGTGTGCATTCAGGTCGAGATAACAAACATCACCATAATCGATGACCGGGAAGAGTAAAGTTTGCACCAGCGTTACCTTTGTCTTGACGGGAAGAAAATGTCTTAAGCGATAGAGAGTTCGCAGGGACCCAGTAATTCGCTTACTCACATTCGTGACTTGAGCTTGCCAACTAAGAGATTCGTCGATATGCAATCCTAGGTTTTTGACACTCGAAGTTACCTTTACTACAGTTCCATCAAATAAAATCGATGGAAGAGATAGTGCCTTAACTCTGCTCATCATATGCTCACGATTACTTCCTATAATAATAGCCTGGCATTTAGAAGGGTTGCTATGAAGTCCAAAGCTATCGGACCAATGTTTAATAGCGGTCAAATCATTGTTCACAGCGTCTATGGCAGCAGTTAGATTATCTACCGTGGCCTGAGAGTATAACTGCAAGTCATCAGCAAACAAATGATACGTACACCGAAGGTCATGGGTCAGGAGATTAATGAAAAGAGCAAAAAGAAGAGGAGATAAAATACCGCCCTGTGGAACGCCAGAGTCCAGAACTCGCCAAGATGATAATGATTCATCAATGCGAACCGCCTGCTGACGCTCCCGAAGATAAGAGGAAAACCAATCCAGTGCATCAGATGAGACCATAAGATGGGAGAGGATGGATAGGAGAATATCGTGACTGACGGTATTAAAGGCGTTCGAAAAGTCAACCAAGACTAACACAGTAACCTTGGAATCCTCAACGCCCGCCCTAATATCGCCAGTCACTTTTAACAGGGCAGAGGTAGTACTGTGTCCTGGCCTAAACCCTGACTGAAGAGGACTTAAAAAGTTGTTGACATCTACAAAGTGAGATAATTGTTTATGGACACAGGCTTCCAGCACTTTGGAGATGAAACCACATAAGTGATATATAAATTATTAAGTTTGAAACCACCATATTTAGAGTAGGCATTCACGTTTCTGTTTTTCATTTCTGTATTCAAATAGGAGTGCGGGATACATTCCATTGTCTTCTTGTTTTTCAACACACGGGAAAGGCACACACATTTACTTTAGAGCTGTTTCATAGTCATGAGAACGTTCACTCTTCATTTTAGAAAAAAGAAATACGTAAATACACAGTTCTTACCTATGATTTTGTAATATTAAGTTCGTCGTGTTTTAATGTAAGTTAAAATTTATCCAGGTAATTATTAATGTTACGGCAAAATGTGATTTATAATATTAACTGCGTCAAATTTAATTTATAAACAATGTACCTAATTGTTCTTTGATGTACGAAATATATGAAACAATTTAAATAATTTTAAAACGATATTTTACTAGTTGAAAAAGAATATTTTGGGTACCTACTTAAGTAATGTTCTATATCACTCTGGTGTTAGAATTTAATAATGTCTTGTTTTAATCACAGTAGTTCCAGCCATGCCATTATCAAATATCGCACTCTAAACAGCAGTTTCTAGGTCCTCCGAGACTAGTTGAAAATGTTCCTGGCCTGAAACAAACTTACTTTCTTGAGATAAATGTACATCACCTGGTTCAACGATTTAGCCGTAGCAGAGTGGTGATGGCACGAATGTAGCATTTTGTAAGTTTAGTTTTATATATCATCGCCTGATTGATACATAGTCGACTGGCTATCGCTATAAAGAGGATGATGACGATTATAGTGTCAAAGAATCAAGACTATAAAATTTGTGGCAATTGCAATGAAGGGCATTTTACAAGACGAAGAGTGCAATGAACATAAATAGTAAGTAGCAGTATACTTACTCTCCAAGTAAGCAGCCAGGTCGTGGTCCTCTGCGTGCAGTGCAAGCAGGCGCGGCGTGAGTCCGTCGTGGTCGAGCTGAGTGAGCGAGCCGCCTCCCGCCACCAACATGCAACATATCGCCCTCCTCTTATGCGCCGCAGCCTTGTGCAATGCTGTCTGACCCTTCTCGTTCTCCCGCATGTTCAGAATCGCCATCGGAGCAGACGCAATCAGATACTTAACAATATCTCTGTTCCCGTACGTGGAACGGGAGCGACGTGCAACGCGCTTTGACCGGTTGCGTCGATCGACAGCAGCGAGTAGCCCGATGACTGTAAATCCTTCAACATATCGCCCTCCTCTTATGCGCCGCAGCCTTGTGCAATGCTGTCTGACCCTTCTCGTTCTCCCGCATGTTCAGAATCGCCGTCGGAGCAGACGCAATCAGATACTTAACAATATCTCTGTTCCCGTACGCGGAACGGGAGCGACGTGCAACGCGCTTTGACCGGTTGCGTCGATCGACAGCAGCGAGTAGCCCGATGAGTGTAAGTCCTTCATCTTTAAACAATGAATCTATTCAGGAGAGGACAAATTAAAGAATATTTATAGAAGATTTCTTTAAAAATACTTAATGACTTCAAACGTGCTACATCACGCTTGATGACAAGCGGCCATCCGTAGCCGGTAGATGACATTCTTACCAAATAGGCATCATTCGCTCTAACCGTGACTACAGTGGTGCCAATAGGCCATTAATTGCGCGTTGCCAACCCTAAATGGCAAGGAAACATAGAATCTGGCTAGCCCATTCATCCTACTCCCTCTCCTTCTTCTCATTTTATTTTCATTTACCGTGAGAAATTGATACTGTTTCAGCAGAGCGAGTTATTTCATGCTGCAAACAGCACGAATCTACCGCTCAACAATAGGCTTGTGTCCACTAAGAATAAATCGTTTTTATTGTAGTATCTATTGATTCATTATGATTTTAAGATGACAATAAAGTTTATTATTTATTATAAAAAGGTAAGATTAATGAAATTTTAAGGATTCTAAAACTAAAAATAAATTATTTATTCTTGTGACAGTGAACACCAATCAGAAAGCATTGCGTCAAACAGTACGTCCGCCATTCATGTTGTTGACGTTTTAGTAGTAAATACAACTAAAACGTCAAACTTTCTACGAATATAACAAAATAAAAGTGGGTACATCAGACCAGACTTCATTCACTGTTTGTTTTGTTTTGAACTTTGTGATATCTCTCAACCGCCATGATGGTTTATAGCGTTTTCGTGTCAAATTCAAAAAGGTATTTAAAAAGCTGTAATTAGTAATGTTGCTGATCGATTTTTGAAGAAAAAATCAGGTATTTCAGTTTGACATCTAATAAAGAAACGAATCAATAGCTAATTACATTTTAGGACACAAGCCTATTTGGATATGACAAATAGTTCAATATATATTTTAAATCACTAATTTTTGTTTAAACGTCTTTATAAATACTTGTTAAAGGAATCGTATTATTTATTACGGCTAAAGTCAAATCGCGCGAAAAATAAACGATGAATTATTTCGCTCACCGTTTTCAGATCACCGACTTTGGCCGCCTTAAGCAGAGTGTCAGATGTTCTTTCCAATAAATTTCTGAAACAATAACAAACTTTTACTTCTTTGTTCTTTGGGCTCCGTTTTGAATAGCTAGCTAGCTATATGTCAAAAGAGTTAAGTCTCACTAAAGCATTAAAAATAGACACTACTATGAATATTCCTGGCAAAAATTGTGCAATTTACGCGCCACCGGAAGAATATGATGCTGTAAAATAATTACCTAAATTAAAAGTTACTGCCAAAATCCAATGTAAGCTATTTATCAAGTGTGTCGTATTTCAACCATTAGGTATAATATGATGACCGCATATTACGCAAGCCAACTCGCCTTAAACCGTCATTTTTAAATTAACCCTTTTAGGCTTTCAATGCAAACATGTTAAAAAAATATATTGAAGGTAACATATGACGTGGGTGAGTGTGCGAGTCACAGCTGGACGAGATTCGTTTGAAAAAGTTCTTGCTCCATATCCGGTTTCAGGAGATAATATACAGAAATAAGGATACCTATAGATACTATGGCCCAGTTGTACCATCTGTGAATAGGTTATCATAAAGTTAAATTCAAAATAAGTACGATATTTTTATGATGATAAGTCAATTTAATACTGTACTAAATATTGCAAAAACATATTACTGGAATTTGTCTATCCACTTAATATTATCTTAATACATCGTAACAATGAACTGTTATGGCTTACTCTTTCATGTCTAGAATAAAGCCATCTAGGTCTTATTGATCATTATGAATTTCAGTAAGAAGTTGTCGGTTTTCCTTTTTAAAAGATTTTGTTAAACGGCGAGGAAGCGCGGCGCCTAACTTTAGACATCCCTAATTAGTTATTACAAAAGACAGTGAAATACGACGGTTCTTTAACTTTCTCAAATGCAATTAAAATACTTCTGAAAAGGATATTTGACTACAACCGTTATTTTCATTTACCCAATTTGAATACAAGATTTAAAATGACTGAATAAATGTAAAATTATAAACAAGGCAATACTTTATTATCGAGTTACAAAAAAGGAAGAAATATCTACTAAAACTTGAATAAATTTTATTTACATAGATTTACTTGTGAGCTAGGTCGAAAGTTCAAGGATATATTAAAATGATTTAATTCTTCCAATAAATCAAATGCCAATACATGTTTGTTATTCTCTTCTGTGACTTTTAAGGACATGTAGCTGTGACTTGGAAGTAAATGATCCGTTTATATATACTGGAAGTTTGTCCGATTTAAAAGTAATGCTACTGGACTATTGGTGATATATATTATATGGACAAGCACTAATATTTACAATATGGGACTCTGGTCAGAATTTGCCTAGTACGGCAGTTACATATCAGAAAACGAATTCTTAAAACCATCATCCGTCTATCGTTCCGTATTTATCCAAATCCGTTAAGATTTGAATTATTCTAAATTACACAAGCTATTTACTCTTTTTTACAGTATCTTTTAATATAGTATCGACTGGTTTTCAAATAGCTATTAATACATAAATATTACAAGTTAACATATATTGTCAAAATTGTTTTTACTGGTTTTACAACTGTTTTTTGAAATATAATTTACAGAAAAAAATATGGTGGTAGCTGTAAACTTTAACAGTCAATACTATATTCTCATGTTCTATAACTATTTAGTGTCTAATACTATCCATGTTTAGTCTCACCTAAAGCCAAACACTTCTTGCTCAAATCCAAACAACTTTTCATGAATGCTGCATACAATAGAAGAGAGAAAGAGATAGAGTGCAGATTTCAGTCTTGAAACAAGTGTTTTATACTTAGAATTGTCCACTACTATCAGCGTTAAGGCACACGAAAACTTCTAATGCTTTTAAAACTGCTCCATAGCCGAAAAAACGACCGCATCTTTAGTGGAACAAGGTTTCTTTTTCGTAAGCAAAACTAATCGGAAACATCGTAAATAGAAAATGTGTTCCAACGAAAAGTATGCTTGTTAACATTTTATATTAAAATTTCATTCGCGAAACAAAATAAAATATCGTCATAAGTCGGCTCAAGTATGGATAGTCGTGCAATTTTATATTTGCTACACACACTCAAACAAACAAAAAGCGGCAGTAGCCCAATGGCTAATGCATTGGAGTTACGATCTAGAGGTCGTGGTTTCGTACCCCACTCGTTGCATTTTTGATGAGAACCCACTCCTAACACAAGTATTTAGATTAGGTGAAAGAGGTAACCAAGAAGTCAATAAAAACAAATTGCATATAATGTTGTCATTTTAAATCGAACAATAACAGAAGAAAATAGCACTTGGTGTTGCTAGAATCTCGAAATGAAATAAGTAGCCGCTTAGCCATTAAATGGGTTCGATTCCAGCATAGAACAAAATCTTGTGCATTCCACAATTACTGGTAAGTAATTGGTAGACTTCGCTTAGCGAAGTATTTTGTAACTTTTTTTGAAACTTTAAAAACACTATCTGAAAAATATTATTTGTATATTTCCACAAAGTTTAAACTCAATAAGCGAAGCGAAATAACAGCGTTGTCACCAAGAACCTAGAGCTAAAGTTATCATACTCACGTTTTGAACCGCGCTATTGAGTCTTTGGTTGGTTCGTGTTCCTTGGAAAGTGGACTGATGCACAATGGTGGCGACAGCGGTGCTGTCTGTGTAGATGCAGGAGCTACAGGCGCTCAGACGATCGCTGGTGTTGAAGGAGTTACAACTGCTGGTGCTACCACTTCTGAAGCGACAGCGGCTGGACTCGCAGGCGCTTCAGTCACCGTGCACGGAGGTGGTGTTTGTGGAGATAGCTGCTCTTCCGATGACCGCGCTGGACTTCCCATATCAGATTCACTTTTCGAAACAAAAAACAAACAGTAAGACAGTTTTAATATATGTGAATAAGTAACATCTGAAAAAGGTCTATGTCTAATATATATTTTACTTTAAAGGATCTGGAATTAAAAATGGCTTCGAAAAAGCCAGTAATGCTCATGTAGTATTTTCGTACAAATGTTTATGTAATCAAAGTAATTTTGGTTCGTGAGAATGTATCGAGCTCCACATTGTGCGCCCAACGTGGGGTGTTGGGGAGAATAGTCATAAGGTTGCCGAATTTTTCAATCATTGTCGTTTTGTTAAGTGTTCCAGGTATAATGAACTGCTTATAATTATTTTTCCGAATGTTGTTACTCCGTTAATGTTTTTTTCTTAGTCGCAATTTATGTTTTGTTTTTAATAGTGACATGATATTTAGCGCTGTAATGCTGCTGAAGTTTTAGTTACAGTTAAAATGACTTAAAAGTTTGATTGTACATGCATAAATTCAAATATGCCGTCTGCACATTATTGCCACGTATAGCTTCAAAATAAGAAGATTCAAAAGCGTTTCTTTTTCTTACAAAGAAGAGTACAAATTCCCATAGCAAAAATAAAAACGTAGTGCCAAGCTCGTAACAAAGAGATACGGAATAAACTTTAGTTGGTACTGTTACGCCATATATCGGAGAATGGGGGTACTAGCAGAGATTGAATGTATCGGTGGTTTAAAGGTAATTCAGCTACTCTGTACTAGATGGCGTTTTGCTGTATCGAGCATAGACTGTTCGGGATTATTCGACAGTTTTGTGGAAGTATCTAGAATGCGCTAGTGATGTTATCCGGCCAGTATAAATAGAGCGAGAGCGTGCGAGACAGGACAGTAACAATTGAATAGCGAAGCGATCAACAAGAAGCGAAGGAAATAAGTCGGAAGTGTTTAGTGTTGTTCTAGTGGTGTGAATAGTGTGTTTTATTGGTGAAGTGAAAATTAAGTGTGTGTATCTAGTGTTATTGTGTTAGTGAATAAAGTGCAGTTTTTCTGGCATAGTGTATATAATTTATCACGAACCCCAGCTCGTAACAAATTGGTGTCAGAAGAAAGGGATAAATTATGCCGGTTATGCCGAAGGAAGAAACTGAAGGTGTGCGTACCAGGAACCAGCGCCAGCAAGACCTGGACCAGAGACGCTTCGGAGACGTTCCTTCTCCATCGCCTGATGGACCAGGCGACTCCGCGGCTGCAGTGGAGCCTGTAAGCGCACACTCCGTGGCGGTGCCCGACATCGCGGCTCTGATGGCGTTCATGCAAGAGCAGGCCCGCCGTCAAGAGGAGCACGCGCGCCGCATGGAGGAACAGCTACAGCGCGACAAGGAGGAGCAGGCCCGCCGTCAAGAGGAGCAGGACCGCCGTCAAGAGGAGCAGGACCGCCGTCAAGAGGAGCACGCGCGCCGCATGGAGGAACAGCTACAGCGCAACAAGGAAGAGCGGGCTCGCCGTCAAGAGGAGCACGCGCGTCGTCTGGAGGAACAGCTACAGCGCAACAAGGAGGAGCGGGCTCGCCGTCAAGAGGAGCAGGCCCGCCGTCAGGAGGAGCAGGCTCGCCGCCTGGAGGAACAGCTACAGCGCGACAAGGAGGAGCAGGACCGCCGTCAACAGGAGCAGGCTCGCCGTCAAGAGGAGCACGCGCGCCGCCTAGAGGAGCAGCTGCCCCGCGACAAGGAAGAGCACGCCCGCCGTCTGGAGGAACAGCTGGTGCTCATGAAGGACCTCAGCGCCGCAGTGGAGCAGGACCGCCGTCAAGAGGAGCAGGACCGCCGTCAAGAGGAGCACGCGCGCCGCATGGAGGAACAGCTACAGCGCAACAAGGAAGAGCGGGCTCGCCGTCAAGAGGAGCACGCGCGTCGTCTGGAGGAACAGCTACAGCGCAACAAGGAGGAGCGGGCTCGCCGTCAAGAGGAGCAGGCCCGCCGTCAGGAGGAGCAGGCTCGCCGCCTGGAGGAACAGCTACAGCGCGACAAGGAGGAGCAGGACCACCGTGTCCCGACCAGTGCAAGCACTGTAGCCGACAGGAAGCAAAGCAGGCAGCGCTAGTGAGGATGTTAAAGACGGATCTAAGCGACGAATGGAGAGAAGCTTTGCAGAGTGCTCAGCAAGATGACAAGGATGTACAGCCGATTCTTGAATGGAAGAAATCAGGCGCTCCTAGGCCCAAATGGAGTGATATCGCAGCAATGAGCCCTATCGCCAAGAGTTATTGGGCACAGTGGGAAAGCTTGGTCGTCCAGGATGGAGTTCTGTGCCGCAAATGGGAAAACGCTCGCGGTAACCAGTGCCATTTGCAAATGGTAGTGCCCAAAACTAAGGTGCCGGAAGTCTTGCAGCTCTATCACAATGGTGCTTCGGGAGGTCACATGGGAGTTAAGAAGACCCTTACTAAGATCCGGGAGCGGTTTTATTGGCTCCACTGTCGGGATGACGTCGAGGATTGGTGCCGCAAATGCACAAGTTGTGCGGCTGTCAAGGGGCCACATACTCGAAGCAGAGGTGCATTAAAGGTGTACAATGTGGGAGCTCCATGGGAGCGCATAGCGTTGGATGTCGCTGGGCCGTTTCCTGAGAGCCAGGACGGAAACAAATACTTCTTGGTTGTGATGGATTACTTCACGAAGTGGCCTGAAGTGTTTGCAATCCCAAATCAAGAAACTACCACAGTGGCCGATAAGCTGGTGCATGAAGTCTTTTGTCGGTTCGGGGTGCCCTTGGAAATCCACAGCGATCAAGGCCGGAACTTCGAATCTGAGGTGTTCAAGGAGACTTGTCGCGTAATGGGTGCACATAAAACCAGGACCACGGCTTATCATCCGCAATCAGATGGCATGGTTGAACGGTTTAACCAATCACTGGAAAGGTACCTGGCGAAGGTCGTGGAGAGCAAACAAAGAGATTGGGACAAGCACATCCAACCATTTCTCCTGTCATATCGCAGTGCGGTCCACGAAACTACAGGAGTAACACCAGCTTTTGCCAATTTCGGTAGAGAACTCCGTTTACCTGCAGACCTTATCACCGGTATTCCACCAGAATCTCCACGCAATATAACGGATTACGCAACCGAGCTACGCAACAGGATGAACGACGTATACGAGCACATCAGGGAATCTGGACAACAGATGTCTGAGAAGATGAAGACTCGCTACGACCGGAAGGCAAACAACAAAGGCTTCGATGAGGGATCATTGGTGTGGCTTCATAACCCAGTACGAAGCAAAGGAAAATCGCCTAAGTTACAAGCCAGATGGGACGGGCCATATCGCATAATTACCAGGATGAACGACGTCACCTATCGAATCCAGAAGGGGTCGCGAGGTGCACCGAAGATTGTTCATGTGGACCGGTTGGCTCGTTACCATGGGTCCAACGATGTTCGAGACGAACACGTTTAAGAGGGGGGCAGTGTTACGCCATATATCGGAGAATGGGGGTACTAGCAGAGATTGAATGTATCGGTGGTTTAAAGGTAATTCAGCTACTCTGTACTAGATGGCGTTTTGCTGTATCGAGCATAGACTGTTCGGGATTATTCGACAGTTTTGTGGAAGTATCTAGAATGCGCTAGTGATGTTATCCGGCCAGTATAAATAGAGCGAGAGCGTGCGAGACAGGACAGTAACAATTGAATAGCGAAGCGATCAACAAGAAGCGAAGGAAATAAGTCGGAAGTGTTTAGTGTTGTTCTAGTGGTGTGAATAGTGTGTTTTATTGGTGAAGTGAAAATTAAGTGTGTGTATCTAGTGTTATTGTGTTAGTGAATAAAGTGCAGTTTTTCTGGCATAGTGTATATAATTTATCACGAACCCCAGCTCGTAACAGTACTATCCACGTAGGGGCGAGCTGCTTTGTAATTCCAGTACGAGGATGCCAATGTTTGTAAAATAATAAACTTTGTATTTTATTGACGCTTTTAAGTCCCAGTGGCCATTAAATATATATATAATATATTTATATTATTTATATTATATTAAAGTAGACATATACAGTTGCTTGCAAGATTTACGGCCATACCACCACTATCCGATAAGTAGCAGATAAATGAATTGGCACATAAATTAATAGAAATTTCGTTCATATTTAGCCGTAGTAATCAGTAGGCCCAGTTGCCTTACTCATCAACAATCTGGAAGGACTCAATTAGCAACTGCTATTTGACTTCATTAACAAGGAAATATACAATTTGTGAATGTTATAATAACGTGAGATACTCGCTTTTAGTTTTAAGTTTTAAACCTGCAACAATAGATAGATAGTACCGAAACAATTTTGTCGATATTTGATACGGAGAAGTTTGAACCCTTTAGGGAAGGGCACATATGGTACGGTACACACGTAGGTGATTATATTAGCGAACGAAATATTTTAGATAGTATAGCAGCAAGTACCTATCAATATCTAAGAAATATTATATTTTGTACTGGCCAACGGACCAAACTAATGTGTGGTGACATTTTTGTAACAATATTTCATGTTTAATAGGGGGTAACGCCACTATTGAGCATCGTATTATTATAATGCAATAAATGACAGTAATTTATTATTCATAAACAAATAGGTACTTATATACAGATGTACAAACAAATTAAATGGCAAGATAAAATGTGCGCACAAAAGGAAAGTAAACACATCAATATTTCTAAACAGTATTTACATTGAAACACATTTGTTTATATTGTATTATTGTGGTAACCGTAGACGGTGACAATCATGTTTTCCTGAATGGTAGGATAGAAGGATACTTGGTTTTACTGGGTTACTGAGTACTGGCAGAGTGACGAGGTACTTGTTCAGACTGACGACGTGACGAGTATAATAAAACTATTCTTGAAGTTCGGTATCGGTAAGTGGTAATAATTTATTTATAAATAGTGGCAAGCTATATACAAAAATTTACGTTCAGAGAGGTTGCTAGTGGCGATGAGCACAATATCGATATTGACCATTAAAAGGAGACTTACAACTAACGGTTCTTACATGACTACGTATTATAACTAGCTATAAACACAATTTGATTTACATCGGTCAACTCACTCTAACTAGCGCTCTGTCCTTCACGCACACTTTATAATAAAGTGGCACACTGAACAAAACTCGGTGGCCGCGATGTTCGTCGCTAGTCAGATGTAATGCGTTGGCGAGGCAGGTGGACGGCGCGCTCGCGTATGCGACGCGACGAAGCGTTATCAGGTCTTATCAGTTATCAGCTATCACACTTATCTGTTGATTACGCTGCGTAGGGTTGTGCGTACTGTGCAAGTAGGTATGTACACGTAGTACGCCACATTATCCCCCCTCAAGCGAAGCGTAGGTTCTGTTTCACCTTCCGACCGGATCTGGTGACGTATGTGCTCCGTGCTTGAGGTGCCGCTGTCTCTGCTTCGTCCGGTGTCATGTTCGAAGCCTGTGCGGGTGAAGTGCTTGCTTGAATTCCTCTGCTGTCTGAAACTTCGCCGCTGTCGTTGCATTGATGAGCTGGCTTCAGTCTATCTATAGACACAACTGAAGTGCGAAGTGGAAGTTGTAACGTAAAATGTTTGCCATCTGCGCTGCGCTGTATTACTTGATAAGGCCCATCATAAGGTGGAATGAACGGTTTTCTTGCTATGTCATTGCGCACAAACACATGTGAACACGTAGCGAGATCTTTGTAGACGAATGTGTTTGTCGGGGTGAGCGAGTTCATTGTATCCATCAGCTGACGAACGAATACTGCGTCTTCAATGTTCGGCTTTGTAGGCACGAAAAAATCAGATGGTACTCGTAGCGGTGATCCGTATGTCATCAAGGCTGGGGTGACATTTGTATCTTCACGCAGGGCTGTACGGAGACCTAGTAGCACAGTAGATAGTTCTTCACTCCATCTATTGCCGGCCGCTCTAGCCATCAATGCAGCTTTCAGTGTTCGGTGCCATCGTTCTACTTGTCCGTTTGCTTGCGGGTGGAATGCAGTTGTACGTATGCGAGTGACGCCGAGTTTCTTCATAAGCGCGTTGAACAGTGAAGACTCGAACTGTCTACCTTGATCCGTAGCCAGTCGTAGAGGGCACCCAAATCTTGATATCCATCCATCGTACACTGCCTTCGCTACTGTTTCTGCAGTGATATCACGTGTAAGTACTACTTCAGGCCATTTGGTACATCTGTCAATCATCGTCACTATGTAAGTATACTCGTTAGACGGTACGAGTGGTCCAACTATGTCGACGTGTAGATGTTCAAAACATGATGATTGTTGGAACTTGCCGAGCGGGCTGATAACGTGCCTTTGAATTTTCGCGCACTGACAGCCGATGCACGCTCGCGCCCAATCAGTGACGTCCTTGTTTATCGCCGGCCAAAAGAATTTGCTTGACATATTTTTCCTTGTTGTTCGTACTCCGGGATGACATAAGTCGTGTTGAGCTTTGAATGCTACGACACGAAACGTGTCTGGTAGGTATGGTCGTATGTTATCAGTCAATGTTTCGCACCAAATCGGTCGTTGAACTCCGGGTAGGTTAATTTTAGTAAACTTAAGGCGAGGTTGCAGTACAGTGCGTAACTCGACCTCACCCCCCGCAAAAACAAAAACACGGCGGTGGCGTCGGCGAGTGAGCGGGGGGAGGGGAGGGGGGGTTTCGTGTGTGCGTGTGCCACAGCGCAGCGTAAAAAAACCGTAGATGAGTTATGCGAACTTCAAAAGTGGCACATGAAAAACTGGCTAAATGTCTCATTTGGCTTTAGTCGCGTACGCGCTGCGGTTGGAAGCGCTTGCTCTTTTACTCGCGTGTGTGTGCGTTACATTTGAAAATGCCGTCGTGTGTAATGAGATTTTGCTAAAGTAGTTAAACTATAGTAGGAAAATGACTAAAAGTTATGGAATCACTTCTCATTCATGAGTATTACAATATTACAACGTTTTATTTTCAATTTATAATAAATTCAGTATCACAAATAATAGAGTGAATAAAAAAATTGGCATTTAGCGAGTGTAAAAGAGAAGCAGTATTGTGCGTGTTCAAAGACTAAAAAACAAAGTATCCAGATGGGACATTCGTAATAATAAAATACTGATGTGTGTTTTTGTCAAGTAATAAAAGTGATTTGAGGCTGAATCAACACAATATATTATTATTATAGAAATACAAAATCATACGTAAGTTACAAACATTGACGGATGATCAAAGTCCATTCACTTGTTCTTGTTTTTCTCCTTTTAGTATTAAACAACTAAGTAGATGGTACTGCACAGTTTTCGCTGCCGACCCCACGTACCCCTGGCAGTACCCCTGGGGGTATGGTGGGTCTTTCAAAGCTTAACCGTCCTCCCAGATAATATTGTGGAGGATAAAGGTGTGGTGTTCCTCCAACTAGTGGGAGGATCCTCTAACCAGGCTGGGTGATATTGCCTGGTGGACTGTCAGTCCGACAGACGTATTTGAGATGTTGTATATATACAACTCGGCGCGCGAACTCTGCATGTGCGATTCAGCACCTTGTTATCCGTCGCATTGTGTCCGATAGATGTCGCCGTGTTGTTGTCGTTGAGACTTCGTCGTCGCTCGCTAGGTGGCCTCAGTTGAATGTAGCTACCGCTACAATATTGTTGTGTAATTAGTTTATTAATTTCAGTTCGTTAATTTCAAGTTCTACTATTTTGTGGGATCATTCCCAGTATAGTAGTAGTATTGAACAATTCTATGATAGAACTGTACTAATTCTATTAGCACAACTTGATGAGGAGAACAGAACTAATGGGATAAGTAATAGGAAATGTCCCAGTCTAGTTCTATGTATGTTTTTACAAGGGTATTCAATAGAACTACTGGGAATGATCCGTAGTGTAACGACATCGCGCTCATATATCCGAATAAATAATTATGTTTTGTAGACGTTCATTTGTTTAATGTGTAAAACAAATGAACGTCTACAAAACAAATGAACGCCTACAAAATAAATGACTTACAGAAAGTGATCAGCTATCGATAGTGATTGCAGAAAACAGGTGCATGCGATTTTCAACCTAATTGACATTAGTCTGAATTTATAATTTTATTACCCTAATATTGCCAGAAGGCGAGAAAAAACAAAAAAATAGTTTGTCATGAATTGTCAATAAGGTCGAAAATCGCATGCACCTGTTTTTTGCAATCATTATCGATAGCTGAACACTTTCTGGTAGTCATTTGTTTTGTAGACGTTCATTTGTTTTGTAGACGTTCAATTGTTTTGTAGACGTTCATTCGTTTAACACATTTTTATACATACATATTTATTCGGATATGTGAGTGCGATGTTGTGACACTACCCTTGTAAAACATACATAGAACTAGTGGTAAATTTCCTATAACTGTTTCCCATTAGTTCTATTCTTCTCATCAAGTTGTGCTAATAGAACTAGTGGGGGAAAAAGTATCACTAGTTCTATCATAGAACTGTTCAATAGAACTAGTTCTATGTAATGATTTGACAGCGCAAGGATGATGATGATGACGGGTCTTCAACAGTACCACAGATTATACCTATAATATACAAAGCATTATAACCATTAGCAGTAATACCTAAACGTTTTATTCTCTTATTTATCTCCTTGTTGCACTATATCATCGTACTAGCGCTTGTCTTCGCTTGTCTAAAAATACAAAAACATAAGTAGTAAGTCATTATCATACGAGAGATAACACTGTTCAGTTTAATGTCCACGTAGCACGTTGGTATAACACTACGAGCATTTCAGCCAGGAGTACGGTTAAACTTTAAAAGACCCACCATACCCCCAGGGGTATTGCCAGGGCTACGGTGGGTCCGCAGCGCAAAGTTTTTATATTAACGTACTGTTTTAGGTTTCCATTGAATGAAATGTAATTTTTTAATAAATGTTATAAATAAATCACATCGACTTTTTATTTCCCTACCTTAAATGAATTAATCAAATTTAGTTTGAGGAGAATTGAATTTACTCAAGACAGACAAAGTGATCATGTCGCATCTGAGTCAAATTATTGTTTGTGAAACGGTCAGCATGATGTCACAATGCGCTTCGCTCCAGAGAGTATATTATGTTTATCTCTATTTCGCTCTTGCGATTAGATGTGCTATCTCACTTACACTTCTTATCTAATTCTTAGTGTGTCGTTTTGACATATTTATATTAGTGTGCGTACGCTTTTCGCGATGCGTGCTACTCGTAAGCTCCGTCATGTTACCTTGTCAGTAACCTGTCTACGGTTTCTTACTAGTAAGTCTATGGTTTGAACGATTGAGTTTGGAATACGAATTACTTTGTACTTTTGCGAAAACGTACATGCGGGGGCGGAGGGGGATTTTGCGGAGCAACGACGTACGTCCGCCCTCAATCACGCCTAGACAGGCACTGATGAACGGCCGGCGAGCGATATAATGCCAACATTTTGTCAATTTTTTTTCTTGGAGAAAAATGATAACGAAATTACGGAATCTGTTTTTACCATTTATTTTAAAATAAAGAGCTGTTTCTATTGATAATACTTTCATATAAATTCATTATGGCATCTCTAAGCAGTACACGTTTAAAATTGTGATTTAGTGCCATGTTTGAAATTTTTTTTTATCGAGCTAATCATTCCAAATCGTGTTTCTATCTTTACGATTTACTAGAAGATATGTTCAACTTTTATACTTTAATTTTTATTCATTAAAAATATCATAGTTCATGGGACTTTCAGACGTTCAAAAATCTTAAAAAGTACTGCAACCTCGCCTTAAGGTTGGGTTGTTTCATACAGAATTGTAGCTCAGTGTCGATCTCTTGTTCTTCTGCTAATTTGTTGTAATCTATAGTTGAATGTAATACGTCGATCTCCGCTATACGTGATAAGGCGTCCGCGGCTTCATTCTTATCACCGTGTATGTACTTGATGTTATTGCAGAATTGACTTATGTAGTGAAGCTGGCGTTCTCTCCTCGGTGTATCACTGCTACTTGGTGTTCTAGTCAGCGCGTATGTTAAGCGGTTTGTGATCTGTACATATGGTGAGTTCATTGCCCTCTATGAGTCGGCGTAGGCTTTTAACAGCTGTGTACATTGCTAATAGTTCGCGATCGTACACACTGTATCTTCGTTGCGTCTCACTCATTGCTTTTGAATAGAAGGCAAGAGGTTTCCACGTGTCGTCGATCTTTTGTTGCAGCACTGCGCCGAGACTTGTATCAGACGCATCGGTGAGTAGACATAAGGGAGCGGACGGAATCGGGTGAGACAGAATAGTAGCGTCGAGTATGCTTTGGCGGCAATGTTCGAAAGCTTTCTCTGAGTCGGGTGTCCATTCAATAGGCGACTTGTCGTTTTTCTTGCTGTTGTGTAGATATTTGTTGAGTAGGTATTGATGATCGGCTTGATGAGGTAGGCAGCTGCGATAGAAGTTGATCATACCTAAGAATCTTCTAAGTTCTTGTACTGAGGTAGGTTTCGGGTCATTGAGTATGGCTTGAATGCGTTCTTCCGTAGGTTTGATTCCTTCAGGTGTAACTTCGTAGTCAAGAAATTGTATTTTGTCCTTGCCGAATTCGCATTTGTCGATGTTTAGCGTTACTCCGTAGTTGTTGAGTCGCTCGAGTACTTGATGTAGATGGCGCCCGTGTTCCAATGGCGTTGCTGAATGGATAAGTAGATCGTCGACGAAACAGAATACGATGTCATCTAGCCCGCGTAGAACTTCATGCATAAAGCGTTGAAACGTTTGGCCTGAGTTGCGTAAGCCAAACGTCATGCAGTTGAATTCGAAGAGACCGAAGGGCGTTATTATAGCTGTCTTCGGTGCGTCTCCGTTTGTATAGGTAAACTGAAGTAGGCCATCTTCATGTCTAACTTTGAAACTATTTTCTTCCCGTGTAGTTGGTATGTAAAATCTTGAATTCTAGATATGGGGTACCGATCGGGAATAGTCACGGCGTTAAGTCTGCGTTAGTCGCCACACACACGTAGCGATCCATCCTTTTTCTTGACGACATGTAGTGGGCTTGCCCAGGGACTGTGTGAAGGCTTGCAGATACCCATTTCCATCATTTTCTCGAACTCCAACTTTGCCGCTTTGTACCTGTCGGGTGGCAGTGGGCGTGGCCTCGGCGTAGATTGGTTGGCCGGTCGTTTCAATGCGATGCGTTACGTCGTGTTTGGCGGGAACTTTGAGTGACATGGGTCGTAGTACATCTGGGTATTTCTTGAGTATGTTATGATAAGCGTGATTGTGGCTTATCATGTAGACGGCTACTTCGCTACTCTGCACTGTGATTGCGTTAACATGGAGGTCGGTGACACGATCGATGAGTTTTCTTTGGTGAAGGTTGTTAGAGGTTATGGACTAAAAAGAGAAACACTTTTATAAATATTCACTTGATATTTATTCACTTTGAATATCACTAGGAAGTATATAAATGTCCGTTCACTTTGAGAGCGTTTAACAGAGTGAGCAATCATTATAATAATGATACCCTATTTATAAAAAATCTAACTGTTAAATGTTGCCATACTATTTGTATTGTTTTACACTTAAATATAAATTTAATAATTTAATTTTTGCATACACAATAATAATATAATCTAACACGCCCCCTCAAAAATTTAAATTATACTATTCAAACAACAGATCATATATATCACTTCCAAGTGTTTGCTGGGAGTACATATGCGTAAACATGGTCCAACATTTGTTGCTAGGATTAGGGAAAACCCAGAAAAACCTAATCAGACCATTTCAATCATTTGTTAATGATTATGACATAAACTTAAGAACTCGCTGGTAACGGCTTAGTCAAAACATCAGCTAGTTGGTTACCTGTTGGAATATAATTTAATTTAATTATATTTCTCTGAACTTGTTCCCTTGAGAAATGATATTTAATATCAATATGTTTTGACCTCTAATGGTTAGATGGATTATTAGCAATGCTAATGCAACCGTTATTATCTTCAAATATAATAATAGGTTTCTTAATTTGTATATTAATACTTTCTGCTAGAGACTTGAGCCATAAGGCTTCTTTCACAGCCTCGTACAGGGCCATATATTCAGCTTCAGTAGACGAAGCTGCCACTGAAGTTTGTCTCTTTGGACACCAAGTTATAGTACATTGTTCAAACAATTTTAATAAATAACCGGTTGTACTTTTTCTATCAGAATAGTCATGACCACCCCAATCAGAATCAACATATCCACATAATATATTGTCATAGTTATTCCTTTTATAGGTTAACTTTAAATTCATAGTACCTTTAAGAAATCTTAATACACGTTTTAAGCAATGCCATAGTTCTTTATTATTATTTTGTGTATAACGGCTTAATATATTGACCGATGTACTTAAATCAGGGCGAGTACACAACATAACATACATTAAACACCCTATAAGGTTACGACATGGTGCATCATATTTATCTTTCAGATTTAATGAGTCATAATTCAACTTAGCTTCAGTAGGGGTACTAACAGGGTTGCTATCGATCATATTAAACTTATTCAAAATTGTTTGAATATAAGCACTTTGATCTAATGTAATTTTGTCAGAATACCTTGTTACTTTGATACCAAGAAAAAAAACTTTATATCATGCAAATCAGTCATTTTAAATTTAGTCATTAAATAACCTTTGAATTCATTCATTGCATGAATGTCAGCACATGTAATAACCAAATCATCGACATACAATACAACATATATATTTTTCTTGATATTTCCTTTATCTAACATATATTTACACCTATCAACTGATGAATTTCGAAAACCTTTATCTTTAAGAGAACGTTCGAATATCTCAAACCAACACCGTGCAGCCTGTTTCAATCCATATAATGCTTTATTTAATTTACATACATAATTATTAAACTTACATACAACGCCTTCAGGAATTTTCATATATATTTCTTCCTTTAAGACGCCATTTAAAAATGCAGTTTTAACATCCATATGGTGAATGAATAAGTTATGTTGGTTTGCAAAACTAATTATAAATCGAAAGCTAGCTATTCTAGCGACAGGCTCAAATGTTTAATTGTAATCAGTAAGATACTGTTGACTGAAACCTCTAGCGACAAGACGAGCTTTATATCTTAAAGGTTTTCCAAATTCATCATTTTTAATACTAAAAACCCATTTACAATCTATTATATTTTTATTCTCTGGTCTTGGCACCAGAGTCCATGTATTATTTATTCTATGGGATTCTAGCTCATCTTCGATAGCTTTCTCCCAATAAGACCCACTATCAAGTGACTTTATATCATGAAATGATTTAAGTATAATACATGCAAATGATTGTGCACCAAATAAGCAATCATCGTCACCATCACTTTCCTTATAACAAATAGGGGGTCGACCCTTGAGCCTATCACTCCTTCTAGGTAAATCAGATTTTTCGCTTACAGGTAAAGAATCGTTTTCGATCACAGGTTCACATGGAACCTCATTTAGCACGTTGCGAATTTCGGTATGACTTGCTAGTTCATCAGATTTCGAATTATCTGATTTAGGTATACTGGTATCTTGAGAGTCTTGAGACTCAATACAGATATCACTTTTGTGATGAGAATATTTCACATTATTCCCTTCAGGCTTTATTGTAGGCCTGGATACCAGAAAATTTACCTCGTCGACTATAACATCTCTAACAGTCATATACCTTTCGCATTCTGTGTTCCATACCTTGTAACCATTTGGACAATAGCCCACCAGTATGCCTTTCCATGACTTGTCGTCAAATTTACATTTACTGGTTTTATTATGGACATACACAGTTGAACCAAAAATCCCAAGGGTTTTAATATTCGGTTTCCTATCATGCCACATCTCATATGGTGTTTCATAAACATTTAAGGCTTTTGTTGGCGAAATATTTATTAAGTAAACAGCAGTTAACACTGCTTCCGCCCAAAATCGCTTATCTAGCTTTGCATCAGTTAACATTGAACGAGCCTTTTCGGTTATGGTTCGCACCATACGTTCAGCTACACCATTTAATTGTGGCGTTCTAGGAACCGTTAAGTGATAACTAATACCCTTTGATTTACAGTAATCTTTCATTTCGGTTGATAAATATTCGCCACCGTTATCACTATACAAAGTAACTAATTTAGAATTAAACTTTGACTCACTTTTCGCAACGAAATCTTTGAATGCCGAAAACACATCTGACTTATAAGTCAAAGGGTAAACCACACAATAATGGGTGAACAGATCGACAAACAAAACAAAATAATTTTTATTATCAAACGTTGAAGGAGTGATAGGTCCACATACATCTGAATGTACAACATATAGAGGTCGCTTTATGTATTCCTTATTCTTCATTTTATTTAAAGGTAGTCTAGCCTGTTTGCCATTTATGCAAGCTTCACATAAATTATTGGTAGGTAATATGGATTCAATTTGACGTACATCTTCAATCAAATTATTACATTTTAATTCTATAAATTTAGTGTTACTAATATGACCCAGGCGTTGATGCCATAAATCATAATTATTTATACTATCCTGGCGTAATTGGCAAACAGAATGACTCCCCCTTCACATTACTAAAAGGTATCACAAAATCTAAAGTAATTAAATTATTTAAAACATTACCTGTCATGATTATTTTACCATCCTTCAAAATGAGTGTCCCATTCCGATCAATAATTATGTCCAGGCCAGCCTTCTGCATCCTTGAAACTGACAATAAATTGTACGGTACTTCAGGGCAGTACAGAACATTCTCCAGTACACCTGGAACACTGTTGTTGCTCATAACATGTATTATTTTTAGCAACAGAAATATTTATTGGTTTACGTAAATATTCATATGTAATAAAAATATCATCCCTGTTTATAACATGATCAAATTAGCTCCTGAATCCAACAAGAATGTAATTTTGTTTGGATTATTATCTTGCTGACACTGTCCAGTCATAAATGCATAACCTGACAAGTCATCAGATTTCGACTCTTGCGATAATCCGACAGTTTAAATCGTTCTCGTTCTGTCCGCCATATTTTTCTGTTTATTCGTCCGTTTAAAATAAAATTGGTTGCCTGTAAAGTCGGTATACGGGCGAAAGTTTTACGTGACAACGACTTTGAGTGGTAAAATAATTTTAATGTGAATATTCATTCGTATAGTAGGAAGAAGGATGAAAGACGCGTGCCTTTCACTTTTTATGTCTGTCTCTCTCGCTCTTAGGCGGGACGCGTGCCTCTCACTCGCACTCATTGTGAGCGCATAACGTGAGCGGAGCGTAACGCAGTTTCTTGAAGTGTCACCCGGCAAACCAATTTATAAGACGTTGTCACGTCAAAAGCAATCCTTTTTGATGTGGCCCTTGCGTCCACAAAAATGACATTTTATAGATTTCGTTTTATTCTGCACTTTAAATTTTTTATTATACTGATGCGGGTAGTTCTCAAACTTCCGCTTATAAGTCGTTCCGTTTTTATTTTCAACATGTAAAACTTTTACACTTGTGTCACTACCCTCATTCTTCAATTTAACTTCGTGTCCTAATAATCTGGTTTTGACGAATGCGAGGGTTAGGTTATCTTCGGTTAATGTTTTATATTTATCGCCGGCAAACGGTTTAATATTCCTTTTTTGTTTTAAATGTTCCATTACTCATGTTTACAGCACTTTTTATTCCACACGATAGAATAACTATTTAAACACTATAGACAGTCGGTAGTTGTAACTATTTTTTTTTTACTGAATTTAGAAACGCGGCACTGGGCCCATAACCTGTTAGAGGTTATGGACTAAAAAGAGAAACACTTTTATAAATATTCACTTGATATGTATTCACTTTGAATATCACTAGGAAGTATATAAATGTCCGTTTACTTTGAGAGCGTTTTACAGAGTGAGCAATCATTATAATAATGATACCCTATTTATAAAAAATCTAACTGTTAAATGTTGCCATACTATTTGTATTGTTTTACACTTAAATATAAATTTAATAATTTAATTTTTGCATACACAATAATAATATAATCTAACAAAGGTCGACTAGTAGCTTGTGTTTTGATAAGAAATCTGCGCCCAGGATGGAAGTCTTAACGTCGGCAACAATAAATGTCCATTTGTAACTTCTACGTAAACCTAGGTTGAGCTCGAGTGTACGCTCTCCGTAGGTATGTATTTCTGTGCCGTTCGCAGCGAATAGTTTGCAACTGTTCTCGGTAGTTTTCAATTGATTCTTGTTTCTTACAGCAAGGACTGAGATATCGGCTCCCGTGTCGACTAGAAATTTTTCTCTGTTGTTGATATCAACGACGCATAGGCGGTGGCTTGGTTGGTTAACATCGACGCCCGCCACAGTCGATGTACGTTCTAGTTTTCCCGCTTCGATTTTGAACACGGCGACTCGCAGTGACGAGCTTCATCGCCGTATCTGTAGTGGTACTTGCATAGCCAATCGGAATCGCCCGGCTTGGGCGCAGTGCGGGGTCGTGATCTTGAGCGTGACCTTGAGTTTTGACGCGGATTGTAGTTATTGTAGGTACCACGATGCGTAGACTGTTGCGTTCGGAGTTCGGCGATTTCAAGTGATAGTTTTTCTATCTGTCTTGATAATAGGTCGAACTGTAGACTTTCGATGGTTGTAGTGCAGCACGGCAAATTCGATTGCGTTGGTGGTACAGTGGTTGTGGTAGACACGGCGGCGACGGTAACGGGTTCGAAATGCTCGATCATTTTGTCTGCCATTGCGGATAGAACTTCTAGCGATGATTCGGTGTTTACTGAGAGCACGGCGTGTACTTGTGTGGGCAGTTGGTTGAGCCACATCACTTTTAGCGCCTCGTCGGTGAGTAACTTGCCGCTCAAATCTCGCATTTTTTGTAACAGCTGACTTGGTTTCATGTCGCCGAGTTCTAGGCCACTGAGTAGTTTTTGCAGCTGGCGATGGTCGGATTCTTGGTATGACGATATGAGCCTGGTTTTGAGCGCAACGTACTTCCCCGTAGCTGGTGGGTTTAGTACGATGTCTGCTATTTGCTCGAGATCGCTGCAGCCCAATAGCGGTACGACCAGGTAAAATTTTTGTTCCTCGCCGATCTTGCTAGCCGCGACGGCGGCTTCGAACTGGGCGAACCATAGCCTGGAGTTCTGACGCCAGAATGGTGGAAGGCCTGCTGGCAGCGATATGGTTGCCACGTTGCTCTTTACCGTGGTTACGGCCTCGTTGTGGTCATCGATCTTCTCCATAGTGTACGATAGGTATGTTTCAGCTTTCGGCGTAAGTATAATTTCGGGGTCGAGGGTCACCAATTTCCTGAATGGTAGGATAGAAGGATACTTGGTTTTACTGGGTTACTGGGTACTGGCAGAGTGACGAGGTACTTGTTCAGACTGACGACGTGACGAGTATAATAAAACTATTCTTGAAGTTCGGTATCGGTAAGTGGTAATAATTTATTTATAAATAGTGGCAAGCTATATACAAAAATTTACGTTCAGAGAGGTTACTGGTGGCGATGAGCACAATATCGATATTGACCAATTAAAGGAGACTTACAACTAACGGTTCTTACATGACTACATATTATAACTAGCTATAAACACAATTTGATTTACATCGGTCAACTCACTCTAACTAGCGCTCTGTCCTTCACGCACACTTTATAATAAAGTGGCACACTGAACAAAACTCGGTGGCCGCGATGTTCGTCGCCAGTCAGATGTAATGCGTTGGTGAGGCAGGTGGACGGCGCGCTCGCGTATGCCACGCGACGAAGCGTTATGAGCTCTTATCAGTTATCAGCTATCACACTTATCTGTTGATTACGCTGCGTAGGGTTGTGCGTACTGTGCAAGTAGGTATGTGCACGTAGTACGCAACAATGTTAAGTGGGTACGTATATATGAAACAATTTATCAAAAAGTTATATTATACAATAAGTAGACATCACAATAATAGCTATAGAAATGATTGATCATGACATGATATTCATATTTACATAGCGAAACGACTTCCTATTATGAAAATTACCAACAACATGAAAGTAAAATTTGGTGTTATTTTAAAGCTTTCTGACATATTTTTGCACCGTTTAAAAAACTTTCATTTTACCATTTTTCCGTCTGTGTTTACACAGGTGAACGTACACTACCCACAAACATTACATTTAATTGGAATTTGTTTATTTTTCTCGATTAAAGTTTTCAGCTGCCATCTACACTTACGAATGTTTTAACGTAAGCTCAAAGGCTAATTCTCTCGCTTCTATAAATTACTGGTAATATTCATTGATTCGAATAATCGAATGTACTAGGTATAAGTACAGTATAATATATATTGTGCTGAAGCCATAAATGAAATACAGTGAATGGAAGGTGACAACCGAGTTAAGAGGCATTCGAAAAATCCAAATGGGGTAGAATATGATAATGATGACATTCATGACAAAGGAGTAAAAGCATATCATGAACACTAACCACGACTGCGACTCTGGCACATCGAGTGACATCGCGGCACTGGGCGTATCAACACTTTGGGAGATGTCGAGGTACGCCGAGAGTCCCGTAGTGGTATCAAGTGACACCGAGGCGGCAGTTCGTTCTAATGAGCCAGTAGCCGTCGTGTCGGGATGCGCCGTGGACTCGGTGTCTGGCGTGTGGAGCGCTGCGTCCAGAATGTAGATGTTCTCGTGACCGATGTCCGTTGGGTAATGCAGGTTCTCCTGCGCTTTGTCGATCCGGAAAAACCGTTCTGCTGTTACAGCTGTTGAAATAATTCCATTTACAGATGCTATTTGGCCTCATATTTTTAGATCGAATGAACTGTTTTTGTTTATGTCACTCGTTAGAATATACGAGTATACCTGAAGGCACTAATTACCAAACAAGTACTAAAATAGAGAAGCAGACGGAGTTTTAGATTTAGACCTTTTAAACAACTTTATTATTTATTTCATTTCGATATTTGTTCTAATGAATTTCAGAGATACTTCGCAGAACATTTACAGTAGTAAATATATTACACAGCTTGGGCTAGAGCTAAACTTAGGAACTATATTTGGCTGGGATGTTTATTTGACCCAGTTCAAATAATTGAAAACAATTTACAATCCAAAAATAGATTCATTCGCATTTTATATCATTCTACACATAAATAAGTTTTATTGACTTTCTGATGTTAATAAAGAAAACTAGTCTTAAATTATGATCCGGCTGTCTGACACTCAACTCAAACTCTACGGGGCTTTTCATATATTTTTTTATTTTTTATTTATTTGACTTCTTGCACAAAACAATATAATTTGTACAAAGGCGGACTTAATGCCCAAGGCATTCTCTACCAGTTAACCTTTGGGTGGTGCAGAGACGAATCAAGGTAGGTAAACTACTAATCAAGATACATAAAATATTACGTATAAATATACATATATACATATAATTTAAACTTATAAAATAAATATAGTACATACCTACAATATATAAATACATATATATTCCTACTTATATACATATGATATACATACACATAAATATACTAGGAAGATGATTCTGCCGATTGTTCTAATAACTGCCATCGTAAGCTAGCTTTAAAAAGTTCACGAGAAGAGGACATCCTAATTTTGAGAGGGAGTGCATTCCACAGAAGAATAGCCTGGATGTAGAAAGACGAGTGAACGAGAGTAGAGGTATGAGAAGGACAGAGAAGAAGAAGATTATTGGTAGAGCGGAGATTTTTATCAAGGCTGCTGCAGAGATATTGACATTGAGGGGATAGATAAGACGGGGCATTCGGAGATGTTAAAATAGAATATAGTGTAGTGAGCGTACGTAGATTACGACGTGCACGGATAGGCAGCCATCGTAATTTAGAGCGGTGAGCGGAAACGTGGTCATATTTACGGAGATTGAAAATGAACCGAATGCAATTATTGAGAAGTCGGTCAAGTTTGTTGAGTAGATCTGTATTCAGGTCGAGATAACATACATCACTGGTTCGGCGGTACACCGAAACCGTAGGTTCTAGGCGACTTGGGAAGGATTAATGGAATGGACTGTATTCAAAGGATAGCGGGTTTTAGTCGCCTAGGATTGGATACGGGAAGAGGATGTAGGATTGGAATGGGAGAGATGATTGTGAGTGGGTATAGGATATTCCAAGGATGGAGGGCACTTACCTTATACGGCAATCTTCTTCGTTTCCGAAGGGCAGTCTCCTGGTGGTTTCATGATGCAGCTGCTTGTTTTCAGTTCACTACACAGTCACTTCTACTTGCGAGCGGTTTATATAATCGCGGTAATAACTATAGCAGGAGCGGCGCGGTGATGCGGTATAGCGGACGCATATAGCGAATCCAATGTTCTTGAAAGTTCTGGACTGTCTCTCGCGTCGACGTTCCGCGGCGACCAATCCGCGGAAGGCAGTGCCCCTTCTTCGGGAATGGGAGACAGGGACGGAAATATGATATCGCTCGCACTAGAACAGCATGGAACGATTGACGTTGATGCGATTAGTTATAGATAGGAAGGTAGATGGCGCTACCATATCCCCCGGCCCTAAAGGGTTGCCTTTAAAAAAAATAGAATTGAACTTAGCTATGTTGGGTGTACTACCGCATAACCCATCAATAGGCTAAGACTTTACGAATTTAGATTAATTAACTTTAGCGAAAACTACAAACGCAATAATAGCGAAAACTACTAACTAAATACTTAAACTAAGAGGTAGGTCCAACTTCAGGCTAGATCTCACTGAGTTGAAAGCGGACAGAGACGTACAACAGGGCGCACGTAACTCCCTTTAGCGGTTTTCACGGTAGCAACGCGAGTTGTACCGTCCTTGGAAGTATGCAATTTCTCTACGATGGCTAACGGCCATGAAAGCGGCGCAGCATTATCATGTATTATGACGACCAACGTACCTTCCTGTATAGGGGATGCAGGACTATTCCACTTGGATCTAGCCTGAAGCTGGTGTAAATATTCCGCACGCCAGCGCCGCCAGAACGACTGCACGAGTTTATCCAGCAGAGTATGTCTCTGGAGCAAGCTTGAAGAGTCTGCTTCAGGAGCCGGAAATGACGATAATGGCACTGTGTTCAGAAAATGTGCAGGGCTTAACGCGGATGGTTCTGCAGGGTCACTACTCAATGCCGTGAGCGGACGCGAGTTGATCAGTGCCTCGACTTGTGCAAGGATAGTTAAAAGCTCTTCGTAAGAGAGGATCTGTTGACCTATAACCTTGAAGAGATGCGTTTTAATTACTTTGACCATGCTTTCCCAACATCCACCGAAATGTGGTAATGCTGGTGGAATAAACTTCCACTCAATATGATTTATGGAAAGTTCTTCCTGAAGACGAGTACGATATTCTTCCCTGAGAAACTTATAAAGGTCACGTAAATAAGAGCTTGCGCCCACAAAACAAGTGCCGTTATCGGTGTACAAACACTGTATAGGGCCGCGCCGTGAGAGAAATCGTTTAAGGGCTGCCAGGAATGACACCGTGCTTAAATCTGTCGCAACTTCAATATGCGTAGCGCGCGTCGTTAAGCATGTAAAAATACATAGCCAGGCTTTACGGCTTTTAACACCTCGACCACGCACTGGCGTATACTGCAGTGGTCCTGCGTAATCACAACCGGTGTGTGTAAACGCTTTAGCAACCTGGTTGACGCGCTGGCTAGGGAGATCTGCCATGGGAGGGAAGGTCGGACGCGGACGAAATTTGAAACAGACGTTACATTTATGTATTCTGAGACGAATTATTCGTCGAGCGGCTAAAATCCAATACTTATGCCTAAGTAAGGACATAAGCAACTCCGGACCGGCATGGAGGTGCTTCTTGTGATAAAAATCAACAAGAAGGTCGACAACATGATCATGTCGCGGCAGAATACAAGAATGTTTGTAATTATAAGGTTCATCCGAATTTGACAGACGACCCCCAACGCGTTTGACGCCGTGTTTATCGAGAAACGGCTTGAGTCTAAGGATAGCGGGAGAACAAGGTACATTGTCTTTTAAATTTTGAATGTCGTTACTAAAATGAACAGCTTGTACAGCTCGTAGTAACTTACATTCTGCGAATTTGATATCAGTACTTGATACAAAAGTCTCATTAGGTAGGTGCTTAAGAAACCTATAGACATAAACTATGGCGCCGAGTAACTTAGACCACGATGACATGCGTAGAGCGAGTGCATAGATGGGAGACTCCGCAACCTCAGCAATCACGGGATAAGAAACAGACTTCCGTTCGGGTACATCTTCGTCTTCTGCACTGTGGTCAAAGGGTTGCATGGGCCATTCTGACGGATCATGGGAGATCCAAGAAGGTCCACGACGCCACAATGGATGGTGCAAAAGATAAAGTGCAGTGACACCACGAGACAAACAATCTGCGGGGTTCTCAATACCCGCGACGTGATTGAAACAAGTAGCAGGAACCAGTTCAATCAATTTGCTAACGCGGATGGCGACAAAAGTCTGCCAGCGATGAGGAGAAGAATGAATCCAAGCGAGCACTACTTTGGAGTCGGAAAATGCGTATAATTTATTAATGGGGTAGTGGGGCAAAACTGTGTCTTGAACCTTGCGGAGTAACTGAGACAGCAGAAGGGCCGCGCACAACTCCAGTCTCGCAACTGAAATGGTTTTAACAGGCGAGACCTTAGACTTGGCACAAACTAACTGCACCGAGTAGTTAGAACCAATGCGGACTTGCAGATATACGACTCCGCCGTAAGCACGCTCGCTGGCGTCAGCGAAACCTATCAAGTTGATGGTACATCCATCTACCAACCCAAGATGACGTGGAATAGTAACTTGATTGAGCGCGGTAAGCTCAATACAAAACTGGCCCCAAGCGGCGACAATATGGTCAGGAGGTGTTTCATCCCACTCACACTTTGATAGCCAAAGCTCTTTGATCAAGAGCTTGGCGTACAAAATTGTGGTAGCCACAAAACCCATTATGTCCCATAGTCGAGCCACTGTGGACAGCATAGTGCGTTTGGTGCACTTATCATCTGGTGGTGAGACGTCAAACCGAAAACTATCGCAGGATTTGTCCCAGCGTAAACCGAGAACCTTATGCGGTACAAACTTCTCAAACTCAATGTCTGGAGAAGCCTTATGAGAATCTTGTATGCGTGCGAGAACCTCCTTAGAGTTGCTTGTCCATTTGACAAGATCAAACTGGCCTCGCTTGAAAAGCTGAATAAGCTCTTCACAAAGCGAAATTGCTAGCGGAGCGGATATGACACTACAGGCAATGTCATCCATGTACAAAGCGGAAGTGGCAACAGCCGATGCGGCGGGCAAGTGATCGCCTTCATCAGCGATCAACTGGCGAACAACTCGTAACGCGTGATATGGGCTAGACTTGAGTCCAAAACAAACACGATTGAACTGGTACACAGATAAAGGTTTTTTCTTGTCAAAACGATAAAAGACCCGTTGAAATCTACGGTCAGATTCGCGAACGCCGATATTGAGAAACATTTGGCGGCAATCAGCTGACAGAGCGATTTGGAAAGGACGAAACTTTATTATGATGTTAAATGAATCATCCTGTAGATTGGGGCCGGCATGCAAAATGTCATTAATCGACTGACCCGATGTAGTTTTACAACTAGCGTCTAAAACCACACGGAGTTTAGTAGAGGTTTTATCTTCGCGAACTACGCAGTGATGCGGGATATAATATGAGGGCAGAGAGTTGCCCTCGTTGTTTACAACTACACTCAAAAAACCTTTATCTATCTAGTCACGAATAACGTCATTATAGGCGCTGCGTAACTTAGGTGATGCATCAAGTTTACGTTCCAAGCAATGGAAACGTCTGAGCGCAGCAGCGTACGAGTCGCCTAACGAATAAGGGTCACCACAGAATGGCAACGCCACAACGTATCTGCCACTGTCGTCACGAACAGTGGTAGCGCGGAAATGCTCTTCACACTCGAGATCTTTACGGCTAATCGAGGGCGGTGCGGTAACCTCTTCAAGCTCCCAAAATCGCTTGAGAAGAGAGTCAATATTGTTTTCTTGAAGAACAGAACAACAGCAAGACGTAACGTATTGAGAAGTATGTAATGTAGGTACGGTACCCATAATCACATACCCAAATACCGTCTCAATAGCGGGCGGTAAGTTATTTTGCTCATTACGTACCACTTTAGTAAGTAGCAAGTGCGGGAATATTGCGGCTCCGATCAAAACATCAATATCTGCCGGATTCGCAAACTCCGAGTCCGCTAGTGGCAATGACTCGAGATGTGTGAGAAGCGACACGTCCACATTAGCGTTTGGCAATATGTCCGTAATACGCTCCACGATAAGGGAAGAAATGTTAAAATTAATATCCCTATCAAAACGCGAATGTATTTTAATATCTACGGAACCCTTGCAATGTTTTTCTGATCCGCCTATCCCTCGGATTATTGAGTTCGTATTTTTAAAGTTATTCCATAATCCGAGGCGTTTGAACAATTCTAACGTTATTAAATTGGTCTGAGATGCGCTATCTAGCAGACAACGTACCATGTGCGGCGACCCATTAACCTCTCGTATGCTGGGTTACCAGACATCATTATAAATCTATTGTGTCTCGTGCAGATCTACTCTTAAGTATACGAAAGGTTAACATCATATATGATAACTTGCGCTGTCGCTAACAGAACAGTCTTAGACGCCATACATGGTGGCCTAGCACTGCTCTGATCACTACAAGCGCGCGAAGGCCGTCCGCGCGTGCGTGCCGCCCGCGCAATGGATGTCGTACACAACGATATCTCATTGTGAGGCGTGGAGGGGGAAGTCACCGTGGCCTGCACCTGTGAGGTAAGTGTGTCAAGGTTAGCGGCTTGGCTTGACAACGTGTTACCTTTATCGAAATGAAGCAATGAATGATGTTTTTTATTGCAGAAGCGGCACTTTGTCTTACTAGAACAATTACTTGTTTTATGTTTTATGCTTAAGCAATTAATGCAAGCTTTGTTATCTTTTACGCATTTAAAACGAGCGGTTGCATTCAAATTATCGAAGGCGGGACACTTATATAAATGGTCGTGCACTATATTACTGCACAGACACTTCTGTGAATTATTACTATTAGATTCCGAATATGTTACGTAAGATTGTGGATTAGGGACCGAGTTATTATTACTATTTCGCGATTTATTCAACCTTTGTTTGTTGCTGTTAGTGTTAGACGGGCCAGGTGAACCAGACTGCGTATTATGAAATATTCGACACTGATCTTTGATGAACGAAATAAAACTATCTAGTGTAGGTATTTTATTATTGCGTTCCGTCATCTCGAATGCGCGAATTGTATCAGTGTCAAACTTTTTTAAAGCGAGTTGAAGCAACATAAAGTCGGAAAGATCTTCTAATTTTAAATTCCTAAGAGAATTAACCGCGGTTACGAAGTTATCAATAAACAGCTGGAAATTCGAGACAGACGCGTTGCCGGACAGTTTGAGATTTAAAGCTTGGTCAAAGTAGGTAGACGCTAGGACGCGCGTGTCCTGATATCTATCAAGTAGTGACTGAAATATAACCTGATTATTCTCAGCACTGGGTGTGACACCTGCAAATACGGACTGGGCCTTCGGTGACAGTTTACCTATTAAATAGTACAACCTGTCAGCATCTGTCAGAGAACCACTATCGTGCACTGTAGACTTAAAATTCGCATAGAATAACGGCCAATTTAGTATATCTCCGTCAAACGACATAATCTCGATTGGCGGTAATCTCGGTTTGCGGGCAACGGGCTCTGCTGAACATTTACCCTCCAATTGCGATTGTATACGCTTAATAATACAATAAAGATCTTCGAATGAGGTATACGCCTGATAGTTCGGTTTTTCATCAGGATTGATAGAAAGTAATCTTGCGTTATAATCGTCTAACAACTAATGAAAATCTGTTCGAATACTATCTACTGTCATACAATAACTGAGAAATGCTTCGCTATTACTGTCAGACATAGAAGTGGTTTTTGAACGCTCGTATATGTTTTGAATGCGCTCAAATAAAATATTGCGTTTTGCTTCTAAGATTGTCATCTCTTTGTCTTCCGACACGCGTGACTTCTTTTGTTGTGACATGCTTACGTAAGTATAAGCTAATGAGAACGAAACAAAATAAGAATATCTAATGTACCTATTATTTTACCTAAGTAGGCTAAGTAGGCAACACTTTAGAGCTGTGGGTTTAAAAGTTCCTTGAAATATGAGATTTATAAGACAACTATGATAGTTCCAGAATTAATAATTTAGTAAGTAGGTAGCTACATAAAAGTTTACCTACTGATGCGGGCGAAAACAACCATGTGACGGTTATGTGAATATATTAGGAGTATAGCTAGGTGCTATAACTGCCTAGGTATAGCGATATAACGTATAAAAACGTAAATGAATCCGACTCGTATGGATCAAAAAAAATGGTTCGGCGGTACACCGAAACCGTAGGTTCTAGGCGACTTGGGAAGGATTAATGGAATGGACTGTATTCAAAGGATGGCGGGTTTTAGTCGCCTAGGATTGGATACGGGAAGAGGATGAAGGATTGAAATGGGAGAGATGATTGTGAGTGGGTATAGGATATTCCAAGGATGGAGGGCACTTACCTTATACGGCAATCTTCTTCGTTTCCGAAGGGCAGTCTCCTGGTGGTTTCGTGATGCAGCTGCTTGTTTTCACTTCACTACACAGTCACTTCCACTTGCGAGCGGTTTATATAATCGCGGTAATAACTATGGCGGGAGCGGCGCGGTGATGCGGTATAGCGGACGCGTATAGCGAATCGAATGTTCTTGAAAGTTCTGGACTGTCTCTCGCGTCGACGTTCCGTGGCGACCAATCCGCGGAAGGCAGTGCCCCTTTTTCGGGAATGGGAGACAGGGACGGAAATATGATATCGCTCGCACTAGAACAGCATGGAACAATTGACGTTGATGCAATTAGTTATAGATAGGAAGGTAGATGGCGCTACCAATCACCATAGTCGATAATAGGAAAAATCAAAGTTTGCACAAGCATTGTTTTTATTTTAGTTGGCAAGAAATACTTAAGGCAATAGAGACATCGCAGTGTTCCGGGGACCTTTTTACTGACACTCGCAATCTGTGCGCGCCAGTCAAGAGCAGCATCAAGATGAAGGCCGAGGTCCTTTACACTGGGACTAAAAGGTATGACAGATCCATTAAATATAATGGGGGGAAGAGCCTTTACATCCACTTTGCACGTGATACGTGGGCTTCCTATTAATATAGCTTGGCATTTATCGGGACTCACTGACAGGCCAAATCTGTCAGACCAGTCCCGAATCGTGTCAAGATCTCGGTTCACCTCGTTGACAGCAGTGCTGAGATTGTCTACTCTTGCCTGGGCGTAGATCTGAAGATCGTCGGCGTACAGATGATACGAACTGTGAAGATTGTAGGTTAGGAGGTTTATAAATAATGAGAAGAGAAGAGGAGAAATAATACCGCCTTGAGGAACGCCAGAGTCAATATCACGCCAAGTTGATGAGAGTTCATTTACGCGAACTGACTGCTGTCGTCCTCGAAGATAAGAAGAGAACCATTCCAGCACGTCGGGTGAAATCATATAGTGGGAGAGGACGGCAAGGAGGATATCGTGGCTGACGGTGCCAAAGGCGTTTGAAAAATCTACCAAGACCAATACTGTGATCTTGGTATCCTCCACGCCCGCCCTCACATCGCCAGTCACTTTCAGTAGTGCCGAGACAGTGCTATGGCCGGGTCTGAAACCAGATTGTAGTGGTGAGAGAATATGGTTTTCGGAGACAAACCCGGACAACTGAATTTATGAACACATGCCTCAAGCACCTTTGATAGAAAAGGAAGAAGGGAAATAGGTCTGAAATGAGAGGGGAGAGAAGGATTGGTGATTTTTGGCAAAGGACGGATCAAGCCTTTTCGCCACACTGATGGAATCAATATCTATTAGGTGTATTAGCCCCAGCTCCGCATTTCTGCTTACTTATAGAAAGGTAGACCAATAAGAAAATATTTGGTAGACCAATGCATACTGAAGCGAATGAAATAAACATATTCAAAAACTTGCAGTCGACAAACCACCAATCGGTGAGATTCGAGTAGGCTTGAGATTCTTTGATCATGCCCTGAATGAGGGCGCGCATTAGTTCCAAGTCCGCGGCAGGGTTCACATCCAAATTGCCAACACGTTCCGCTGTAATAACAATCTTATTTTTAAAGGATAATCAATGAAACTGACAAGATAACGGCGACAATTCACAAAAGTAATGTGCATAACGATTTAGAGATGCCTATCAAATTACCTAAGTCGGGTAGATAAGCATACATTTTCATAATAACAAAAACGTCGAGCTGATCACCTTCCATAAGTTTGGATTTAGTTATGGTTGTCTTGCTGACCGCCGTAGGGCCCGTAGGCATCTAATAAAGTGATAGTTCTAGAAATAGGTATTACGTATTTTCTTTCAAATCAAATGTTCTTTTCAACCCATGGGGTGATTAAGCAAAAGGGTTGTAATTTCGAAAGTGTAACTGTTAAGCATTTATGATCAGTTATCACCAAGACAATTTATGATTAGGTCTACTCAGAACAAGTGTACATGGACACTTTTTTTGCTATAAAAAACCTGTAATAATCTGCGCGCCATGGACGCGTAGAGTTGACCAAGTATACCATTATGATCAGTGTCCTAATCCCTGGTAGAGAAACAAACATAGCAATAATAATTACCTATAGATTTGTACTCTTTACACTACAGTTGAAACATTGTACATACATTTGTACACCAAAATCACGCAAAAAAGCCGAAAGACGTGTGATGGTCAAAACAATTTATTGCATTGATTAATATTTCTTTTTGAGTTAGTCTAGAAGCAAAATTATTCGACATTTGTGCTTACGTAATTTATTTCTATTACAGTCAATGTTATGCGGCATGAAACAACGTTTATGGCACGTAGCTCTACTTTATATTGGCAACACGCATAAAGCAGCAAATATTTACGTGTCTATGATGTAAATGATATTTCATTCTTAATTCTATTATAAAGAAAGTTTCAGAGGATGGATGGCTAGATGTTTGTTACTTTTTCATTGCAAAAGCTACTCAACGAAATTTTGCAGTAATATAGTTTGTACATTAGAATTTTTTTGTTTTTTTAAATTGAAATAGACGGCAAACGAGCAGACGGATTGCCTGATGGTAAGCAATTACCGCCGCCCATGGACACAAGCAACACCACAGGACTCACAAGTGCGTTGCCACCCTTTTGGGTTGGGAAAAGGAATAGGATGAGGAGTGTGATGAGGGAGAAGGAATAGGGGATAGGGCCTCCGGCACTCTCCTTTGCCTTACTTGACAGTATTGAGCTCTTTTCTATTATCGTTAGAGGAACTTTAAAGTGAACATTAACACACATAAACTAGAAAGGAAGCTTAACTACAGAGAACCCATCGCGTATTCACAATAATAGTTAAGGAGACTCGTTAGTTGGGCTGTTTCAAAATAATCTGTGTTGTGGCAAGACAAACGGTAATCCTAAGTTCGGCGTTAAGCCGATTTTCGTAAAACATGTAGCGACAACACTTTTAGTGAGACGCAGAATAAGTAAGTCGTGATAAAAGGGTCGCCCTTATACAAAACAGCTATAACAATAGCTATTTATTATGTAAAATTAAGATCTGCTTTTGAATTATATAAATTTTGCTTAGTTTGCTGAAGATGGGACTAATTATTACAATAATGTAGAGACGAACTCAGTGTGATCTGTGCAAAAACGACGTAGAGAGAACTACATACATAGTCAAATTTTTGAACTTGCGCAGTCCTAGCAAGTGAGTAATCCTCTTGCCGCGTTCACCAAAGTACAACAATTGTCAATTGTACTAAAATGAACACACTTTAATAATTACGGAAAGGTACCACGTAATCGTTCAGTTAAAAAATGTAATACCTACCAGAATTGTTTTCCAGTCGGGTTGGCTACGAATGCTTTCCTTTGAACGAATACAAAAGCTTTTGAATTCAACACAAATAACAAACGTCGGTCGACGCCTCGGTAAATAAAATGCTTAAAGTGCTTATAAAGTGTCATAGAACCATTTTAGTAGTTTAGAAGAAACTAAAGTGTACTTAATATTTATATTCTACTTTATAGTTTTAATAATCGTTTGAGCTAGTTAAAGATTTAAATCTGTACGATCATACTTCAGGCAAAAGTTTTATATTTTTTTATAGACTCACGCCTGTAACCCCGACGGGGTAGGCAGAGGTGTAATATTACACCCACATTTCGCCAGGAATTTTTACGTCCCACGTAATAGGGGGCGAGCCTATTGCCGTACCGGGCACATTACCAGACTCCGTGCTGCTACTGAGAATTTCCTAAAGGCAAAAGTTATTATGTATTATTTACGATTTCAGTCAAAATGCGGCTTTGATGTAGGTACATCAAAGTTAGACACAAGCTATAAAGGGCAAAGACAAGGTTTTAGAACCTTTTAATACCTCCGTGGTAGGTACAGAGGATAGCGTATGGGCACAGAATAGATAGTACGTATGGGTGTTCTGATAGGGAGGTCTCATATCCGGGGTACGATTAAAGGGTCGGGCAAAATTGTTACTGAGTTTTTCCGAATTCTAAGTAAAAGCACGGTCCGAAGTCTGGCAATGTAACCGGTAATGGCAATAAGTTCGACCCCTATTACGTGGGGCCTATACACTGCTATTTAGAGATACAGTGGCCTTTAAAAATAGTGATTGAAATTGCAAATATATAGCTAAAATAAAATAAAGTTATTCGGACCGTGCACGTCAGTGAGCTCTCCACGGTATAAACAACCAAAACATTAATCCTGACATATTTACAGCGCAAAACTAAATTACTTTATATGTCTTATAAAATAAATATCACATTAGCATTGTTCAGCGTAGCGTTTTGACACTCAGTGTGTTAAATTGAATTCATAAAGATCAAAACTTAACTAAACGAGCAAACATTTTTTCGATTCAAAGGAGTCAAGTGTATTAAACCAAACTTTGTAGCGCAATCACGTCGTCGCGCGGCATGTGATTGAGTAACACAATTTTCAAAGTTTACCCGAGAAAGCGCGAGTTGATTTAATAAATTTGTTAAATAATTACGTTTGTTACCTGTCTTCGCGAGCAATTCCTTGTCGTAATGATGCCTCTCGTAGTCAGCCATGGTAATGAGATTCACTGTGAGCATTAGTTTGTCTAGTGTGGTTTGGCTGTAACAAACAATACATCGCTATAGATTTTTGGCAATATCGATAAGTGGCGGGCTTTGGTTGGTAAATACAAACAATAACAACATCAAATATCAACACCGCTAGAGCTGTGCCTAAAATCTTAATATATAAAATCCTTGCGTTACTGACTGACTGCCAGACATGCTACAGCCGAAACTATTGGGCCCAAGAAGCTGAAATTTGGCATGTGTGTTCCTTGGGGACCGTACGGGTGCACTACGAAAGGATTTCCCGAAATTCCCACGGGATCGGCCAAAATGAGTAAATTAAAAAAAATTGCAGGCGTAGCTGCTGGCGTCCTCTAGTGTGAGTATAAAACAATTTGCCTTTCTAACTTTATTATGTTACTACTGTCACAGTCAAATAATGGTCTTTATACTGTGCTACTGTTATAATGTGACAGTTTATGATGGTGGCTGGATGAACTTACGGTGCTGTAACTCTGCCGGGTTTCCTCTTAGCGAGCATGGTGTCCTGATTGAGCCTCGACAGCGTGATCACAGAGGGCGCCAGTCGACACGCCTCACCGTCCACCTGCATGGGTATCAATCACTTTCGTGGTGACGATCTTCGCCGTCTTGCACTGAGCTATCCACGTCCCGTGCCCGCCCACTTGCAGCAGTGGCTGTACATTTTAATACAGCACCTTAATAAGCTTATTAACAAAGAGTTTTATGAAAGCAGTGCCCGTCTATACACTAAGGGGCAGTAATTTCATTTTTAATTTTGTTCGTTAGTGTTCGTTGCAGGTATTATATATAATGTATTTATTATTTGAATTATTCTGCACTTTTAGTACTATTATGAATATAGCCATGTTTTGAATACAACTAATAATATATTTATTTACTTTTACACTAAACTGTACGATTTAACTTAATGCCTTGACCAGTATCTGCCAGTCTTCCTATATATCTATATATTACGATGCCACCTTGTTCAATGAAGTGTATTAATACTTCATTGAACAAGGTGGCATAGCGATCGTTCCTAGCCATATTAATCTAGGGCGCCGATTCTACATAGAGTGCAGTTTAAAATCACATATTTAAGATAAATAGATATCTACATATACCTATTTACATGTAGGTTCCTAATGTAGTTTATAAACATATTTTATTTTCAAGTGTAGTTAAGATAACGATGCCCAAATATCCCGCACTTCAAAACATTTTGTGGCAGAAGGGTATTGATTTTTAAGTCAGTAAAACAAGACCACAAAAATGAGAATCGTGTAACATGGTCAAAGCCAATGTAAACGCTACTAGGCATTTAAAATTGTTAAATATATCTAAATTAGATAAAGGATGATCCCGCTTTAAGACTTAGTTTATGTTTTTGAAAAGCTTAAAACGGTAAAAAGAAAATTGAAGTGATGTCAACCTTTATAAGGTTTTATTATTCTTTGGGAATCCTGTTACCACAATGGCTTACAATTGGCCATTTTCATTTATAAAAAGACTTCTCATAAACATCACAGATTCTAAAATATTAAAGCTACAAATATGAGAGCGGAAAACAGATTAGGTGCAAAGATCCTTAGTTATTTTGAACTAAGAACAACAAAAAAGAACAGACAACTCCCAGGAATAAATCCTTTTCGCGGGGGACTTAGCAAACATACAACTAACAATGAACACCCAGACTCGAAACTACAATTTATGGATCACACAAAGTATTGTCTCGTGTGGGAATAGAACCCACAACAGTCGGCGCAGTGTCAAGCGACGAGGCGGCCGCTTAAACCACTACGCCAACCGTGCAGTCATAAAAACATATAACTTATTTGTATACTTCTTGTTGACCCCTGTGAACTCAAACATGCAACTTTAATACAAGTGTGTAAACCCTTTGCAGTTTCGGGTCAACATTCTTAAAAATATTCAAAGTTCAAGTCTATAACTTATTCCGTTTACGAGCTAGAAGCCCGTGACGTACGGACAAGACGGACAACAAGCGTGACAGTTATAAAGTGTCCTTTCGCCCCTTGGGTACGGCACTTTTTAGTGTTAGGTATATTTACATTACATTTCAAACAAACTATGTATGTTTTAAGCAATACAGCTGAACTAAGTCTAGTAAGAACCTTAATTTGAAGCTTGTAAATTTAAATACGTTTAAAATACTGGTGTGCCACCAACTTACCAATTGGTAGGTAGTTAATCCGACCACTTCAATTAAGCCATCTTCAGTAGAGGGTTCAAAGGCGCCCCCCGACTTGTTCCAAGGGTGAGAGCCACCCCCGTAGCTGTAAACAAAGAACAAATGTCAATATCTTACAGTATTATACCTAACCTTTAAGTATCTGGAGACAAAAACCTCACAACACTGGGGAATTTAAATATATATTTTTTGTCAGTTGCGTCGTTGTTTATTTATAGGTACTTACTAAAAAGCAATAGAAATGTGATGTCATATTTTAGCATCGATAAAATCTCCGAAGAAGATAGTAATGTTGAAAATATCCAAATAATTTATTTTTAAAATATGTATTTAAAAATATTCAGTGATAATGTAACTTCGTCAACAGTATTTTTTCATATCTTGTATGACCAACCTAAGCCTCCCATCATCATTGGCAGATTAATTCTTGTTTTGATTCTGTTTATATTGTTATATATTATCTAAATCATCAAATTTAATTTCGAAATATCAAATACTGAAATCTTTCTGAAATGTGAAATGTTTGATTTTCCTCTTGATATTCAGAATTTCAGGATCGTTCCATTCTTTATCCATCATAATTCTATCTTATTCAATACTTAAATACGTGCACATGTTTGTCATACCCTGTAGGTAAATTCGAAATACGTGAATCGAGAATTGTCTGTCTTCAAATTCCATTGTCGATATGACATTTACATTTATACAGAGCATTTCACGGAACACAGCGTATCGAATACACATATGGAGTTATTGCCCGCGGCTCGCGTGGCAGTCGGTGGTCACAATGTTTTAATCGCAGTAAAAAGTACCCTATATTAATTTCCAGCATCCTGTCTCAACACACAAAAATCATACCATAACATCGCTCCGTTGTGACGTAAATGAAGGACAAATAAACAAACAAAGACACTTTTAATTTCATACTACATATAACAATTTGGTACTTCGTCCGACCCGAACTCATTAAAATACGGTTCAGCGTAGTCGTAGAAATATTTCTATGGCACATTACGCACTACATTTGATAGCTAATCAAAGGTAGTAGAGCCTTGCTGATTTCAGTACTAATGGGCCTGCTTGACCGGGGAAGTACTACCCTCTCACGGAAAATCGACGTAAAGTAACAGTACTTAATCTGTTGCGTTTCGTTCAGTGAGTGAGAGTGCCGGAGGCCCCATCCCCTATTCCTTCTCTCTCATCCCACTGCTCCTCCTATCCCTTTTTCCAACCCCAAGGGGCGGCAACGCATTTTTGACTCCTCTGGTGTTGCTTGTGTCCACGGGCGCCGGTAATTGCTTACCATCAGGCGATCCGTCTTGCTCACTTGCCGCCTATTACTATAAAAAAAAGAAAAATACCTATTTCTATCAAATTCGGTGCGTGAGTTAAGTGTACGGAACCCAACAACGTTAGCTTCGTCAGCACATCTCTTCCCACCAAATGATCTAGATAATCTTATTGTCATCTTAGCATTAATTTATTATAAATACCTTTGTAGATCTAACATTAGCGATTACTATTTTATATCTTAAATATACTGTTACGCTGTTATAATTAAATAAAGTATTTTTTTATAATTAATCTGAGTCCAATCACTTAATTGGCGCAGCCGGTAGGATCTCTGCAGTTACTCTGTATCGTATCCAAATCTACAAAGTATAGTTTGACGTCTGTTTCTACGGTTTAGCAGAGATCGCCGAACAAATAAATTTATTAAGTTGGAACTCAAGAGGCTGACGCAGTGTGAGATTATAGTAATCCAGCAAGGAGATGGGAGAAGCTACGGGACTGTGAGTAAAACTTTTCACTATCCTTTCAGTTTTCCTTTATACTTTACCCTCTTTGTTTTAAATATATGTGTGTTGTGTGTTATTAGGGATTAGAAAACGCCGTGATAACATTTTTCTTTCATTACGATATACTTCTCGTAGTAAAACGTTAGAATATTTTTTTCCCTATTCTTTTATAATTGTGTGTAGCATATATAGCTAAAAATGGAACGTATTGAGAAAGTTCCAGCTGAATTCATAAAACTTATTCCAGTATTTTGTGGGGATGCGAGACAGCTCCCACTTTTCATTAAGAAATGCGAGTATATTTTAAACACCTTCAAAGGTGGCGATTTACAAAACGAATATCTGTTTCACGTTATTACTAGTAGGCTCACAGGCGAGGCAGAAAATTTAGTAGGAGAAAGGGACCAAATTGATACTTGGCATGAATTAAAAACGTTATTGTCACAGCATTTTGGCGACCCTAGAACCGAAGAATGTGTAGTATTAGAGTTGGAATCGATGAAAATCCAATTTAAAGAAAGTTATTTAGACTTTTGCCATAGAATACAGAATATTCGCAGTGTATTGATCGCTAAAGAAAACGAAACAATAGCCGATGCTACTTTACGACAGGCTAAACACCATATTTATAACAATTCTTCACTGAATGTTTTCTTATATAATTTACCGTCCCATTTAGTTAAATTAGTACGTTTACGAAACGCCAATAACTTAGAAGATGCATTAAGAATTGTGTTAGAGGAAGTAAACTTTGATACGGTTTATGACTCGAAAAACCCATTTAAAAAGTCATTCCATAACAACTCTCAACGGCAAAACTATCCACCGAGACAGTTGTTCGGTACATATGCACCTAATAAACCCCAGGTTAGCAACAGTCACTATAATTCACAAAACCATTCAAGTTTTAATTCGCATAATAACTCGTCGCAATTTAGAAATCATAACTTTAGATTTAATAATGTTCAAAACGATACAAATCGGTGGCCTCACGCAACTAGGTCAGCACAGTGGCGGAGTCAGCACATTCCGTCGCCGGCGCATGATGCACAGTTGGCGAAGACGGGGTCAAACACCGATGTTACGATGCGAACTGCTAGTTCTAGACGCGTTAATTATACAAATAATGATGCATTTATATGACATATCATAATAATGATTTTAATTCGGAACCACAGCCGAGTACGTCTAGCGATAGCAATTCGGTACAAAATTTCTTCATTCAACCCTCAAGCAGAGAAAGAATAGTTTTAAATTGTAATAATGATCGTTCACTACCGCATATTATTATACCAGAACTGAATAATGCAGTTTTTATGATAGACTCAGGCACTACTAGGTCGTTTATTAACCTAGGTTTGGCTATGAAATACTATAGAAATAATATTTATAAAGAACCCTTCGAGGTAGTGAGTACTCATGGCAATAGTATACATTCCGAGGTGGTCGTTGCCCCTTTGCCAAACACTTTTAAGTGCAACGAAACTCATAAGTTTTATATTTACACTGTCGCTAGTAACTACGATGGTATAATCGGTAGTAATTTATTAAAACAGTTGGATGCTAAAGTCGATTACAAATCATTGACTTTGTATACCAAATATAATAGTATACCATTTGTTTACCCAACAGGAAAAAGGGAAATTATAATTTTATAAGACCGTCCAGAAGCGAATTGAAAGCTAATTTACCGTTATCCCTACAAAATGGTACATACATACATACATAGACTCACGCCTGTTTGCCGGAGGGGTAGGCAGAGACTACGGAACGCCATTTGCAACGATCCTGACATACCTCACTTGCTTCACTCACTCCCATCAAGTTTCTCATGCATGCTCTTCTGTTAAGGGTACTTCTGACTTGTCCTTTTTTTAGGATGTCTCCAATCTGGTCAGAGAACGTTCTCCTAGGTCTTGCCCTTTGTCCTGTCCCATTCACACTAGCCTGATATATCTTCTTTGTCAGTCTATCGTCATCCATCCTCTCCATGTGCCCAAACCATCTTAACATGCCTTTCTCAATGCTTGTCACTACATCTTCTTTTACCCCACATCAATCTCGTATCACACAATTCTTTACTCTGTCGGTCAAAGACACACCACACATACTTCTCAGTGCTCTCATTTCTACAGCATTTATTCTACTTTCAAATCTCTTCTGCCATACCCAACTTTCACTACCATACATAAGGGTAGGCACTAACACACCTCTATGTACAGCCAAACGTGCCTTTTTGGACACGTTTTGACTGTTCATAAACGCCTTCAGAGCTCCATTCACACTATTACCTGCATTAACTCTCCTTTCAATATCTGCTTCATTCTTACCATCTATTGTAAACATCGTACCTAAGTAAACAAACTCATTCACTTGTTCCACTCGCTGTCCATCGATTAAAACATTACAAGCCGTAACGCATTCCTCCTTTTCAAAAACCATAACTCTCGTTTTACTTACATTCACTTTCATTCCTTTCCTTTCTAACGCGCGATGCATGATTGTTACCATCTCCTGCAACTCCTCCGTTGAAGATGCAAGTATAACCTGATCATCAGTATAAAGGAGGCATTTGACGAGTAACCCATTCATCCTTAATCCGCAGTCACTATGTTTTAAATCTTGCAAACAACTGTCCATGAAGAGGTTAAACAGCCACGGCGACGCTACACATCCCTGTCTAACACCTTTATCGATGGTAAACCAGTCAGTGTATGCCCCGTTTATCCTCACACAAGCTCTAGAATCCTTATAAAGGGATTTCAGAGCTCGAATGAGGCTGCTGTCCACCCCATTCATTGCCAGCACCGACCACATTTCATTCCTCACCACTTTATCGTAAGCCTTTTCAAAATCCACGAATGCGCAATAGACCTTTTGACCTTTGGCCAAAAATTTTCCGGCTATGCTTCGCAAGGAAAAAACCTGATCCGTGCATCCCATACCCTTTCGGAATCCCGCTTGTACATCCCATATTTTCTTGTCGGTTACTTCCATAACTCTTTCAATAAGTACCTTTGCATACAATTTGCCAACAATGCTGAGAAGGCTAATGCCTCTATAGTTTTTGCAGTCTTGTTGCGAGCCTTTTCCTTTATAAAGAGGCACAACTACAGCTGTGGTCCAGTCATTAGGTACTCGGCCGGTGTTCCAACACAAGTTATATAACCGCTGCAACTGACCAACTATGTTGCCCTGTCCAGCCTTCAGCATTTCGACTGAAATCCTATCATATCCTGCAGCCTTACCTACTTTCATACTTCCCAGTGCTTTCACGATCTCATCCACGCCAATAACGCTTTCATCATTGCTATCATTACAATTCACTTCAGCTATCGGTGTCTCTATCGCCGTTCTTTCGAATAAACTTTCAAAATACTCTTTCCATCTCTTCAGCACGCACAATTCACCATTTACTATACTTCCATTCTCGTCTCTGATGGATGTGTGTTCTGAGGATTGAGTTCTTCCTCGAACTGCACGAACGGATTTCCAGAAAAACTTAATGTTCCTCTGGAAATCGTCAGATAATCTGCTATCAAACTCATCTTTCTTTTCCTCTTTTTTCCTTTTAACCATTTCTTTCACTATTCTTTTTGACCTAACAAACTCCTTTTTTGCTTCATCTATATCTACACTCGTTGCTTTTCCCATTCTTTCATTTGCTCTGGCAGCCAACCAATCTGACCAAGCTTTCTTCTTCTCTGACACTGCTGATTGTACATCCTTGTCCCACCATGTATTCTTAACCTTTCGTATTTTCCTTCTCTTGATCATACCACATACTTCAGACGCTACACATACTACCTCTTCTTTAAAGGCCTGCCATAATTCTTCCATATCACTTGTGCCATCGAATCTCTCAAATCTTGCTATCAATCTTCGTTTATAATCATCTTTCTCTTGTAGATTTTCTACTTTTATTCTTTCCAAGACCCTATTTTCATTACGCTCTCGGTGTCGCCATCCTTTGAAGAGCCCACTTATCCGGCTTAACACCAAGAAGTGGTCTGTGTGGATGCCGATCCCTCGATATACTCTTGTATCCAACACATTCTTTCTCAATCGTTCATCTACTATCACAAAATCAATCATACTTCTTCTAACATTTTTCGCCTCTCGCGTATACATATGTATCCTTTTATGATCAAACATGGTGTTTGTCACACAAAGGCTCCACTCCAAACAAATCTCAAGCAGTGCTTTTCCATTTTCGTTCACACTCTCATCACCAAATGCACCTAACACCCTTTCAAATCCATCTCGCTTTACTCCCACCCATCCATTGAAATCCCCTAACAAGATCAATCTTTCATTATCCTTGCAGTTCCTCAAAATCTCTCTTAAACTCTCCCAAAACTCCTGCCTTTCGTCTTGCTCATGTTGTGACATACCCGTAACTATATTGAGATGCTTCATTAGAGTATAAGGAATTAACGAAAGGAGTTGGGATACCTTGTACCTTAGTCAATTGTGTTAATGACTACGCGTATACAATAAAACAAAATTGTAAAGATGTCGAAATGACTTCGACCGTCACTAGTCCATTTAAGGTTGAACCTTATATACCGCTCGAAATTCCGGTCAATCATAAGAGTTCTGATGGGAGTAAGTTGGATAAATTATTACCTAATAATTTAGAGATAAGTAAGCTAAGTAATAGGGAACACTCAGTAGAAAGAAAAGTTTCTTTAATGCAAAAGGCTTTCGATAAATTGGTTAATGTTTCAGACGATATCAATTTTAATACTAAACACTTAAACTATAAAGTCAGACAATTACAGTCACTTATTCAAAACCAAACCAAGTATTCAAATTTAGTCACGATAATGAATAGCTTGAACCAGATATTTAATAATGTTCGTACTATTTATACAATTATATATGAAATTGAAACCGCTATAGCTTTTAGCAAAATGCATATATTACATCAATCTATAGTAAATACAACTGAGTTATTCAATATTTTAAAAGAAATAGAAAAGCATAGCCAGTTGATTTATCCAGTAAGTATTGAGAATTTAGTGAAATTAGAAGGTAATATAGAGATAAAAGGGTACGTATGTAGATAGCAATAAAGTAGTTTTTATATTAGAAGTGCCGTTGATACACAACACCACATATATTTATTACAAAGTTGTTCCAATTCCAATATACAAACCTTCCAAACATAAAACCTTCGTCATTATTCCTAAATACCCATACCTTATAGTGAACAGAATGAAATACACGTCCGTAGTAGACACCTTCAGAGAAATAGACGACCAGCAATATTTATGCACAGAGGAAAATATACTACAATACTACACTGAAACGTGCATTGAACAACTAATGCTGCTAAAAGGAAATTTCAGCGAATGCCAGCAATATCAGGTGGAAATCGAGGAAACCAAGGTGCAGCCTGTGTCAAACAATCATTGGCTGATATATGCTGAGAAAGAAATCGCAGCAACCGAATACTGCAATGACGAGACGAGGAAATACAACCTACGAGGAACATACATTTTACTGCCAAGTCAGCATTGTTCGTTGCAGATCGCCGAAACTTACATCACTACACCTACAAATGGCAGCTCTGTATTCTTTAGCCTGCCGCCAGTACAGTTGCCCGAGCTTCGTAGCGACGTCGATTCGCCAGCCAAGCAGATGGACCTTCGGGGTGTGGACCTCGGTGACGTCAAAGACTTGCTAACCAGAGCGAAATATTGTGCAAGTGTTAGTGAAACTGAACCCTTTGTTATTAATAGCCAGATCAGTGTATGGACTATAGGAATATACGTATTTGCAATAGTTTTAATAATAGCTTTTGTTTTATACTAGAGGACGCCAGCAGCTACGCCTGCATTTTTTTTATATTTACCCGTTTTGGCCGATCCTGTGGGAATTTCGGAAAATCCCTTCTTAGTGCACCTCTACGGTCCCCAAGGAACATACATGCCAAATTTCAGCTTCCTGCGGCCAATAGTTTCGGCTGTAGCGTGTCTGTCAGTCAGTCAGTAACGCAAGGATTTTATATATTAAGATAAATGTAATTTCCATACCAAGGAAGCTTGTAATCGAAATTCTCTAGAACTAACACAGCTGCCTCTAGATAATTTCTCCCCTAGGGAGGGAGGAGTTAAGTGTACGGAACCCAACAACGTTAGCTTCGTCAGCACATCTCTCCCCACCAAATGATCTTGATAATCTTATTGTCATATTAGCATTAATTTATTATAAATACCTTTGTAGATCTAACATTAGCGATTACTATTTTATATCTTAAATATACTGTTACGCTGTTATAATTAAAGAAAGTATTTTTTTATAATTAATCTGAGTCCAATCACTTAATTCGTGCTCTCTAGCACTGTATTTTCACGTGTTCAGATCGGACTTAGCACAATACCGCTCTTAGTATGGAGTCATCCATACCTTGGAATGTTTAAGAATACAATGGCTTGAACTTTGTGTTCACTGAGCACCGGCGTAAGGTCCTTGCCGTCGCACTCCATGGTCACGAACTCCGCGAGACCCTTCCACTTGCGCTGCATGAGATCCTTCCCTCCGGCAGTGCCGTAAAACAACTTATTCCTTTTTCTCGAGTTGAATTTCTCTGGATGCGCCTCTGTTTAAAAACAAAAAAGTAAGTGAGATTATAAAATATCCTCTGTACCTATATATAAAACTAGCTGACCCAGCGAACTCCGTATCGCCTTTTTAAGAGTTTTTATTTAATTCCCTTTTTTCCAAAGTTACCATTGACTCAGCGCTTAATTTCTTATCATTTTAGAGTCTATAAATGATGAACAAACAAACATAGATTTTTATATAATATTGAATTCCCCAGTCCTTAAAATATCGGAGATGATACCCATATCGACTTTAAAAAAAATCCCGTCCGCCATCTTTGATTTCCTATCCGCCATCTTTGATCACGAAATAGATGTTGTATTTGGATTCACCATCCCTTAAATCATCAGAGACGATTGATTTTTTAAATTTCTCCCATCCGCAATCTTTGATTTCCCATCCGCCATCTTAAATCACGTAATAGATGTTGTACTTGGATTCCCCATCCCTTTAAACATCGGAGACGATACCCATATTGATATTTTTTAAATTTCCCATTCACTATCTTTGATCACGAAATAGATGGTGTTTTTGAATTCCCCATTCCTTAAAATATCGAAGACGATACCCATATCGACTTTAAAAAAAATCCCGTCCGCCATCTTGGATTTCCTATCCGCCATCTTTGATCACGAAATAGATGTTGTATTTGGATTCTCCATCCCTTAAATCATCAGAGACGATACCCATATTTATTTTTAAAATTTTTCCCATCCGCCATCTTTGATTTCCCATCCGCCATCTTTGATCACGAAATATATGTTGTATTTCGATTCCCCACCCCTTAAAATATCGAAGGCGATACCCATATTGATTTTTTGAATTTTCTGGTCCGCCATCTTTGATTTCCCGCCCGCCATCTTGTATCACTAAATAAACTTTATATTATTAACCAGCCTCCCGAAATCTCGAAAACGATACCCATATAGATTGTATCCTATTCGTTTAGCCTTTTTTTGCCTTTGACCCAACCCTCCCCCTTCTCGTTTGACCATTTTATTATTTTTGTCTGGCCCGTAAAAGTTGTGGCGTAATTTTATATAGCCTATAGCCTTTCGGAATAATTCGGCTATCATAGGCAATAACAATTTTTTAAATCCGACTGCTAGTTCCTGAGATTAGCCGACATTATTTTTTAGCCTTTTTAGCCTTTTGCCCGGCTCCAAAGGGTCGAAGCGTTATGTTATATAGCTTATAGCCTTCCGGAATAACTGGGCTATCGTATACAAAAAGAATTTTTCAGATCCGACCAGTAGTTCCTGAGATTAGCGCGTTCAAACAAACAAACAAACTCTTCCGATTTATTATATTAGTATAGATTATTATGTTAATGACAGGCTGAAAGCTAATGCATAGCCATCTTCTGTAGATTGAAATTCTTGACTGTGCACTAAGAAGGGATTTCTCGAAATTCCCACGAGATCGGCAAAATGTGCTGATCTAGCTGAGGGAATCCTCTAGTTTGTTATTATACAGAGTACTAGTTGTAAGTAGTTTATATTGCTAACTTCAACATCACGACATTTTCAAACACACAATTTTTCGGTTTCTATATTATCTCTTTAGAAGTGGCATTTTCAAAAATTCTTCCTTAGTTTATGGTATAAAAGAAACTCAGTGTACAAACGTTTTTTAACTTCGGCAGTAAACGCTCTGCGATGGTAGTTTTATGCTTAGTTAGGACAATTGGTGTTATATGTTATGATAATGATATTCGAATTAAAAATCTAGTACTATATTACTCAACACCATTTTTTTATAATATTTTATTGCCAAATTATTCCTAAGAATTAATGTCAATATAAATTCTCTAATTCCATTTAGAACAATTTGATTAAAATATTTAGCGGTTTAATTTAAACATCAAAAGAATTTTATCTTAGCACAATTAGTCGTTTTTGTACCCGACCAGCATCTCCGCGGTTGTCAGTTAATAACTTCTCAAACAATTGTAATATTGAAATAGAACAATACGAGTTCTCGCAAAGTGTTATTAATAATAGGCCATTAGCTCATGACAGCTTTACTACTTGTAAATAAACATTAATTGAAATTGCACAAAGGTAATAATAACTATAATAAATAAGTATACCTAAGCTTTTATGGACAAGCAGATTATTAAATTGTCAAACGTTTTATGACTGCTTCGGAATATTAAATCGAAAGTGATGATAACATAACGTTTGAGCTCAGTATGTTAAAAGTTAAATGAGCGCCCTGTTACATATTCACAGAGGCTACTTAGGTTGCGCGCTCGCGCTCTACGGAAGTTCAACTTTGTCGTAATGTAAACGGGTCTTTGACTTTATTTATGCAAAATCTAACAAAGAAACTTATGTTGTTAATAACTTTATATTTATAAAATTGCTGTGGTCGGTTTTATAACTTATAACAATAGAAGACCCCGAATGAAAGGAGATGTTTTACAATAGCTATAATATAATAATATTTTTAATACTGAGGGGTGGCTATGTAGAATTTAAAAACGTGTTTTATTTGTTTACAAGAACAAGCAATTTAGCTTCCTAAAATCATTACGTTTCATTACTTTAATTTCACACCTGGTTAATTAATCAATCGCAATAATTTGTTACTTCAATACAAATATTGTGTTAAAATAAGCTTCAACAGCGATTTGAATAACACACAGAGTCGTATAAATTTACCATATTACTACAGGTAGCAGAGATCATTACTTACATGGTCAGGCATATCGAGGGGTGTGACGCGACCCGATTTCCCCATCAAATCTTACATGGAAAGGAATACCCATGTAGATTTCCCCGTAGAAACGACCTTGAATGTGACACTTCTATTGCCCATACTTTTATCATGTGATAGTTTTTGCACGTATAATTCATAAAGAACAGGAGATGAACTTCACTATGCGTAGCAAACAGAGTAGTCTCAAGATAAAATAAAAACTTAGTTTTTTTGTTTTTACAGTCTCACACCTGTATCCCCGAAGGGGTAGGCAGAGGTGTAACATTACACCCACATTTCGCCATGAATTTTTAGGTCCCACGTTATAGGGGGCGAGCCTATTGCCGTTACCAGGCACATCACCAGACTCCGTGCTGCTACTGAGAATTCGGAAAAACCCAGTAACATTTTTGCCCGACCCGGGAATCGAACCCGGGACCTCCGATCAGCAGTCGCATACGCTATCCACTGAACCACGGAGGCAGTCTGTATACTGGGTGTAAGGGACGGTGTACCGAAAACTGAGACCAGTAATTCAGTATAGGCATTATACTGAGACCCTTGGCGGTCGAATTTTCCGGAAAAATCTAAGAACTCGACAATTTCCAAAAAAACTGTGAAGTAAATAGGAACATAAAATCTCGCACTATCAGCTGTTACGGCCCTACAGCGGTGGGTGGTAGCGGCAGTGATTACGATGTACTGGTGCGCTTACTGTGTTGCGGCCGCGCGCCACGACCGATGTCACATCAGAATAAACGCACCATGTACATGTTTAATTCTTAGAATTTTACAAAAATATAAATGCGGATCGACTATAGTTACTATTTCATTACATTATATGGCACAAAATGCAAAAGAAAAATCGGAAAATTCATGAAAATTTTCCGGAAAATTCGACCGTTAATGGTCTCTGTATCATGTACAGAATCACTGGTATCGGTTTTCGGTACACTGTCCCTTACACCCTGTATAAAAACTTAGTAATATTTATGTAACGGGTCTATATCGTGTAATAATAATAATAACCCCCCCATGGGGCCACCTTGACGTGGTGGGGGGGCTTGCGGAAGGCATGATCGATCAAAATAGTCACTAAGAACTTGACGACCCTGTATCAGTTGGTAAACAGGAGATACAAAAACATAGTCATAACACCTCGGCTTAACCCTTCCCAACCAACGGCCCCAACTTCCCTAACTATCCCTTCCTCCTACCTAGATTTTTTCCCTCCCAATCTTCAGTTTTTGACTCAGTTCAGACTCTCAAATTTTATAACCCTCCTCTTTCAAGTTTCTCTCTCTCTCTCTTTCTATTTTAACTTATACATATTTTTAATTCTTATAATATTTTTAACTCCTTATGCAATGCGACTACGAAATAGAGTGTCACCCCAGGCGGGTACCGTAGCGAATCGCGAAGGAGAATCCCGCCCCAGGTCTTCTGACCTAGGCTGCCCCTCGTATTCTGGGGGGGGCGACGTATCGCAGCTAACTGCCCAGTCTCAGGCTATTGCAGCGCAACAAGATAATTCATCCTCATCATCTTCACCAAAGTCATTGTTTTCATCATTGCCATCTTCACCACCTTCATATTTATTACGCTCATCTAGGTCATCACCCACATTACCATTAGAGTCAGTAGATGTTGTGGCGGAGGTCACTCAGACCAATGATCCGGCACCCACTACGGCTTCAACTACGCGAAAAAAATGGAGTCAGGAAATGAATGAATTCATTTGGCGTACCTCCCTCATCGTCACCAATTTAGAAACTGATACTAATGCATATCTAGCTTCATTACACCAACAGTTCACAGATAAATTCCCAAATATGATAGTTTCGAGACAACGCATAGGAGACCAAAGAAGAGCAATAGTTAACAAAAAATTATTGCCTTCCAATGTTCTTGATAAAATTAGGCACGAAGTAAGAAATAGTTTAGATACTGGAAGAAGTAAGAGTGAAATTCTAGAGCATACACCACAAGATAACCACACACTTGAAGACTTGTAGACAACACAATACTAAGCGAACATTTAACCACAGATTTAGAGTTTAATCAGATACAAACATTAATATACTGTGCTGCATGGACAGCTGCTAAGGTCAACGGGAGTAAAATCTCGCTGGCACCTGCAGAAAATAGCAATAGACACAAAACCAAATACATACCTAAATGGCAAAAGAGGTTAGAACATAAAATAGAAGTCCTCAGAGCCAAAATAGGGAGACTATCTCATTTTATTCGAGGTCATAGAAGCACGAAGCTTACGAGACAAGTAGATTTAATACTAAAACAGCACAGAATACATACATCACATGAAGAACCAAACACACAACCACACAACTCACACACTTTTTAGACACCCTGAAACAGAAACTGACAGTTGTTAAAAGTAGATTAAGTAGATACAAAAAATGCACACTACGTAAGACACAAAATTACCAGTTCAAACACAATGAAAAACAATTTTATCGAACCCTAAAAAATACAACAACAAACCAAACAACACCAAATAGTACAACACAGTCCCCTAATCCAACTCCAGAACAGTTGCAGCAGTTCTGGGCTGGTATTTGGGAAAATCCAGTCAGTCATAACACAGAAGCAGGATGGATAGGAGATGAAGAGGCAAAACAGATCAATACTAACCAAATGCAATTTGACCACGTTGAGGTACAAACCTTCCAAGAAGTTCTAAATAGATTGCATAATTGGAAAGCACCAGGAACAGATCATATACACAATTTTTGTTACAAAAAGTTTAGACGCACACACTCACACCTTTTTAATCATATTAATGAATTTATTAAACACCCTTCAACCATAACGGCTTATATTACAGAAGGTATTACCTACATGTTACCAAAAGACCCCAATGATTTATCTAACCCAGCAAAATATAGACCTATAACCTGTTTGCAAACAATTTATAAGATAATGACAGCTTGTATTACACACATTATTTACAAACATTTAGAAACACAGAACATTTTAACAGAAGAGCAAAAGGGATGCAGAAAATTCAGTCAAGGATGCAAAGAACAGTTAACAATAGACTCTATAATACTTAAACAGGTTCAACGAAAAAGAAAAGATTTATACACTATGTACATCGATTATAAAAAGGCGTACGATTCAGTGCCACACTCCTGGTTATTACAAGTCTTACACATTTATAAAATACATCCGCAAATTATCAGCTTCTTAAGTAACATAATAAAAAAATGGAATACACGGTTACATCTAAATACACCTACAGGAACGGTTGAAACTGAACTTCTTAAAATCCAACGAGGTATATTCCAAGGAGACTCACTCAGTCCCCTATGGTTTTGCCTTGCACTTAATCCTCTCTTTAACAAACTAAATGCCCTGAGGCCCGGGTACCAACTTGAGTACGAGGATACCACACTTGAATCAGAGAACATTTATCAAAACTGTAAAATCAACCACCTTTTATATATGGATGATATTAAATTGTACGCATCCTCATCCGATGAATTAGTTGAGTTGGCTAACATCACGGACCAGTTTTCAAATGATATAGCTATGGAGTTTGGTATTGACAAATGCAAAATTAATTCAATAAGAGCAGGAAAAAATCACATACACTCATATCAATTACAGACAGGTGAAACTATAGATTCATTAGATGAAAACGGGACATATAAATACTTAGGATACATACAGGCTAAACAGATTCTTAATAAACAAATAAAAACAACACTGATTAAGCAATTTAAACATAGATTAAAAACAATATTCAACACACAAATATACGCAAAACACACTATAAAGTCTATTAATACTTACGCTATTCCCATTCTTACATATTCTTTTGGCATTTTAAATTGGAATAAAACCGACCTAAAAATTTACAACGAATTGTTAATACCACTCTGACAAAACATAGAAAACACCATCCACGATCTTGTGTACAAAGGCTGACACTACCGCGAGCTGAAGGGGGACGGGGCATAATAGACATCACAAATCTCCATAACAAGCAGATAACCACTTTAAGAATATATTTTAATGCTAAAGCTTCTAATTCAAATCTACACAAGGCAATAGTATTTAGTGATAAGAAACTTACTCCATTAAATATGGCTGATAAAACTCCTCAACCTACTGAAAAACAGACAGACCGACAAGCAAAAATCGCTGAATGGACCCAAAAGTCACTACACGGGAGACACAGACAGGACCTTAATCAACCTAACGTCGACAAGTTAGCGTCAAACGAATGGTTAAAGCGTGGTGAACTCTTCCCTGAGACAGAAGGGTTCATATTGGCGATCCAGGATCAGGTGATAGAAACTCGTAATTATCAGAAACACATAATGAAAGCTTCCATACCAACTGACATATGTAGAAGATGCAATAGTTCCTCAGAGACTATCCAGCACATTACAGGCGCTTGTAAAGCAATAGTCCAAACAGATTATTAACATAGACATGATCAAATAGCTAATGTAATCCACCAAAAACTGGCAATTAAATATAAATTGATCACCATACCACCAGTGCCATACTACAAATACCAACCTGAAACTGTTCTCGAAAACACTACTCACAAATTATACTACGACCGAGCTATTCTAACAGACAGAACGACACACTACAACAGACCAGACATCACTTTAATAGATAAAATAAATAGGACTGCCCAAATTATTGACATAGCCGTACCAAACACTCACAATCTACAGAACACCATAGCCGAGAAACTTTCCAAATATACCGACCTGAAAATTGAAATAAGTCGCATGTGGCAACTACAGAATGTCGCAATAGTCCCTATTGTATTATCAACAACAGGTGTTATACCTAAGCAGCTACACCAATCACTAAAAACACTCGATTTACCACCCTACACATACCAAATTCTTCAGAAAGCGGCTATATTAAATACCTGCAGGATTGTCCGAAAATTTTTGCAGAACGAAAATGAAACCACATTAGTTCCCTCACACACTCGACCAACAAACACTCATAATAGAACACAACATCAAGAGCAGACACAAACATAGACTTATCATTCTTCCTAGGATAGCACTTGGCTAAAAAAAAAAGCACTTGGCTTTGGCCCGTACTATTCTAAAAATCCGGCAAACAGCCGAGTAACAAAAAATGTATGAAGAAAATAATAATAATATAATATCGATATCACCATACCGCATGACGGCAATCTCGTGAAGGCAGAAAAAGAGAAGGAGATTAAATATTTGGACCTAGCTCACGAGATTGTTGACATGTGGGATGCGGATTCGGCGATCATTGTGCCGATAGTCGTGTCGGTAAATGGGCTTATCGCCAAGAGCCTCAACCAACACCTAAAGAGGCTCGCACTGGGCAGCTGGATCAAGTCCTTGATGCAGAAGGCAGTTCTTCTCGACACGGCACGCATCGTGAGGAAGTTCCTGTCTCTGAGGCCCTAACCACCGGTGGCTTGGGCCCTGTACCCGACACCGGTGGGTCTCCGTGGTCCTTTTTATATTTTTAAACCTCTATTTTTAAATGTTGGTTATTAATATAAAATTAACTATGTGAAGTGTAATAAATAAAGTGAATAATAATAATAAACTTTATTCAATAAAATAAACGTCACTTGTTACATAGGAAAGTATTACATTAAAAATAATTAAATTTTATGATTAAGTATAATGTCTATGATAATTGCTTATATTAAATTGTGGTACATTCATGCGTATGTACTTTATTTATAACGGTAATACATTATATTTAGTAAATATAGCTATTTTAATGTTTACCTGAACTAGGCTGTAACACCTGTGTTTCAGTAAAAATCGTAGATAATATTATAGGGCTATGCTTTTACAAAATAATCATGAACTGCTAATATGTAATAGGAAATAATATGATATGATATGGACTTAATATGATTTATTGTAACTTATAGTAGGTACTTACACACTATTTTATAACTGTAAGCAAATTCTCTGTATCAGAGTAGGTCATTGTCATTAGGTGTTTTGTAACAATATGGTGACACTGCTTATAACTTATGCTATATAACTCTAAGGTTTTATTTAATTTATTATATAGGAAAGGTCCGAGGAAAGCAAAGAATCCATTTACATAAACATGTTTACCTCGAGGTTTGATGCAGACTAGATTTTTCCGTCTTTTGCCTGATGGGATTGGTGTATAAGGAAGAAGGGTGTGTTGTTTTAGTATGGTGCGTAAAATGAATAATTGGTGCACAGTTAAAGCTCCGGTAGACTGATATAACTCATAAGTGGGAAAAATGAAAGGACAAAGGGTTGCTGCCTTTAAAATAGCTCTTTGGGCTCGTTCTTTAATTGAGCACGTACTTACAAACTTAAATAACAAGCGTATGGTGGCAGGGCTTTTCCTAGACCTAAGTTCTGCCTTCGATACTGTAGATCACAATATATTACTAACAAAGATGGAACATTACGGAATCAGAAATACCAATTTGCAATTATTTAAGTCATATCTACAGAATAGAAAACAGTTCGTGGAGATCAAATCCATAGCAGAAGGTGAACAGCTTATTTCCAAATCGAACACAATGTCCATAACTCGTGGCGTACCACAAGGCTCGATTTTGGGACCGATTTTCTTTATAATATTTTTGAACGATTTATCAGCCTTCATGAAAAATCATGCTCCGGATGCAAAACTTGTCATTTTTGCAGATGACACCAATGCCATTGTAGCCGCAGAAAACTTGAAACAATTAGAAGAAAAAATCCAAAAAACATTTGAGCTATTTGAGAAATGGTTTGGTGTGAATAACTTAATATTAAACGCCAGTAAAACCAAGTGTATGCTATTTAAGTCAACAGTAAAAAAAACAGCTAAAATACAACTTTTGCCTCATTGCAATAAAATTGAAATTGTTGACAATATAAAATTTCTTGGAGTACAAATAGATGCATTATTAAACTGGAAACAGGAACTGTCATCTATTGTTAGTGCAGTGAGTTCGGCCTGTTACGCGATCAGGACCCTCAGAGACATTCTTACAATGGCTCAACTTCGAATGGTTTACTACGCCCTAGTCGAGTCCAAGCTGCGGTATAGTGTTCAGTTTTGGGGGAACAGTTACCACTATAACATCAATGCTGCTTTTGTAATACAGAAAAGAGCAATACGAACTATGGTACGAATAAAACAGATGGAATCTTGCAAGGACCACTTCATTAAATTAGAAATATTAACGGTACCTTGCCTTTACATCTTAGTAGTCCTAACTAATTTAATAAAACACCTATCTAAATATGAAACAGAATCGGATAGGCTGCAAAGACTTGATACTCGCAGAAAGGACCTACCGACCATGGTTCATCCAAGATTGAATATTGTGCAACATGGCACCAGAGTACAAGCCGTGTCTTTATTTAATAAGCTACCTTTAGATTTTAAAGTTATCGTCAACCACAAAATATTTAATAGTAGGCTTAAAGCATATCTCCTAAAAAAATGTTACTATAGCGTAGAGGAGTACATAAAAGACAAAAAATAATGAGTCTTATGCATATAAAATAATAATGGCTGTGTAACTTTTGTATATTGTAATCTCATTTTTTATGTTTTGTGTATATTTTTAGTTATTAAAGTTTTGCCTGTATTTATTTTCGACACAAATGTAAGTTTGTTATGAAATAAATGTCTTATGTCTTATGTCCAAAGGCAGTAGGATCGTTTTAGCTGCCCCTCCCCATGAAGTTATACAGTATGAGATGATTGATTCACATAGTGCAGTATAAACCTGTCTTAACAATTTAAACTTTACCACGTCGCGTACATTTTTGAATATCGAAATTAGTTTCCGTACTCTTTTACACAATGATTCGATATGTTTGCGAAAATTAAGATTGGTATCAAGCGTAATACCTAGATATTTTATATAATCTGTTTTTTCTAAAGTAGGGCAAGCGCATGCAGTGTCAGCATTTGAATGAAATGTGTTGTGAGCCACTAAACAGTAAGATGAGTTGTGTCTGCTATCATTTTTCATTGTAAAATTAATGTACTTTGTTTTATGTGCATTTAGGGTCAGTAAATTTTTAAATAGTCAAGTGCTGACGGTGTTGAAGCTATGTTAAGCCAATTCATATACCTCATCAAGTGACTTTGCAGTAAAAATAAGTGCTGTATCGTCTGCATATGACATAATGACACCATTTTGAAGTTTTAGGTTGCAAAGGTCGTTTATATATATCAAGAACAGAGTAGCTCCTAATATACTTCCTTGGGGAACACCAAATTAAGTGTTAGGGACATCGTTACTTATGTTGTTGCCTATTCTTACACATTGATACCTGTCAGAGAGGTAATCAATAAACAGTGCTAACTGCTTACCTCGTATACCGACAGATTCAAGTTTCTTTAGCAGTATAGAAGATGATACAGAGTCAAAAGCTTTAGCAAGGTCTCGAAATATCCCAATAGCATGCTGTCCACTATCTAAATTAGATGTAATGTGGTCAGTCAGTTGCTCAACTGCCTGGCTTGTTGACCTGTGAGGCCTAAAACCAAATTGTCTGTCTGAAAGAATGTTGTTGGTTTCAAGATATTTTATTAGTCTATTGTTTATTATTTTCTCTAATATTTTAGACAGCACTGGTAATATAGATATAGGCCGATAATTATTTAGACTGCTTTGTGCACAGGTATCACAATACTGCCGTCCTTTAACTAGAACCCCGTTAACCCTCAAATGGTCAATTTTGAGTTTTGAATGCAAAGTAATACAGTTTTAAATTCTCTATATTTCTGTCTAAGAACCATATCTCTATCACTTACGGTTATTGAGATATTAAAACATGATTTACCGTTAAATGACAAAATATGCAACACATGCTTCACTAAAAAGTGACTATACCACGCTTCTTAGCTTAATGCACGTTAAAGCACCTTAGTTTCAAAATTCGCCTAATATTTTTTTCATTTTTTATAAGCTTAAAACACGTTAATTGAATATTCTTGACTACAAATTCACTAAGAGCGTATAACTTGTTTATAGTTAAGGATCAATTTTGATAAAACAGGAATAAAAACAATGCTATAAACTATTTATGATGAAAACCTTATCTTAATTCTGGTTAGACGACCATAACGGTATTTTTGCCAAGTAATCAATATTGCGATTTGCTCAAAACAATTCGTTAAAAAAGCGTTATTTACTTCTAATATGGAATTTGTTCAAAAAAATAGTAGTAATTCTTAACTTAATAACGGCTAGCCCACGTTCCCTAACTAGAAACACGTTATCCGTTTCTCGCGCTTCATTGATTCCGGGAGTGTGCGGGGATGCCATAATTATGTTTGCGAGGATGGGATATGCGCGCACGGAGGTTTGCCATTCCGTTCGGAGAGCTTAAAGCCTGCAAGCGTGCGTCATCGCATCGTGTTACCACAAAAACTCAAATATGTCGGGGAACATTAAGAGGTAACATTCGAATTTTAATGTGTAATACTTAATTAACATTATCTTCCTTAATATCTCCACCGAGTTTGAAGGAAGAATAGCAGACCAACGAATTATTAATATTTATAAAATAATTATGACTGCCTTGTTGGTTTGCTATTATCCCTCAGACTAACTACGTGGAGTGACTACCTTTGACGGGCAGGAACTGGATGAGAGTAGCCTCGGAACCACCATTGCAGTCAGTCAACCGGAAGATGGCGGTCAAACCACCCAAAGTAAGGCGAAATAAAAGTTTTCAGGGGTCGTCACAAATCATCTCGAGACCAAGCTAGACTTCTAGCCTCCCGAACAAGCGGATTTCCGTAAAGGCTATTATAGACCACATAAATATGCTGCGGCAGGTTTAGTCTGAGGGGTATGACCAGCCTCTATACTTGGCGTTTGTGGACTATGAGCAAGCCTTTGATTCGATCGAAACCTGGGTGGTTCTGCAGTCTCGCCAACTGTGCCATCGACGACTCTTGATACGTCGAAGTGCTGAAGTGTTTGTTTGAAAACGCCACCATGTCAGTCTGCCTCCAGGACCAGAGTTTAAAACCTATTCAACAATAGCGAGGGGTGAGGCAGGGAGATGTTATATGTCCGAAACGTTCACCGCTGCGCTGGAAGACGTTTTCAAGTTTCTGGACTGTGAAGGACTCGGCATCAAATAAACGGCGACTACTTACACCTTCTATTTGCTGATTATATCGTAGTAATGGCTCAGAACATGGAAGACCTCAGCACAATGCTCGATGGCCTCCGTAGAGTTTCCCAACAAGTAGGTCTTAAGATGAACATGGACAAGCCGAAAATCACGTCTGACTTCCATGTCGTACCTGCTCCTATTCAGGTTAGGAACTCTACACTCGAAGTTATCGACAAGTACCTACGTATAACTGGGAAAATGATCCGATTGGGTAGGTCCAACTTCGAGAAAGAGTGCATTCGTTGAATCTAATACGGTTGGGAGGCGTTCGGGAAGTCACGGCATACCTTCACGTCTGATATCCCGCAGTGTCTCAAGACGAAAGTCCTTGATCTTTGTATGTTGCAAGTGATGATCTATGGAGCCGATACGTGATCACTTACTTTGGGCCTTATTCGGAAGGTCCGGGTTACTCAGAGGGCAATGGAAAGAGCTATGCTCGGTGTTTCCTTGCGAGATCGAAAAAGAAATGAGGAAATCTGCAGGAGAACCAAAGTCACCATACATAGCCATAGCCATAGCTCTCCAAATAGCCAGGCTAAAGTGGCAATGGGCAGGGCACATATCTCGAAGCAGGAGGGTTCTGGAGTGGCGACCACGCACCCCGGACGACGCAACAGGAGTAGGCCTCCATCAAGGTGGGCCGATGATCTGTATAAGTTTGCGGGAAGCGGTTGGATGTGGGTGGCTCGAAATCGAGTCTGTGTGGAGAACCTTGGGAGAGACTTACGTCCAGCAGTGGACACTCTAGGCTGACATGATGATGACTATGTGATTGAAAATATTATAACTGTCTATTATACGCAAATGTAATATTTTAGGTAGCCACTATAGAAATAGGGCCTTAAAATATACTTTTTAGCTATTCATTGCTTAATAAGATTAGAAAAATAAGGCTATGCATATAAATTTTACAAATTGCTGTATACGTTGATTATAAGGAAATTTATTTAATTAAAACTTTTTAATTTGATTCGATTTTCATACTGCATTTTATTTAATGATCCAGTTTTTTGATATGTGATGCTTAGCTATAAAGACGTTAGTAACAATTGAAGTAAGAAACACCTGTTTTAAGCTTAGTAAGAAAGCATATATTTTTTCATATCTTTTTTATTTTTCGCTTAAACTTAGCTTAAAAGAGTCAAAGATGCTTTAGCTTCTTCTTACGTAAGGTACTAATGTATAAATATTAAGAAAGGTCTTAGCTACAAAACAGTTAATAGACTTAGCGCGTTTATAGTTAAGCATTTTAGGGTAAATTTATTGAAAATTAGAAACCTCATAAATTTAAAGAAAATGCTTAACTAAAAGATCTCTAGGTGTAGGTTAACGAGGCTTTAGTGCGGCAAACAATGTCAAAAAAAATGTGTATTGCTTAACTAAACCAAAAAAAAACAGTTTTTTTATATTATTTTAAGTACATTTCTGAGCAGGAAATATCCTTAATGACGCTGGCAAATATTTGTTTAAATAATTTTTAACAATATTTATGTATAATAGTTTTCTAGAAACAACGATTGCCGCGTTTTTTACGTTTTTCTCCAAAATCACTTTTTGGGGTTAACGTGGTTTTAGTTAACGGACGGCAGAATAGCCTTTTTTAAGCATTTTGGAAATATTCCGTGAGACATACATATTTGGAATATGTGTGTTAGTGGCGGTGCAAGAATGTTCTTAAACCTTTTGATTATGTTTGTGGGGATGTTATCCCATCCCATCGCAGAAGTATCTTTTAACCCAGTAATGACTTGAATGACTTCGTCTAAATCGGTATCCAGCATAACAAAAGATTTAAGCCTAGAAATAGGTGAGGTGATCGAAGCATGGTTAGTAGATGAATGATCGGAAAAAGATATTCTGTCTGCTAGATTTTTGCCAACGTCGGAAAAGAATGTGTTGATTTCATCTACTGCTGCTGTAGGATTTGATCGGTTTTTGAGCAAATCTAATGGTTGCTCAAATGATTTTGCAGTAAATGAACGCGTTTTTAAGAATTTCCATACTAGCTTAGTGTTGTTACCTGCTTTATTCAACTGAGATTTATCGTAGTCGACCTTTAGTTTTTTAAGAAGTTTGTTGCAAAAGTTTCTATATCGCTTATATGTTATAGCCAGAATCTCATTTTCAGGTGCCTTTTTAACTTTTATGTGTAAATTATCTCTGTGTCTAATACATCGGAGAAGACCCGGAGTAATCCATGGCTTTATATTCCGATATTTACGCGACAATGTTACTGTGTATGTGTTATTTCTAATTGCGTACTGTATGGAAGCTATTAGGTAAGAGATTGATTCGTTAACGTCGGTATAACAGTAAACTGGGGCAAAATTTGTATTGCGAATGCTTTTTTCAAGGCCTGTCATGTTCATTTTTGTATAGCTAGGTATGCAATTAAGTTTCGCACATGATAATTTTAACGTTAATAAGATGGCTTGGTGGTCTGTGATAGTTGAGTTAGTAACTAAAGTAGTAGATGGCTGTTTAGTTTTAATAATAAAATGATCCAGGCATGATCCACTTTGATGTGTAGGGAAGGTATGCCCCGGCAGAAGACCATGGAAAGAGCAGATATTTAAATAGTCGTCTCCTTGAAGGTAACAATTTCCTGACAGCATATTTATGTTTATGTCCCCCGTAATTATAATATTCTTATATGCTGATAACTTACTTAATTCTAAGTCAAAAGATCGCAAAAATGTGTCAGTAGTTTGCGAAGGAGGTCTGTACACTCCAAAAATAGCAGTGTCAGAATTAATTGTAATAAGTAAACAATCACAGTCCTGAATTTGTGGCTTTGCAACAATAACATTTAAGTGTTCTTTTGCATAGACTACTCTACCATCATTTTGGTTAATTATGTTCTCAGTTGAGTGTGAGTTGTAGCCATCTAAAGATGGTAAGCAGAAAGCTCGCTTAGACAGCCAGCATTCGGTTAGGACAATTATGTCACAGTTTATATTAATAGTCTGTAGGAGTAATTCTAGTGCGTGTATATTCTTATAAATACTTCTGATGTTCTGTGTTATTATAACTAAGTTTTTATCAGAATCGGGTAATAATTTTTTGCATTCTTCTACTTTGCAAGTCATACTATTTGATACACAGTAGTTATCTAGATCAATAAGTACTCGATTATCCATAACTAAATTAAAGACCTTATAAATAATTAAGAAAATACAAACTAGTTTTAAGTGCCTATTGATAAACTTTACCGGTGACGCTCTTAGGCGCCCTCATAATCTATGCTATTTATATAATTGTCCCCTGCATTTTTACGTGCCGGGCAACCTATTTCTCCCGTTTGGTGATCACATTTCCTCTTGAAGCGTTTACAAGTAGCACACTTAGGAGGTGAATTTTTGCTGTTACATTCCTTAAAAGAGTAGCCAAGCTCTCCGCAATGATGACATGTGGGACTAGTGTCACGGCAATATTTAGCTGCGTGTCCAAACTGTTGGCAATTAAAGCACCTAGTCACAAAAGTGAAGTCTTTAACCGGGCATGACGTCCAATTAATATAGATACGACCTTGGTTAATAAGACATTTTCGGATGCTAGCGGCAACTTCTAGGACGTAGGTACAGGTTGGCAAATTTTTCTAACCGGCTTTGTGGCTTAGTTTCACAGCTTTCATAAAGGACTCACGTGAAGAGTTCGGGAACTTATCGGCTATATTCTGTTCGTAAATACACTCAAAAACTTCTTTTTCCGTTAGAGTATCGGGAACTCCAACTACAGCTATTCTAGGGCGGCGTTTAGTAGGCTCTTCGACGGTGAGGCCAGACGAGACAAGTTTCTCTGACTTCCTAAGCTTTTCGATGTCTCCTTTTGACTCCGTGCTAATTATAACGCCCCCATTCTTCACTTTTCTCACAGCACGAACATGTAACTTCATCTCTTCAGGAGATATAATTTTTTGGACGAGGGACTTCGTTTCGTCACTACTTTTGTTCTTGTCGTTAGGGTAGATGGCAAGAGAGCTCAAATTGTTTGGGCAGACAAAATTGTTTGCGCTCTTTTTCACCATGTCAGCAAAAGAGTGGTGCACGACTGGTTTCAGCTTTTCTTCTACAGCCTCTTTGAACTGCTGCAAAGAACTCGTCAAGTCTTGCTTTTCTTGCAGGTGCTGAATAGTTGCGTGAGCTAAAATAGTTTTCTGCTTGAGACTTTGGTACAGGGTGGACATTTGTGCCGATACTGATGTTATTTTACGGCACTCGTGAGCTACACGCAACTTCTGGTCAGAGTTCATTTTGCTCTCTGAGGTGATGGAGCTAATTTCGTTCAAATAGGACTCAATTGTGGACATCCATCTTTGGATCTCTGTAGTTGGTATAATTTCAGCAGGTAGGTCATAATTCTCAGGTGCAGGTGGGTTAGGGTCAAGAGTTTGGGATGCTTGACTCGGTGTTGGTGGAGGACTTCGCGTAGTTATTCGGCTTTTGCCAAAAGGGCTAAATCCAGGCACAGACATATCTGTTATTCAGTATAAATCGTCCACACAAATGTTTCTATTTCATATTCACAGTTTATGAAAAGTATGCACAAATCACTCGCGACACACTTTAATTTACTTATTGACACTGCAATTTGGTAAAAGTAATTATTATCCGTATTTATTTTAATTCATTTTAACGTTAGCAAAAACGCGTCTGCATAGTCGCACGTCGGAAATAATTTTTTTTTTAAATGATTTAAAGATAAAAGGTAAAATGTCTTATATTTAACTCGATGTTTCGGCATGAGTTACACCTATGGTCATGAGAAAACTGCCTCATTTTATCATTAACTCATCTTACTTCAACTATAAAAACTTTTTTGATAAAATAAGTAGCAAATTATTGATATATTTATTCAGAAACGGGCATGTGAGGCTCGTTACAACTCTACCACTGAATGTTAAACAAAGAGCAGGCATTATGTTAACTGACCTCTGACTTCATGAAATTCAAATGCTATGTGAGCGTCCACGCCAAACGAAAAATAGTTGTTAACAACGTTTACAGTGCTAGTGTCTTCGCCCGCAGCTGCGGTGTTTGGCTCGACAGTCAACTGCCACCGGTCCAGTAACACTGTGTCCCTCTCACCGATGTTCGCCAAAATTTTTAATATGGGCTCGTCCTCGTAACCCTAAAAAGAAAAAAGGTTTAGTGTTTGAAATTTTAAATAAGAATAGATAATTCCCGCAGCTACCTTCACGCAGTTTTATTTTTAGTTTATTCGTTACTTCCCAATCGCGTGGGAATTTCGGGGAAATCCTTCTAAGTACACTCCTACGGTTCCCAACGAACATAAATGCCAAATTTTAGCTGCCTGCGCGTTGATATACAATCTTCCTACGTCTAATAGTTTTGACTTTGACGATATTTGTTAGTAAGTAACGCAAGAATTTTATATAAAGCGCGCCCGGTGTAATATTTTCCCGCCATTTTCGAGCGCGCTATTATATTTCTAACATATTCATATTTCTCGTCGTTTTTTTATTATGGGAGGTATATAAGTATTGTACACGGTTAGAAAGGTAATTTAATTTACTTTCAGAGAAAATAAATATAATGCAAAGAAACATTTTAATTTTAAACATATAAAATATAAATTATTGTTAATTGCCGCCAATTTTCGTATTTTATTTTCTCAAACAATTTTTTTGTTATCTATCAGATTCAAACCTATACAATGAACGCTGTAGCAAGGTGCGGGTGGCAGTTTCAGTAACGTTTCATTTCACTTTTGAAAGTTGCCGCGGTTTACAAATTATGACTTAGTATTTCAGTTGTACCACATTCGAAATATTTTAAATCACTAATTACTGTAATACATTAAATTATACCCAACCAGAATGTTCTAGTCTCCAAATAAAATCTTATGGAAATAAAAATTAAGCAAAATGTTATGAGTATAACGTAACGCCATAGACGTATTTAGTGATGGGATGTACTGCTACGATGGACTTTCGATATTTTAATAATAAAAAAAAACGTATAGGTATTGGGCGTACTTCAAATCATATTGTAAAAAGTCTGTAATTATATTAATGAAACAACAGAACATATATATAGGTATAGAATGGATTTTATTCGTCTAAACTTATATCAGAGTCAGCAACATCTGAATTGTCACTAAATTCATCATCTGTACCTATCTGTGACGGATATTATCATCGAGAACTCCATTATATTGTCAATGTGGATGTCACGATCCCAATCAGACATAATGTCCCTCTTTGTTTTATTCACAACCTTCTACCAGTCTTCAGGTTGAACATTGTTGATGACCGCTTACAATAGGACCAACATTTTATTTGCCGTAAATGGCGGCGAAGTGCAGCGGCCCGTGCAGTTCAACTCATCTCTAACTCAACTGAACTGCACTGACCTCTACTCCCTGCACCTGAGTCCGGTGCAGGGAGTGGCGAATGGTCTCAGGGGTAGCGCAGGTCGTGAAGATCCCTAAGGCAAGGCTGGTGGACTATCCTTCTCGAGGTTGCCGCCCGTTCTTGGTCCAGTTCCTTCAGAAATGGATGCAACCAAAACCTCCAGCCGAAACACAGTATCAGGCACATTACACACGCACACACACACACATACACACATGTGCGCACACACCCACACCCACAAACATATCTCTTCACCACGCCCCCTCGTGGCCGGGTGGGCTTGGGCTCGTAGTAAAAAGTGACGGGTAAGAGAAGTTGACCACCTGCGCTAGGACCTGCGCAGTCGAGCGCCGTACGCGGGGATGACGGAGTCCTGGGGGGTTGAGCCGAGCGGCGCTGGCGGTAATGTGACCGTGAGGCAACACGCCCTCTTTGGTCCCGATTTCACGCTAAACGGTAGCCCCCGCTGTGAGCCGCAGCGGGGGAAATGACCACCGTGTCCCGTCAGAGGGCCACAGGCTAGGGACGTAGGGTCCGCATCAACGGTCGGAATTTATTTCTGCTGTTGAGGTGGTGGGTGAAGGCTATGCTGAGGGTGTAAGCGAGGGTGAACAGCTAGAGTTGGTAACTCGGCTCAGGCCGATAACCCGAGCGGGCGCCCGATGCCGTGCTGTAAACCAGCCCCGCGTTCCTATATCCCTCTGGTAATCCTAACGTCCGGATGACGTTCCCTGTTGCGAGCTCCATGGAGGGTGGGAAGCCAGAGGGATGAAGTCTTGTTAAAATTTTATGGATACCACAGATCCTAAAATTACCCCAACTGCGACGGTGACAGCGAAAGCTGTTACCGCCGCCACCAAAACCAAACAGATGGTCGACGCCGTGGCCTCGGCTGCAGGTGTCACACCATCCCCCAGGGATGGGACTTCAGCGCTAGCTAGTACTAGTACTCGCTAGCGCTGAAGTCCCACCCGTGCTATGTGTATTGTTGTTGTTTGTTTTGCTATCAGTTATCACTAGGTAGGTAACTGGTAAACATGTTTAATATAATTATTGATGTTTGGCTTGTGTTTTGTACCCACTGTTTTGTACCTTCGTGATTCACTAGTAGGGCCCCGTAGAATATCAGTGCCAGCAAGTCTGGTATTATGCTGAACGGGGTCCTATTACTGCCACGACCTGGTCTTACCATGTATTGTATAGATATATATGTATACTTTATTTTATTTTTGTTAATGTTCTTACCTTCTTTTATTTTAATATGTACATATATACTTGGGTCTGGGTGTGGCAGCAATAAATCATTTTTCATTTCATTTCATTTCATTTCATTTTACTGGTCCCGTCCTTACAATCGTCAGCCCGTTTGAAATTAAGCGGGAAGACGACTGCTCCTTCGCGGGATGGCAAGTGGTGAGTCACCAGAAGGGCAAGGGCAAGACCACCAATCCTGTCCAACGCCCGCCCACCACACAACCGAGTGGACCCGCTGCTGCCAGCTCTGCGAAGAAGAAGAGGTCAAACCGAAACAAAAGACAGCGCATGGCGGCTAAGCGGAAGGCTTCACAAACCTCTGCTGCTGCCGGTGCTGCCTCTATGAAAACAGCTGAGCAGGCCGCTGTCGCAGGTCCCAGCAAGGTGACCAGCGTGCACCCCACGCTCAGCAGTGAGGGGTGCACGAAATCCGGAGGCAGTACGGGTAGGCCGCCTGCCGCCAAGCGGCGGGCAGGTCACCCTGGACGGCATCCAGCTGCAGCACCACCGAAGAACACAGCAGGTAAAACTGCCGAGCAGAAGGAAAGAGGTGAGGCCAATTGTGCTCTCAACGAGTCCAGCTCGCCTCGAAGGGAGCACAAGAAGCCCCGCCTCGACTCCTCCAGGACGACAGCAGGTACGACCTACGCACAGGCCTCCAAGGCGTCCCTGGGCGTTGCAGTAACATGCAAACGCACAGGGAACTTGCCGAAGGAGTTGGTGGACCAGGTACTCCGGGAACTCCAGAGGAAGATCCTGGTTGATGCCTGGTCGACCAAAACCCCCAAACGCTCCGCTCCAGCGTTCACCGGGAAACCCATGTGGTATTCTCTCGTTTTCCATAAATTCATTTGCACTAATATTGTTTGCTATGATCATCGCCGATCATAATATTTACTTGCACTATTATAATTTATGCTAATAATGTTTGCCTTAACAACTCAACAGTGATAACTTTTATTAGCCATAAAATGACTTTCTATAACAACATATATCATAATAATTCGTTTCCATAAGTAACACATCTCATAATGGACTCTTGACATAATCAAAATATGATATAATTATGAAAATAATACATAATATTGTTAGGTCGAAATAAATTATCGTTTCACCCCGACTCAGTGCAATCCGACTCGGATAGGTAAGGTTAGAAGACTAAGGCGGGAGCTCCACTTCGCTGCCCTCCCACCTTAGTCTTCGTGGTTTTTTGAAACCACCCAGAAGTAAATAAATAGGCTATGTTAGGTTCTCTTTTGACCCTTAACCCAAAAATAGGAGCCCTGCGAAGCAGGGCTCCGTCAACTTAGTCCACATTCTTCACACTAGTTTAATAAACTGAAGTTGACGAAGGCCTGCTTCGCAGGGCTCTTATTTTCGGATTAAGCGTCAAAAGAGAACCTAACATAACCTATTTAGTTATGTTACGTAAAAGTACAGTGGAACATTCGTTTAAATAAAATTAGTGCATTTGAAAATACGATCAAATGACATTAGGTATTTTAAAGAAATAAATATGCTAAATATAATTAATTAATAAGTTAAAAGTAGTGATGTACTTCAAATATAAGTGTACATTTAAAATTAATAATTCAAAATTTATTCTTTAATAATTTATTCATTTAAAATTTGATTACTTATGATGTGATATTTTAAAATTACATCTAGCAACTTTTGATCAGTCGTTCATTTGATGTCACATACATCGGGATTCTAATTTTTTTCTAAAAAAAACATTTGGCCATTTTAATTATGTTATTTCGTTTATTGTTCTTTTGCAATTTGTTCGAGAAAGTTTTGATTTTTTAATATGCAACCTATTACTTTAACTGTGAATATGTTAATAGCAAAAAATATACTAACTTAGGTACTCATTAACATATAAATTGGGCGCTTGTATTAAATTATCTTTATAATATATATTATGGTGAAAAAAGTTATGAAAAATGAAATTATTGAAAACGAAAATTATAGCAAATACATTTATGGATTCAAATTATTATGACACTTGATCGATTATGACCAATGGAATTAGTGAAAGTAATTTTATGTCATTTCACGATTATGGCAACTGAAGCGTTATTTCTAATGCAATAATGGCAAATACCAGTATGGTATATGAAATTATGGCATTTTAAATTATGGCAAACATTAGTAAACCAACCTCTGTACGCGGACGGGGTCCTCAAACTCTGATGCGCCGACGAGGCAACCCGCACCTGGCTGACGGAGGCGGTCTCTCTTCTGGTCCCACCACCAGGCTTCGAACTGGAGGTCAGAGGCCAGGAAGAGGCCCCAAAGAGAGTGCGGTGCGGCATTGTCGTACCCGACGAACAGGGGGTCTTGGGCGACGTGCGCGACGTGGGTCGCGCTCTGGAGTTCCAGAACCCCTGGTTGGAGATCAACAAATGGTCGATGCTGCACTCCAAGAGGCAGACAGGTGGGTGGTTCCTAGTGGTCGGCGTCCCGGAGGAACAAGTCCCGACCCTGATGAAGAACGAGCGCCACCTCGCATTGGGGGTAGGTGCCGTCTACGTCAGATTCCGGGACCCCACAGGCAAGTATGTCGACCATCCTCCGGGATGCGACGGCAACTCCACACAGATCAAGCATGACTTCAACAGCCAGTCAGGGTGCGACGCACAACTCGGCCCGTCAGAGCCGGCCGCGTCTGGCTCGGGGGCTGGCCCATCAGCCGAGAGTAACTCGGAAGATGAGAGCCTGCTCCTGAGCCCGGTGCGGCGGGATGACGGGGTGGAAGCTGGCGACATCCTGGCCGGCCTAACGCAGCTGACGTTCGGGGAGGAGGGGACATCATCCAAAGATGAACCCTCTGCCTAGTGACGTCAGCTGCCTTCAAATCAACCTCCATCACAGCCAAACGGCCACCGCGCAACTGCGCAAATGGATGGAGGTCCAACAATCAGCCATCGTGCTCATCCAGGAACCTTGGATAACGCGTCTGGTTAACCAGTGCGAGAGAACCAATACAGAGGTCGTAATAGGAATGGACTCCAATGCCCACCACCAAATGTGGGGCATGAACTGCAATAACAACAGAGGTAAATCACTGGTTGAATACCTATTCACCACTAATCTTACCCTATTAAACACAGGTACGGAGCCCACCTTCGTCACAAGACGTAGTCAGACAATTATCGACTTAACTCTCGCAACAGAAGGAGCCGCTGAACGCATCAAGGGATGGCACGTTTCGAAAGAGGCATCGTGCTCAGACCACAGATGGATCAGCTTCTCCATGGAAGTCGTTATACAACCCACACAGCCACGTAGGAAACCACACAACACTGACAAAACAAAGTATGTCCAATTACTTAAAGAGAAACTTACCCTTACTGCTACGCCGACGGTACTGGGTGGCAATGAACAGATCGACGAGCAGGTATGTACACTGACGCAGTCGATGCTAGACAGCTACCACGCAGCCTGCCCAGAAACCACTCTACCCTCAACTCCAGGTAAACAACCCTGGTGGGGCGCTGAGCTCGAACGCAAGCGCAAGAAGGTAAGAAGGGCTCTAAACAGGGCAATGAACACAAGCGCGGACGAAGATTGGGACGCTTATAAAGCGGCCAAATCAAGCTACAAGAAATGCCTCAGATTCAGACGCACCATGGGATGGAGGAAATTCTGTGGGAGCATTGAATCTTGCCAACAAGCAAACTGGGTAAGGAAACTACTGAACGGACTTGGGCTCAGCAACCAATGGTTGCACCAGGTACTCTCCGTAAACCGTATAACACATACACCACATCGGAGGAGGAGACGAGACGCGTCCTACTTGAAACACACTTCCCAGGCTGCGTCCTCACCCCGGTAATAGCGTGGCACGATACACCAACAGTGGCGACCGAACACGAGCGGAGACACGCAAACACCGTGGTCACAGAAGAAAAACTCTGATGGGCCATCGATAGCTTCCATCCCTTCAAAGCAGCCGGACTGGACGGCATCTTCCCAGGGTTATTACAATGGGGAGGTGAACCTGTCCGTAAAATACTTCTGGCAATAATGAGGGCTAGCCTGGCCCTTAGATATGTACCAAAGAGTTGGAGGGAAGGAAAACTAATTTTCATACCAAAACCAGGCAAAACAGACTACACCAATGCAAAGTCCTTTAGACCAATAAGCCTGACCTCCTTCATGCTTAAAGCCTTGGAAAGGCTCTGCGAGAGGGAACTAAGAAGTGGGGCACTAAAGCACCTACCCCTACATGCCAACCAACATGCATACAGCTCAGGGAAATCGACGGAATCGGCCTTACATCAGGTCGTGAGCCAGATAGAAGCTGCTATACAACAAAAAAGCATCTGTCTGGGCACCTTCATTGATATAGAAGTAGCCTTCGACAAGACAAACTTTTCCAGGATAAACAACGCCCTAGCCAGGCATGGTGTGGATCAGATGCTCATACAGTGGATCCAAAACATGCTCAGCAAAAGGGTAGTGCGCCTTCACGGCGACACTCAGACAGCCTTGATAACTAAGGGATGCCCGCAGGGAGGTGTACTCTCCCCGCTTTTATGGAACTTAGTCATCAATGAACTCATAGACAAACTCAACGCGAGATACTTCTACACAATAGGTTATGCAGATGATCTAACCATACTCACCTCAGATAAGGTAAACAGTACAGTGTACGACCTAACCCAACAAGCCCTACGCATAGTAGAGTGGTGGTATAATGAGTACGAATTATCTGTAAACCCGACCAAGACCGAACTAGTTATGTTCACACACAAACGCGCGCTGGGTACTTACCGATTGCCCAGGTTATTCGATACAGAGCTTAAGCTGTCTACCGAGGTCAAGTACCTGGGTGTCACTCTCGACAGCAAATTGACATGGAACAGCCACATGGAAAATAAGCTCAATAAAGCCAGCATCGTCTTCTGGCAGTGCAAGAAGATGATAGGTAAACGCTGGGGCCTATCCCCCAAAATTGTCTTATGGCTATATAAGACAATAATACGTCCGATGATAAGCTACGGCGCAGTAGTGTGGTGGCCTCGGACCAACCTAACAACGGCCGCCAACAAGCTTCAAAAGCTTCAAAGACTTGCATACCTAGCGGCCACGGACTGCATGAAAACTACACCTACAGCGGCACTCGAAGTGTTGCTGGACCTGCCTCCTCTGCACCTGTTCATACAACAGGAAGCAACGATGTCGGCGGTCCGGCTAAGAGCTCTGAAGCTCTGGAAAGACACTAACACCCCGCATACTAACCACTTAAATACACTTTTTAAAGAAGTTCCTCTCACACAAGCCATTGGCGACCGAATACCGAAACAATTTGTGTTCGACAAGAAATACAAAATCCAACTGTACGAGGATCTGCACGAAGGAGCGGTTAATCACAACGAGCTCACGATCTTCACAGACGGGTCTAAGACTGATACAGGTACGGGTTCAGGAGTATTCTCCGAGGACCTAAACATCAACATCGCAGCACCGCTGGGAGCCTACAACACGGTCTACCAGGCCAAATGTTTTGGCATAATCCTAGCTGCCACAGCACTCATGGCATGTGAGGTAAGGGAACGATCCATTAGGATCCTCTCAGATAGTAAGGCTGTCCTCTCAGCCCTCAAAAGCCATACTATCACCTCGGCACTCACGCTTGAATGCCACCAGAAACTAACAGAGGTAGGTAAACATAACAAATTAACACTGCAATGGATCAAGGGCCACAGTGGCTCAAGAGGGAATGACGCAGCCGACGTACTTGCCAGAAGAGGGGACTTTAAAGGTGGTGGGACCCGAGCCCATTATTCCCCTCCCTTCTGGTTTTTATCGCAACTTGGTAAGAAATAGGAACAGGACCCAACACAACCAGTCCTGGATTGGTATTGAAACATGTAGGCAGGCCAAGGAGGCTCTTCCCGAGGTAGACGGTAAGATAGCCAAACATATCCTCCGGCTGTCCAAACAACAACTGCGGACAGTCACGGCCGCCTACACAGGACACGGATTCTTTAATAAACACCTATTTACTATAGGTATCACCGACAGCCCGCTGTGCAGGGCCTGTATGGCAGCAGACGAGACGACAGCCCACCTGCTCCTCGACTGCCCTGAGGTCGCACAGTACAGGCAGCAGTACCTGACGAGATACAGCACCCTTAGGGAAGCCGTGGGCCACATCAAGAGTCTGCTGGCCTTCCTCGAAGAGCTGGGGTGGCTCGAATGACGACACCATTCCCACCCGCACGCAAAATACACGCCAAGACGTGGAGTTGCGGAAACAGCCCGTGCCATCAAGTATCAAGTATGGCGGCGAAGTATTATTTCTTGCGGAGTGACCTTTTATTTGGGGCCAAATCATCTCAATAGCGTTATACTGGCAATGGTAGGGTGGTAGTCAAAGGACCTGGTGGCCTTTTTCTTTTGCCATTTCGTCCAGAGCATAGGTAGGAGTTGGTGGCTTTTGACGCCGTACTAAGGCAATTAGCTCTGCCTTTAACATTTTGATATCTGCTGTAACTCCGTTTTGATTCAGCCACTTCACCAACTCACTTTTGCGGTTAGATTGGTTTGGAGGTTTATAGGAGTTCTATATAAGTACAAAGACATTACTATGTAGCCATAAAATATATACCTATACCTATTGACAAGTTTATACACGTAGTTACACTGCAAAACCGAATAACACTCAAATTTTGATTACACTATTAATCTGAACTATAGTTGGTGTCACGAGAAGATAGACTTCTTGTCAACAAACATTCAGGGCTTCACAACCTTTTTTCAAACAGTTGTGTTTTAGATTATATATATATTTTGAACAGTCTTTTTTTTCAGTGCCTAATTATGCCACTATGTTTTTTAATTTATATTGTTAAATTTTACCAAAATAAAAATATTTGATTTTGAGTTAGTGTGGTCGAATGTTCATAGTTTTGCCGAATTTTTTGTCGTTTTACACGTAATTTATTATGTAAATTAAGGAAAAATAGTGTACCATGTATGCTAATGATAGAGTTCATACATGTTACTCTATTATTGACATGATTTGTTTAAAATCATAGACAATAATCATTAGCTCAAAGTAGCCTAGGTAGGCTACTTTGAGCTAATGATTATTGTCTATGATAGGATAGGTATCCTAAAAAAATATTGACCAACAATTAATAATATTACAGATAACTGGCTAGTACCTTGCATAAAAAGAAAATTGTAGGCATGGAGAGTTTACGTTGTCTGTGAATGAAATCATCAGAATAAACTTATACAAAATCCATTAAAAGTTATGGTAGTCTGAAAACGCAATTTCTTTTTAGGTAAGTAGGTATAAATAATTTTCTGCGCGACTAATAGTTTGCCATCTGCTATTCTGCACTCGCTTCGTTTCGATCCTATAAACTTGTATTTAACTTTACATTTACCCCTTCTTGATAACTAAAAATATAATTTGGTCCTCTGATAAGTGCATGTTAAGCCCAAGAATGTAGGTAACATTTCAATGAAGTAACGCCAAATGTTGACATTCTAGGCGCCAGTACCTCAAAACATTAGAAGATCCTGTTGACAGCGCATAATATCGATAAAAACCCGATCCATTGCCATATTAGTTACCAATGACATGTGAATCTATGTACCGTTGCGCTCATTGGATTTGACATTATTTGTTTTTGACAGAACTATCGCTAAGTCACTTAGTAGAAATTCTTTGTTTACAAAAAGTCTATGTTCTCGTGGCACGGACTATAGATTTATTCTGTGAGTATCTTTAGATCGATAAAAATGAATTGCATAGCGTCACATCCCTAGTCATGTGGTACTGACGGATGTCAACGTCATATAGGCAACTATCAACCGCACCATGCTACAGCGCACAGGGTGTAGATAAGTTTCTTTTCAGCTAGATTTCCAATTAAAGAAACCATCTTTCACCATTTGAATGCTACATTCATCATCCTCCTAGCGTTATCCCGGTTGCATCCAGGACCCTCGTCCTGGAGCCCGGGTTCCGCTTTCTAGTCAAACCAGATTTGACTGAATATTAGCTTTTCCACAGAGCGACTGCCGTCTGACCTCCGCAACCCGAAGGGATAGCCATATTCTATGGTTTAGATTAGATAACGACTGTCAAAGATCTTCTGATGACAGCCGGGACCGACGGCTTAACGTGCTCTCCAAGGCACGGAGGGGTGTGACTTCTTGTGGCCGGTCACCCATCTATAAACCAGACGGTGACGAACGCGCTTAACCTTGCGAATAGCTTGATGTGAGCGGTCGCCACTTTGCCACGGGCCCCTCAAATAAGGAAACCATATCTGATAAGAATCCGATAAGAATTATTCTTATTGGATTTTAGACTTTGTTTACTTTTTTCCGCCAAAAATAACCGCCATTCCCGCCAAAATTTTCGAAAGCCAATATCTCATGAATTATATGAGTACCTATTTTATATCATATGATAGGTTTATTTATATACTCATAAAAAGCAGTAATTCATAGCAAAAATGTAACCTTATCTAAATATTTTCATTCAATAAAAAATAAATGCCGTTTTTTCGGTAATTGAATGAATGATGATCTTGAATTAAATTATTACACAATATTTGTTTATTTTTTTGCAGTTATTTTATAATTAATTAGTTTATTCACAATGAAAACATAAAAATATCAAATATAGTTATATTATTTGTTTACAATGAGGTTTTGAATCCATAATTACGCCCCGCGCGCAACATGCAAAGACAGCGAAATATACAAAATTTCAAATGCTGACATTTAAATAATTTTCTAAGCAAGCGCGAGTAGGTCGTCGATAGACGACATTGTTTACAATAGGATCAAGTTCGGCGGGTCGCATAAACTAAACATTCCGTCATTCAATCACCATTCAAACAGTACTACAAAGCTTATTTAATCTACTTTTATAAAAACATCACTTCAAATGTCAACACCCGAGTGACGAGTCGTATGTTTAGGTTTAAAGTAGCACGGCAAGTGACCTTGCTTCGCGGGTGGTCCGATAACGTCGCGTCGCGCGAACAAGCGTATTAGTTTTAAATGAGCTGTTGCCACCGAATAAACAAATACAGATTGAAGTTACTTGATTTAAACGTTGCAGATTAATACTCGTTCAACAAGCTTTGGAAGTTATAAGAATCTAATGCAGTTTTCCCTTTCTTGCAAAGTAATTATTTATACGGGGCAGCCGCTGATACGTATAGCGATTCTAGCTTGGTTCTGCCAGAGACACAGATTTCTGTGTTATTAGAAAATTAAATTGCTTCTACCTACCCAGTTATAAGCAATTGCAAACGCACTAGAATTTTCAATGAACGATACCTACACAGTAAAAGTTATAAGAACATCATCATCCTGAAAAGAAGGAATTCTATTAAGCTGCTTGGCGGAGTTACCAGAGCTTTAGTGTTAATCATTTTTAAGTTACTTTAATTTTATTTCCAAATTATTACCTTGTTTCTAGGTAGCTTAGTTTGAAGTGAAATAAATACTGTAAGTCATACGTATGTTAATTTGTAAGGTATTTATTACTCTATGTCTACACGAATGGGTTATACGTAACACATTAAAAATGTACAAATAGTACAGCAGTAATTATGCTTATATTTTGCGCGAGCCAAGTTTTAGGTCACTGTGACCTCATTATGAAATGCCGTGCTGTTTTCATGATTCAGTATCGTTTTTAGTCATCGTCGTTTTATTCAAATATCCTATTCCCTTAGCAAAGATAAGAAACTTCTAAGCTAACTAGCTTAATCGGAATTTATTGCGTAACGACTACATTTAAGCGAGCCTACAAAATATATATTTTATAACAACGTTCAGAAGTTCATAGACACTAGGTAAAAATATTAAATAAATAGTAAAATTATTTTCCATTAACAAAGTCATTGAAAATTAAATTGAACGAGAAAGGTAGAAGTAAATTAGAGAACGCGTCTTAAGTTCCCTTCACATCATTTATGTATATAGTCAGGTATATAAAATGTTTTCAAGATTCAATCGTTTGTGCTTTTATATTTATTTAAATTTTGTTTTAAAAAGAAGTTGACAGGCCCTTCTGATGTAACTTTGTACAGTTTCTGCAAAAAGCGAACTCTGATATAATATTGACGAACACTTTTAAACAATCAGAAAATTTCATTTCTGATTAAATAAAATCGTATCGCGCTTATCTATATTATAGTTTGAAAATCACTACCATGTCGAATAATAAGTGCCACGTTTTTATTTAGCACGTTAATTCATTTTAATTATCAGAGTATCTAATTTATCGGTGTAACAAAACGCTTTTAGGTACTGCGCAGTACCAAAATTTATTTTATTCACCATAGTGAATGAGGTGCGTCCGATTAAAATTTTAATTAGATTTCATGAGTGTCTTGTTCAAGAGAATAGTCATATTACAGATCTCATAACTAAATAGAGAGAGCAAACAGATGCCATCTATAAAGTCAAGTGTCATATTGTTAATTATCGCCTGCTAGTCGGTGAAGGAAAACGTCATGTGGCAACCTACACGGATTAGAGTTCCTAAAAAATACTCTCAAAAGATATATGAATTCTACCAACCCGCACTTCGCCAACGTAGTGGACTATTATGGCTCAATCCTTCTCATAATGAGACGAGCGCTGTGTACAGCAAGGCTGATGATGTATTTGCTGCGTTGTTCTAGAAGAGCCGGGTCAATTGAAACGCGCCGTAAATCAGGAATCAGTATGGAATTTAATTTGACAAATCTAGGATATCGTCAAATCTTTTTCTACATTTTTAATTTATAAAAGAAAGCAACAGATGAATTTTACCTATATTAATTCCATTGACAAAAACATTTCATTATATTACATATATCTGTACTTAGTTTCTGATATAAATTATAGTCTAATGCGACAGTAGAATTGAAAAGAAAAAGTTATTCAGGAATTCTCGACATTTAAAAAAAATATTAGTTTAGCAGGTAACGTTGTTCGTGCGTTACAAAAGGGTCGGCGATGCATTAATTATCTGCGTCGGCTGAACCATACTATGGCTGAACACTAAGCGCAAGTCTCCTGCTTTGTGGTAAAAGACGTTCAGCCAAGTATAACGTTGTTTGTTCTTAAAGCTGCCTTACTGTCTTATAATAATTTGCCTTACACAGACGCACCAAGCAAACATGCACTACAATTTTAAACGAACGATACACAATAAAAGTCAAAAGACTAACGGTATCCAGGCAAATGTATTTCTATTTAGCTTTGACGAATTATCTTTATCAGAGCTTAAGTGTTAATCAATTTATATTACAGGGAACGTAAATTTATTATTAAATGATTGCTCTGTTGCTAGGTACCTTAGTTTTAACATAACATAACATTACTTCACTACTTTTATCCTTTTTAGTTTTAAAACAAAGAAATACCTACTGTAAGTCAAACGTGTGTTATTTTGTACGGTATTTATCACTCTATGTCTACACGAGAGGGCTGTACGTAACACATTACACAACAACAATAAAAAATGTACAAACAGAACGGCAGTAATTACGCTTATAATTTGCGCTAGCCAATTTTTCCAGGTCACACGAAAGCCTTTATTTATGAGAGAAAATACAAAGTTGTGGCAATTTTTCAACAATTTCAACATAAGTAGGTACTTACTTCATGTATGAACGTTTTACTTTTTTAATATATAGTAAATAGAACTAAATTATCTATGACATTCATGTAGATTTAGCCTCTATGCTAAACGTCGCTCACTTGAAGCTGAAGAGCGCTTATGTTGCACGATATTTCAATCAAAAATTTTCGGTTTAGTACCGTTTTTACGATTATATAGCACCCGCATCGTGCAGTTTGAAGATAGAGTTTTTAAATATAATTTACAGTTTCAGCCCGGTTTTGTCTCTTTCATGTGGAATTTAAAATTCTAGTAATATCAGTTCAAGCAAGAGGCAGCGATAGCCGAGTGGATATTCCAACAGACTGCCATGCAGAGGGTATCGGGTTCGAATCCACGGCGCGCACCAATGACTTTTCGGAGTTATGTGCGTATTGAATGGTTAATTATCGCTTTTTCCGTGCCTCGGAGAGCACGTTAAGCCGTCGGTCCCGGTTGTCATGAAGATCTTTGACAGTCGTTATAGGGCGTCAGTACCTTCTAAACAAACTGACACTAGTCTTTAACCATGGAATATCGCTATCCCTTCGGGTTGCGGAGGTTAGACAGGCAGTCGCTCTGTGGAAAAGCTAATATTCAGTCAAATCCGGTTAGACTAGAAAGCGGACCCCAGACTGAAACTGGGATAACGCTAAGAGGATGATCAGTTCAAGCAACAATAATTTATTATCAGTGAAGTTATTATCAGTTAAATTTTAATTTAATTTGATTCCGCAAACTAAAATGGGATCAAACGGTATAGTGTAATTTAAAAATAACCTCTTTGAAATCGGTGAAAATGTTGCAGTTAAGTCGGAGTCGGGGAGGCATACCTAAACAATAACATAAAAGAATACAATCGATTTGAGAACATCCTCCTCTTTTTAGAAGTCTGTTAAAAAACAAGTCGTATGCGGGTATGCATATTGCTAATTCAAAGAAAATTCTGGAAATATTTGTTGGTCTGTTTATCTGCGGATTTGCCCTGCTCAGCAGCCAGGAAACACAAACGACGGAAATACTGCCAGGCGTTTGTTTTGCAGTAGCAGATTAATTTCGTTTGTTATTGGAAACACTTGGTACTTGAATTTGCTGTTTTACACTTTTATTCGGATTTTCTATAATAAAGTTATATAAAGGAAAATATAAAACTTTTCATCTTTCAGTGACTCACTGACTAAACACGAAATTACTTGATCCGTAATGATAACATGTGGTAAATAGATAATTTGTTCATGGCTATGTTAGGGATTTTGAAATTTCCTCAAGAATTCCAGTGAGACGGTTAAAAGTGTCGACATAACTTTTTATTATTAAACATATAAAATAACGTAAGGGGCATCGATCTCTTTTGTTTTATTTTATATTCTAACAAAGATAAAAATTGTGTACTTAGATGAATACTAATCTCTACCATACCAACCGGCATTATCCTGGCGGTGTATTAGTTAGACGATTGTGATTAATATACAGCCAATCGCAACGTTTAAAAAGATTCCCACTGATATTTATTTAACGAAGACGGGGCTTTCTGTATTCATATCGTAGTCTTGAGGGAAATTACACGGTTTTTGATTATCGTAAATAAACACGCAGAGGGTGAAAACTCCGGAACATTTGTTAAGTATAACAATGGTGGCATATTACATGGATCCGGGACCGCGAAGTCTATTTGCCGTTCAGTAGAATACTAAAATGTTCATGAACAAAGTCATACAGTTCGTTTATGAGGTCGTTAAAACAAATTGTCGTACGTCAAGCGACAACAAGCTATAACAACATTTGCATAATCTTTGATGGACGTTTTTAGCATGTGCTTCGTATTTTTATAGTAGACATAAGTCACTTACTTAAATGTACATCTGTATTATTCTTAATATGTAAATATGTCTACATAGTAAAAGTAGGTAATTCTTTCTTGCATTATTATTTTGGATATTTATTTTATTTAACTTATTTTTCTTTCAAATTCTAAAACTGTAGGATTTCGAGCCACGGTGACTAGCGTCAGTTTTGAAAGCGAGCAAACTTTTTGGTTTATTATTTGAAAAGTCTTCAACGCCTGTCTACAACTAGCGCACTTTCCTAGACAATGGAAGATTACACAAGTAGTGATGGTACCTAAACCAGGGCAACCACTGCAAGAAACAACCTCGTACAGACCCATAAGCTTACTACCGGTTACAGGGTAACTGTTGGAAAGAATACTCCTAAACAGAATGAAAGAACACCTAGATCAGGTCATCCCAAGCCACCAATTCGGCTTCAGGGAAAACATGGTACAATTGAACAAGTGCACCGCATGGTGGATCCCATTGGTAGATGCCTGGAAAACCGGAAATACTGCTCTGCTGTTTTTCTAGACATTAGTCAGACATTTGATAAGGTCTGGCATGATGGCCTAGTGTACAAATTAAAAAAGCTGCTACCACACTCGTTCTTGCATATCCTCACAAATTACCTTAACAAAAGAAGCTTTCAGGTGAAATGTAGGAACGAATGCTCGGAACTATACGACATTAGCTCGGGAGTACCTCAAGGGAGCATACTGGGACCAATACTCTACCTCATCTATACTGCAGACCTTCTAACTAATGAAAAGACAATGACTGGAACTTATGCCGACGATACTGCCTTGCTGTCAACAAGCAGACAAGCAGCAACAAGAAGACAGAAACAGCTTCAATCCAATTACAAGACCATTTGAACGACGTTGAAAAGTGGCTGAAACAATGGAGAATAAAAGTCAACCAAAGTAAATCGATCCATGTTACCTTAACTCTAAGAAAATAAACTTGTCCATCAGTGAAACTAAATAACCAGGCAATACCCCAAGAAGACCATGCAAAATATTTAGGAATCCACCTTGATAGGAGACTAACATGGCAAAACATAATTATCTGGACCAAAAGTAAGCAACTCGATACCAAACTCCGCAGCCTCTACAGTTTAATAGGACCCCACTCGCAACTCTATAACTACAGCAAGATGATGGTGTACAAAGCTATCCTAAAACCAGTATGGACATACGGTATCCAATTATGGGCACAGCTAGCAATAGCAATATCGAAATACTCGAGAGGTTTCAGAGCAAAGCATTAAGGACTATGTTCAACATCCCAAAATGTATTAGCAATAAATAGATGTGTCTGGACTTAATCATAAGGACAGTAAAACAGGAAATAAGCATCTACAGTATGAAATATCAAAACAGGCTATCAAATCACGTGAGCGAACTTGCAATGGCACTAAGTGGAGAGGGCGGCCTACATCACATGCCGTTAAAGCGAAGCGACATCCCCAGTCTGAACAGTACATTCACATAAAGGGAGATCGGGTACCGATTGGAAAATAGAAAGGGACTCGTATAACAAACAAATATCGTACATATTTGAAATCAAAAAGAAGAGTGGCTTATTGTTTTCAAACAGATTGCCATAAAGCAGTAGACAGAAATAAAATATATTTGAAAATGCAAATTATATAAGCAAAAGTCTCAAAATAATAATAATAATAAAAAAAAATGACATTCGGTACAGATAAATGTAAAATTAATAGTATAATTAAAGGCCAGCACAGTAAAACAAATTCATTCGATCTTGAACTACAAACAGGGACCATTGACAGTATGGAAGCTAGGGAAACATATAAATATTTAGGATACCAACATAGTTAACCACACTGAAATAAAAAACACTTTAAAGGCAAAATATAAACAAAGACTCAATAAAATACTTCACACTCAGCTATCCGCCAGAAACACAGTAAAAGCTTTAAACACATATGCCATCCCTATATTAACGTATTCCTTTGGAATAATTAAGTGGTCAGATACCGAACTTAATCAACTTAACACCACAACTAGAACAACATGCAATAAACATAACATTCATCACATACATTCAGCTGTACAAAGATTCACACTAAGCCGAAAACTGGGAGGCCGCGGTTTTATAGACATAAAAAACTTACACTTCACTCAAATAGACAATTTACGCTCATATTTTACCAGAAAAGCTAACGACAGTACACTACACAAAGGAATAGTTAACTTATCCCACTCTGGAACACCCTTACAGCTAAACAACAATCAATTTGATCCCAAAACTAAAATCTTAAAAGAGGACCATAAGTTAGAAAGCTGGAAAAGTAAAGCACTCCATGGTAAATATGCCCACCAATTAGAACAAGATCATATAGACCGAACTGCATCAACTACCTGGCTCACTAAAGGAAACATTTTTAGTGAGACAGAAGGATTCTTTGTAGCTATACAGGATCAAGTCATTAAAACACGCAATTACTCAAAATATATTTTGAAAGAGCCAATAGAAACAGATAAATGCCGACTATGCCACCAATACACCGAACACATAGATCACATCACAGGGGGTTGCAGTGCACTCGCCAACAAAGACTACACACACACAGCCATGACAACGTTGCTAAGCACATCCACCAACAACTTGCACTTAAACATAACCTAACAGAGACACACACACCATACTACAAATATAAACCTAGAAGTGTGCTAGAAAATAATAAAGTGAAACTCTACTGGGACCGAGACATCATCACAGACCGCACTATCCTCAGCAACAGACCTGACATCACACTAACCGTAAAATCTACTAAAACCACCTACCTAATCGATATAGCTGTGCCCAATACAAACAATTTAAAACAGAAACACACCGAAAAGATTCAAAAATACATACCTTTAGCAGACGAAATAAAACAGATGTGGCACCAAGAAACGGTCAAAATAGTGCCCATAATTATCTCCTCAACTGGTATCATACCAAAATCACTGCATAACGCTTTAAAAATTATAGATTTACACCCAAAAACATACACACAACTGCAAAAATCCGTTGTATTAGACACCTGCTCTATAGTTCGCCGCTTCTTAAACCCGACCTCACTCACACTTCAGAATGTCCCCAATAACACTAACACTGCCATACCCGCAAATACGCAAAACATACCGCAAGCTTCAAACGAGACAGAAACAAATTATTCTATACCAAACACACAAAATCACTAAACACAAACACACGACCGAACCAGAATACTTGGCTTAAGCCCGTACCTGGTTTAAATAATTAACCGACTTTTAGTCGAGATCAAAGAAAAATTCTGAACATAATAATAATAATAATAATAATAATAATAATAATAATAATAAACTTTATTCAATAAAATAAACGTCACATGTTACATAGGAAAGTATTACATTAAAAATAATAAACTTTTATGATTAAGTATAATGTCTATGATAATTGCTTATGTTAAATTGTGGTACATTCATGCGTATTTACTTTATTTATAACGGTAATACATTATATTTGGTAAATATAGCTATTTTAATGTTTACCTGAACTAGGCTGTAACACCTGTGTTTCAGGAAAAATATCCCGATATAGTAAATTTCATCGTGTGAAAACTTACTTGCCGATTAATGAGTCCTCATGTGTAAACACGCTGATTAGTAATTAGTATTAGTGTTTGTGAATAGTGAAAGTGAATAGAAAACGATCCTATTTACTAAGCGACAAGCCGATACCCCCACCACGATTTACTAAGCACTTGTCGCTTGCTGACCGTGTGTAAACAGCTTGACAAGTTAGTTAGTGACAAGTTGTACCGGGAAGTGAAATTTTATTTTTGCTGGTATGGCACTCCTCATATTTGTGTCTTGTCGTTGAATTGCTGGTGCAACCTTTTCTAATAAAATATCAAATTGTACCGTTGACATTCTCATAGTTACTCTATATTCTCCTAGATCTTCGGTTGCTAGCTCTTTTAATAGAAGAGCAGAATGGCCCCGTTCATCTCTGCACAGTAACCACTGTCTTGTCCTCAAACGTTTTCTTTTGAATGTTTGTTTTTCAAGCTCTTCGATCATGCTTGAAATAATAATGTTTGAATATTGCTTAAACTCACTTTTTAGTCTTAGTCCGTGTGGTGACGGATTAAGAATACGGAATGTCACCACCCCATATCATCCATGGGTGTCGTAAGAGCCGACAGAGGGAGCATATTTTACAGAGAACAGCACTGTAAGAGAAGGAAAACTTGATACAAATCCTATACCAACCCGTTTGGCCAGCGTAGTATAGTAGGCCAATTCCTCCTTTTAAAGGAGAGGCCTAGTCCAGCAGTGGACTGTTGAAGGCTGATGATGATGATGATGATGACACTTTTTTTATATAAAAAAAAACTGTCAAATTGACTTCACGCTGCGTGATGGTATGCTGACAGTGATGTCCTATTATGAAGGCCACCATCCCCAATTGCTGGTTAAGCAAAGTGACATGGCGGCCCTCACTTTGACGGCCTTGAGAGATGCTTTTTCACGCCCCACTTAAAGTACCCAGGATCAAGGGAGGAAGGAAACACGTGAGCTGGCAGTGAGTTCCACATCTTTATGGTACGCCAAAGATAAGATGTACCGAACCTTTTCGTACGTGACGGTATCTGTTCTACCGTGTAAGCGTGGCACCTTGACCCGGCATGTGTTGTTCGGGATAGGAAAGGAGAGGGTGGGATGAGTTGAAAGAGTTCTTCTGAGCACTCACCTTGATACAATCGGTAAAAGACAGCCATTGAGGCTACGTCCCTGCGTAATTGCAGAGATTCAAGGAACTTAGTAGCCGCTGCAACCTATCAAGGGCATCTAGCAGGTACTGAGCGGAGCCGTTCCAGAGATGAGTGCAGTATTCCACGCAGGAGCGAACCTGAGTCTTGTATAAAAGACACAACTGCTCCGGCGTGAAAAACCTCCTCACTCTGTTCAGGACTCCGAGTTTTCGAGATGCCGATTTAATGACACCCTCGATGTAGTTTCTCTGGTTGAGATTGCGGCGTATGTACATACCAAGTATATTTAGACTGTCCTGTATCGGTAGTGGAGTGTTCAGAAGAGAAGGTTGGGTAAGGAATGGAGATAACTTTGCTGAAAATGCGCACACCTGTGTCTTCTTGGCGTTGAACTTGACCATGTTTTTAGCACCCCAATTAGAGATGCTGTTCAAAACCTGGTCAAGCTCAGCGACAAGTTATCGCCTATTTGCCTCAATGTCGGCCTGCTTGAGCCGTATACAGACTTTGCGAGGCATGCGCTGTGCGCCGTTCGTAGCGCATGCCTCGCAATGTCTGTATCCACCTTAGCCGCAGGATGGCCGAGATACCGCCCATGCACGGTACTGTCATCTGCATAGCAATGTTCATTGTGCAAAATCAGGCGGCGTCGTTTCATTTCGAATGTCGGGTCACTAATAACTTCTACTGGCTCCAACGTGTAAACGGTTACTTATTACTTGTCATATTGAGGCTTAGTATAGTGACAAGTACTAAGCGCTTAGCTACTAAGTTCGTGTAAACCGGCCATAACACGTACCTACCTTCATACAGCCGGTTTCAATGTTCGATCTATCCATTGATTTGGAGATTTTAAATACATACAGGGTGCTGATATGCTTTTTCAAAATATAACATAACAAATATACAACTTCAGGTTAATAAGTATACACTTATTAACCTAAAATTATTTTAAACATTGGGCGCTGATATAAGACCCAGTTTTCATTAAATGTTACTTAGATAGTAAGTCAGAATAAACTGTTAAATCGTGCAAAATAAGACTGAATCGCGCAGTCACAGTAGGTATGTGTACTTGTGTGTGTGTTAAGCACCTGCAATGGCGATCAGCTGAGCGGCGGCGGCGGTCAATACACCAAGTTAATTTTCAAAGTGTATGGTGAAGAATTTTTTTTAACTTTTAGTGACTTATTATTTCATGTATTTGTATTCAGTTATAGTAGCATATTCACCACTTAAACTATTTTGCAAATGCACATCAACATCCTGTATATCAAACATGTATCTCTAGTCTCCAAATCCATGGATAGATCGAATATTGAAACCGGCCGTTAGTCCTCTAGACTCTAGAAGGTTGATTCATTCATGCTGTCATTCAGTACACCTTCAGATATTCTGTTTGTAGGAGTGCCAGTCAAAAATATATATATGCTTCGATTCTCTCGAGGAAAATGTCATTACCTCATCATCATCACAAACATCTTAGCTTTGTCTCGGTTGCATACGAGATTAGCTGCCTTTGGCCTCGCAACCCGATACAGCCATTGATTGAAAATATTATTAGATTCTCAACATATTATGACTTCAGAACCAAAAAGAAGTTGTATTATACTCGTATAGTTTAAGCTAGTATCACAGGGCACCGACTTCGCATGATGACTGACAAAGAACTTCATGATAACAGGGCTCGACGGCTTAATGCGCTCTCTTGAGGCATACAGTGAGCAACTACTAACAATATAATGCGCATATAACTTCGAAAAGTCAGTCGAATTTATTTGTCGGGTCAGCCCCTCTGGGAGCTTGAACGAGGATAACGTCATAATCGTGGACGACATGTGTCTACCGCTCATTAGGGTTTTGCTCTTTTTTTTCCAACTCAATTGTCGCACCCTCTTTGAATATCAAAAGGTCGTTCTGTAGTCTATTTTTAAATTAAATATGTAAATTGGGTGATTCTTTGAGCAAGGCATTATTTGGTGATTTGCGTGGCAACTTTTAAATGTAATATTTTTTTTAAATCGACATGTGTTTCTTAAAATATACGTAAAAGTAATATTTTTTATAGAAGAGGCACCTCAGAGAGCGATATACTTACAGAGATAATCGAGTTTAAAAAATTGGAGGCCACGCAAATCCCAAAACACCCCACGAAAATGATTTTTTTAAATTTAACTTTCTCAAATCACTTATTATGTTATCAGGTAAAAGAATAAGTAAGTAACTAAGACAGAAATAGTTTTTTTAAAGCTTTTATTTATAGTAGAATCAGTCAACATTATTTATTTTGAATTTTCGGTACTTGTATAAGTTTTTCATGAAGACAACGCTTAGCTTGATTTTTTTTCTTCAAGTTATGTTTCTGGGATTTTTTTTTACTTTTCTCTCGTCTAGGTTTTTGTTTGCGGCGGTTCAAGTCATAAATGCAAAGTTTTTTCCTTCAGCTTTTCTTTTTAAATATCTTGCTAGGTTTTTGGCGTTGGACTCTTCATTATTTTTAAGCCTCTCTCTTCTTCTTTCAGATAACTTCCTTCTTTCTAATGTTTCCTCTCTTGTTAATGGCATTTTGGTCTAAAATTCAAACCCTTTATTCTAAAAATATATAAAATCGCTTTAAGCAAATATACTCTGTTTTGGATATAAGTTGCGTTATCTTATATTTGTTCGCTAGAATATTTTATTCAATAAACAAATTCACAGACACCGGAGAAAATTGAACCACGCAAATCAAAGTTTAGAGAAACCATACCCACGAAACGAAGTTCTTACCTTAATTTTTCGGAAACTCGACGCGTCGTCACACAAGCACTCTGCCCAGCTGTCGGAGCGCGACTAGTTGTAATGTGAATTAGGATGACGCAACATTGGGCCGCGAAATTAGAGATGTGCAAGTGAATTTACAATGGTCCACGCAAATCAGTAACTACTCCGGGACAGTTACATTTTTATTTTTTTTACATAATGTAATTCTTTTAGAACTATGATCTAATTTTTCATAGCATTGTCAACTTCTTAGGACTAGTGACTAGGTCGGGGTTAAGGACACTCCACGAAAATCAAAGAATGGGGGCGTTTTATTTTTTTATGATATTAAATATATAGAAGATTGAATAATAATCATAACCCAGATAAAAGAGGATTAAAGGTTTGCTCGAAAAAAAAAAGTGGCTTACTAACTTTTCGATTTCTATTTTTTTTAAGGTGATGCCGCTTAAAAAACGTGTCTCGAAGAATGACCCGTAAATAATCCAGCGCCAGAAACCAGCATCGAACGTTACGAGTAAAAAGATTTAAATTTTAGGCAGGCTGCACTAAACACACGACACACACGGGCCATCATACTCCGTGTAGTAGACAGATAGATTTTTAGTTAACGGTCGTAATAAGCATAAAAAAGTGTGTATGAATTTACAAGTCTAAAAATATTTATACTGTAAGTGTGTGTAAGTGGTCTTTAAATGATTACACCAAATTTTAATATTTTTGACGATTTTTTATATTATGGCAATAGGCTCGCCCTTTAGTACATATATCAATGCTCGCCCCATATTACGTTGAGACCTAAACATAACTGGCGAAAAGTGGGTGTGTAATACACCTCTGCCTTTTTTTCTTCTCGCTGTGGAAATGCATTTATGCATACCCCGCGGGATGAAAAGCAGGGGGTATGTGGGACCCGACTATTTATATATTTATTTATTTGGGCCAAACAAACAGTAACACATTATATCTGCGCACATAATGTAAACAAAGATATTATTATAAATGTGAATCCCACACCGTTAGCCACAGCATATACAATTCATATGACTATATTATACTATACTATACTATACCATACTATACTAATGAACAATCTTTGCGAGTAGGACTACAAGACTGTTCAAAAATGTATACATCGGAATCCTTAAGTTTATTTAACAAAGCAGAACGAAATCTATTTGCTGACACTGAGAATAAATCTAATTCTGCAGTTTCTGAAGCGACGTAGAGGCGCCCGCAGACCAGCATTGGTGCGGCAATGGGACACAGCAAAAAGAGGACGTGCACGCATCTCTCGTCTAATAACAGTTCTTGGGACACAGTAGCATATTTTATTAGTAATCTCAGAGCAGTTATACCTGTTGTAGCGAAAGTCGAAAAGAAACATAATTTCTAGATATAAACGTCTAGACTTCAGGCTCATTAGATTGTATTTATCAAGAAGATTTTTACAGGTTGGGAAATTGGTTGGGAAAGGAATTTGCGTTGCACTCTTTCTAGCATCTCAACGTATTTATTATAAAAAGGGTTTCACACCACCACTGCATATTCGAGTTGAGATCTAACTAGTGCTTTATAGAGATGACAATAAGTGCTTGCGTGTTTAAATTCAGTAGCTGATCTCATAACGAACCCGTATATACGATAAGCCTTTTTGATGATGTTATCAATATGTTGATCAAGGTAAAGTTTGTTATCTAGCAGTCTCCTAGGTCTCGCACGGATAGAGCTTTCAATAGAGTTACATTGCTTAGATTATAATTATGATTTAAAACGCTTTTATTCTTTGTAAATTATATAGTTAAACATTTAGAAATACTAAGGTAAAGTTTGTTTTGAATACAGTATTCAGAGAATCGATTTAAGTCTTCTTGTAACTGAAAACAATCTGCAGGTTTTCTTATAGCTTTAAAGATTTTTAGATCGTCAGCATAGAGCAAAAATTTTGAGTGTCTGAAACAATTTCCAATATCATTTATGAACAAAATGAATAAAAGAGGGCCTAAAATTGAGCCCTGGGGTACTCCAGATGTTACGACAGTAGTCACCGAGTGGGATCCCTTGATAACAACCCTTTGTGATCTATTACTAACATATGATGCAAACCAGCGAAGCAAATCTCCTCGGATGCCGTTAAATGCAATTTTGGTAAGAAGCAAATTGTGGTCTACCTTGTCGAACGCTTTTTGAAAGTCTGTGTACACTACGTCTACTTGTACTTGTTGATCCATATTATTAAAGAGAAAGTCGGTAAATAATAATAGATTAGTAGTTGTAGATTTACTTTTAACAAATCCATGTTGTTGTTCTATTATAATTCTGTAATTATCTTATGTATTTCCTGATAAACGAGCTTTTCAAAAAGCTTCGGCAAAGCAGACAGAATAGATATGGGGCGATAATTTTCGACTTCTTGTTTGGACCCTGATTTATATACAGGAGTTATATTAGCCCTTTTAAATTGTTCAGGGAAGGTGCCGTCTGATATAAACATATTAAATATATTTTGCATTTGATTTTATTAATACCCACTAGAACCACAGCGCATACTTCCACGCCATTTTGGGGCGCCAGGAAGTCACGTTAGCATTCTACCATGGTACCCCGGCGGATAGCCCGAAGGACACAACCTCCTTGGCGGTGGATAAAGGTGTTGGCTCCACCGCCAACACACCCAGCGGCCGCAGAGGATAGGGAGGACGGCAACCTGACAACACCGCATATCCTCTTCCTTTGTGGGCCCACCGCAACGCATCGAATGGTGCGCCCCCATTTGGTCGCGGGAGATAGGGCGCGCCGCAACGCAACACCGACACGCCTCTCCTCCCGCGATCGCACCTGACTGCGGGGGACAGACAGAACTGTCCCCCCTCACCCGCACCTTTGGACGCATCCTGCGCAGGCCCTCTCCAAGCCCACGCGGCGCGTCCACTGCCGGGATCCCGCTTAGCTTCACCGCGGGTGTCCAACCCCCGGTTACTGAGCCACCATGACAAGGTGGAGATCCCACGGAGGGAATATACCTCTGCCTACCACTTCAAGGATAACAGGCGTGAAGTTATGTTATGATATGCTATTTTTGTATGTGAGTGCGCTTTTTTAAGTATTTAATAATGATGAAGTGGTTTACTGAACTACACTAATTTGGATTTATCTTAATATATAAAATCCTTGCGTTACTGACTGACTGACAGACACGCTACAACCGAAACTATTGGGCGCAGGAAGCTGAAATTTGGCATGTATGTTTCTTGGGGACCGTAGGGGTGCACTAAGAAGGGATTTCCCAAAATTCCCACGGGATCGGCCAAAACGGGTAAATTAAAAAAAAAGCTGGCGTAGCTGCTGGCGTCCTCTAGTTTGGTTATAAAATCTCATTTTCATTTTATATAAAATTACCGTATATACGTTTTTCAGAGATCAAAGCTTGTAGATCTTGTTTTGATCTTACTGACGAGATAAAGGCTTAAGTATTTAATGTCCGAATAATAGACGGTACAGAATACATTTTTTCTGAACAGCAGCCTGTTTCAAGGACTAATAACAGTCTCTGTAGGATACTTTATGAACAACATTTAATCTCTGTAGCGGTTTAAAACAGACTTATACATTGCCTCTTGTGTGTATTAGGCTTGCAACTTAAACAACACAAAATTATGAAATTAAGTCTGTATAATTATACATACTTAATTTCATAATTTTGTGTTGTTGTACAAGAAAGAACCATTGCACCAAAAACTTACTTATACAAAAGTATATCAATAAATAATATTAAAAATTTCGTACAACAAAATTAATATTAAAGTATAGTTATAATGTTACATTACCTCTCCCCAGCCGAGTGCTCTAGCGAGGTCGTTGCTGGTGCCGAGGGGGAGTACTCCCACTGCTGGGCGGGTGCCGATGCGGTCGAGCACGCTCAGCACCCAGCCCACCGTGCCGTCGCCGCCGCACGCCAACACGCGCAAGTTCGGCACTTTACGGAACAACTCCAACCTGAAACAACAATAACATTAGCTACCCATCACAGCTTTAACGAGCTTTACATAAGTATCTACCGAAAGTTGTCCCAACTTGCGACTAATACGCGGATTGTATTCATTAAAGAGAATACGTAACTTCCTTCACTTTGTCTGCTCTATTGTGAAAATGGACAATTATTGACTCATCGCTACTCCTACTTGGAAGAGAATTTCAATTAGGATTTGCAGCTACGCCCGCAAAGTCATAAATCAATGTAAGTGTGAAAGCCTGAAATGCCGTAAATTCTATGATTTACCAGTGCGGTAAAAATAGGAGCCAACAAAGCAGGGCTTTGTCGACATGTCAAGGAAAACACATACAAGTACGTAATTGAAAATGATATCATTATAACTTTGCTATTTTTATAACGAGTATTAAGTGATCTATGATACTGTAGACGGGGTATTTATCTTTATAAAAATATTTGGAACATGAAACTTAAAAATCTAACTCATTTTATTATATGAAATTAGCTTGTTGCTTTTTATCGTTCCGTGTAGCTGTATCTTAGGTTTTACAGGTGAATGCTAGGATTCACCATATTTTACCCTAACATTTAAAATGTAATAACAAAAATGACCCACTAAATGTGGTCCTAAGCGCAAACGCTAAGCGCACAACTCAAAATCAGATAAACTAATGCGGTTAATTTATTTTATAAATATTTTAAGTCTGAGAATGGTTAAATTAGAGATCAAAAAAAATTTTTTTTGGAATATATAATAGTTTTTAAATACAAACAACATTTTAAACATAAAGTAGGGTAAGTTCAAAAGACTGCTGTTCATCCTTAATAACTATTACGAGTATAGACAAAATTCAACATCACTGGCCCACTGTATTATCCATATTCTTTAGCCTACTCCAAGAAATACACAAAGAAAGGAGTAGTGCGAGGAATGGCAGCAGATTGTTAAACGTGCCACCAACCCTAATGTGATGACTACAAAAACTCTATCATAAGTGTAGCGATGAAGAAGAAGACCTATAGATAACGCTCAAGACGCAACGCTACAGACGCCGAGAGTGGGCAATGACGACATATTACACAGATCTATGAGAAACGTACTCCGTGGTACCTAGGCAAAGTAATTCTTTCTTATGAAGGCGCTTACAACCGCTATTGAGTTGAGCTGTTGCTGTCGGATTGTATACATAAGAAAGAGAAGCGCGACGACGACGGGACGTTCAGAACTTTTTACAAACCATAAAATAAATTAATTACAGAAAATGTATTGATTGGCTTAAAAAAATAGAACAGTATTTCGTTAGTATGTTGCTTGTTGAATAATTTGTCAAAAAATCAGAATGATTGTATGTATTTTAATATGGTTTTTATTCGTTAAAATAGTTTTTAGAGGTATCTTTGTGATTTTTTTCTATCGATTAAAGTTAGTTGTATTACTGTTTTCAACACACTACTTAACTAGATTATATCCTGAAGAATATCATATATTTTTCTGATTGTGTTAACTGCATTGAATCATATACTTTAAAGCATTCTAATATATGCATAGCTCTTGTAGCCCCCTGAAACTACTATTTTATAAAATGCTAAACTAATGACATAAATCGCCATATTATAGATGAGGTACTAAAAACTAAAGAAATCACGAGGTACCTAACGCGTAACGAAATCACAAACTATTTATCATCTTAGAAGCAAAACTTGAAATTTGGACAATATTTTGAATATTATGTTAAAAACGTTTCGCTATAAATGGCTACCCAATTTCAGCATGGTATTATACAGTATTATTAAATATTAATTATCAGGTGATTGATCGCTTTTTTAATTTAAGTGTACAGCCTCACATCAAATAAAGGATTTGGAAAAAGCTTTAGTGACAGCGTAGTCGCGGAGGGCTATCGGTACTCAAAAGCCTGACGATCAAATGAAATAATGACGGCTTGGACATTGTAATGGATTTGGCCGTTCATTGGGTTTGTCAGATTCCTGCGTAAACATTTTGTGTAGCTACGCAATGTATTTTAAGTGACTATCATCAATGATAACGGCAATATTATTCAAAGATATTAATAATAGATTATTTAATATTAATATACCTTTTAGAATTTATATTTACAGACAGTTATGGACTTATGGCTCAAGATTTTTAATGCATAGATTCTCGAAGCAGAGGTTTGAGTGGCGTTCCAAGTCTCATTTTCACAGGCTGATAGCCCAATGGTTATAGGATTTCTTATAAATGAATCTCATAACATTAATCATGAAAGTAAATGTTTGCCGCATCCACATAACATGAATTAATAAAAATCTCTCGCACCCCGAGTGCGGACGCTAACAACAAACGAAAATGATCGCCGTAGGTATTGGCTTTATCACAAACGTTTTCTGTTCATTCTTTAAGTCTTTCCCTTTTTTCTTTGTAGCATTTTTCTTTTTAGGTGACTTTCTTAGTGATGATTTAAGGCTGCCTCTCTCTCTTTGATAATTTCACGATCCATGACGGCGGTACAATTATATTTGCTTGTGAACCTAGTAAAGATACTAAATGTACAATATAATTATAATTTGAAAGTTCGGTGATTGCTAGAAGAGTGTTTTTATTTCATTACCTTTCTTCCCCTATTCGTTGTAGGTTGAAACAGCTTTCCTTATTGTGGTATGCATCCTTGCACCATGAACAACTCAACGCCACAATTTCTTTAGAGCTGAATAATAACTTCGCTTGCAGTGACTACCAACAAAAATGACAAGTAAGACATGGTTTTATATTTCTAACGGGTAAAAGTTTAATCAGTATCGATGACCGGAGGAGGATAACTGTGAGTCAATACGAGGATTTGGCTTACTATACCAAGCTGACCAGACGGCTTGGTATACGGCTTTGGTTCAGTGTCGAATTTGCTGTCTCTTAGCAAAGATTTGTGTCCGTTGATAGGGATGTCTTTAAAAAGAGAAAAATAAAGATATGGGCAAGAAAATGACACGCCTTTCATAACAACACAAAGTGTTATTACGCATTTACATACTCTTAGAGCAAAGGTACAAGGAATTATTAAAACCCGGCTTACAAGACAATAGGCCACTTAATTCGCAAACGGCGACGCAAGGACGAAAGTGTCTAATAACAGGTGAAAACCTGCATTTATAACATACCGCCGGCGAGTGCCTCCGAAAAAGGTTCAGCATACGTACAAGGAAAGACAAGTCACGAATTCTAATAGCTTACCTAGAAAACAAATATTTCGAAGTATTTATAACTGGACTAGATATAATGTTTCGAAGTATTCCTGAATCATAACAATAATACCAATCTTCCAAATAATCGATTTATGAACGCTATGGGCGTTTCAAAACCCGAAATTGAACTTCATGCGATTTTTGCTACTGATGAAACTTTATCGATCAAAGGAGTCCAACACTCATTCGGTACCTAAGAAAATACCCGAGATAAATGTATACGATAACGGAATATAAGTCAATTTGTAATAAAATAGCAGACATTATAATTATATGGTACGTATATACAAACAGATAAAGGTATGAGATATCCACAGAGAGTATGAATTGCCGACCCTCATTACAGAGAGCGGGTGAGTTTCGATACATAACGTTACATTTAGCTCGTCAATATCACCCAGGAACAATAATTGCAGCGATCGTTACGACATCCCTTATACGTTATTGATGACTTTAATGACTTTATGTTCGAACATATGTTTAAATTATTTTTATCGTTTATTCTTTAATTGCGTTATTTGTAGAAATAGCCAGTTATTATACTAAAGTCGTCCCTTGCGAATTTAACAGCGCAATTTTTGGAACACACATAGAAAGCAACGCTACCAACCAAATCCAACAGTGAATCTGAACTATAACAGTCAGTTACACGCATACAATGATATTTCAGCATTATTTGTTGAGCTGTTTTAGAATAATTAACTGTCGATGAACTATCATATTAAACCACTTGACCAGCTCGACACAATAGAATTTAGTATAATGAATACACAATACAAACAGGGAAACTGTTATATAAATATTTTTACCATCTGCCAAAAGTCAGTTCTCTATTTAGTAAAGCCTACCCTTTCGAGCAGAGCCTACAAAATAGGCTGTGCATGTGGACACAGATAATTGTAGCAACTACGTGGTAACACGTGCAATAGCGTCTCTACTACCGCCTACCTATCATTAAATTGAAGGTTAGGTTCAAGAAATAAAATTTATTATTCATTGACTAGAGAAAATGGTTGAAAAGTTCCACCACCTTGCGTTTCTGGGACTGGAACACAAGAAAAGCAAAAAAAGAGACTTTGAAATAACATCACAAAATCGAATACCATATCAGCCTGCCTGTGACCACACTGTGGTCACAGGCAGGCTGATATACATACTTTACAGTCGTAAAAGTGAAACATGTAACTCTTTCTACTGATATGTAATATTTGTAAAACCGAAATGCAAACAGTAAACCGCCAGACAAATGTACAGTAGTCTACTTATTATAATACTTACTATTCAAAAAGCTGTAGCTTGCATCTCAGATCTATAAATGATGCAAAACTCGTTCTAAAATTCCAAAGTTTCACCAAGTTTGCTAACACACATCTGAATAGTATAGGTATAGTATTTGAACTCTGACTTGGTCCGTGTTCAGCAATAGTAGAAAGAGTACCATACCTCAGTTATTTCAGGCGATGAAATTTAGCAATACGTTAAGAGAACCGCGCCAGAGGGCCACTGTAGTTAGGCGCACATAAAATGAGTTATTCAGAGTCAAAACTACTGAAGCCAGAATGATGAAATTTGGACAGTGGCTTCCATATACCATGTAGACTAGGCACTAAACTGAGAATGATTTTTAATAATCCTTCCTGAATGAGATAAAAAGGGTTTCATAATTCAAGACGAGCGAAGCCGCGGACTACGGCTACTAATATATAAAACTACTGCACTGACATTCTAACATTCTAGATTTGATGCAAATTGCCTGAATTATATGACAGATGCTAAGAATGACTGTGTGCATAAAATATAGGTAAACTATTACGATTACGAGGCACGATAACGAATTGTTATAAAAATCTGCACTGACTGTTGTTTTACGAGGCGTACAGGCGTGCAGCCGTGGTTAAATAACGTACTAGTGTGGAATGGCAATACAGCAGTATACAGTAGTACTACCTCCATCTGCACGTTTCAGGTTTACGGATATTCTCGCCCGCGTTCTAATCTAATAACTAGTTCATAAACCTTACGAAATAAAAGCGCCATATAGACGAAAATTGCGCGTGATATTGTTGACACAAAGAGAAACTACATCTACGTAGCTTCCTTAAGTCCTATAACTCTTTTGTTACGATGTTATACGACACTTTTCAGAACAACAACAAACATAAGAAGAAATAGTCCTGGAATATGAATACGTAGATCAATCTCCAAACATGAGAAGCATAAAACGGTAAGTTGAGTTTTGCCGATTTCATTTTATTATACTAGGTATTTGAAAATTTGCAGCCACCCATATTGAAACTTTTTTTTTTTGGTGTCGCGTTGGAAAATCCGCATGGAGTCCCTCCGCCCTGGAGGAAGGGCGAAGGGGACTGTCAGACTCTTACTGACTAAAAACCAGCCCGTGTTCCTTATGTACTCGAGGGTCGGGTATCACCGAAGCATTCCTCGCTACCCCCCGACGGGTATTGGCCAGCCAGATGGTCAGGCGGGCCCCGAACAAAACCTCCTTGGCAGTGGATGAAGGTGTTGGGCTCCACCGCCAAAACACCCAGCGGCCGCAGAGGATAGGGAGGACGGCAACGCAACACCGCATCTCCTCTTCCTCTGCGGCCCCACCGCGACGCAACAATGGTGCTCCCCCATTTGGTCGCGGGAGATAGGGCGCGCGGCAACGCAACACCGACACGCCCCTTTGGACGCATCCTGCGCAGGCCTCCGTCAAGCCCATGCGGAGCGTCCACTCCCGGGATCTCGCTTAGCTTCACGTGGCCGTGGGTGACCTAACCACGGTTACGTTTACTGAGTCCCTCCACCACGACGAGGTGGTACACATTACAACGGCAAATAGTATAAATTTCCATAAAACGGTTTTTGCAATTATTAATAAAAGCATATTAAGTATTTCAATTATATTAATGTATTTCGTTTAAAGAATTTTCATTTCAATGCATTTATATAATTAAAATGCTCTCATTATAACAAGCCACTTACGGTACCTATTTTGCCTTTAATACTTGAGTCTCTGTCCTTTGGACCAGTACCATCCTTCCTCAATATTAAAAGTAATGTTAGGTATTTTATACACATTTTTGACGACCGGTTGGCGCCGCGGGAGTGTAAGCGACTGCTACGCCGAAGGTCGCGGGTTCGATACTTGCTCAAATCAAACATTTGTGTGCGTGAACATGGATGTTTGTCTTGGTCTGGGTATTTCTATATATATTATGTATGTATTTACAAAAAAAAAAGTATATATGTATGTTTATCCATTATCTAGTACCCATAGTACAAGCTTCTGCTTAGTTTGGGACTAGATGGTGTTGTGTGAACGTGGTAGAATATTATTATTATTATTATTTGAGCCCAATTGTAATTTTTTTTTATTAAAAAGTCATTAATTTTACCCAAATCAAAGGCTTTGTTCACAGAGTTTTAAAGTTATAAAACTGAGTATTTTCATGGATTTACGCGAATGTTACACATTGAAATTAAACTACAGTTTACGGATTTTATCGCGTTATATTGGTTTCACTAGTTATTACATATCGATTATTTGAGAAACCCCATAAGTCAGGTTTTTTGGCAAAATTACTTTTTTGCGGCAATGTGTTCTATGGCTGTAAATCCACATTAAAGAGAGAAATCCCACAAGTCAATGCGTTAAAACGGATATTATAACAGACTGAATATTTAATTTAGTTAGTAACCCCTTAAGTCAGTGACTAATGGAGTTTCTCAAATAAATAAGGGTAAAGGGCCTAACGATGTAAGCACATTTCTTTATCAATATTTGAAAGAAAATATGAAAAATGTTGAGCACTTGCATGTGTTTACTGACGACTGCGGTGGACAAAATAAAAACCACACGGTCGTAAGAGTTTTATGGGCATTGGTATCGCTCGGAATGTTCAAGACCATCGAGCAGAATTTTCCAATTAGAGGTCACTCGTTTTTACCTTGTGACCGAGACTTCACCGTCTTGAAAAGAAAAATAAGACGAACTGATCGTAACAGTGAAGGAAGTTGCAGCATTGATTCTAAGCTCAACGGCGAAAAACATTTTACTGGTCTCATTGCCTTCGTCCTGTGACATAATAGAATTCAAAAAGTGGTGGCCAAAATATTACAAAAAGAATATGCTCTCGCTAGAATCAGCTGGTAGACACATACCCAAAGAACAGAAAGTGTCATTCAAGATCAGCCAATATTGCTACGTTCGCTATTCTCATGAAAGAGATGGAGTAGTAGTCGTAAGGGACTTTATTGACGGCCTGGCTGAACATTCTTTTAATCTTAAGAATGCATGTAAGGAGAGACTGGTTTTGCCTAGCAACAAAGCGTATCCAGAGGGGCAAATTCCCATTAACAAAAAGAAAATGGAAGATCTAAAAAAACTTATAAATTACTTGCCACAAGATAAAGAAGTACAGGAGTTTTATGAAAAAAAAATACCAATAGCCGGTCACAGACCGTGAGACAGATGAGTCTTTGGGTTAGACAATTAATAATATCATTGTTTATATTAGAATTATTGAACAAAACGTTGTCTGATTAAAACTTCATAGTGTTAAACGTGTCAAATGTGTTTTATTTTTCGTTTATTTGAGAAAGCCCATAAGTCAACCACTTTTGAGCACTATTTCTTTCGTGATAATGAGAATATTATGGAAAAAATAATCAATTTATATAGATATCATTTAAACCATTCAAACTAAGTAAAAAACACATCTATGGCCATATTTTTTTTTTCAGGGAAAGGTTTTTTTCGTCTCCTGTAAAGTTAGGGTCTGTTGACTTATGGGGTTTCTGAAATAATCGATTTTTAAACCGAATGATCTAGAAACTACATTTTTATTACTAGCCGACGTTTTGAATTCTTTACAGGATTCATGTTCACGGCAGACTGAGGTGATTTTTGTCTTAATTTCTTGAATGTATAAGTTATCTTAAAGTACCCGAACATTTTTCAACTATTGGTGTTACTATTTACGCAGATTGAGCTCACAGTGTCCCCAGGTCTCCTGATGAGTTTGTCCTTCTTGGGTTTCATTAGCCTTATGACAGGGTCCCAAGCTGGAGGAACATTCCAACCGTCTTCCCTATTGAAATTAAGGTGTTTTTAGGGTTCCGTACCTCGAAAGGAAAAAACGGAACCCTTATAGGATCACTTTGTTGTCCGTCCGTCTGTCAAAACCCTTTTTCTCAGGAATGCGTGGAGGATGTATCAAACTGAAATTAATACTAAATACTCGAATCTACGGTTCCATAGTGCTGTAAAAAAATCAATCTTCTAATCCAACGCAATCAAAAGATACAGCTGTATATGCTGCAAATTGCAGCATATTTTCAAACTCGCATTGGAATCAAAACCTACAGGGTACTTCCCGTGAACTCAAAATCTTGAAATTTGGTACGAAGCAACGTCTTATATCACTTATTAAGAAAAAATTGCGAAAACCGTAAATTTTTAGCTACAGCATATAAAAAATATTTTTAATAAATTTAAAGTTACTACCCCTTTCTCTTGAACGCGTGGAGGTATAAAATTGAAATTCATATCAAATACACAAGTATATAACACCGTTAGGCTGCAAAAAAATCAAACTTCTATGTCAACGCAATCAAAAGAAAGGGCAATATGAGCATATTTTCAAACTCGCGACTACTCGCAAGGGAATCAAAATCTACAGGGTACTTCCTGTGAACTCAAAATCTTGAAATTTGATACGAAGCAACTTCTTATATCACTTATAAAGGAAAAATTGCGAAAAAGGTACATTTTTTAGTTACATCATACAATAAAAATATTTTTAATAAATTTAAAGTTACTATTCCTCACTCTTGAACGCGTAGAGGTATTAAATTGAAATTCATAGCAAATGCTTAGGTATATAATACCGTTAGGCTGTAACAAAATCAAACTTCTATGTCTACGCAATCAAAAGAAAGAGCAATTTAATCATATTTTTAAACTCGCGACTACTCGCAAGGCAATCAAAACCTACAGGGTTCTTTCCGTGAACTCAAAATCTTGAAATTTGGTACGAAGCAACGTCTTATATCACTTATTAAGAAAAAATTGCGAAAACCGTAAATTTTTAGCTACAGCATATAAAAAATATTTTTAATAAATTTAAAGTTTCTACCCCTTTCTCTTGAACGCGTGGAGGTATTAAATTGAAATTCATATCAAATACACAAGTATATAACACCGTTAGGCTGCAAAAAAATCAAACTTCTATGTCAACGCAATCAAAAGAAAGGGCAATATGAGCATATTTTCAAACTCGCGACTACTCGCAAGGGAATCAAAATCTACAGGGTTCTTCCTGTGAACTCAAAATCTTGAAATTTGATACGAAGCAACTTCTTATATCACTTATAAAGGAAAAATTGCGAAAAATGTACATTTTTAGTTACATCATATAATAAAAATATTTTTAATAAATTTAAAGTTACTATTCCTCACTCTTGAACGCGTAGAGGTATTAAATTGAAATTCATAGCAAATGCTTAGATATATAATACCGTTAGGCTGTAACAAAATCAAACTTCTATGTCTACGCAATCAAAAGAAAGAGCAATTTAATCATATTTTCAAACTCGCGACTACTCGCAAGGCAATCAAAACCTACAGGGTTCTTTCCGTGAACTCAAAATCTTGAAATTTGGTACAAAGCAACGTCTTATATCACGTATAAAGGAAAAATTGCGAAAACGATAAATTTTTAGTTACATCATATAAAAAAATATTTTTAATAAATTTAAAGTCACTACCCCTTTCTCTTGAAAGCGTGGAGTTATTAAATTGAAATTCATATCAAATACTCAAGTATATAACACCGTTAGGCTGCAAAAAAATCAAACTTCTATGTCAACGCAATCAAAAGAAAGGGCAATATAAGCATATTTTCAAACTCGCGACTACTCGCAAGGGAATCAAAATCTACAGGGTACTTCCTGTGAACTCAAAATCTTGAAATTTGATACGAAGCAACTTCTTATATCACTTATAAAGGAAAAATTGCGAAAAAGGTACATTTTTTAGTTACATCATATAATAAAAATATTTTTAATAAATTTAAAGTTACTATTCCTCACTCTTGAACGCGTAGAGGTATTAAATTGAAATTCATAGCAAATGCTTAGGTATATAATACCGTTAGGCTGTAACAAAATCAAACTTCTATGTCTACGCAATCAAAAGAAAGAGCAATTTAATCATATTTTTAAACTCGCGACTACTCGCAAGGCAATCAAAACCTACAGGGTTCTTTCCGTGAACTCAAAATCTTGAAATTTGGTACGAAGCAACGTCTTATATCACTTATTAAGAAAAAATTGCGAAAACCGTAAGTTTTTAGCTACAGCATATAAAAAATATTTTTAATAAATTTAAAGTTACTACCCCTTTCTCTTGAACGCGTGGAGGTATTAAATTGAAATTCATATCAAATACACAAGTATATAACACCGTTAGGCTGCAAAAAATCAAACTTCTATGTCAACGCAATCAAAAGAAAGGGCAATATGAGCATATTTTCAAACTCGCGACTACTCGCAAGGGAATCAAAATCTACAGGGTTCTTCCTGTGAACTCAAAATCTTGAAATTTGATACGAAGCAACTTCTTATATCACTTATAAAGGAAAAATTGCGAAAAATGTACATTTTTAGTTACATCATATAATAAAAGCATTTTAATAAATTTAAAGTTACTATTCCTCACTCTTGAACGCGTAGAGGTATTAAATTGAAATTCATAGCAAATGCTTAGGTATATAATACCGTTAGGCTGTACCAAAATCAAACTTCTATGTCTACGCAATCAAAAGAAAGAGCAATTTAATCATATTTTCAAACTCGCGACTACTCGCAAGGCAATCAAAACCTACAGGGTTCTTTCCGTGAACTCAAAATCTTGAAATTTGGTACGAAGCAACGTCTTATATCACGTATAAAGGAAAAATTGCGAAAACGATAAATTTTTAGTTACATCATATAAAAAAATATATTTTTAATAAATTTAAAGTCACTACCCCTTTCTCTTGAACGCGTGGAGTTATTAAATTGAAATTCATATCAAATACTCAAGTATATAACACCGTTAGGCTGCAAAAAAATCAAACTTCTATGTCAACGCAATCAAAAGAAAGGGCAATATAAGCATATTTTCAAACTCGCGACTACTCGCAAGGGAATCAAAATCTACAGGGTACTTCCTGTGAACTCAAAATCTTGAAATTTGATACGAAGCAACTTTTTATATCACTTATAAAGGAAAAATTGCGAAAAAGGTACATTTTTTAGTTACATCATATAATAAAAATATTTTTTATAAATTTAAAGTTACTATTCCTCACTCTTGAACGCGTAGAGGTATTAAATTGAAACTCATAGCAAATGCTTAGGTATATAATACCGTTAGGCTGTAACAAAATCAAACTTCTATCTCTACGCAATCAAAAGAAAGAGCAATTTAATCATATTTTTAAACTCGCGACTACTCGCAAGGCAATCAAAACCTACAGGGTTCTTTCCGTGAACTCAAAATCTTGAAATTTGGTACGAAGCAACGTCTTATATCACTTATTAAGAAAAAATTGCGAAAACCGTAAATTTTTAGCTACAGCATATAAAAAATATTTTTAATAAATTTAAAGTTACTACCCCTTTCTCTTGAACGCGTGGAGGTATTAAATTGAAATTCATATCAAATACACAAGTATATAACACCGTTAGGCTGCAAAAAAATCAAACTTCTATGTCAACGCAATCAAAAGAAATATAAGCATATTTTCAAACTCGCGACTGAGTAGTCGTGAACTCAAAATCTTGAAATTTGATACGAAGCAACTTCTTATATCACTTATAAAGGAAAAATTGCGAAAAACGTACATTTTTAGTTACATCATATAATAAAAATATTTTTAATAAATTTTAAGTTACTACGCCTTTCTCTTGAACGCGTAGAGGTATTATATTGAAATTCATAGCAAATGCTTAGGTATATAATACCGTTAGGCTGTAACAAAATCAAACTTCTATGTCTACGCAATCAAAAGAAAGAGCAATTTAATCATATTTTTAAACTCGCGACTACTCGCAAGGCAATCAAAACCTACAGGGTTCTTTCCGAGAACTCAAAATCTTGAAATTTGGTACGAAGCAACGTCTTATATCACTTATTAAGAAAAATTGCGAAAACCGTAAATTTTTAGCTACAGCATATAAAAAATATTTTTAATAAATTTAAAGTTACTACCCCTTTCTCTTGAACGCGTGGAGGTATTAAATTGAAATTCATATCAAATACACAAGTATATAACACCGTTAGGTTGCAAAAAAATCAAACTTCTATGTCAACGCAATCAAAAGAAATATAAGCATATTTTCAAACTCGCGACTGAGTAGTCGTGAACTCAAAATCTTGAAATTTGATACGAAGCAACTTCTTATATCACTTATAAAGGAAAAATTGCGAAAAACGTACATTTTTAGTTACATCGTATAATAAAAATATTTTTAATAAATTTTAAGTTACTACGCCTTTCTCTTGAACGCGTAGAGGTATTAAATTGAAATTCATATCAAATACTCAGGTATATAACATCGTTAGGCTGTAACAAAATTAAACTTCTTTGTCTACGCAATCAAAATAAAGAGCAATATAATCATGTTTTCAAACTCGCGACTACTCGCAAGGGCATTAAAACCTACAGGGTACTTCCCGTGAACTCAAAATCTTGAAATTTGGTACGAAGCATCGTCTTATAGCCCAGATAAAGGATGCGGAAGGCTGAGGACCGTGTGCTGTGGTGCGTGTTGGGAGAGGCCTATGTCCAGCAGTGGACTGCGATAGGCTGATTGAGATTTCAAATAATTAAATAGTCTTCAAACCTTTTTGCTTATTATTCTGTACTTTATAAGTATTTTTGTAACAGATTTCTAATAGTCACTAAAACTTTGTAAATTAATAACTTTGATAAAAAATCTTACCATCATTCATCAGCAGACTTTTGCAAGTCTGTTGCAAGGCTGCTGCAAGG